>CM035844.1:300431130-301631130 GCA_020510985.1 Pholidichthys leucotaenia | reverse complement strand
CATATACTAGCAGAAAAGCAAGTTCTAAACATTCAGACACAGAAATTTCTGACAATGAAAACACAGACGATGATTACTGCTGTCTAACACCGACCCCAGGTGACTATGACGGCAAACCAGCAGAGAAACCAAGCAGCAACAAGTACTGATGACCATCAGCGAAACCAGACGAAGTGGACTGAAGACCATTAGCGAAATCAGACGAAGTGGACAGAAGACCATCAGCGGAACCAGACGGAGTGAACTGAAGACCATCAGTGGAACCAGACAAAGTAGACCGATGACCCTTGGTGAAACCAGGTGGAATGGAACGATAACCCTCAGCGAAAAAAGGTGGAATGGAATGATGACCCTTGACAACACCGGATGAGGTGGCCTGATGACCCTCGGTGACCTCAGGCGGAGATATAGGACCATTGATGATGTCAGGTGTAGATGGAGGACCCTCGATGGACCCAGACGAGGACTCGGACAAGAGAACCGAGACAAAAACTGGGTCAATGTCACCAGCAGCAGTGGAGCCCGGCGAAGAAAGCTCAGAAGCAGATGGCAGCTGCGACTGGCTCTCCCCCCAAAAAGCTAAACAAGACCTCTCTAAAACAAACATAGTGAAGACAAAAAAAAAGAGGACTTGCCTCAGCTCGAGCGTCACCACCATCCAGGACTCCGACAATCAAGGATGGAGCATCCCCAATCTACTCGTCTGAGGATCCAACCTTGACACGGCCACCTCAGATGAAGAAGAAGAAAAAAGCACTGAAAAACTGTTACCGGCAGCAGTGGAGCCCGACGAGGAGAGCTTAGTAGCAGAGGGCATCTGTACCCGATTCTCCCCACTGCAAGCTAGAAAAGATTTCTCTAGATTTGCAGGTGTAAAAACAGAACAGAGTACTTGCCTAGACTAAAGCGCCACCGCCATCCAGGACTCCGGCGACTCTGCTGTTGCAGCCCAAGCAGCAGGCACGATGGTAGGAGAAACTTCAGCCTCAACGACAGGAACTGGTGGAACCCCTTATGTGGTGGCTGAATCTGGGGAACATCTCACCAATGGCACCAGATCCTGCGATGCCGAAACCAGGGGACACTCCATTGTCGGCTCAGGTCTCGAGACGAAAAAGGCTCTCTCCTCTCATCCATGTTGTGGCTGCAGAACCGGACCAGGAACCTCCGGAACCACAGCCCCTGCCCCCCATAGTTCAGCGGCTCCCTCCCAGGACAGGCGGACACACAGACAAAGCAGAGGGGAACACGGGAGGAGCAGGTGAGAAAACATGAATATCTGCAGCAGCAGGTGGTGAGAGCTCAGCCAAAGTCCATGGTTGCTGCTGAGCCCTCCCACCAGGAATAAGGCAAGGCATATCATCAATAGATGTTAATGAACGAAAATGTACTTGCCTTAATTCCTGTGGTGTGGTAGTAGCTGCTGCAGGAGGCCCAGATAACTCCCTGCAGCGGGCGTGGGCCCCCCTGAGGGAAATGGATGAGCCGGCCCTGCAGACACGTCACCTGCCAAAACAGCTGCTGTGGCGGGGAGTTCCTCCTCCTCTGATGTCAAGCAGCTGGGTGGCGGTGAGAGGCTGGGCGTGTCTGTTCCAGGGGACGCTCTATCATCAGCTCAGGAACAGATAGTGGATTGTGTGGGACGGAGGCAGGCGCTGGAAAGTGACGTCCCAAAACTGGCAAGCCGCAAGAGGCTGAGGACATCAGTACCTGGGGACGCTTCCTCGTCGGCACAGGTACAGCAGGGAGTGACCCTCTTACCAGCCCATGAAATGTCATCTGGAGGGTGGAGACAGTCATCAGGAGCTCTGCATACTTGGAGTAATTCCTCAGCCCGGGATGCACCTCCACAATCCCAGCCGCTGCCTCCACCTTCACCAGGACTTTCTCCGAAGAGTGGGAGGCAAGAGCTTCAGTGACAAATTCCTGGATGAGTTGAGCTGTCCAGCATTCTTCCTCGCTGGGACCACCAAATGCCAACCTTCCTCTGTTGGCGGAGCTCCGGTAAGCTGGCGGCATACAGTCTGCTCTCCCTCAGGTAACACGAAAAACAGGTGAAAATAGAAAAAAAGTAAACTCACAGCAGTTGGGTCAAAAACAGGGTGTGCCTTACTGTCATGAACTGCCCTCAGGGTAATGAATATAGACCCACGCGCTGAACTAAGTTTGCCAAGTTTAAGCTAAACATACAGTCCAAACAGTGCATGAACAAAAACTTACACAATAGCAGATGGAGGAAGACTTGATACAACTGCAGGGAACTAGCATGGAGCACACGCAGGAAACAAAGTACAGATAGAAGTAGGAATAACCGTCTGAACTTGGATTTAGGATGCAGTGCCGAGAAGAGGCACTGCCCCCTTAAATAGGCAAAGAGGAAATGATACAAAATGGGACACAGGTGTGGGAACTCAGAGCGAGGAGAAATCAATACAAAATAGAGACAGCTGGGTTAAACTGCGAACTGAACTTGAACCGAAAGTACATACAGAACCTAGTCAAAACAAAGTACAAACCGGGATGAAATAATCAAACATGATACAAGACAAGATACAAACCAAATGCTACTAAACACCCAAGTACAGAAAAGGGGGAACTGAAAGCGAAGGTAAGGTGGACTCAAGTCTAAACACAGGAGGACTAAATTAAAATGCAAGATGATACAGAAACACATGAAATAAATATACATGACTAAACCAAACTGAGATCCAATCACAGTAAAGCTCAAAGGGCAAACTGATATAATGAAATAGGTTAATCCAAACTCAAACACAAAACAAACCCGAGATAAGGAAAATACAGGCAAACCAAATTCCAATTCAATAACAGATTGAGGTTGGGAAAGTACAGAACATTAGACAGAACTGAAGACCTGAGAGCAGTTCCTCAACTGTGCTCTGTTGTAACACTCTGCTATTAAATAGAAAATATTACCAAAAAACATGTATGTTTTCAAAATACCTACATGCATTTTGGTAGTGGAACATGACTATTAAAGGGGCACAAACAATGAAATGGAGCATTTGAATACTGCATAATATCCTTTATGATACCTAGGCTCTCTCTTTATGTATTTACCATTTTCTCCATAAAAGGGGCGATGCAATAAAATATGTGGCAGTGCTACATAGACCCCCCCCTCTACCCGGAGGCTACTATGTTAAGACACCATAATCTTTTTTTTTTTTAGATTTACCACGTTTAGATTATCCTGTTTTTCATCTGGGTTACACCATCCTACTTTGTAACAAACAGGCCCCAACTCTTTTTTTTAATTCTTGCTGGACCTTCCCACTTAGGTGCTAGCTTGGCCGAGCATTTATTACTGGCTTTAGGGAGTGGGTGTGTTCGTACCTAGACTAAGTCACCCTGCTGAAAGTGCGCCTCTTTACAGCAGGAATTATAACACTTAGCTTGTCTGGCCAAGTGTACCCCCACTCTCCGCTTAACCCTCTCAGCCTTCCTCTGCTGTCGTTCCACCCCGATCCATGCTGCCTGCTGGTCAGGTGAGAGGGGTTGGTAGATGAGCCTCTCCAGTGGTCCCTGTAGCTTTCTGCCCAAGATCAGTTCCGCTGGGGTTCTCCCTGATGTTTCCAGTTGGGCAATATTGAGTGCCAAGCGGAACTACAGAATCCACTGGTCCCAGGTGTTGTGAAACTGTCCCACAAACAAGGCTATCCTGGTCTTTATTGTCCTGTTAAGGCATTTTGTGAGTTGAGTCTGTGGGTGGTAGCTTGTGGGTAATTTCTACACTCCTCCCCAGAATTTACAGAAATCTCGCAGGAGCCTGGTGGTAATTGTGGTCCCTTGTCAGAAACCAAGTACAGTGGCACTCCCAAGCAGGTGAAAACTTCCTCTTGTAGTATCTTGCCAAGATGAGGTGTGTTTCTGTCTCTCAAAGGAAACATTTCAATTCACTGGGAAAAGTAGTCTACCACCACTAGTAGATAAGCATTGGCCTTTTTTTACTTCGGGGAAAGGGGCCCACAAGGTTGATTCCCATAATCTTCCCCAGAGCCAAAATGTCTGTGCTCTGCAGTAACCCAGCTGGCTTGGTATTGCCTGCCTTATATTGCTGGAAGATTATGCAGGTTTTGGTATGACTACAGATATCTTTCCGAACATTAGGCCACCGGGCTACCTCCAAAACTCTCAACATGGTCTTCAACTGCCCCTGATGTCCCCCCCAGGGGATTCACATGGTAGTACTGGATGAATTCCGGGACGAGGGATTGTGGTACTACCAGCTGATGCTTCTCTGGTCTTTTAGAGAGATCTGGCAATACAGCACCCCCGGTGTCTGACAAAACTGATGTGGTCAGGTTGTGAGGTGTTCAACTTGTGCTGACTAGGTTCACAAACCACCTGGTCATTCTCCTGACCTGCCACAATTTCTGCTAAGGAGAGAGGCCACTCCTGGATAATTTGCAAGAGTTCCTCTGGGCAGTCAGTCGTAGGTAGATAAAGGTTCTGTGCTTGTGGCTGAAGTCCAACAGGGTAGGGCACTTCCTGCTGGCAAGACATAGTAAAGGCAGGTGTCCCCTGGGTGGTGCACATGGGCACTTTAACTCCCCCACTTGTATCCTGTGTTCGGAGGACATCTGCGGCGTCACAGGCGGTGCCAACAGTAGGAAATTCTGGGTGCACGGGAGGTTAGGGACAGCAAGCGGGTACACCAGGCCAACCAAATGATGGTAGGGTTGCTACAGGACTAGTATCGGAAGAGACTGAAACCACTTTCTGTGCTTTGGGACTGCTAGCGAGCCTTAACTGGCTAAGCTGCCTTTTCCATTTTTCGTCCCTACGCAACAGGCAGTTTACAATACTCTTTTCCAACTTTTCAAATTTCTCGTTGAATTTTTCAAAACTACGGTCAACCTACTGTCAGAAAAGTGCCTCTCTGTTAACAGTGCTGTTCATGAAGTCTTTTACTTTACCATTAAGCAGGTTAGGCTGCTGGGTTAACACTACCACCTGATTTTTTAGCTCCTCATATTCCTGCTGGGCAGGGTGTGCCACCTCCTCCCTCATTTCACCATTTTCCTCATACCGTGGTTCTAAAGCAGCACATACATTTTCATCTTCACCATGACCAGTTTCTTGCTCATTGTCAGCCTCTAGTTCTTTACAGATCTCATCTCCATTTTCATCATCTTCCAAGTACCAAGTACTCAAAGATGAAATTTCTTCAGCAGGACGCCTCTTTGTTCCAAAAGGCCCCACTGTGAAACTTGGGTTAATAGGCCTTCCACCTTGAGCAGCATTACCATTACATTTTATTGCTGCCATTAATAATTAATTCATATCCCCATACTGGCCACCGCTGTAACACTCTGCTATTAAATAGAGAATATTACTAAAAAACATGGGGTTGAAATGATTCCACTCAGTACCAGCTTGTATGGTTTTGTGGGTTATTATTGAAACTTATGGTGAACACAATAATAACTGCACAACAAGTAATTCCATATAACTTATTCTCCACACCCACAATTTATTTACACCAGATAGTCCTTTTTTTTTTATAACCTATCAGCTTTCAACTGTCCATAACCAAGTCCCAAATTTTCGCCAGCACAATAAAAGGAGAAAAAATTAAGTGTTCAAATAATGTCACCCGAAAGTTAACAGGATGCCACTGTATGTTTAGTCACACACACACACAAAAAAAAACTGAGCTCAGTGAAACTGCAGATGAGAACACAAAATGAGGAGAGAGACAAGTAGGAAACACTCTCACCAGCCTAAGGTCCCGTCGCCCCTCATTCTGGGTGCGCTGTGGTTTTCCCCACGGCCTGGCGTCCTACTTCCTGGGCCAACCAACTTCCTGTTCCTCGGTGTGGATGCGCTGACACCCGCAGGTCCCACGTAGCCTCCCTGCGGTCCAATGCTCCTTTGTTGCTCCTGTCATCTCTGAAAGGTCTTTCCTCCACTCCTCTGTGAGTCTGTGTGTCATGTTCACTGCGCTAACTGCACAGTGAACATATAAAATAGCAGTGAGCCCAAAACACAGAGTAAGTAACGTGTTTATTTACAATGGGTGAAATGTGTAGTAAGTCCAAATACATTCACAGCAAAAGAGAAAGACACCCGGCTACAAGCTCAGTTAGTTCAAAGGATGCCTAACACGCTCAAAATGGCAGGAGCGGAGAAAAAGGCACAGGACTTACTAGCGTCAGAGCGGAAAGGCTCTGAGGGAACAACGGAAAACCAACTAAAGCGAGACTGGATGTCAGAGTAGACATTGCAAAGTTGCCATGCTGGTTGGTCATACTGCCCTGCTATTTATACAAAGCCCTAATGACAGCAAGTAGACAGGCCGTGCGGCAACAGGTGCGTGACTGATTGAACTCAGTGTGTGTGTGCGTGTGTGTAAGTATAAGAATGACAATGAGTGTGTGTGTGTGTGTGTGTGTGTGTGTGTGTGTGTGTGTGTGTGTGTAAGTGTGCCTGCGTGCGTGCATGAGTGTGTGAGTGTGTATATGGTGAACCATACTACTGGTGAAGAGCGAAGCTCAATCCACCAGCTGAAATTAATAAGCAATATTTAGACCCAACAGTTAGGTTAATTGGCATCAAACTGGGGATTCTAAATTGTCCTTAGGTATGACTGTGAGAGTGAATGGTTGTCTGTCTCTGTGTTGGCCCTGTGATGGACTGGCAATCTGTCCAGGGTGTCCCCTGCCTCTCGCCCAAAGATCCTGGGATAGGCTCCGGCAACCCCCCCTTCACCCCTGTGACTCAAAAAGGATGAAGCGGAAGAAGATGGATGGATGGATGGATAGACTCAACAGAAGCAAATCGTGCTCGGGGTGAGGACCCTGAACATGACAGTGCCCCCCCCCCCAAGGGGTGGACACCAGACACCCTCTGTACCATCAAAGCAAAGACAAAACCCACCCCCCGCCCCCACCCCAAAAGTCCAACACACCAAGCCAGGGCGGGAGGTGGGGGAAAACAGGTTAGGAGGGATCAATATAAGATGGGGAACACCACAAAACAACACAATGGCACACACTCCCCAACCCTCAACCTAATTAACCCACCCCACCCCCAAGAGTCCGACGGTTCAGGGAGCCGGCCAGAGTCCAAGGCCCAGCAGGTTGCTGAAAGTTCAGGGGGCCAACCAAAATCCCAGGGCCAGTAGGTGGCCTGCAGAACAGTATCGGGCGGCCTGCCAGAGAAAAAGGGCCATTTGACCCGGGAACCTTATCCTTTGGGTAGCCTGTTCACACGATTGGGCCACCAGGACCGGAAGGGCAGATGAGGTGGTGGCCTACCCACCGAAAGGCTGAGAGGTGGGTGGCCAGACAGGGGAAGAAAGACCCCTGTGGTCACTGGCGGCGAAGGGAGAAGGGCCCCGATGGCGCCCAGCAGAAGGAGGAGGAACACCCACAGGGCATCCAAAAGGGAAAGGAAGGCCCCGGCGTCTTCAAACTGTCCTGTGGCACCCCCGGTGGTCCTGATGAAGGACAGAGACTTAGTAGCACCTGCGGTGGACCCGGGCTGGGCCATGGCTGCTTCCACGGTGGTCCCAACCTGGGACAATGTTGCATCCATGGTGGACCTGACCGAGCCATGGTTGCACCCACGATGGTGTCCAGCTGGACCCCTGCTGCACCCACAGTGGGACCCAGCTAGGCCACCGCTGACCCCAACGCCATCTTGGCCAAGGGCCAGGCGACCCATTTAAGCACCCAAGCGAGGAGGTGGTCAATTACTGGCACCGTGGACTGGGACCGAGTGCCCCGGACAACCGCCTCCACCAGAACCTTGGTGGCATCTGATTGCAGACCTGGATCCACGGACCCGTCCAGCGATGGAGGACTCTCTCCGACACCTCTAGAAAAGGACTCAGAGAGAGAGAGGGAAGGGTCAGAGTCGCCAGCAGTGGCAGAGCCCGGCGAGGTGAGCTCAGGTGCAGCGTTTGGCTGCAGCTGGCTCTCCTCACCTAAAGCTAGGCAAAAATGCTCAATAATGGAAAGGAGAAAGACAAAAGAGAGCACTTGCCTTAGCTCACACTCTACCGCTGTCCAGGACTTTGGCGATCCGGGTGACGTCCTCCCAGGTTCAGCCTCCACGAGGTTCCGCTTGGGCACTGACTCTGCTGTGGCGGCCTCCACAGCAGGCATGATGGTAACTGCAGTCTTAACTCTCCCAGCTGTCGTGATCCATGCTGGTGACTCCTCCGGAGTGGCTTCTGGGACCTGGTTCACTGTGGCTGTGGAAGGACACCCCTCCCGGGCCTCTGGCTCCTCTTGATCCTGACTGCTCGGCTCCGGCAGGCAAACAAAGGAAAGAGGAGAGAGGACTGGTGAACAGTTTTTAACAGCAGCAGGTTGGAAGAGCTCAGGGGACTGCTTTCCCTGAGCCTCCCTACCGGGGATCAGGCAAGACACTTCATTATTAATATGAGTCAAATGAAAATGTACTCGCCTTTTCTCCCGGTTCCTGGTGTCAATTTCCGCTGCTGCTGTTTGGATGTCTTCACCCGTCCGTCCGGGAAAGGCGTTGTTAGGCTCCTTGGAAGAACATATGGAAGCCGCCCCTCTCACCTCAGGAACGGGAGATCCCAGTGAAACAAACAGATGCCCCACTGCTGCCGATGAACAAACTGAGGAAGACGACCTCACAGCGGATGCAAAGGGATGTCCTGCAGACGGGACTACTTGGGACTGGAGATGAGGATCCGCTGCAGGGGTGACAGGGCTTGGTGTCGGCGCTGGAGCCGATAGCGGGGCTAATTCATTCTTCTGGGATTCTGGATAACGCCGACGTTGCCGACCTGCTGGCTGCCATCTTGGAACGGTGGACGGAGGAGAGGAGAAGATGGCTGCCAACAGAGAGGGGCGTCTTTGTTTGGGCTTCGTCCGAAAAGCCCTTCTCTTCAGGTCGGGCCTTCTCCCAGATTTGCCAGGCCACCCGCTGCTCCTCCGTACTGGGCTGTCCTGCTGCCCATCCACTAAACCCAGTGTGGGAACGGCTAGACCAGGACATGACACTCCGAGCAGGTGAGTGAAAAACACACAAAAAAAATGAGTAATACGTTACTTACTGCTCGAGCTCTCTTGGTGGCAACTTTCTGTCATGTTCACTGCGCAGCGAACATATAAAATAGCAGCGAGCCCAAAACACAGAGTAAGTAACGTGTTTATTTACAATGGGTGAAATGTGCAGTAAGTCCAAATACAGTCACAGCAAAAGAGAAAGACACCCGGCTACAAGCTCAGTTAGTTCAAAGGATGCCTAACGCACTCAAACAGGCAGGAGCGGAGAAAAAGGCACAGGACTTACTATAGCATTGGAGCGGAAAGGCTCTGAGGGAACATTACAATTTTAGTCCAGGGGAAAACCAACCAAAGCGAGAATGGATGTCCAGAGTAGACATTTCAAAGTTGCCACGCTGACTGGTCATGCTGCTCTGCTATTTATACAAAGCCCTAATGACAGCAAGTAAACCAGACGTGCAGCAACGGGTACATGACTGATTGAACTCAGTGTGTGTGTGCATGTAAGTATAAGAATGACAATGAGTGTGTGTGTGTGTGTGTGTGTGTGTGTGTGTAAGCGTGCGTGCGTGCATGAGTGTGTGAGTGTGTATATGGCGAAACATACTACTAGTGAATGCCTGGTGAGGGGGATGCACGGCTGTGGGGCTGGTGGAGAGCGAAGCTCAATCCGCCAGCTGAAATTGATAAGCAATAATTAGACCCAACAGCCACAAATCATGCTCGGGGTGAGGATCCCGAACATGACGCTGTGGCTCTCTGTGTCTGTGTGCCTGTGTCTCACGGCGACTTCCGCCTTCCTCTTAAAGCTGCTGCCAGCTGCTGGAAATCAGCTGATAACTCATCCAGTTCAGTATGCAGGCCATACTGAACGCACCGAGGAGCTCATTTAGCAGCAGACTACATCATCCTAGGTGCGCAACCGAGAGGTTTCGCAGGTCCTTCCTACCTACGGCTGTCAGACTGTATAACCTAAGCAGGGTTGCTCACAGAGATAGCAAAAAAACGTGACGACCTAATAGTATTGAATGCAAAAGACGCAACAGACTTACACAATGGTCCCCTCCAGTATACAACTAGGACAATATCGGTCGCTACGGAGGGTGACAATATGTATGGGTACATATTCATACTATGTAGGATAACTAAGTAGACAGTTAGGCTGTTTATTCCATCTAGCTACAATGCTCCGCACTGTGTGTATATACTGTATATTTATATTATGGAAGTCAGGTTATTTCGCACCTCAGACAGACAATGAATACAAATGGGAGAACAATGCCCAAGAGATTGAGAGGGGGTTGAATGAAGTGTAGTGTAAATATCATGCTGTGTATGAGGAAGTGCCTTGAAACTTGTGAAGGTGACTTGGGATATAGAGAATCAGAATCAGAATCAGAATCAGGTTTATTGCCATTGTTCATGTAGTACACAAACTAGGAATTTGTCTCGGTACAATGCTCGGTACAATGAGAGGAGTGCTTGCTGTAACCAGTCAGTCTGTTCTGTGCTTGTGAGATGTGAGTGTGTAATAAATCATCTGACATGAAGATGCCTCTTCATTTACACACTCCACACTGGTGACCCAAGACATATTATGGAACATGAGGCAAGAACCCCGGAGCCAGCCCGATCGGGAAGCCCCAGAGACGTAGCAGCCATTCCACAGACAGCCAGGACTGGAACCCCCAGCAATGTGTGTGCAGTTTCAGTCAAGCTACCGGATTTCTGGGAGCACAACCCGTGCTCTTGGTTCCACCACACCGAGGCCCAGTTCGCCCTCCGGGGAGTAACGGCAGACGACACCAAGTTCTACCATGTGGTAGCAGCGCTGGACTCCCGCACAGCCCAGCAGGTAGCGAGCCTGCTCGATCAGCCACCAGCCAGCAACAAATATGAGGCGCTCAAGGCTGCGGTCACCCGGCGCTATACGCTCTCGGAATGTGAAAGAGCGGAGAGGCTCCTGGCGTGGACCGAGTTAGAAGATGGGTTGGCCATAGACCTGATGGAGAAGATGCTGGCGTTAATGGGCACGGACGAGGGGCACTTTCTGTTTGCCCACCTTTTCCTCCGGAACCTTCCAACAGTGGCGAGAGTGGTTCTGGCCAATTCGCCGTGGCTGGCTGCGCGTGACTACCTTGCGCTAGCCCAGGAGGCGGACCGGATCATCCTCACCACCAGGGCGATCACAGTCAACGCGGCAGCGGCGGAGTCCAGCGAGACGACCAGAGGAGGCGAGGAGCCACCAACAGTAGCAGCAGCAGGGGCCAAGGAGCGCCAGAGAGACACGCTCTGTTTTTACCATCGCCACTTCGGAGAGAAGGCACGCAGATGTGCGCCACCGTGCCAATTCAAGCGCTCGGGAAAACGCCGAGGCCGGCGGTCGGTAGCAGCTGCAACCCTCGGTGAAGAGAACAAGCTGCTTTACTTGATGGACGCGCGCTCGGGGAGGCGTTTCCTCGTGGACACCGGACCCCAGAAGAGCTTCATCCTGCCGACCTACGCCGACCGGCTGGCAGGACCTAGCGGCCCAGTGATGTTGGCAGCAAACGACTCGGAAATTAAGACCTTTGGTGAGAGGACACTGATCTTATCTCTACACGGCCGTACATACGAGTGGACTTTTGTCGTATCAACACTGAATTACCATATCCTGGGGGCTGATTTTCTGTGTGCACATGGTTTACTGGTTGATGTTGCTAACAGGCGCCTGGTTAATGCACTGTCCTTTGACTCTCTCCCCTGTATAGCTTGAGTGACCCAGCCAACAGCACAAGCCAACGTCACAGCTCCAGGCGGTAAGTTCCACGCATTGCTCACTCAGTTCCCAGCACTCACGGTCCCGACGTTTTCGGCGGCCATCGTTAAACATGGGGTGGAGCACTTTATCACCACCACCGGGCCGCCCGTTTTTGCAAGACCTCGGCGCTTGGACACAGCTGAACTGGCCATAGGGCGCGAGGAGTTCGCCAACCTTGAAAGGTTGGGCATCATCAGGCATTCGAACAGTCCATGGGCATCCCCGCTACACATGGTCCCTAAGGCTGAGGGATCGTGGCGACGGTGCGGTGATTTCTGCAGGTTGAACAATGCCACAGCACACAACCACTACCCAATTCCCCACATACAGGATTTTTCCATCCACCTCGCCGGAGCACGCATTTTTTCCAAAATAGACCTGGTCCGCGGTTACCACCAAGTCCCAGTGCACGCAGAGGACGTACCCAAAACAGCGGTAATAACTCTGTGCGGCTTATTCGAGTTCCTGCGCATGCCATTCGGGTTAAAAGGCGCGGCACAGACGTTCCAGCGCATGATGGATGCAGTGCTGCGCGATCTCCCGTTCGTGTTCGTCTACCTGGACGATATCCTGGTAGCCAGTGCGTCCGAAGACGAAGACGAAACCCACCTCAGGACGGTTTTCCGGAGGTTGGAGGAGCACGGGTTAATAATCAACCCGGCGAAATGCCAGTTCGGCGTGACGGAGATTGACTTTTTGGGGCACCGCGTCTCTCCGGAAGGAGCGATCCCGCTGCCTGACAAAGTACAAGCCGTGGCGGATTTTCCCCGGCCTCAGACGGTCAGGGCTCTCCAGGAATTTTTGGGGATGGTGAACTTTTATAACCGTTTCCTTCCCTGCGTGGCGCAGCTCATGCAACCATTGTACGCCGCGCTCAAGAGACAGAAACCCGCGGATAGGGTTGAATGGACCCCGGAGCAAGAGCGGGCGTTCTCAGAGGTTAAAGCAGCCCTGGCAAACGCCGCACTGCTGGCACATCCAGACCTGGCGGCCCGGATAGCGCTCACCACCGATGCTTCAGACGTGGCCATAGGGGCTGTCATAGAGCAGCGCGTCGCCGGGGCTTGGCAGCCGCTCGCTTTTTTCAGCAGAACTTTGCGCGACAGCGAACGTAAATACAACGTGTTCGACAGGGAGTTGCTGGCTCTCCACCTGGCCATACGCCACTTCCAGTTCTGGCTGGAAGGGCGCAGCTTCACCGCGTTCATGGATCACAAGCCACTAATGTTTGCGATGGCCAAGGTTTCAGAACCGTGGTCGGGCCGGCAGCAGAGACAGCTGGCCGTGATCTCAGAGTCTACTACCGATATTTAGCATGTGTCGGGTAAACTGAATGTGGTGGCGGACTGCCTCTCGCGGGCCGTGGTGGCCCCGGTCTATGTGGGGATAGATTACACGGCCATGGCCGCGGAGCAGATTAGCGATGCAGACGTGCGCGCGCTCCAGTCTGGACCAACAAGGTTAAGGCTGGAGAGCAGGATGCTGCAAGACGGCATGCCCCCCCAATCTCCGATGTCTCCATGGGACGCCTGCGTCCGGTGGTCCCGGTCGCATGGTGCCGCCGCGTGTTTGAGTCAGTTCACACTCTGGCACACCCAGGAGTTTGCGTCAAAATGGTGGGAGAGAAATTTGTGTGGCCGAGCCTACGCAAACAAGTAAAAGAGTGGGCTGCAGCCTGCGTGGCGTGCCAACGAGCCAAGGTACACAGACACACGAAGGCTCCCTTGGAGCCGCTTCGGTTGCTGGCTAAGAGGTTCGACCATGTTCACGTGGACCTCGTGGGACTCCTCCCGCCATCACAGGGGTGCACTCACCTCCTGACAGTGATGGACCGCACCACGCGCTGGCCAGAAGCAGTCCCACTGGCGGCAACCACATCCGCAGATGTAGCACGCGCTTTTTTAACAGCATGGGTGGCGCATTTTGGAGTTCCGTCAGACATTACGTCCGACAGGTGCCCTCAATTTGTTTCCGAACTCTGGTCCGCGATGGCCCGCAGCCTGGGTGTTACAATTCATCGCACAACCGCATACAACCCACAGGGCAATGGGTTATGCAAGCATTTTCATAGATCACTGAAAGCAGCACTCAGGGCTTCACTAACGGATGCAAATTGGGTGGACAGGTTGCCGTGGGTTTTATTGGGGTTGCGCTCTGTGCCAAAAGAGGATCTGGAAGCTTCCCCAGCAGAGCTGGTTTTTGCGCAGCCCCTACGGCTGCCTGGGGAATTTCTGCTAGATAATCCCGCGCCGGTCAGCTGCCCGTCTCAGCTTTTGCAGCGTAGTGCAAACAAAGGCACGCTGCCGGGCCCAGCCCACCACTGTTTTCCGCGTGTTTTCGTGCCTAAAACTTTGAAGAACGTGGAGTTCATATTCGTCAGACACGACGCCCACCGCCCTCCATTGCGCCCACCCTATGATGGACTGTTCAGAGTGTTGGAAACAGGGGATAAGCATTTTGTGCTAGACTTGGGGGGTAGATGGGAAAAAATTGGCATAGACAGACTCAAACCCGCCTTTGTAGTGGCGGATGAGCAAGTGCTGTTGGCGAGGGCCCCTTGGCGTGGAAGACCCCCACGAAGAACTCCCCAGGGAAACGATTCATCAGAGCAGCCACACGGACAGAACGAACCCCCCCTCACCACGGCTCACCCGCAGTCGGACACACTCCCAGCAGCCCCCCACCGGCACAGCAGCACCACGGAGGCAGTAAACCCCAGTTACAGCAGATATGGGAGGAGACTGAAGCCGAAACAGCATGTGGACTGATGTTCTATTGTTCTATCTAAGATGCTGGGGGGGGGGGGGGTATGGAAGTCAGGTTATTTCGCACCTCAGTCAGAGACAATGAATACACATGGGAGAACAATGCCCAAGAGGGTGAGAGGGGGTTGAATGAAGTGTAGTGTAAATATCATGCTGTGTATGAGGAAGTGCCTTGAAGCTTGTGAAGGTGACTTGGGATATAGAGAGTTCTTGATGTAACCAGTCAGTCTGTTCTGTGCTTGTGAGATGTGAGTGTGTAATAAATCGTCTGACATGAAGCTGCCTCTTCATTTACACACTCCACAATATATTTATTCCATCTAGCTACAATGCTCCGCACTGTGTGTTTATATATTTATATATTTATATGTACATATGTATAATATACATATATATGTATATTCGCTGCTCTTGTTTTTCTTGTCTTCTTGATTGTTGCTCTGAGTGTTGCTATCCCTGTGCTGTTGCAATCCTGGAATTTCCCCATTGTGGGACTAATAAAGGCTTATCTTATCTTATCTTATCTTATCCCATGACCAGCTAGCGCTATGACAGGTTGATTATGTTTTCACCATACCTACATGCATTTTGGTAGTGGAACATGACTATTAAAGAGGCACAAACTGTCACGACCCGAGTGCCGGTCTCGTCCGCGCTCGGGTCATACATTATCTTTTCCAGGCTTTGACAGCAGTGGGTCCCGTCTAGCTCCCCGGGCTCTTATTGTGACAGCACCCGGTGGAGCCTCCTGCTGTCAGTGTCAACAGCTGTGCTGCATTTGGGGTCATTAGTGACCGGTGTTAAAAGCGGACGCTGAATGCACCCCGATGCAGCAGTCTCTGTTATATTTCCCAACAGAACGTCACATCGTCTGGCGCTTCGGGCATTTCCCGGCTCAGATGCTGTTCATTCGTCATCTGTTTGTAAGTTACCCTGTGATTATCCTACCCTCATTGTCGTGTGTATTTTCCTCTGTTCCTAACTCCTCAATAAAACATCATTGCAACTCACCGGTGACTGCTGGCGTCTTATGGTGGCTCGCGAGGGCCACCGTGACAGTAGACTGCTGCCAGAACGTCTAGAGAGAGGCGTCACACCGAGACGCCATTCACCGTGAGTTTTGCAGTATTGGACTGTTGTTCGTACCTGTCTGGGTACCATGCTGAAGCATGCCGTCGCGGAGGTCCCGCACTCAGAGTCGGGGTGATGTTCTCGCAGACGCCCTCGAGTGCGTGGACGAAATCCTCATCACCGCCTCCCTCCTTGACTTCAGCAGCGACGTGCACCAGTACCTGGACCAAGCTGAGGATATTCTCAATCATCTTCCCCGCTTCGCCAACCACCCTGAGGTAAGCGTGAGGAGAGATGACATCGCTGCACAACTCGAGATACTCCGTGGGCTGGAGGGAAATTCCGGCAGGAAGCCGAAGAGGAGGAGACGTCGCCCCTCGCTTCGGGATCCCGCTCCTGCCTCTGTTCCGGCCCGGGAGTTCGCACCATCCAGAGGTCTTTCCCCATCAAGCATGTCATCACTCTGAATTCCTCCAGAGGAGCTGCAGCTGACAGCAATCAAGATCTGGGACTGAGTGGCTGCTGCTCGCTCCGCTGTGCATTCCATCGGCAATTATGAAGCATGTGGCGGAGGCAGTCGGACTGGTGGAGAGGAATCCCGGGCTAAGTGACTTTCCTGAGTTCGCCGACCTCCTTGCCTCTGTCTCCGCACAGGAGCGGCGATTCCCGGACCTCACCTTCGCCTCGCCCTCGCCAGAAACCGTCGTCACCTCCATAACCCTCCTCAGCATGAATCCCGTCCGGATCCAGTTCCGGGTCACCGCAAGGGCTCAATCCCCCGCACAGCTGCCGCTCCTGCGCCTCGTCAGAGGGGAATCCCCGCAGCCTCTCCCCCCGGGCCATCTTCTCCTGCTGTCCCGTCAGCGCTCCGTGCCCCGCTCGTCTCGGCTGATGCCCCCTCCTCCTCATCGCCTATCCCAGCCGCTGTGTGTCTCTGGAGTCCTGTCCTGGTGAGCTCCGTCCCAGAACCATCTCCAGTGGCTCCCCCTCGTCCTCCCAGGGGGCCCGCTGTCACCGTCCGGTGGGGAAAGGGAGGAGCTACGTCCGCCGCAGCAGGCACCATCCAGCCTCCAGGAGACAGGCAAGTCCAAACTCATCCATATTCTCGTTATTGTGATTTGCCTTGTCAGACTCTTGGGGGTGGAGCTCGGGGTTCACAGCCCCCCGAGCTCCCACCACCTGTTGTGGCTTTGATTGTTAATCCCGCATTCTCTGTGTCTCCCTCTGCTGAGCGGTCCTCAACGCCAGGCCAACGTCGCCGGATGAGGAGGGGGCCTGCAGTTCTGGAGAGCCTGGTTCTGGTCCCACAGCCATGTCGTGGGTGGAGGAGGAGGGCGGACTGCAGCATGGAACCTGCGCCGATGAGGAAGCGTCCCCGGGTCTCCACGGGCGAGCGTTCTGGTCCAGCGGGTCGAGGGTCCCCTGCCACCACGCGGTGCGGGCCGTCTGCGTGGGCTTCGGTGCCGGAGGATCTAGAGGCTGCAGACACCATCATGCCAGCTGTGGAGCCCGACGTAGCTGAGTGGGAGCCTGATGATGACCTCCTGCCGTCTGATCACGTGATGGTTCACCTCATTCCCACATACAGACAGAGATTGAAGCTCACTAAACCTGTTGTGAGCACTACGAAGATACGGACCAGTGATGCTGAGGAGAAGCTGGAAACGTGCATGGAAATATCTGACTGGGGCATGCTTAAAGGAGCCACGCATGATCTGGATGAGTACACGGACACTGTGAACTCATATATCCACTTTTGTGAAGAGAACATTCTTCCATCACGCACCAGGGTGAGTTACTCTAATGACAAACCCTGGTTCACAGCTAAGCTCAGACAGATCAGGAAGGAGAAGGAAGCAGCGCTGAAAAGTGGAGACAGGGACTGCTACAGGGAGGTTAAATACCGGTTTAACAGAGAGCTGAAGAGGGCTAAATCTGTGTACTCAGAGAGACTCCAGCAGCAGTTCACTGCTAATGATTCGGCTTCCGTGTGGAGAGGACTGAGGCAAATCACCAACTATCGACCTAAGGCTCCTAAAGGTCAGGATGACAAAGCCCTTTGTCAGAGACTGTCCCAACACTATGCCCGTTTTGACACCTCGTCATCTGTGTCCAACTCCCCCCCTCCCTCCAGCTCCACAGCCTCCACATTCCCTACTTCATTTAAGGCACCCCCCCCCTCCCCCCCTCCCCTTATCATCAGTGAGCAGGATGTGCTCAAACAGTTCTCCAGACTGAACCCGCGCAAGGCCCCCGGCCCAGACGGCGTGTCTCCCTCCACCCTGAGACTCTGTGCGAAACAGCTGGCTCCTGTATTCACAGACATTTTTAACACCTCCCTTAAGTTATGCCACGTGCCATCCTGCCTCAAATCCTCCACCATCATCCCTGTCCCCAAGAAGCCACGGATCACTGGACTTAATGACTACAGACCTGTAGCGCTCACCTCTGTAGTCATGAAGTCCTTTGAGCGCCTGGTCCTGTCCCACCTCAAGTCCATCACCACCCCTCTCCTGGACCCGCTGCAGTTTGCCTACCGAGCCAACAGGTCTGTAGACGATGCAGTCAACCTGGCCCTCCACTCCATCCTGCAGCACCTGGACTCCCCGGGAACCTACGCCAGGATCCTGTTTGTGGACTTCAGCTCCGCATTCAACACCATCCGCCCCGCTCTGCTCCGGGACAAGCTGTCCCTGCTCAACGTGCCTGACTCCCTCTGCAGGTGGATCATCGACTTCCTGACGGACCGGAGGCAGCATGTGCGGCTGGGAAAGACTGTCTCAGACTATACTAGCATCAGCACCGGATCACCCCAGGGCTGTGTACTTTCCCCCCTACTCTTCTCCCTTTACACCAACTCCTGCACCTCCAGCCACCAGTCTGTCAAGTTGATCAAGTTTGCGGACGACACCACCCTCATCGGGCTCATCTCCAACGGCGACGAGTCCGCCTACAGGAGAGAGGTGGCCCAGCTGGCGTCCTGGTGCAGCAATAACAACCTGCAGCTGAACGCTCTGAAGACAGTGGAGATGATTGTAGACTTCAGGAAAGTCACTACTCCTCTGCCCCCCCTCACCCTCTCAGGCTCTCCCATCACCACTGCTGATTCCTTCCGCTTCCTAGGCACTACCATCACCAGGGACCTCAAATGGGAGCTGACCATCAGCTCACTCATCAAAAAAGCCCAGCAGAGGATGTTCTTCCTGCGGCAGCTGAGGAAGCTCAAGCTACCCACCAAGATGTTAGTGCAGTTCTACACAGCCATCATCGAGTCCATCCTCACCACCTCCATAACCGTGTGGTACGCAGGAGCCACTGCCAGGGACAGACTAAGGCTGCAGCGCGTCGTGCGCACTGCTGAGAAGGTGATCGGCTGCAAGCTCCCATCTCTCCAGGATCTGTACATCTCCAGGACCCGGAGGCGTGCTGGCCGGATCATAGCCAATCCCTCACACCCTGGTCACGTACTGTTTGCCCCCCTCCCCTCTGGTAGAAGACTTCGGTCCATCCAGACTAAAACCTCCCGTCACATGAACAGCTTCTTCCCCTCTGCCATTAGACTGCTGAACACTAAGTGACTCTCGTGCACCATGTACAGCAGCTCAACCAGACTCATGTCAATCATCACTGTTTTCTTCCTGCATTACCGACTGCACTATATAGTTCTCCACAGTATCTGCTGCTGGCTAATATATATTTTAACTGTTGACCAGTATCACTTAATCTTATCCTACACTTTATTACATGTATAGTTTATTTCTCTTATCTTATCATGTTTAATGTTGCAGCATTGTACCGAGACAAATTCCTAGTTTGTGTACTACATGAACAATGGCAATAAACCTGATTCTGATTCTGATTCTGATTCTGATTCTGAGCCCGGATCTTTGCAGTCCTGGACGGCGCAAGAACCCGAGATCAGGCAAGTGCTCTGTATTGTCTTTCTCCTTTCTGTCCTAGAGCATTTTTGCCTGTCTCTTGGGGAGACGAGCCCAGTGCAGCCACCCGCTGCGTCCGAGCTTATCTCGCCGGGTTCTGGCGCTGCCCGACCCTTCTTCCAGGGTCGCCGGCGCACAGCTGATTTCGCCCGCTGTGCCAGAGGTTCCGGGTTCAGGGTTGGAGGTCGGTACTGGTGCGGCGCCGACCCAGTCGGGGTCCGACATGGGTGCAACCGTGACCCAATCGGAGTCCATCGCGGGTGCAACCGTGACCCAATCGGGATCCGACGAGGGTGCAGCACCAGCAGAATTAAAGGTCGTGAGGGAGCTGCAGATCCCCTGCCACTGGATACTGAACAGGCTCATCTCCTTCATCTTCACCATCACCGTCACCCTCCTCGTCCTCCTGAGGAGCACAACCCATCTCCACCTGGGGCCGTTGGGGTTCTGAATGCTCCACCCGGTTCTCCCTTGTCTTCCCCTTCTCCAGGGAGGCCGCCTTCTACTTCCCCCCTACGGTCCTGGTGGTCAAGCGATGCGGGTCGGCCGCCCGAAGGACTGCCACACCCATTTGGCTCTCTGGGCCAGCCACCTGACCCACTGGACTACCTGTTTGGCGACCTGGTCTGGCCACGTGAAATTTATTGTTTCCGGGCATGGGACTGGGGTAGGCCGCCCGAAGGACTGCCGCACCCATTTGGCTGTCTGGGCCGGCCACCCGACCCACTGGACTACCTGTTTGGTGACCTGGTCTGGCCGCCTGGAATTCATCGTTTCCGGGCATGGGACTGGGGTAGGCCGCCCGAACTATCAGCCTCCATGCCTCAGAGCCAGGACTGCCGTCATCCCGGGTTTTTTCCATCATTATCGTGTCTGTAACTTTTGGGATGTGCGGGGGGGGGGGCGCTGGTATCTGTAATTTTGTATCTCACTTGTTTCCCTTAGCCGGTCATTTGTGTTTTTTTTCTCCCCTCTGTCCCATGTCCATTTACTGTTTGAAACTGTTATACGTATTGCCTGTTGGGTTCTGTCCTTGTGTTACCCACATGTTATGGAGTATTGTGTTTTGTTTTTTTTTTTCTCTCCACCATACTCTGTAATTGCTTTGTTGGTCCCCTGTCATCATTTTGGTTGCTGCTTCTCCTTTTTCCTCTCTCCCTCATGCCGGTGCCCCATCCGCCCACCCTAGTGGTGGTGGTGGTGGTGGTGGTGGGGGCTTGGGTGTTATTTGGCCGTTCAGGAGCCTGGCCTCAAGGGGGAGGTACTGTCACGACCCGAGTGCCGGTCTCGTCCGCGTTCGGGTCATACATTATCTTTTCCAGGCTTTGACAGCAGTGGGTCCCGTCTAGCTCCCCGGGCTCTTATTGTGACAGCACCCGGTGGAGCCTCCTGCTGTCAAAGTCAACAGTTGTGCTGCATTCGGGGTCATTAGTGACCGGTGTTAAAAGCGGATGCTGAATGCACCCCGATGCAGCAGTCTCTGTTATATTTCCCAACAGAACGTCACATCGTCTGGCACTTCGGGCGTTTCCCGGCTCAGACGCTGTTCATTCGTCATCTGTTTGTAAGTTACCCTGTGATTATCCTACTGTCACTGTCATGTGTATTTTCCTCTGTTCCTAACCCCTCAATAAAACATCATTGCAACTCACCGGTGACTGCTGGCATCTTATGGTGGCTCGTGAGGGCCACCGTGACACAAACAAGGAAATGGAGCATTTGAATATTGCATCATATCATTTATGATACCTAGGCTTTCTATTTATGTATTTACCATTTTCTCCATAAAAGGGGTGATGTAATAAAATATGTGGAAGTGCTACACCTTGTCCTGACAATGTGTCCCATTACATCCATCGTAAAATTAACACAGCATTTCCAAAAAGGAACATCATACCAACAGTAAAATATGGTGGTGGTAGTGTGATGGTCTGGGGCTGTTTAGCTGCTTCAGGACCTGGAAGACTTGCTGTGGTAAATGGAACCATGAATTCTGCTGTCTACCAAAAAGTCCTGAAGGAGAATGTCAGACCATCTGTTCGTGACCTCAAGCTGAAGCACACTTGAGTTCTGCAACAGCACAATGATACAAAACACACCAGCAAGTTAAAATTAAATTAATTAAATCACCCTTTATTGTCATTCTACTGCACAACCAATCATGTACAGTAGAACGAGATTGTGCTTTACGTATCTACTGTGTTAATCACACACACCCCAAGTGTAGAATCAGAGGGCCGCTGCCATGCAAGGCGCCGCCACAAATTTCCATCCTCCATTCCATTTTTGCTGAGCACCAAGCTGGACGGCAGGAAGTTCCACTTTTATATGGTCTTCGGCATGACCCGGCCGGGATTTGTCCACCTCTGAATGGCTTAAGAAAAACAAAATGAAGACTTCAGAGTGGCCTAGTCAAAGTCCTCACTTGAATACGATTGAGATGCTGTGGCATGACCATAAAAAGGCAGTTCATGCTCGAAAACCCTCCAATGTGGCTGAATTACAACAATTTTGCTAAGACAAGTGGGCCAAAACTCCTCCACAGTGCTGTAAAAGACTCATTGCCAGTTATCACAAATGCTTGAATGCAGTTGTTGCGGCTAAAGGTGGCCCAACCAGTTATTAGGTTTAGGGGGCAATCGCTTTTTCATACAGGGCCATGGAGGTTTGGATTTTTTCCCCTTAATAATAAACACCTTCATTTAAAAACTGCGTTTTGTGTTTACTTGTGTTATCTTTGTCTAATATTTAAATCTGTTTGATGATCTGAAACATTTAAGTGTGACAAACATACAAAAAATGAGAAATCAGGAAGGGGGCAAACACTTTTTCACACCACTGTATATATGTATGCACTTATGTGTGCATATGCTCCCACCATTGACTGAAAGCACCTGTGCAGTATATTGTGTTAATTTTTATTTCTCTGTAGACCAATATGCTGAACTGCTTTTGTGTTGTTTTTTCTTTTAATTTATGTTTTGAATTGAAAAAAATATATTCGGGGAAAAAAGTTAAACCTTTCACCACTCTGACGTATTTATTTAATTTTCCAACTGTAAAAAAAAAAAAAAAAAATCAAACCTTTGACCACTCTCAGGTTCGTGATGGTCTTCTGGTCGTTGAAGATCCTGTCGATGTCGACCAGGCAGCAGTACGGTCCGCTGTCCGTCCTCCTCACGCCAACAATGTCCAGGTCCATCTGTCCATCCAGGACATCCCGTCAGACGGTACCGGTCCTCTGCCTAATGGACCGGTGTTATACAGGTGTTATGCCGAGAATTGCTCGCCTGCCGAGAATTGTGTCCCATCGTCGCAAGCAGGTGTTTAGTGTAAGTCAAGTCAATACAACTATATACTTTGAAAATACTTTGAAAAAGTGATTACCCTTTTTACCGACAATGCATAAATGCAAAATCTGGAGTTTATAGATCGTAAAACGTGGAGTTGGATCACACTGATTTCTAACCCTCTTTGAAACACTAAAACGTCTGACGAATAAACATAATTTAAAGATAGTTTACAAGCGGTAATAACAATTTTTACTTCTAAAAATGTATAATGGGTACTTCTAAAGATGCACAGATGGTTACAAGCCTGGCTGTAGTGGTATATGTATGTTATAGTTTTGGCGGATGGGATGCAATTCTTGGCAAGCAAGCAATTCTCGGCATAACACCTGGACCAGAATCACAGTTTAACCCTAATTTTTACAGTGAACACATAAATAAACATCTCAGTTTTTTTTTATTAACCACCTTGGTGATGACTCCATTCTCGTCTGTCTGGAACAGGATGTTGCTGCACCAAAACGTCCCACAACCACGACCCCAGCAGACCCGACTGAGACCGAACCGCTGGACCGAGTACTGACAGGACAGAGAGGCCACGCCCCCCTCAGGGACCATAAAGCTACACAATAAACGTCCTCCTGAAGTAAAATGAGACAAAACATTAATTTAATTAAAGCAAATTGTCAGGGTTTGCGTCCCGGTGGGGCAGGGAGTCAAACTCATATGCAGGGTGAGGATTGGAAATTATTTATTAACGTAAAACAACACACAGAAAAGAACAGAGCTCGAGGGCTGAAACTAAAGCAGAACAGACAAGGTGTAGAAACTAGGCTACAAGCAGGAATAAACTCACGAGCTGGTGGGCATAAGGCACAGGTAGGAGCGTGTAATCATGCCAGAATGATGATTAGGACGCAGCACCCAGGTAAGGGGCCACGTTCTGGCTGCACGGTGGGGCAGTGGTTAGCACTGCGGCAGCACAGTTTACCCTTGGCCGGGGGATTGTGGGGATCGTGGGATCGTGGGTTCGATCCCAGCCCCCGACCAACAGTGATCTGTGTGGAGTTTGCATGTTCTCCCCGTGTTGCGTGGGTTTACTCCGGGATTTCTCCGGTTTCCTCCCACATGCCAAAGACATGCATGTTAGGTTAATTGGCTGTTCTAAATTGTCCCTAGATATCTGTTTCCTATAGGCCCTTAGAATAGAGGGTTAGTATTAATGAAAGCGCTTTGAGTGGTCTTTGTGACTAGAAAAGCGCTATATAAGTGCAGGTTAGTTAGTAGTAGTTAGTTCTTGAAATAAAGAAGCACCAGTTCATCAAAACACAAACAGCCGTGGGTAATCAGGAACATTACAAGACAGCAAGACAAAATTCAACTAGACTAGGATGGAAATAATAACCTGAAAATGATAACACAACATAACAAAAATAATTTTTTGTAAGTTGTCTGTGCTTTATCAACTGAGTTAAGACAATTTTGCACTGCTGAATCAGAAAATGACATCCGTTTCTCTCGATCAGGTCAGGTCTTTATGCGGTTATAAGCAGTTGTACAGCAGTTGTACAGTTGTACTGTAAATTGACTAGTAGACATTGATAAAGGTAAGTACATGTATATTGAATGTTACATCATCATTGTTCAAAATTCAGAGAATTTTAAAAAATAAAAAAGAATTTTGCATCATATAAAGTGAAAATACCGTACATGTAAACAAAAACATTAAAAACATGTGGTCATAGTTCAAAAAGTTGACCTGATTGAGCAAAACCAATGTGATTTTTGGTTTCAGCACATCAAAATTGTCCGAAATCAGCTACAAAAACTTAGACAATAAATTTGGTGTTGACCAGTGTAATGATAGCAAGGAGTAAAGTCAAGGAAGACATACTCTGAAACAAGAACATGATGATGATAATAATATAGATCAGGGGTCACCAATTAAAACTGCAAAAGGTCCGATAAGTCGGTCGTCCCCTCCAGCCGAGGTCTGAACTAGATGTGGGAATCTTTAGGTACCTCATGATTCAATTATGATTCAGAACTCCGACTTGATTCTAAAACCATTCTCAATGCATCTTGATGCATTTTTTTCTATCCAAGATTCTTCTCTCCCACTGTGTGACAACTTGGCCATTTTAAAGCAAAGTATTTGTAATGACCCATGAATTTACTTCCAACATCTTTGATTCAAACGACTGGAACAGAAATCTGACACATGGTGGGCAGTGGTGGCCTAATGGTTACGGATGTGGACTGGTGAGGGAAGGGTCACAGGTTTGACCCCTGGACCGGCAGGATCAGATCTGGGTGGGACAGATAACATAGCAGTGTTTTCCCCACCCTCCTTAACCCCACTGTGGTGCCCTTGAGCAAGGCCCTTAACCCCAACTGCTCAAGTGGAGCTGCTCAGTGGCCACAGGTCAGTCTGTGGTTGTACTGGGCAGCTTCCTGGTGTGAATATGTGAGCAGAGCATCATTGAAAAAGAGCTTGCTGCCTCGTCTGCTTTCATCTTCCACAAAACGATGCACTACAGTGGGTCTCAAAAATTTGTAAACGTGTCCTGTTACAGTGCTGCATGAGTTTATTGACAATGGACTATAAACTACAGATATAAACTAAAACAATTATAATGATGACTGAACAACTCCCATTCCCCAAAGTGCAAGATACAACACTTATGAATAAAACTCATAAAGGATCACACAAATTAGTCTGACAAATAAGTAAACAAGGGTTCTTAAACACACACAGAACCAACTGCAACCCCCCCCCAGAGTCCAAAGCAAACAACAGATCATGGGGCCAAACAAAGTTCAAGGCCCCACACCCAAGGTAAAGGTTTATTCCGATAATTTTGTAATAAAAACAAATCAATTCTTCTTCAACATAACAACTTAAATCCATATATGTATAGATACATAGTCACTCAAAAAATATTTTTAACTTACATCCTCTTTAACCAGACCAAAAAAGGTGTAGGCTGAAGCCTTTGCTTGTTATAACCACCCTATTTACATTTATCATTTCTTGCAGATCATTTATTTACATTACATTGGTACACTTAAAAAAATCATAAAAGAACTGGAAAGAGACAGCAAAAGAAAATATTAAGAGTCATACCTCATCCTTATAATCATTTAGAATTTTCTGCTTAAACAATTTTTTACATCTATTCAAAGTTTCACAAATTTTCATTTCATTATCAAAAGTGTTCAATAAATTAACTTCTGTAACTGACAGACATCTTTTTTCAGCATTTATTCTAATCTTTGTTTTTGTGAACATACAAATTCCTCTGAGTTCATATCTATTTTTTTTTATTTTGGAACAACCTCTGCACACAGTCTGGAAGCAAATTATTATTTACAGTGGTGTGAAAAAGTGTTTGCTCCCTTTTTTGTATGTTTGTCAGACTTAAATGTTTCAGATCATCAAACAAATTTAAATATTAGACAAAGATAACACAAGTAAACACAAAATGCAGTTTTTAAATGAAGGTGTTTATTATAAAGGGACAAAAAAAATTCAAACCTACATTGCTCTGTGTGAAAAAGTGATCACTCCCTAAACCTAAACTGGTTGGGCCACCCTTAGCAGCAACCACTGCAATCAAGTGTTTGCGGTAACTGGCAATGAGTCTTTTACAGCGCTGTGGAGGAATTCTGGCCCATTCATCTTTGCAGAATTGTTGTAATTCAGCCACATTGGAGGGTTTTCGAGCATGAACCGCCTTTTTAAGGTCATGCCACAGCATCTCAATCGGATTCAGGTCAGGACTTTGACTAGGCCACTCCAAAGTCTTCATTTTGTTTTTCTTAAGCCATTCAGAGGTGGACTTGTTGGTGTGTTTTTGGATCATTGTCCTGCTGCAGAACCCAAGTGCGCTTCAGCTTGAGGTCATGAACAGATGGCCGGACATTCTCCTTCAGGATTTTTTGGTAGACAGTAGAATTCATGGTTCCATTTACCACAGCAAGTCTTCCAGGTCCTGAAGCAGCAAAGCAGCCCCAGACCCTCACACTACCACCACCATATTTTACTGTTGGTCTCATATTTCTTTTATGAAATTCTGTGTTACTTTTACACTAGATGTAATGGGACACACACCTTCCAAAAAATTCAATTTTTGTCTCATCAGTCAACAGAGTATTTTCCCAAAAGTCTTTTGGATCATCAAGATGCTTTCTGGCAAAACTGAGATGAGCCTTTATGTTTTTGTTGCTCAGCAGTGGTTTTTGTCTTGGAATTCTGTCATGCAGGCCATTTTTGCCCAGTCTCTTTCTTATGATGGAGTCATGAACACTGACCTTAACTAAGGCAAGTGAGGCCTGCAGTTCTTTGGATGTCGTTGTGGGGTCTTTTGTGACCTCTTGGATGAGTCATCACTGAGCTCTTGGGGTAATTTTGGTTGGCCGGCCACTCCTGGGAAGGTTCACCACTGTTCCATGTTTTCGCCATTTGTGGATAATGGCTCTCTCTGTGGTTTGCTGGAGTTCCAAAGCTTTAGAAATGGCTTTATAACCTTTTCCAGACTGATAGATCTCAATTACCTTGTTTCTCATTTATTCCTGAATTTCTTGGGATCGTAGCATGATATCTAGCTTTTGAGGATCTTTTGGTCTACTTCACTTTGTCAAGCAGGTGATTTCTTTATTGAGAACAGGTGTGGCAGTAATCAGGCCTGGGTGTGGCTAGAGAAATTGAACTCAGCTTTCCAAAGATGTGATAGACCACGGCTAATTTATATTTTAATGGGGTGGGGGGATGGGGGTCACTTTTTCACACAGGGCCATGTAGGTTTGCATTTTTTTTTACCCTCAATAATAAACACCTTCATTTAAAAACTGCATTTTGTGTTAACTTGTGTTATCTTCGTCTAATATTTAAATTTGTTTGATGATCTGAAGCATTTAAGATAAGATAAGATAAGCCTTTATTAGTCCCACAACGGGGAAATTCCAGGATTGCAACAGCACAGGGATAGCAACACTCAGAGCAACAATCAGAAGGCAAGAAAAAAAACAAGCAAGCAAGAGCAGCTAATAAACATATGTACGTATTACTATAAATATATATATATACACACACACACAGACACACAGTGCAGAGCATTGTAGCTGGATGGAATAAATATATGAATATATGAACACACAGTGCAGAGCATTGTAGCTAGATGGAATAAATATGTAAATATATAAACACCCACAGTACGGAGCATTGCAGCTAGGTGGAATAAATATGCAAGTGTGGGGAGACTTGAATAACGAAACCGAATTGTCTTTCATTTCAGTTTATTCAAGAAATCATTCCACTGTCTGCTCTTATTCTTGAGCAGCGAACAAAGAGGGTGAACACACCAAAGTTCTCTCATTTAAACCTTCTCACATCAAACCATTTCCCTCGCGGGGGAATTCACACATCTATATCAAAGTCTCTTTATTCACATTCATTAGCCTTTTATTTACATAACTCCCCCTTCTCTCTTCCCGAGCCTCAGTGGTCAGGAAGTCTTCTGTCCCCTGTCCTCCGCAGGGGGTCCAGGCTCTGTGGCTCCGCACCGCAGGGGGCTGGCTCTCCTTCATCGTGGTTAAATCACATATGCAGTGTCCAACATATACATGTCTCACAACACAGCCATATAACCCCCCCCCAAACGATGAAGAACAGACTAATTCCCAAAATTTAATAGCACCTTACTCACTACTGAATAATCAACACCAACATTCAGTCTGTGCGCCGCTTGGGCTTCAGCCGTCTGCCGAATCTGCTGTGCGTTGGCCCCGCCTTGCCTGCGGTGCTGTTCTGCTTCGGGTCTGTTGACTGAGGAAGAGAGTGGTTAATTGCCCTCTGCGGGGGCCTGCCTCGTCGAGACGCCACCGCGACCGGTACAGACACGTCCTTCATGACAAAAGCAGGTTTTAGTCTGTCAATACTGACTGTCTCTTTTCTGTCCCCAAAATCTAGCACAAATTGCTTATCACCTGCCTCCAGCACTCGAAATGGCCCTTCGTAAGGTGGTTTGAGCGTTGCTTTAAGGGCTTCGCGCCTGACAAAAACGAAATCGGCATTTTTCAAAGCCTTGGGGACGAAAACTCGTGGAAAAGCGTGATGAACCGGACCCGGGAGCGTGTCTGCCCCCGTGCCAACTAACGGTCCCAGAGCAGAGAGAGGTGGGGGCTCTGGGTGCTCTGGTAAAAACTCGCCCGGCAGCCTCAGAGTTTGTGCGAATACCAGCTCCGCTGGGGAGGCGTCTAAGTCCTCTTTAGGCGCAGAACGCAACCCTAATAAAACCCATGGGAGTTTATTTACCCAATCTGCATCCGTGAGCGACGCTCTGAGTGCTGCCTTCAAAGACCTATGAAAACGCTCGCATAAACCATTAGCCTGAGGGTGGTAAGCCATAGTGCGGTGAATTTTGGCTCCTAAGCCGTTGGCCATCGCTGACCACAGCTCAGAGATGAATTGCGGTCCTCTATCGGACGTAATGTCCGACGGAACCCCGAAGCGCGCCACCCAAGCCGTTAAAAAAACGCGAGCCACCTCCGCGGCCGTGGTCGTCGCAAGTGGGACCACTTCCGGCCAACGTGTGGTGCGGTCCACCATTGTCAAAAGATACGTGAACCCCTGCGATGCCGGTAGGGGGCCCACAAGGTCGACGTGCACATGGTCGAACCTTCTGGCCGGAATGCGGAACGGTTCTAACGGGGCTCTTGTGTGCCTGTGAATTTTGGCCCGTTGACAGGAAATGCAGGTTTTTGCCCATTCCTTCACGTGCTTGCGCAGGCACGGCCAAACAAACTTTTCCGCCACTAGTTTCACCGACGCGCGCACCCCCGGGTGCGCCAGTGAGTGGACCGAGTCAAAAACACGGCGGCGCCACGTGGCCGGAACCACCGGACGCGGGCGCCCCGTCGACATGTCGCAGATCAGGGGGGGCATACCGGTTTGTAAACACTTGCTCTCCAGCCTCAACCCTGTTGGTCCAGACTGGAGCGCGCGCACGTCTGCGTCCGCCCCCTGGTCCGCTGCCATGGCTGCGTAATCTATACCCACGTGCACCGGGGCTGCGCGCGCCACCGTGCCGCTCTCCTGCGGCGCGGTCACGGTGGCCCGTTCTGCCTCTGCGCGTGTCGGGGTCGTGAACGCGCGTGAGAGACAATCCGCTACTACATTGAATTTGCCCGCGACGTGCCTAATGTCAGTGGTAAATTCCGAGATTGCGGCCAGCTGCCTCTGCTGCCTGCCGGACCACGGATCTGAAATTTTGGCCATGGCGTATGTGAGCGGCTTGTGGTCCACATAAGCGGTGAAGCACCGTCCTTCCAGCCAGAACTGGAAATGACGAATAGCCAAATGCAGCGCCAACAGTTCTCTGTCAAACGCGCTGTATTTTCGCTCAGCCGCGCTTAAAGATTTGCTAAAGAAAGCCAAAGGCTGCCAAACTCCGGCTACCTGTTGCTCAATAACGGCCCCTATGGCTAAATCTGAAGCGTCTGTCGTCAGCGCGATACGTGCTGCAGGGTCTGGGTGGGCCAGGAGCGCAGCGTCAGCCAAGGCTTTTTTAACCTCTGTGAACGCGCGCTCCCGCTCCGGGGACCATTCGACCGCCTGGGTCGGCTTTTGTTTTTTGAGCGCGGCGTATAACGGTTGCATGATTTGAGCTGCGTGGGGCAGGAACCGGTTATAAAAATTCACCATCCCCAAGAATTCCTGTAGTGATTTGACCGTTTGTGGACGGGGAAAATCCGCTACCGCGCGTACTTTCTCTGGTAACGGAACCGCTCCCTCCGGGGAGACGCGGTGACCCAAAAAATCAATCCGCTCAACGCCGAACTGGCACTTGGCTGGGTTAACTATTAAGCCGTGCTCTCCCAGCCTCCTAAAAACTGCTGTGAGGTGCGTTTCGTGTTCGTCCTCTGAAGTACTCGCGACCAAAATGTCGTCGAGGTACACAAACACGAAAGGGAGATCGCGTAACACGGCATCCATCATCCGCTGAAATGTTTGCGCCGCCCCTTTGAGACCAAACGGCATGCGTAAAAATTCGAAAAGTCCGAACGGGGTTATTACCGCTGTTTTAGGAATGTCCTCCGGTTGGACCGGGACTTGGTGATAGCCGCGAACTAGATCAATCTTTGAAAAAATGCGCGCCCCCGCCAGGTGCACCGAAAAATCCTGAATGTGCGGGATGGGATAACGATCGTGTGCCGTAGCGTTGTTTAGCCTGCGGTAATCCCCGCACGGTCTCCAGGAGCCATTGGCTTTCGGTACCATGTGCAGCGGCGAAGCCCACGGGCTCTTCGACCTACGAACGATGCCCAGCCTCTCCAGGCTGGCGAACTCCTCGCGCGCAATGGCGAGCTTAACTGCATCCAAGCGCCGAGCTTTTGCAAACACGGGAGGACCAGAAGTGGGGATGAAGTGTTTCACCCCGTGCTTCGCGACCGTCGCTGAAAAAGTGGGCACAGTGAGCGCTGGAAATTGGGTGAGGAGTGTGTGAAACTTACCACCTGCTGTAGCGACGTGGGTCTGTACTGGTGGCGGGGACACTCGAGCTGAACAGGGGAGAGAGTAAAAAGAGAGTGCATTTACCAGCCGTCTATTAGCAAGATCAACTAACAGATTGTGTGAACACAAAAAATCCGCGCCCAACATGTTGAAACTCACCGCCACTACTACAAAAGTCCATTCATATGTGCGGCCATGTAAGCATAAAGGCAAGGTCCTTCTCCCGTAGGTGTTGATGTTCGAGCCATTTGCCGCTGTAGCTCCGTCACCGTGGGGTCCAGCTACCCGGTCCGCGTATGTTGGGGTGATGAAGCTCACTTGTGCTCCGGTGTCAATGAGGAACACTCGTCCGGAGCGCGCATCCGTGATGTAGAGCAGCTTGTTGCGTTCTCCGAGGGTCGAAGCTGCTAGCGACCCCCGGTCTTGCCGTTTCCCGAACTCCTGAAGATGCAGGGCGGCACACACCTGCGTGCCTTCTCTGCGAACCTCCGATGGTAAAAGCAGAGATCTTCTCCTCCGCTGTGTCGTGCCCGCGCCTCTGTCGCCGGGCTATTGGCTCCACCTCGTCGCGGCCGTGTTGCCGCCATCGTCGGCCAGTCTGGTTCTGCCGCCTCTGGCTCCCCGCTGTCTCGGGTCGCTGCTGTGGTTGCTTGCCCGCCGCAGGCGTCCAGGATCCCGTCTGCCTCCTGGGCCAGCTCCCGGAACTCCTCCAGGGTGTGACACTTTTTGCCGGCCAGCGTGCTTCTCGCATGCGCCGGGAGGTTGGAGAGGAAGATGAACTGAAAAATGAAATCATCGTTGTCCAACCCTCTCAGCTGTATCATCTCCTCCATCAGGGCGCTCGGCCTGTGTCCACCTTGGTCTAGCAAAGACAGGATCCTCCTCGCCCTCACTTCAGCCGAGGGGGTGAAAAACTTGATGAGGGTGGATTTCAGCTTGCTGTACCTGTCGGTCGCGGGTGGCTGCTCCACCAAGCTTTGCACGCACCGAGCTGTGCTGTTGTCCAGTTTAGCGATGACATGGTGGAACTTAGTGTCATCCACCGTTACTCCTGCGAGCGCGAACTGCGACTCTGCTTGCAGAAACCACGACCGTGGGTTATCCTGCCAGAAATCAGGCAGCTTAACGGCCACTGCGCTCGCCAGCTCTGAGCGCTGTGAGTCCGGGACCCTGAGAATTTCTTCGTTCATTCTCAACGTCGTCAGTCACCAATGTGGGGAGACTTGAATAACGAAACCGAATTGTCTTTCATTTCAGTTTATTCAAGAAATCATTCCACTGTCTGCTCTTATTCTTGAGCAGCGAACAAAGAGGGTGAACACACCAAAGTTCTCTCATTTAAACCTTCTCACATCAAACCATTTCCCTCGCGGGGGAATTCACACATCTATATCAAAGTCTCTTTATTCACATTCATTAGCCTTTTATTTACATAACTCCCCCTTCTCTCTTCCCGAGCCTCAGTGGTCAGGAAGTCTTCTGTCCCCTGTCCTCCGCAGGGGGTCCAGGCTCTGTGGCTCCGCACCGCAGGGGGCTGGCTCTCCTTCATCGTGGTTAAATCACATATGCAGTGTCCAACATATACATGTCTCACAACACAGCCATAGCAAGTATATAAACACACACAGTGCGGAGCAATGTAGCTAGATGGAATAATATGTAGATATATAAATATATAAACACACCCAGTGCTGAGCATTGTAGCTAGATGGAATAAATATGCAAATATATAAACACACACAGTGCAGAGCATTGTTGCTAGATGGAATGAAACAGCATAACCGTCTACTTAGTTATCCTACATGGTATGATTATGTGCCCATACATATTCTCACCCTCCATAGCGACCGGTATGTTCTTAGTTGTATGCCGGAGGGGACCATTGTGTAAGTCTATTGCATCTTTTGCATTCAAAAAACTATTAGTTTGTTACGTCTTTTTGTTATCTCTGCGAGCAGCCCTGCTTAGGTTGTACAGTCTGACAGCCGTTGGTAGGAAGGACCTACGAAACCTCTCGGTTGTGCACCTGGGATGATGTAGTCTGCTGCTAAATGAGCTCCTCAGTGCATTCAGTATGTCCTGCATAGGGTGGAACTCGGACTCCAGCAGAGATGACAGTTTAGCCACCGTCCTTCTCTCTCCTATCTCCTCCATCGGATCAAGGCGCTGCCCCAGGACAGAGCTAGCTTTCTTAATCAGTTTGTTCAGTCTCTTCCTATCGGCTGCAGTAATGCCACTGCCCCAGCAGACCACTCCAAAAGTGATGGCTGATGCCACCACCGTGTCATAGAATGACTTCAGCAGCGCCCCTTGTACACCAAAAGACCTGAGTCTCCTCAGCAGGAACAGCTTGCGCTGTCCCTTCTTGTAGAGTGCATCAGTATTGTGTGACCAGTCTAGTTTATTGTTCAGATGAATACCCAGGTACTTATAGGATGTCACCATCTCGATGTCTGTTCCCTGTATATTTACTGGTACTGTGAGGGGCTGCCCATGCCTGCGGCAGTCCACCACCAGCTCCTTAGTTTTCCTCGCGTTGATCTGGAGGCAGTTCCGATGGCACCAGTCCACGAAGTCCTGGATAAGCCCTCTGTACTCAGCTTCATCTCCATTGGAGATATAAGTGTGATAAACATACAAAAAAATGAGAAATCACGAAGGGGGCAAACACTTTTTCACACCAATTCAATTCAATTCAACTTTATTTATATAGCGCCATTTCACAACAACAGTCATCTCATAGCACTATCAACTGTAGGGGGGACCCCCACAGTTGCAGAAAGACCCCAGCAATCAGGCGATCCCCTGTGAGCAAGCACGTGGCGACGGTGGAGAGGAAAAACTCCCTTTTAACAGGAAGAAACCTCCAGCAGAACCAGGCTCAGGGAGGGGCAGTCATCTGCTGCGACTGGCTGGGGGGTGAGGGGATAGAGAAGAAGAAAAGAACAGACATGTAGAGAGCAAACAGCACGATGGGGACTCAATCTATGGGAGAGAACAAACAAATGTTAATGACCAGCAAAAAAAAAATATTTCATAGAGAGTGAGGAAAGGAGTGAGGCCCAGTGCATTACTGGAGGTCCCCCGGCTGACTAAACCTATTAGCAGCATAACTAAGGGAGGGTTCAGAAAACACATGATCCCTCCCTAATTGTAGGCTATATCAAAAAGGTAGGTTTTAGCCCTATTCTTAAAAACAGAGATCGAGTCTGACTCCCGAATCCAGATTGGCAGCTGATTCCACAGGAGAGGAGCTTGATAACTGAAGGCTCTGCCTCCCATTGTACTTTTGGAGATTCTAGGTATTACAAGTAAACCTGCATTTTGGGAGCGTAGTGCTCTGTTAGGATGATACGGTAGTATCAGATCTTTTAAATAAAAAGGAGCCTGATTGTTTAGAGCTTTGTAAGTAAGAAGAAGGATTTTAAACTTAATTCTAAACTCTATGGGAAGCCAATGAAGGGAGGCCAGAACCGGAGAGATATGATCTCTCTTTCTAGTACCTGTTAAAACTCTTGCTGCAGCATTTTGGATCAGCTGAAGACTTTTTAAAGATGTTTTAGGACAACCTGATAATAAAGAATTACAATAATCTAATCTCGAGCTAACAAAAGCGTGGATCAGTTTCTCAGCATCACTCTGAGACAAGATGCTCCTAATCTTGGCAATATTACGCAAATGATAGAAGGCAGTCTTAGAAACAAATTTAATATGTGAATTGAAGGACAAATCCTGATCAAAAATAACTCCAAGGTTCCTCACAGAGCTATTAAGAGAAAGAGTAACTGCATCCAAACTGAAAGTTTGATTTGGAAAGGTATTTCTAAGGTTTTTTGGACCAACAAGAATGACTTCAGTCTTATCTGAATTTAATAGCAGGAAATTACAAGTCATCCAAACTTTGATTTCCTTAAGACAGGCTTCTAACTTGGCTAATTGATTAGTATCATCTGGCTTCATTGACAGGTATAATTGTGTGTCATCTGCATAACAGTGAAAATGTATACAGTGCTTTCTAATAATGTTGCCTAACGGAAGCATATATAAACTAAAAAGAGTAGGGCCAAGCACAGATCCCTGTGGAACTCCATGACTAAGCTTTGAGCTGAGAGAAAACTCATCATTTACATGAACAAACTGGAACCTATCAGATAAATAAGATCTAAACCACTGCAGCGAAGTTCCATTAAGTCCAACATAGTGTTCTAATCTATCAAGTAGAATATTATGATCAATAGTATCAAAAGCTGCACTAAGATCTAAAAGGACAAGTACAGAAACTAGTCCATTATCAGATGCAATGAGGAGGTCGTTAGTGACCTTCACCAAGGCTGTTTCAGTGCTATGATGGATTCTAAACCCAGATTGAAACTCCTCAAATAAACCATTTCCCTGCAGGTGGTCAAATAATTGCATAGCAACAACTCTTTCTAAGATTTTTGAAATGAAAGGGAGATTAGAGATTGGTCTATAGTTAGCTAAAGCTCCTGGATCTAGCGTTGGCTTTTTGAGTAAGGGTTTAATTACAGCCGTTTTAAAAGCCTGCGGTACATGGCCTAAAGTTAATGAAGAATTGATTATATGAAGAATAAAGCTACCAATAAGTGGGAAGACTTCTTTAAATAACCTGGTAGGAATAGGGTCTAAAAGACACCACTGTATTTTAAACATCATTTGGCTGATACTGTAATCTACCAGATCTCTAAACTTCATAGCATTTGTTTAAATGAATAAATGATGTGTGTTCATGATAATTAGCTTTATTCACAACTCTTATTGCTCTTTTCTGCATTTTAAAAGTAGAATTTGTGTTTGTTTTATATGTTGTTTTTTCCCATACCTCCACACAGTAAGACATGTATGGAGCTGTAAGGGAGCTATAAAGTATATGTAATGAATTAATGTTAATAATGTCTGTAACTCTAAGTAATATTGCAAATGACTTTAACATTTTTGTCTTTACATACATTGCATGATGTTTCGAACACAGTTTATGGTCAATAACAACCCCTAAAAATTTAGTTTGATGCATTCTTTCTATTCCGACATTATCTATTGTTGGGTTTACTTGTTTTTCAACTGCTCTGTTTCCAAATATCATATACTTAGTTTTGTTTAGATTTAGTAAAAGTTTATTTCGATTGAACCATTGTTTTAAAATTTCTAGCTCAGTTCTTACCATGTCCAAAAGTTGTTCAAAATCATTTCCAAAATAAAACAAATTTGTGTTATCTGCAAACAAAACAAATTTTCACAATCATGATACATTACACATGGCATTTATAAACAAAATAAATAATTTTGGACCCAGCACTGAACCTTGTGGCACCTCACATGTAACCTTTAATAAATCTGATTTATCATTATTAATCTGAACATAATAAGATCTTTCATTAAGATAACTACTATTCCAGGTATGTACTCCTCCACGGACACTGTATCATTCAAGTTTGCCCAACAACAGTTCATGACTGACAGTTCATGATTGATAGTATCAAATGCTTTTTTTTTTCAAATCAATAAATACTCCTATTGTATATTCTTTATTTTCAGTTGCATCCCAAAACAAAGCAAGTTGGTTGGTTTACCCAATTCCATGGGCCCTCGGACTGGAGAACAACATAGGTCGGGGGGCCTGCCCCAGTCCATTTTTTTTTTTTTTGGATTTATTTTGTACCCGTCGGTAGATTTGTTCTGCAGTCCGGTGACAAGCCACCAGCTGCCGGTTGCTGCGTGCGCAAGCACCCCTTAACTCCCTAACCTGCATATTTTTGGCATGTGGGAGGAAACCGGAGAAATCCCGGAGTAAACCCATGCAAACACGGGGAGAACATGCAAACTCCACACAGATCACTGTTGGCCGGGGGCAGGGATCTAACCCACGATCTCATGATCCCCGCGATCCCCCGGCCGAGAGTAAACTGTGCTGCCGCGGTGCTAACCACTGCACCACCGTGCAGCAACCACGGACCCCCAGACCCCCAGACCCCCAGACCAAAATGCAGGGCCAGTCCAGCGGCCTGCCACTGTCCTTAGGCAACCAAACCGGAGAACAAGGTGGAACAGCAGCCGCAAGGACACAGTGCTCACCAAATATACACAACGGAGCTCTATGCTCTGTGACCAATGATTGCAGCACACTGACCCCGGCCTCTGAAACAGCAGACAGAGGCCTGCTGGCCCAAGGAAAAGCAAGTGGAACCCATTGGCCTCTGAAACGAAAGATGGAGGCCCGCTGGCCTCTGGAACAATGGGTGAAGGCCCACCGGCTTCTTGAACAATGGGTAGAGGCCCGCCAGCCTCTGGAACGATGGGTGGAGGTCCGCCAAACTTTGGAACAATGGGTGGAGGCCCACCAAACTCTGGAACGACCGGTGGAGTGGACTGCTCAAACGACCCAGGTGGAGAGGATCGCTCAACCACTGGAATGACAGATGGAGGCCCCTTGACCTCTGGAATGACAGGTAGAGGCTCACCAACTTCTGGAACCACGGGTGGAGGCCCTCCGGCATCTGGAATCATGGGTAGAGGTCCACCAGCCTCTGGAATGACAGGTGGAGGTTTCCCAACCTCTGGAATGGCGGGCGAAGATCCCCCAACCTCTGGAATGATGAGTGGAGGTCCCCCAACCCCTGGAATGATGGGTGGAGTCCCTCCAACCTCAGGAATGACAGATGGATGAGGTGGAACATCGTCCTCCTGCCACTCCATACTCGACACGGCCACCTCATACAAGGGAGGGGGAACAGGAAGTCAGTGAGGTGACACCACAGTCAACAACAGCAGAGACTGGTGGGATGGACCCAAAAGCTGGTGGATCTGTGCTTGGGTCCCCGCACTAGGAGCAAGGCAAGACTTTTCTAAAATGGTGATAGAAAATAAATGAAAAGGTACTTGTCTTTATTCTTGATCTCCTGCTGCCGGGGTGACAACGTCATCATGAGTAGCTGGAGTGGCAGACTCTGAGTGAGCTGCTGGTGTGGCGGCCTCTGGTAGAGCCGCAGCCAGGATGACCGGTGGAGCTGGTGCTGGAGCTTGGAGGCACCATGGAGCAGGTATTGAAGCTGAGGGGAACCATGGGGCAGGTACTGGAGCTGGGGGGGGGGGTGCCATGGGCCAGGTACTGGAGCTGGGGAGTGATGTGGAGCTGGTACCGGGCGATCCTCATGCAGCCCAGACACAAAAACAGCAACTGATGGGGCGTCAGGTCTGGGGGCTACAGCTGCTTGGAACTCACTCCTGGAGGCAGCTGCAGCTGGAGGAGCTTCTGGGGCAGCCAGCTCATCCCAGACAAGTATGTTCCCTCCCAGTATAGCCAGTCTCTCAGAAAAAATAGATGTGGACACAGGAGATGCAGGTGAGGATGGGTAGATGGAAATGGCAGCAGAGTTTGTGTCAGAGTGAGGTGGAGAGCGCTCAGCAGTGGTAGGTGACTGTTGCTGAGCCCACTCACGGGGAACCAGGCAAGTCTCTTCATTAATAGGTGTTAAAAAATGAACGGGTACTTATCTGTGTTCCCACTCTGCTGCCATTGATAGTCCAGATGACTCCCTCTGGGTGGCTCAGGAGATCATCTGGGTGGGAGCTGCAGGTGTAGGAGCAGATTGTTGAGAGGAGCAGCATCTCCTCGAATTGTCCTCCCACCTGGGGCCCCTGACTGTCAGCTTACTGCCGAGAAACTCTCCCTGCTCCACTGGAGAGAGGATTAGCAGGCAGCAAGCTGGTTCCAGTGAGGAGAAGACAGCAGAAAGCGAAGGAAGGGGAGGGACAGTGAGCCCCAGCACCCAGGTGTGCATGCACACTCGTGGCCTGGTGAGTAGCAAGTTGGTTACTCCTCCCCAAACGTCCATTTCGAGTTGTCGGAATGAGCAACTCCAAGCGGCAGCACCATAGTGACACTTCCAGCTCATCCCAACTGTTAGGGTTTGCACCCCGGGTGGGCAGGGAGTCAGACTCATATGCGGGGTGAACGCTTGACATTATTTATTAACATAAAATAACACAGAGAAAACAACACAGCTCAAGGGTTGAAATGAAAGCAAAACAGACAAGGTGTAGAAACTAGGCTACAGGCAGGAACAAACTCAAAAGCCGATGGGCATAAGGCACAGGTAGGATGGTGTAATTGTGCCAGAATGATTATCAGGACACAGCACCCAGATAAGGGGCCACGTTCCTTAAATAAAGCAGCACTAATTAATCAAAACACAAACACCCGTGGGTAATCAGGAACATAACAAGACAACAAGACAAAACTCAACGAGACTAGGACGGAAATAATAAACCAAAAATGATAATGAAAGCTAGGGCTAAAGACAAAGCAGACATACTATGAAACAAGAACATGATGATGATAATAATATAGACCAAACTAAAGGTATAGACATGACCATGATAATATTAAAATTAATAAGCAGGACTACAAAGGGCTGAGACAGGAATGACAATACAGTTGATGACAAACAAAACCAAAAAGTCAGTCAGAGATAATAATCGTAATAAAGACAAAACAGATCATAAAAAATAATCAAGCAAAGCACGGAGGATAACAAAAATAAACTCAAGGCGAGGATGTGGCCTCGGGTCCATACCCTGGAGACAAGGAATAAAGCTATAACTTACGGTGAGGACATGGGGCCCAGTCCATGTCTTGACACAAATAACTTAACCCTGTGAGTGTGAGAATTTACGTGCCCCTAGTGGCAGACTGCGCCTGCCTTCTCACTCTGACTTTGTCAAAAGTAAGTGAGAAATTTCTGTTTTTTTTTAAATGTACTGATTTCTTATTCATATACTTTGAAGATAACATGATGAGGTACCTCTGTACAAAAAACGGTGTCAAAAGACTGAACCATTTTTTGTGTAAATACGTCCAAAGTCCAGTTTTGACTGAGTTATGGAATTTAAAGAGGTGCCGTGACATTATGCAAATTAGATGCGTAAATTTATTCCTATCTGAAACTTTGGATAATATTTTACATCTTTCTAATTGACAGTAAGCCATTATCTCTTACCACTTTAAAGTTATATTAATGCTAAAGCTAATGCTAACGAGGCACTCGGAGAGCTGCATGATGCTATCAGTAAATTTCAAACTTCACATCCGGACAGTTTTGTGGTGGTTGCAGGGGATTTTAATCACACCAGTTTAAAGACTGTGCTCTCCAAGTTCAAACAACGTGTGGACTTTAAGACCAGAGGAGAGAATATGTTGGACTTGGTGTATACAAACTTCCCAGATGCTTATAAGGCAACATCTTGCTCCCACCTCGGTCATTCTGACCACCTATCCGTGATGCTGGTGCCTATCTACAAACCCTTACTGAAGCACAGCAGGCCAGTAGAGAAACAAATCAGGATTTGGCCAGAGGGTGCAGCCTCGGCACTTCAGGACTGTTTTTTGCACACAGACTGGGAGGTTTTCAAAATAGCAACCTCCCAGGGAGACAGGACAGATGTGGAGGAGTACGCTGAAACAGTCACCAGCTACATCGCGAAGTGCACAGAGGATGTCACTATAGTGAAGACTTTCACTGCACGGCGCAGCTATAAATCCTAGATGACTGCAGAGGTGTGCTCGCTGTTCACAGCCAGAGATGCAGCCTTCAGAGCAAAGGTCAGGATCGCCCTGCGCTCAGCCAGGTCTGCGCTTTCAAAGGGAATTAAGACGGCGAAACGCGCCTATGCGGAGAAAATCCAGGGACATCTCTGTGACACAGGGAACACCAAAAGGATGTGGCAGGGAGTTTGGGCGCTGACGGACTATAAGTCTAGGCAGGGGTCGATGATGATGGCGCTTCGCTTCCAGACAGGCTCAACAACTTCTTTACACGTTTTGAAGCATCAAACCCGACAATCAGAGGGAGGGCTGGCCCATCTCCACCATCTGTTGGGCCAGCTATCATCATCAACGCAGCGAACACACAGAGGACTCTAATTAGGGTCAACCCACGTAAAGCTGCAGGTCTGGACAACATCCCGGGACGTGTGCTCCGAGTCTGCGTGAGCAAGTTGGCGGATATCCTGACTGACATTTATAACATCTCCCTGTGTCAGGCCATCGTTCCCAGATGCTTTAAGACCTCTACCATAGTACCGGCGGCAAAGAAACCAGTTGTGTCCTGTCTGAATGACTATTGTCCTGTTGCACTGACACCAATTGTGATGAAGTGTTTTGAACGGCTTGTCAAACCACACATTACAGCCTGCCTCCCTGCATCACATGACCCGCTCCAGTTTGCGTATTGTTCAAATCGCTCCACGGAGGATGCTATAGTCACCACCCTGCACTCTGTCATCACCCACCTGGATCAGAAAGACACCTACGCCAGATTCCTGTACATTGATTTCAGTTCAGCATTCAACACCATTATTCCCCAAAGACTGATGGTGAAATTATTCCTTTTTGGTCTGAACACTGCCACATGTCTCCAGATCCTGGACTTCCTGACCGAGAGACCTCAGTCTGTCCGTGTTGGAAACAACATCTCCAACTCTATCACGCTGAGCACTGGATCCCCTCAAGGCTGCGTACTCAGTCCACTGTTGTTTACATTTCTAACACATGACTGTGTATCCAGACACGAGGGGAACCAGATTATTAAGTTTGCGGACGACACCACAGTGGTGGGACTTATTCAGAGGGATAAGGAATCAATGTACAGGGAAGAAGTTAGAGACCTGGAGGGCTGGTGCAGGGAGAACAATCTGGTGCTCATCATGGACAAAACGAAGGAGATGATTATCGACTTCCGTCGGTCACGGCCTGAACACATCCCTCTCAGCATCAGTGGTCGTTTGGAGGAGAGAGTGGAGAACATCAAGTTCCTCAGAGTGCAGATCTCGCGGGACCTGACCTGGAGCAAGAGTTCCTTGGGGATCAGGGAGCGGGCCCAGCAGAGACTGCACTTCTTGAGGAAACTCAAACAGGCCTCTCTCCCCATCTGTATCCTCAGGACCTTCTACAGAGGTGTGGTGGAGAGTGTTCTGACGTACTCCATTGCAACATGGTACTCCAGCTGCAGTATGTCAGACAAAAAAGCCCTGCAGAGGATAGTTAAGGGAGCTGAGAGGGTAATTGGAGTTTCCCTTCCCTCTGTCCAAGAACTTTTTCAGAACCATTGTAGGAGCAGGGCACTGAACATTGTCAAGGATCACTCTCACCCTCTGCACAAACACTTTGAACTGCTGCCATCTGGCAAACGATTCCGCAGCATCAGAGGCAGAACCACCAGACAGATTAACAACTTCCTTCCACAAGCTGTTAGGATGCTGAACAGTTGATCCAGAATCTTTCATCTTTCATACATACTACTGGACCTTATGGACATTGTGTATATTATATGTACAGTACATATATAGTTCTAGTTAGTTTCAAGTATGTCTCAGGGATGTGTGAATGGCTGTGTTGGGGTGGGGTGTGTGTGTGTGTGTGAATGTGTCTTAAATTATGTTCTTTTAACTTATATGGATGTCTAGAGAAACATAATTTCATCTTGCCTGCACTACAGTTGTATGCACAGCAACATGACAGTATCAGAATCAGAATCAGAATCAGAATCAGATTTATTGCCATTGTTCGTGTAGTACACAAACTAGGAATCTGTCTCGGTGCAATGCTGCAACATTAAACATGATAAAATAAAAGAAATAAACTATACATGCAATAAAGTGTAGAATAAGAGTGAGTAATACTAGTCAGCAGTTTAAATATATTAGCGAGCAGCAGATAATGTGGAGAACCATATAGTGCAGTCGGTAATGCAGGAAGAAAACAGTGATGATTGACATGAGTCTGGTTGAGCTGCTGTACATAGTGCACGAGAGTCAATAAGTCACTTAGTGTTCAGCAGTCTGATGGCAGAGGGGAAGAAGCTGTTCATGTGACGGGAGGTTTTAGTCTGGATGGACCGAAGTCTTCTACCTGAGGGGAGAGGGGCAAACAGTACGTGACCAGGGTGTGAGGGATCGGCTATGATCCGGCCAGCACGCCTCCGGGTCCTGGAGATGTACAGATCCTGGAGAGATGGGAGCTTGCAGCCGATCACCTTCTCAGCAGTGCGCACGACGCGCTGCAGCCTTAGTCTGTCCCTGGCAGTGGCTCCTGCGTACCACACGGTTATGGAGGTGGTGAGGATGGACTCGATGATGGCTGTGTAGAACTGCACTAACATCTTGGTGGGTAGCTTGAGCTTCCTCAGCTGCCGCAGGAAGAACATCCTCTGCTGGGCCTTTTTGATGAGGGAGCTGATGGTCGGCTCCCACTTGAGGTAAAGGTTGATTTGATTTGATTTGATTTATAGCCTTAGAAATCTGAACTATTTAATTGACAAAAATATTTACCACTCTTGACCACTAGAGGGTATGTTGCAGTTTGGCAACATACACACTCAGAGGGTTAAAAATTAACTTAAAATTAACTTTAAAAAATTAACTTAAAAAAAAATAACACAAAATGAATACCTAAAAATATTTAACTTTATCAAAAGATACAAATAAAAAGTTACCAATTATGCTAGAAAACTTGAATATCCTGAAGAAAATGTAGTGTGAATGCTTTAACTTGAGAATACGCTAACTATACGCCGAACTAGAACAACTTCAAGTTAAATCATTCACTTAAAAGATGAATTAGCTTAAAGTTCAAGGAAGTAACTTAAAAATATGAAAAAGTTTAAAGCCATAAAATGCTAGCTTAAAAAATGAAATAGTCTAAATATGCACAACATTAGCATAAAGCAAAAATAACTTACGTTGATGAAGTTTAGCCTTAAAATGCTAGCTTAAAAAATGAAATAGCATAAATATGTGCAACATTGCCATCGTCGTCGTTGGCCTCCGTCGGTCTATGATGACCATGGAAGAGAATCCTAAATGTCTACTCTGCTGGAACAGCACCGCCTGTGGCTGAACAGGCCGATGCGCGAATGGCAGTCCCTGTCACACAGGTCGCACTTGTGGGTTGTCTCCGTGCTGCTGGGTCTGTGATGGTTCTTCCTGCGGGTCCTTTTTTCATCTGCTGCAGCAGTCAGTCTCTCTTCACCCGCCTTGAGCTGTCTGGTCAGGGTGCCTCTCCATTTGGAGCGGTCCATTGCTAGGTCCTCCCAGCGCCCTGTGTTGATCTCCAGGGCCTTCATGTCTCTCTTGCAGACGTCTCTAAAGTGCAGCTGTGGGCGGCCAACGTCTCTCCTGCCAAGTTTAACTTTGGCAGGAGAACTTTAAACTTTAAACTTTGGCAAGTTTAAAGTTTAACTCATATTTCCAAGAATTAAGGTGCAAAGATAAATAGAAGATGCCAATTTAAAAATTAAAAAATGTCAAAAATTAATTTAAAATGAAATTAAAATTATGAGTTAATTACACAGAATAAAATTGTAAATAGTATCCCCCTGAGTGTTGTAAATGTATGAGAAAATGTTCAGAATTTATAGGAAAAATGCAAATTTTGGGGAAAAAGTTGCAAATTTATAAGAAAACAAGTTACAAATATGCAAGAAAAAAGTTGTAATTTTATGAGAAATCTACAAAAAAAGTTGAAAGTTTACAGGAAAAACTGCAAATTTATAAGGGAGAAAAAAATGCAAATTTATGAGAAAAAGGCACAAATCTTTGAGAAAAAAGTTACAGATTTAAAGGTGTACTCCAGCGGCTCTAAAACCACCTCAAAAACAAATATGTATTGCCCAAAATTATTGTGGCTTTTTACCCAGAAAAAACTTTCATTGCCTTAGAATTGCTTGGAAAGAGATTTTAAATCTTGCACCTGCATAAGTATGCATGGATCTATGAACATTCCGATTAGTGGCCTGCAGGGCTTGCACATGATTGGTTGCTGCACTCCTGACCTGCAGGGCTTACACGTGATTGGTCGCCGTTACTCCTGGTGGGTGGGCTGCTAGTTTGTTCAAGACGCTTCCTGACGTTAAAGTTTTGCCTATATCTTCAAAAGTAAAAAGCAAAACATTTTTCAGAAAATGGTCGAGGCGAGAGATAAATTTGTAGTTGCCAAATATATGTTTACTTTTTACTAACAACCAGTCCCCCATCTGCCGGCGACTGAGCAGGGAGGGGAGGGGGGGACCTGATTTAAATGTGGTTGCTCTTAGCTCACAGTGCAGTTCCCCATCCACCGGCAAAGTGAGCTGAGAGCAGGTCGATTTTAATGTGCTGGTGGGAGATCGCTCTCTCTGTTGCTACCCCAACCTGCTCTGCCTCAATCCTGCTGCACCTCGACTCCACCCTCTTCCCCCGAGGTAGCCAAGAGTATCCGTCTGATTGGTTAATGTTATAACCAACCAAGCTAAGCAGGAATAGTTACGTAGCTACTAATGGTCTATCCAAATCTGCCTTTTTTGGGAGGTGGAGCTTAAGCACACATTCACAGCAGAAAAACACATACTTGGGAGTTTGGAATGATTTTGTTCTTGATATGTCTTGTAAATCACAAGAAACATGTTACAGACATATTAACAAAAAAAAAAAAAAAGATTTTTGCCAGAGTGTCACTTCAAGAGAAAAAAGTTGAAAATTTACAAGAAAAATAGCAAATTTATGATTAAAAAAATCACAAATTTTTAAGAAAAAAGTTGCATATTTATGAGGAAAAAAAATCAAAAATTTATGTGAAAAAAGTCACAGAACTATGAGGAAAAAAGTTGCAAATCTGTGAGAAAAAAGTTAAAGACGCACTCTGGCGGCTGTAAAACCACCTCAAAAACAATTGTGTATTGCCCAAAATAGTATATTGTGGCTTTTTATCCACAAAAAACTTTGATTGCCTTAGAATTGTTTGGAAAGAGCTTTTCCATCTTTCACTCATACTCCAGCCCTCTCCTCTCCTCTGACCTAAGAACACCGAAGACTGACTCGCTAAACAGCAATGGCTAGTCAAAACATCAGAGTGATTCAGCCGTACATGTGCATGCCGCCGACCTCCTCCAAAGTGAGCTGGCTCTTGGCGGTCTCACCTGGGGGTTGACGGGTGCCCAGTGGGCAGCTCGCTGGGGGCCGGCGGTCCAGTGCGCTTGCCCCCTGCTGTGGAAATATAACCTCAGGGCAGCATGCGCAACCTCGCTCTGACCATTGCGACACACTCCCTGGTTCCCCAACTGGCCTCCCTCCTCCAGAGGGAGAGGGGGTTTAATGTCTCCTCTGTCCTCCCTGGTAGGGACAAAATGGAGCACCCGGGTGGGTTTGTGTCCCCCCTCCCCCGAAAACCACTTCACCGAACCAAGTCAAGCGAATGCAAAGTGGACGGGTGGCGGTCTTGGCGCATTCATCCCCCTAAGAGCAGACATTTCTCTCTGCTCCGGCCTTCCGACTGTGTTCCTCACATTCCTCTGTGGGCGCCTCCAGAACCCCGCATGTGCAGGTGCGGCAGCCGGTGGACTCAGGTCTCCAAGCTGACTGAGCCCCCTGTGTGCTAGGGGGTTCCGGAATACATTAGCCCCAGCAGTGGAAAACTACAGGCTACTGTGGTTGGTTTCACACCGTCCCTGGGAAGGGGCGCTGACTGTCAGTGTAGTCAGTGGTAGGTAGACCATGAGCCTCTGTCCGCAGAGCCACGTCGGCTCCTCCCTTTTTCCCTGGGGGAGTAAACTCAGGTGTTTAGCCATGGTTAATGTTATAACCACTCATGCTAAGCAAGAATGCTTATGTAGCTAGAAACGCTCTGTCCAAAGTCAAGTTTTCTTGTGGGGTGGGGGGTGGGGCAGAGCTTAACTGGACATTCACAGAAGAAAAACACAGACTTTGGACTTGGGTCTGATTTTGTTCTTGATTTGTCTTGTAAGTCACAAAAAAAAAACATGTTACAGACATGTTAACAACAACAACAACAAAAAAAAAAAACTTGATTTTTGTGTGAGTGTCACTTTAAAAGTTTACAAGAAAAAATTGCATGTCTATGAAAAAAAGCTGCAAATCTTTGAGGAAAAAAGTCAGAAATTTATGAGAAAAAAGTCGCAGTTTGCAGAGAAAAGCTGAAAATTTACAGAAAGAATTGCAGTTTTATCAGGAAAAGTAACACATTTATGAATAAAAAATTAAGAAAAAGTTGCACATTTATGAGAAAAAAGTTTTGGGTTTTTTTGAGAAAAAAGTCCCAAATTTATGAGGAAAAAAGTTGCAGTTTTAAGAGAAAAACCTTATAAATTTACAGGCAAAAAAGATGCAAATTTAAAAGAAAATAATTGCAAATTTATTATTAAAACACTTTTTTTTTTAAACAAAAATTGCAAATCTGTGAGAAAAAAGTTTAAAATGTTTGATTATTTATTTTTTTCTTTAATGGGCATTTTTACTTCAAAGAAGATAGTGAAGAAAACTGCATGGAAGAACAAAAACGGTTTACTCAAGCAAAACAGCATTAACACAAATAAAATAAATACACACATCTCTTTATTTCTGCTCCTTTCTCATATATTTGCAGGTCTTTATGCATAAATTTGCATGCTGTGATGTCATCCTGCGTGCTGTGATGTCACAGTGTCCTTCCTCTCACCTGACAGGACGAAGACAACGACGGTGATGAAGGTTTGAGCGCCCGCTGCAGCCATCCTGTCGCCGTGGTGACGATGCTCAGACTGAACAGAAGCGCTCTGTGACGGGAGTTTGGAGGGTCAGAGGGGGCGGGGCCAGAAACACACTGACCATAATGATGATGATGATGATGATGATGATGATGATGATGAAGTCCTGAATGTGTTCTGTGTTCCTGCTGATCTTCATCAAACAGGAAAGACACGTTCACTCGCACCACGTCACAACAATTATTACTGTTCTAGGAGTTTTATTTCTAATATCATTTTGTATTTTGTCTTAAATCTGTGCATTTATTAGCAGAAATATTATTAGATATTTTCTAAATTTTCAGTCATAATGTAAACATTTAAAACCAGTTTAATAAGAAACATTTTATAATTAGGATTTTTAATTCATGGAAATTGTAATCTGTCTGCTTCTCTTAAATTAATTTTTCTGCCTTTTCTGCTAATATATATTTACTAATACGATTTATTTATACTTTTATTAATGCTATTTTGTTAATATTTTCTATTTTTTAATATCATAATGCAGTTTTTTATTTCTAAACTTTGAATGTCAGGGAACATATCAGCATTTTTCACTGTTTATTGTATCATTATTCAGTGAGTTATTTCATTTTATTTAAACTTTTTTTGCTTTCATTGTTTAGTATTTATTTGTAAACTTTTAAATTCACTCATTTTGTATAATTATTTATCGATATTATTGATATTTTTTAATTTAATTTTAAAAATATATTTATATTTTTCTATTTTAGTATTTTTTTCATTTATGTATTATTTTTTTTATAACTTTGTATCATTATTTACTGATTTATTTAATGTAATTTAAATTTTAGCTCAGAAATATTCTGGTTTTACTCATTCACTGATACTTAAATATCTTTATGTTATATTTTATTTTATTTCTTTATTTATTTTGAATAAATATGTATTTATACATTTAATTAATAACTGCTGTTAGTTCATTTATTTATTTGATTTTTTTATTTTTGTATCATTTTTAGGGATTTATTCAATTTTTATTTTTTTTATTTTTGCTAAATTGTTTATTTTTAATTTAATTTAATTCATTATTTTTATTTTTAGTGCTACTTTATTCATTTTCATTTATTGTGTGCTATTTTTTGCTTTTGTGTCATTATTTACAGATTTAACCTAATTTAATTTATTTTTGTAGCTCAGAAATGTGGTTTTACTCACTCACTGATATTTAAACTTTTTTTTATGTTTTAATTTTTATTATTATTTTTTTGTTTCATCATTAAAATTCATTTATCATTTGTTATTTTTAATTAAAAATTTTAGTTAATATTTCCTTCCTATTTTTATTATTTATTTCTTCATTTATTTTAATATTTTTTTATTTTTGAATCATTATTTAATTATTTATTTCAGTATTTTTCTTTTTCATTTATTGTAGAATTATTGATATTTTTAATTTAACTTATTTATTTTATTTTATGTATTTTCATTTAGTTTTTTTATTTTTGTGTCATTATTTACGGTTTATTTAATGTAATTTAATTCATTTTTGCAGCTCAGAAATGTTCTGGTTTCACTGATTCACTGACAGAAAAATAACAGAAACTGAACGAGGACATTCAAGTTTAAACTGAAGGAAACCATGAGGACAAAAAGACGTTTTGTCTCCGTAATGCTCTCGCTCTGACGGAGACATCCCCGTCACACAGAGACTCCTTTATTCACACTACATTTTTATTTTCTTCATTTTGTCCCCAAACGGACCATCTGAGAGGGTTTTCAGTTGAAAAACAGAAAAAAAAATAAAATGTAATAAACTGTAAATAACACACTACACATTTAGCATTTTTAATATGTTTTAATCAGTGATAATGATAATTATGATTTAAAGAGGGATAATCATGGAGATGAAGATTTGTTTCACCAGCTGTGAATGTTTTACACCCCAAAATAAGCCCAAAGAAAACACACAAACACACATTAATAAAATGATATAAACTAATTAAAACAAACAGAAAAAGTTTTTGTATGATTAACATTCTGCAGTTGTTCCACCTGTGAGGGATATAGTGATTTTCAGATTTTTAAAGAAATTTCATCACATGGTACCATGAGAAAAAGTCGTATGTAAACAACCAACTGAGGTAAAACAAACTAAATATTTTAACAGATTACTTTTCAGCTGAGAGTCTCGGTTACAGTCAGTAAGTGATTTGTTGTTTTTTAGCAATTGGGATGGGGGATATTCACCAATTTTTCATGAGGTACAAACGTAAAAATATAAATTAGGTACAAATTTTCAAGAGTACAAACATATAAAAAATGATGCCAATTTAAAAATTAAACATCCAGATGAGCCCATTGCAAATTTATGAGAAAAAGTAGAAAATTCATAAGAAGAAAGTCAGAAATTTATGACAAGTCACAAATTTTTGAGTTGCAAATTTATGAGAAAAAAAGTTTAAAATCTACACAAAAAAACTACAGATTTATGAGAAAAACCTTACAATTTTACAAGAAAAAACTCAGAAATTTATGAGTGAAAAGTTGAAAATTTTACAGGAAAAAAAGCTGTAAATTTAAAAATAAAAGGTTTCAAATTTACAAGAAAAAAAGTCAGAAATTTAGAGAAAAAAAGTTGGAAATTTTACAGGAAAACAGTTGCAAATCCATGAGAAAATATTTGCAGATTTAAAGGAAAAAATTGCAAATTTACAAGAAAAAGTTACAATTATTAACAAAAAAAGGTGAAAATTTTACAGGAAAAAGTCAACAATTTCTGAACAAGAAGCTGCAAATCAATAAGGAAAAAAGCTGCAAATTTACAGGAAAAAAAATTCCAATTTTTTTTTTGAGAAACACTTTGCAAACCCATACAAAAAAGTCTTCAAATTCATGAGAAAAAAGTTCCAGATTTATGTGAAAAATTTGCAAATCTATGAGGAAAAAAAATGCAGATTTTAAGGAAAAAAAATGGACATTTGCAAGAAAAAAAATTGCAGATTCATGAGGAACAAAGTTCCAATTTTTTGTGAAAAAAGTCAAATTTCTGAGAAAAAAATACAGCAATTTGCAGGAAAAAAGTTGCAAATTTACAAGAAAAAAATGGTAAATTTATGAAAAAGCCACACATTTGAAAGAAAAAAGATGCAAATTTACAAGAAAAAGTTTGCAAATTCATGAGCAAAAAGTCACTAATTTTTGAGGAAAAAGCTGCAATTTTAATGGGAAATGTGTAAATTTACAAGAAAAAAATTACAAATTTATACAAAAAAATGTGAACATTTTGTCAGAAAAAAGTCAAAAAATTCTGAGAAAAAAGTTGCAAATTTACTGGAAAGAAAAAGTTGCAAATTTATGACAAAAAAAATGCAGATTTACAATGGAAAAATGCAAATTTACAAGAAAAAAAATGCAGATACATAAGGGAAAAAAGGCTAATTTATGTGGGAAAAAAGTCAAATTATGAGAAAAAGTTGCAAATGAATGAAAAGATGTTAATTTGCAGGAAAAAAAGTTGCAAATTTACAAGAAAAAAATGGTAAATTTATGAAAAAGCCACACATTTGAAAGAAAAAAGATGCAAATTTACAAGAAAAAGTTTGCAAATTCATGAGCAAAAAGTCACTAATTTTTGAGGAAAAAGCTGCAATTTTAATGGGAAATGTGTAAATTTACAAGAAAAAAATTACAAATTTATACAAAAAAATGTGAACATTTTGTCAGAAAAAAGTCAAAAAATTCTGAGAAAAAAGTTGCAAATTTACTGGAAAGAAAAAGTTGCAAATTTATGACAAAAAAAATGCAGATTTACAATGGAAAAATGCAAATTTACAAGAAAAAAAATGCAGATACATAAGGGAAAAAAGGCTAATTTATGTGGGAAAAAAGTCAAATTATGAGAAAAAGTTGCAAATGAATGAAAAGATGTTAATTTGCAGGAAAAAAAGTTGCAAATTTACAAGAAAAAAATGGTAAATTTATGAAAAAGCCACACATTTGAAAGAAAAAAGATGCAAATTTACAAGAAAAAGTTTGCAAATTCATGAGCAAAAAGTCACTAATTTTTGAGGAAAAAGCTGCAATTTTAATGGGAAATGTGTAAATTTACAAGAAAAAAATTACAAATTTATACAAAAAAATGTGAACATTTTGTCAGAAAAAAGTCAAAAAATTCGAGAAAAAAGTTGCAAATTTACTGGAAAGAAAAAGTTGCAAATTTATGACAAAAAAAATGCAGATTTACAATGGAAAAATGCAAATTTACAAGAAAAAAAATGCAGATACATAAGGGAAAAAAGGCTAATTTTTGTGGGAAAAAAGTCAAATTATGAGAAAAAGTTGCAAATGAATGAAAAGATGTTAATTTGCAGGAAAAAAAGTTGCAAATTTACAAGAAAAAAATGGTAAATTTATGAAAAAGCCACACATTTGAAAGAAAAAAGATGCAAATTTACAAGAAAAAGTTTGCAAATTCATGAGCAAAAAGTCACTAATTTTTGAGGAAAAAGCTGCAATTTTAATGGGAAATGTGTAAATTTATAAGAAAAAAATTACAAATTTATACAAAAAAATGTGAACATTTTGTCAGAAAAAAGTCAAAAAATTCTGAGAAAAAAGTTGCAAATTTACTGGAAAGAAAAAGTTGCAAATTTATGACAAAAAAAAATGCAGATTTACAATGGAAAAATGCAAATTTACAAGAAAAAAAATGCAGATACATAAGGGAAAAAAGGCTAATTTTTGTGGGAAAAAAGTCAAATTATGAGAAAAAGTTGCAAATGAATGAAAAGATGTTAATTTGCAGGAAAAAGTTGCAAATTTACAAGAAAATATTGTAACTTTCTGAAAAAAGTGACAAATCTTAAAGAAAAAAGTTGCAAATCTATGACAAAAAGTTGAAGATTTATGAGAAAAAGATGCAAACTTACAGGACAAACTGCAAATTTACAAGAAAAAAATGTCTAATTCATGAGAAAAAATGATACTTTTGAGAAAAAAGTCACAGATTTATGAGAAAAAAGTTTAAAAAGTTACATTTTAATAAAGAAAAATCAACAGCTGCAAATCTATGAGAAAAGGTTAAAATATTTGAAAAGGTGCAAAAGTTATTATTTATTTTTTTTTTAGTATTTTTGCTTAGAATTGGTAATTCAAAGTCATTTTATTGAATTCTGTAAAATGATGTAAAAGGTTTATAATGATACGGGGGGACAATTCTCTCTGTTTTCCAGGTTGGGAGGGGCAATGCCCCCTCTGCCCCCCTTTGATTTACACCTATGGTGGGATGAGGGGAAGACAGGTTAACAATGGGGTCAGCATCCTCCCTCAAGTCACCTACTGGTTGCATGTTTTCACAAGATTTAAACATTTAAATAAAAGAGAAAAAGAAAAACCCTGAATCATACTTCAGAAATGCTAACAAAACAGAGGAAAAAAAAGCTAAAAATTACCACCACAAAGAAAAAAAGAAACCCTTTCCAAATTACAAGAACTGACAAAATCATCACAACAAAGAACAATCCTTGCAAGTCGTTGTGGTTTTGTTTTATTGATGACGGTTCCTGTAGCTCATGACTGGAAGCAGATGAGGCCTCTTCTGGAACACAGAGAAAACAGTCCAGATTGATCTAGTCCTCTGGAAACATACTACAAACTTTAACCACCAGCGTTACAGCAGCAGTGAAATCAAAGACACCAGAGCAGCTTCCTGAATGTTACACTGCAATTTTCTTTTGTCAGAAAACAGCTGAACAGCTGGTTACAATGTGTGAGTAAAAAGGAAGCCAATGTGACCTGCCACTGCAGTTCCTGCCTGTGCAGTAGAGTGTCTCCAAAATTCAGTCAGTTCTCATAGACTCCCATGGAAATGTTCAACTCTTACAGCAGAAATAAGCGTTGCTACACACTGGTACAAAAATTTTGGATCAATGTTCTGGTTCTGTCAAATTGTTCAATTTTTGTATTTTCCGATATAGTGATTCAAGTTTGATTAAAGGCGCACTGTGTTAAAAAAAAACAAAAAACTGGTGGAATCTAGTGGTGAGGTTCCATAGATATAGAAGCCTAGATTGCAGTAGGTCACTGGAGCGTGTGATTTCAGGCCGCCATATGGGTACAGGAATCACAACAAATCCACAGCTCAATCAATCAGTCCATCAGATTTATTAGTGCTTTATCATAGACACTCAAAGACGCTTTACAGAAATTAAGGGTCATCCACCACCTGGGTGGATGAAGCAGCCACAATACGGCGCCATCCCTTTTAACCATTCACACACACATTCACACAAAGGGCCAATTTAGAGTCTCCAATTAACCTAACCTGCATGTTTTTGGCATGTGGGAGGAAACCGGAGAAATCCCGGGGTAAACCCACACATACACGGGGAGAACATGCAAACTCCACACAGATCACTGTTGGCCGGGGGCAGGGATCGAACCCACGATCTCATGAGCCCCGCAATTCCCCGGCCGAGGGTAAACTGTGCTGCCGCAGTGCTAAACCACTGCGCCACCGTGCAGCTCAACGCACAACACTCTGATTAAGTCTTCATTTCCAAGGTTCTCGTTTGTTTACACAGTGTGTAACTGGTGTCTAAACGATCAGGTAAGTGTCGAGTATTTGTTTTTAAATAATTTAATGGCGTGCTGTCAAAAATAAAGGTAAAAACTTTGATTTTCATTTGGGAGGTCACTGATTTCTGTACATGCATGACTGCCATGAGTGTAATATATTGTAACGTCGGGGCCATTTTAAGGGGGCCAGGGATTTCCCAGCATGCTTTGCCAGTTTGAAACGTTACTGTGTGTGTTAAATGTGTTATTTCTGAGTTATACTGCTGTGTCATTATAACTGCATTATAATGACCCAGCAGTGTTTAGCAGGATTAGGGCAAGATGTATCATGTGTGTGTAACCATGATTCAAACAGGGGTCTGGGGGAATGACCTCCGCTCCTGTCTGTGCTGAGAAGCAGGATGGGGGTCGGGGTGTGTGAAAAATAAATCAGGTGGATCACAGTCATCTGCTCCATTGTCTTTTTGCGTGAACCCTGCAAACGTCACAATATATTGTAATTCAGTATCGATACTTATGGCGATATTTCTCATGTAATATTAGTATACAGTGTTACATTGTGTTCTTTGTTACTGGGTCAGTATTGGTAGCCAATATTATCAACAATGAACTTTGGGTTCTTGTAACTAGTTTGGTAGTTACTCAAATAGCGTGAAGATAGTTTTTCTTTTTCCTGTCTACACTTGGCCTAATGAAAGATTTAGGTTTATCAAACCATCTTTACGCAATAATTACACATATATGTGTACAAACATCTACCTCCTGTATCAGACCAACATCATGAAGGTTTGCAGATAGTAATTTACAGATATGTTATTTGAAAATTGAAACTTTACAGATAGAATTTTACAGTACCTATTTCGCATTTGTCTATTACAGGGAGGGGGTACAAGAAGATCTGGTGATGATTAATGCAGTCATATCTCATAGACATTACTATTTCTGTCTTATATCACATTTTGCCTGACATTACTATAAATATTTGCTATAATGGATAGGAGGGGACAGGGTGGATATTCCTGCAAAGCATTTAAAAGTAATTGTACTGTAACGTTGGGGCCATGTTAAGTGGGGCAGGAATTTCCCAGCATGCTCTGCCAGTTGAAAACGTTATGTGTGTGTAACCGTGATGTAAACAGAGGTCTGGGAGAATGACCTCCCCTCCTGCCTGTGCTCAGAGTGTGTGAAAAATAAATCCGGTTGATCACAGCCATCTGCTCCATTTTCTTTGTGTGAACCCTGCATACGTCACACTCTGCCCCCCCCCCGGACTGGTTTCTGTCCCCAGAAAAATTAAAGTCCAATTTAAAAGTCCAATACAAACTCATCCAGGTGTCGGGGCGGTCTTCGGCGCCGGCGGCCAACAAGTACAGGCCCCCTAGTGTCCATCTGGGTCTCGGTCGGGGTATCGGGCCGGGATGGAAGCTCCGGTTCGTCCACCAGCAGTGCAGATGGCCGATACGGGGCGAGATGGTCACGATGAAGGACCACAACCCGGTCCCTTTTTCTAAGCCTCACCCTGTACACCACATCTGACAGTCTCTCCAGGACCACGCATGGTCCCGACCAATGGCTCGCCAGCTTCGGTGATCGTCCTCTCTTCCTCTCAGGGCAGAAAACCCAGACTCGATCTCCCGGTGCAAAGTCCCTCCCCTGGCAGCGGGAGTCGTACGCTCGCTTCTGCCGACCCCCTGCCGCTGCCAGGGCCTCTCGAGCCAGCTCGTGCACCGTGTGGAGACGTTCTTTCAAACAAAAAAAATAATCCAATCCGGGTTTTCCCTCCACCTCCGGCTCAGGGGGGCAACCGAATACCAAATCCACCGGTGTGCGCAGCTCGCGTCCAAACATGAGCGCCGCAGGGGTGCACCGGGTAGATTCCTGAGCTGCCGTCCGGTACGCCCACAAAACAAAAGGCAGGTGCAGGTCCCAGTCTCGCTGTCGCTGGTCCACTAGGATAGCGAGCTGGGTGGTGAGGGTCCGGTTGAATCGTTCGACCAGGCCGTCGCTCTGTGGATGCAGCGGGGTGGTCCGGGTCTTCCGGATGCCCAGCCGTTTGCAGACCTCTCCGAAGACCTCCGCCTCGAAGTTCCGACCCTGATCGCTGTGCAGCTCCTCCGGTGCGCCAAACCGACAGAACATTTCATCCACCAGCTTTGATGCCGTCGTAGCGGCGCTCTGATCCGGGACCGCGTACGCCTCTGGCCACTTAGTGAAATAATCCATCGCGACCAGCACGTAGCGGTTCCTCCGGTCCGTGGTCGGGAAAGGGCCCAGGATGTCCACTCCCACTCGCTCCATCGGTGCTCCGACCCGGTACTGCTGCAGGGGAGCGTGGGATCGCTGAGTTGGTCCCTTCTGAGCTGTGCATGTGTCGCAGCGATGAACGTGGAGCTCCACCTCCTGATGACAACCGGGCCAGTAGAACCGGGCCCGAAGGCGCTGCAGCGTCTTTGTCACTCCGAAGTGGCCCGCTCCTACCGCCCCATGAACCAGCTGGAGTACCTTGGGCCGGAGTCGACGAGGAACCAGCAGCTGCCAGACGTGCCGCTGCCCAGCTGGAGTCTGCCACTGCCGATACACCACGCCCTCGTGGCAGCGGAGGTTGGCCCACTGGGAGTGTAGGGCCTTAGTCTCTGGGTTCAGCGCTGACACAACCTCCCAGGCGGGCCGCTGTCCTGCGTCCAGCCACTGCCGAACCCGCGAAATGACCGGGTCTCTGTCCTGCTCGCTCTGCAGCTGCTGCGTGCCAAGAACCTCTGTGATGTCATCGCTGGGGAGAACTGCCTGATCATCTGAGGAGGGGCTGTGTGTCGCTGTGTTATTCCTGCTCGCAGCGGCTCGGAGAGCGGCAGCCCGTGGGGCGGTTTGGTCCCGATCTTCAGCCCGTTGACAGTGACGACACTCCTCTGTCGCGCAGGGGCGCCGAGACAGCGCGTCAGCATTGGCAGGGAGGCGGCCTGCCCGATGCACAGTCTGGAAATTATAATCCTGCAGTGCCTCCAGCCACCTCGCCAACTGTCCATCCGGTTCTTTGAAGTTTAACAACCAGGTCAGGGAAGCGTGATCCGTCCTGAGCTGGAACCTCCCCCCGTACACATACGGGAGGAAATGACGCAGTCCTTGGATGACAGCCAGCAGCTCTCTGCGAGTCACATAGTAATTCCTCTCGGCTCTGCTGAGAGTGCGGCTGAAGTAAGCAACTGCCTGCTCTCCATGCTCTCCCTCCTGGGATAGCACCGCCCCGATGCCCTGGTTGCTGGCGTCCGTGTCCACGATGAAAGGGCGGTTCGGGTCGGGATACTGCAGGATGGGGGCTCTGATGAGCGCTGCGCGAAGCTGGGAGAAAGCAGCAGCACAGCTGTCACTCCACTGGAACGTGCGTCCTTTCTGCGTCAGCTGATGCAGCGGGCTGGCGATGGTGGCGAAGTCTTTCACAAACCTCCTATAATAGGAGGCCAATCCAAGAAAACTCCTCAGTTCTTCAACGTTCCGCGGCACTGGCCAGTCTCTCACTGTTGCCACTTTTTCTGGGTCGGTGGCGACCCCCGCTGCGCTGACGACGTGGCCCAAAAAGGTGGTCTCCCGCCGGAACAGGTGGCATTTCTTAGGGTGTAACTGTAGCCCCGCCTGTTGGATGGCTCCCAGCACCTCTCGGAGATTTGACAGGGTGCTGTCAAAATCAGCTGCATGCACCAGCAGGTCATCCAGGTAAACAACGCAGCGACTCCGGGGCACGTGAGCCAGCACTCGCTCCATCAAGCGCTCAAAGGTGGCCGGGGCGTTGCAGAGTCCAAACGGCATCACTTTAAACTGGTACAGTCCCTGCCCGATGGAGAAGGCTGTTTTTTGGCGGGCCTCGGGTGACAGCTCTACCTGCCAATAGCCGCTGCGTAGATCCAGCGAGCTGAACCAGCGGGAGCCGGCGATGTGGTCCAGTGCGTCATCGATGCGGGGCAGGGGGTAGGAATCTTTCCTGGTGGCGTCGTTCAGGCATCGGTAATCCACACAGAACCTCCACGACCCGTCCTTCTTCTTGACCAGCACCACAGGCGCCGCCCAGGGGCTGCTGGAGGGCTCAATGACATCTGCCTCCAGCATTTCTCGCACTTTTTGTTCCGCCGCTGCCCGCCTTGAAAAGGGCAGCCGGCGTGGGTGGAGTCGAATCGGCCTGGCCTCACCGGTGTCGATCTCGTGCTGCACCAACCCGGTCCGGCCGCATTCCTCATCTATCGCGGCGAAAACACCCACGTAATAGTCCAATAGCTCCCGCAGCTGGCGTCTCTGTTCCGGGTCCAGCCCGCTGCAGCTCCGCTGAAATAATTCCTCCACCACCTGCTGCGTCTCTGCTGACACGTTGACCCCTCCCCTTGCTGTCCCTGTGTGTGCTCGTGCTCCCTCTGTCCACGCTGTTGACGTCATCGTGTCCAGTCCTCGCGGTGGCCTGCCTGGTCCGGTCTGTCTTGGCGATCCCTCGATTGTGCGTGCCCCCGTGTCCCTTCCCTGGGTTCTGCTGTGGAGTGTGATGGTCCGGTTTCCCAGCTGGAGGGACGGTCCGGCGGTGTCGATCTTGGCACGCCAGGCTGTGAGCAGGTCTAGTCCAATAATACAGGGGTCTTGGATGTCAGCCAGCCAGAACGGGTGTCTTATGTTCTGACCGGCCACCCCCACCACCAGCACTCTCCGCCCCTTCAGTCGGGCGCGCTCACCGGTAGCTGTGGTGACGCAGCGCTCAGTGGGTTCCCACCCCCGTGGAGCCGTCTTGCTTGTGTCCGGCAGCACACCGGGTCGAACCAAAGAGATTGTAGAGCCGGTGTCAATCAGGGCCCAGATCGACGTCTTCCCCAAGCTGCACTGTAGATAGATCCCTGGAGAGTGTCCAACTCGGCCCACGCGCGGTGCCGGCTCCTCGGGGGAAACATCTGCTGGAGGTGGCCTGTCCCCGTTCACGCCACCTCGCTCTAGTTTAACGCCGGCGAGGGGCCGGTTTGTCGTGGGGTGGGTGCAGGGCAGTATCGCGCGATGTGTCCCATCTCTCCGCAGCGGAAGCACCCTTCCTCGCGCCGCCGAGGCCATCTTCTCCGTGGACGCGCCGCCGTGGTCTGTCGTAATTCCTCCTCCTCCCCCTCGCTCTCCATCGTAGCCTGGTAGGTTCTTCGGCTGTGCGTTGCTGCTTCAGTGGTGCAATTTATTAGCGGCTCTGCCCGCTCTGCTTCTGCCACTGCAGTCCTCCAGTCGCTCGCGGCGTGGAGCCGTACGTGGCTCTGAAGCTGGGCCGGGCGGAGACCTTGGATGAAACTCCGGAGGGCGAGCTTCTCTACTGCCTCCGGCGCGAAATCTGGGTAGCTGCGCCGGGTTAACAGCCATATGTCTGCAGCATAGGCTCCTAGTTTTTCCTGGTGGTTCCGGCGGCGGCGGGTCAGTTGTTCTTGGGCGTGCTCAGCATCCGCTATTCTCCCAAATCGTCTCTGGAGCGCCCCTTGTAGTGCTGGCCAGCTGTGGTGCTCCTCAGGCCGGAGATCAGAGAGCGTGCAGAGGGCTTTCCCTTCCAAGGCCAGCGCGACCTGTACGGCGGTTTCCTCTGGCGACCAGCCGTTCAGCGCCGCAGTCAGCTCGACCTGTGTCAGGTAGTCATCTAATGTGGCTTCGCTGTTGAAACGGGGAATCTTGGCCCGCTGTCAAACAGGTGGGGTGGTCATTTCCTGATCGATCGCCACCCTTGATCGCCGTGGGGTCGCCAGCCCGTGCTGTCCTGAGAAGGGTTGAATGTTTGCTCTGCTCTGTCTTGAAAAAGACAGGAGGCGGGGTGCGCTGGCCCCGTCAGGTCCGCCGCTTCGTTCGTCCCGGCTCTGGGCTCCCGGTGGTGGTGTCTCGGTCCCATCGTCCATCATCAGCTGAGCAATGGCCTGCTCCAGCTGCTGGATCTCCATTCTGATCCTAGCTTCCATTTGCTCCATCCCACTTCTGACACCAGTGTGACGTATGCAGGGTTCACACAAAGAAAATGGAACAGATGGCTGTGATCAACCGGATTTATTTTTCACACACTCTGAGCACAGGCAGGAGGGGAGGTCATTCTCCCAGACCTCCGTTTACATCACGGTTACACACACATAACGTTTTCAACTGGCAGAGCATGCTGGGAAATTCCTGCCCCACTTAACATGGCCCCAACGTTACACTACTTTGTAATTTATTAATGTTGGTTTATAAAAGCATTAAGTCTTTGTGATATTTTTTACTTTGTAGGCATGTGCTTATTGTGCTACATAATATAATATTTTTTAAAATATGTGCTTATTGCTGTTAGGTGTAGGTCTACAGTTCATGGGAAGTTCCCTTTTGCCAAGGCTTCCGAGATGCTGAGACAGTGTGCACATGCAACTTGTAGGAATGTGCAGAGGAAGGGAAATGGACACACTTTCCATGTGTAAGTTGCTACCTTTTACCATTTGCAGATCATGTAATATTGTTATTATGTATGTTAACTTACTATTGTTATTATGCATATCACCTTAGTTTCCACTACAAGAGGAAGAACTATATAACAGTGGTCTTTAAAGTTGATCTGTGGCATTCTCAGAAGAGTGAGCAACAGGTCTGTGTTCAGCTACAAGGTATATATTATATCAATTTTTCAGCTTCAATTTTTTCAGCACTAGTACTTTTAAATCAATAGGGCCTATAGGCCTAGCCCTTCATGTATGTATGCAAATAAATGTACATGTCTACCGCATTAATATATAAGCCTATATACATGTTCTATATTGCCCAAATTCTTGACCTGGCTCTGGGTTAAATTAATAAAGCCTACATCTACTGCTTTAAACTGGGTTTTGATTCAATTAACACTTCACCTCACTTTGCAATCGATTAATAGGAGCTTGCTGCTTTCATGTTGAGTGCATTATTCTATGCAATAAATTTAATAAATTTGTAATGAACATTGGTGTATTGTATAAATTTGTTATGTGGGCCTAAAATCAATAAGAATTTCAAATTGATTTTAAACAACTGCTATACAGATCCAGGTAGATGGGGGGGGGGGGGGAGTGTATAATGTCTGTCTAGTTAAATGAAGAAACTTGAATAATTGATTTGTACTTTTTTATTCTCTTTATTTATTTCAAAGTTTACATATCTAGGCCAATTTGTATAGCACAGGCTGAAATATTTCTTTGATAAACATTTTTGAAAATTGGGGGGGGGCAATAAGCTGGTTGCCTGGGGTGGCAAATATAACAAATACAGCCCAGGACAAAGTATGAATTAATCAATTTCGGCCATATATTTATGCATAAATGGCCACAATGAAAGAGCTAGCCTTAATTATTAATCAGGGGGTATGGTAACTTTTTTTTCAGCTCATTTGACAGTTCTTGATTGAGACACTGCAAAATGCCATAATTTAATAATTATGAAGCTCTTAAACACCTAATATTTATGCAGATTATGCTGAAAGTAAACCACTATGCGCTGTGTTGTACTGTGTTGTAAACATGTTCACTGAAGCCTGTCAAACATTTAACAAAGGAGAATGACCCAAGCAGGCGTCTGCACTGGACCACAGGGATGAGCTACACATATCCTGTACCAAGATGGCGGACACGCGTCACGCCCCCGCAACCACGGACTGGCCAGCGCTGCCAATCTAGGCTTCTATATCTATATGAGGTTCCATACTGCAATAAACTGAAAATCTATTCCCCACCCCTCCCCTTCAGAACGCAGGTGAATCTCCACGGAGGCTGTCAGGTGTCAAAACGTTTGCATTTGCCAAAATGATGTCTCCTAGCGACTCTACCGGTATGTCAAGTGGTAAGAGAGAAATTTAGGAAATGTAATGTGCAAAACTATCACAGACAATGCTAGTCAATAAATGTTCAGCAGTTGAGTAGTGTTATTGTAAACGTGAGCTAACTCACCGTCTGAGTGAGATGCAGACAGACGAAGTTGCCTTTGTAACTTCTACAGCTGTGTTCAATCTGCTGTTAGTACCTGATGGGGTCTCATCTGAGAAAATTGTCCCTGCATCCAAAATTTCACCTGGTTGATGAGTCCTTTACAATGCTAGCATGTCTGTGGCAGGTGTCCGTAGATTAAAAAAAACTCTGATTCAGCTGCAGAGCTCCCGGTACTTCTGTCTGTCAGGTGAGTGTTAGTTTCATTTTCAAACTACAAGGCGGGGGCGGGGCTGAAAAGTTCACAGTGGTCAAATCTGACCAAATGTGGTTTATTTTTCAACATAGTCTCCCCTTCGGTCCACACACTTCTTCCATCGGTGTTGCAGAACTTGGAGCCATGCGGTTGAAAAATAAACATTTGGTCAAATTTGACCACTATGAACTTTTCAGCCCCCCCTTGTAGTTTACACTCACTCTAGCGTTGATACTTTTACTCCGGTGACCTCAGAATCTCAAGACTGGCATTTCGTAAGGAAGGTGCTGCCAAATCGGTACCCGGAACAAGATCGGTACCCAGCATCAAAGACAGAATATTCTTTAAAAATTATATATTTGTATATTGAAGATGTGACCAAGTACTTAATAAAAATCTTTAAGTTATCCAAAATCATATCTATTCAGTTGTAAATTAAATACAATTGTCACAGTGTAAAGGGGTTAGGCATGCATGTACATCGAGTGAAGTACTTTTGCACAAGCGAGGTACCGATCTTGTTCTGGGTACTGATCTGGCAGCCACAGGCACCAAATCTTTCTATTATAACCACTCCTCTTCCATGTGTTTCTTCTTCGTATCCTGTTTCATGTCAGCCAACAGTCAACTAACGCTACTGCGCCACTGAATTCTAAAGGCCAGTTTGTCATTACAACATAAACGGCTTCTTCTACAGCCAGCTGTATGTTTGTCCCTTTGGAGCTACTGTAGAAACATGGCGGTGCAAAATGGCGACATCCATAATGGCACGGGTCCACCCAATGACATAGATAGAGCTAGACCGCTCACTGTTTGGCGGACAACAGCGTCGCCATGGCAAATCGGCGCTGACTTCCGGTAGTGGCAAGAAGCTGTGGCGCACTATTTGATCCTTTCAAAACACATTAACTTCAAAGTCTCCAAACAGTGTTTGATAAGATATGATAAGATAAGCCTTTATTAGTCCCACAACGGGGAAATTCCATGATTGCAACAGCACAGGGATAGCAACACTCAGAGCAACAATCAGAAGGCAAGGAAAAAAAAAAAAAGCAAGCAAGCAAGAGCAGCTAATATACATATAAGATAAGATAAGATAAGATAAGCCTTTATTAGTCCCACAATGGGGAAATTCCAGGATTGCAACAGCACAGGGATAGCAACACTCAGAGCAACAATCAGAAGGCAAGAAAAAACAACATCTAGTAAACATATGTCCATATTACTATAAATGTATATATATAGACACACAGTGCAGAGCATTATGGTTGGTTGGTGAATGTGCAGCAGAAAGTCTAAGCTTTCTCTCCGCGGATGCGGCGGGCCAGCTGGAAGTCTTTGGGCATGATGGTGACCCCCTTAGCGAAGAAGAGACCACCAGGTGGGCCTCGCTGGTCTCCTGCAGAGCCATGACGGCGAAGCTCAGGAAACGCAGGACGGTCTTGAAGTCCTGAGTGATCTCCCTCACCAGGCGCTGGACGGGCAGCTTACGGATGAGCAGCTCCGTGGATTTCTGGTACCGACGGATCTCTCTCAGAGCCACGGGCCTGTGACGGCGAGGCCTCTTCACTCTGCCGGTGGCCGAAGCGTCTCTCCGAGCAGCCCTGGTGGCTAGCTGTCTCCTGGGGGGCTTCTTCCTCCAGTAGATTTACGGGCGGTCTGCTTGGTTCTTGCCATCGCTCTTTATTATTCTGTCTTATATTTCTTGCACGCCGCCTAAACTCCAGCCCGGCACCCGCGTCGTTTTCGCTACAGCTCCCGGTATGTCGAGTTTCCCATTAGCACCGGGCGGCGGCCAAGTGCTAGCTAGCACTAGCTCCTCCCCGCTGTAACGTCTCCCGCTGCAAACCGTGGCTCCGTCCGCCGACCCGGGAGACCCCCGGGGCGATCCGTGCGTCCGTGATATATATACAGAGTGAAAGGTGTAGAAAGAAGAAGGAAGATAAAAAAAAAAAAGGCTGTTGCAATAGGCAGCCTACTCGTGTGGCGCCACCGGTCCGGTGGAACCGGAACCGGGGACCGGAATATGTACATATTACTATAAATATATATATATATACACACAGACACACAGTATAGAGCATTGTAGCTGGATGGGATAAATATATGAGTATATAAACACACAGTACGGAGCATTGCAGCTAGATGGAATAAATATGTAAATATATAAACACAGTGCGGAGCAATGTAGCTAGATGGAATAATATGTAGATATATAAACACACAGTGCGGAGCATTGTAGCTAGATGGAATGAATATATAGATATATAAATATAAACATAAACATAAACACACCCAGTGCAGAGCATTGTAGCTAGATGGAATAAATACAGTATGTAAATGTATAAACACACACAGTGCAAAGATGGGATGAAACAGCACAACCGTCTACTTAGTTATCCTACATGGTATGATTATGTGTCCATACATATTCTCACCCTCCGTAGCTACCGGTATTTTCCTAGTTGTATGCCGGAGGGGACCATTGTGTAAGTCTATTGCGTCTTTTGCATTCAAAAAACTATTAGGTTGTTACGTCTTTTTGCTATCTCTGCGAGCAGCCCTGCTTAGGTTGTACAGTCTGACAGCCGTTGGTAGGAAGGACCTGCGAAACCTCTCGGTTGTGCATCTGGGATGATGTAGTCTGCTGCTAAATGAGCTCCTCAGTGCATTCAGTATGTCCTGCATAGGGTGGAACTCGGACTCCAGCAGAGATGACAGTTTAGCCACCGTCCTTCTCTCTCCTATCTCCTCCACTGGATCAAGGCGCTGCCCCAGGACGGAGCTAGCTTTCTTGATCAGTTTGTTCAGTCTCTTCCTATCGGCTGCAGTAATGCCACTGCCCCAGCAGACCACTCCAAAAGTGATGGCTGATGCCACCACCGTGTCATAGAATGTCTTCAGCAGCGCCCCTTGTACACCAAAAGACCTGAGTCTCCTCAGTAGGAACAGCCTGCGCTGTCCCTTCTTGTAGAGTGCATCAGTATTGTGTGACCAGTCTAGTTTATTGTTCAGATGAACACCCAGGTACTTGTAGGATGTCACCATCTCAATGTCTGTTCCCTGTATATTTACTGGTGCTGTGAGAGGTTGTCCTTGCCTGCGGCAGTCCACCACCAGCTCCTTAGTTTTCCTCGCGTTGATCTGGAGGCAGTTCCGATGGCACCAGTCCACGAAGTCCTGGATAAGCGTGATGACACGCTTTGTGTTGTTTCATCACACCAACTGATTGAAAAAGATAAAAACAAAGCACAAGGCATCTTTCTACGACAATCACACTCATATAATAGCAAACAGAGCCTCCAATATCCTTCATATTTAGCCTCTTCACACGTTCTGCCTACATGAACTACAACAAACAGAGACCACCACACAATGACACATGCATAATGATTGCTGAATGCTGATGCAGTGATTGTGTCAATAAAAACATTTCATTCTTTCTGCAACATTAGTGTTTCACTTACCCTGTTTCATGGGCTCTAGAAAATATTCGAACCAATGCCAAATAAGAAATTTTGTTTTTTAAACAATTTTTCTCCAATTCAAATTGTTCAGTTGGACTTAAAAAGCAGCACATGCAGTAATCAAAAATTCCAAATTATGTTTTAGTGTAAAGAGGGATAGAAAATTCACCTCAAGGGACTTGGTGGTGTAGTACAGGGACTTGGTGTTTCGGCTGTGGTTTGCATGCTGAGCTGCTACGCCAGTGACCTGTGTTCGATTCCCTGCACAGCCATCTTCCCAACTGGCATGCCAGGTCTGGGACTCTGGGTGTCTAATTAATTCGGTACTGTTGCCAGCAGTACTACAGTACAGGAGTACTGTAGGAAATATATATTTCACAATGAAATTTCATGAACAATTTGCTATAAAATGCCAGCTTTAGGGCAAAAACAAAATGTTTGAAACTTATGAAGTAGCCTATTTTCCCAGAAATAGCGTGCCAAAATTGTTTAAGAAAAGCATTTTGACAATATGAAATGCATTGCTTTTTAAAAATCTCACCAAAAGTGTACTTTTCTTCATAATTTTCACAAAGTGAACAAATTTCTAATTTTCAGTGCGTCCAAAGGCTTCAAAATGCCAGTGCTGGTCTAGGGCCTCCTGGCCTGGTGGTGTTCTCAACGTATCTCAAGCAATGTGACTTGATTCCACCACAGAAGTTTACTGTAACCTTGGTAAATCACGAAACACAAAGCCACATTCCGTGCTGACGTTTTAATCTGACACCACGTCTTGCCACTACCGGAAGTCAGCTCCTATTTTCCGCCTCTCAGCGGGCAATGAGCGGTCTAGCTCTATCTACGTCATTGGGTCCATCACCATGTAGATATGAATGAATGAATGAATGAATGAATCTTTATTTCGGATAGTACAGGTTAAAGGAAACTGAGTAATATAACAAAGGGGGAAAGAAAATCCAACAAGGTCAAATTAGACAATAACTCCTCTGATTATACAGTTCAACATAAGTTATCCGAAATGGGTGATGGCTGAAGCTGCAGCTTATATTGCCCACCCATATTCCATCCAAGAATTCAAAAGAAAAAAAAAACAAGACAAGAGCGATTACAATTCAAAAACGAAGCTAAGACAAAATGTGACAGAAAAAAACTAAGCTACAACACAACACAGGCTGGATATGACAATCCTTATGTGATTTTACATGTCATCTTGTATATATGTTTGGAGTATTTCTTCCTTTAGTTTTTGTTTAAATTGTCCAAGTGTTGTACATGATTTTAATTCAGGTCCAAGATCGTTCCATAATCTGACTCCTTGCACTGAGACACAGTGTTGCTTGGTGGTAGTTCTCACTGAAGGTTTTTGAAATATACATGTTCCTCTAAAATGATACTGTTTCTCCCTTATTTGGAACAACTTTTGGATATTTGCGGGCAGTGATAGATTCTTAGCTTTAAACATTATTACTGCAGTTTTAAAGTCAACCAGATCTTTCAACTTGAGAGCTTTTAATTTAAGAAAAAGTGGGTTTGTTGGTTCCCTGTAAGCAGCTTTGTTTATTATTCTAATAGCTCTCTTCTGAAGCATAAAGAGTGGATATACACTACCGTTCAAAAGTTTGGGGTCACTTAGAAATTTCCTTATTTTTGAAAGAAAAGCACTTTTTTTCAATGAAGATAACTTTAAACTAATCAGAAATACACTCTATGCATTGCTAATGTGGTAAATGACTATTCTAGCTGCAAATGTCTGGTTTTTGGTGCAATATCTTCATAGGTGTATAGAGGCCCATTTCCAGCAACTATCACTCCAGTGTTCTAATGGTACAATGTGTTTGCTCATTGCGTCAGAAGGCTAATGGATGATTAGAAAACCCTTGTGCAATCATGTTAGGTCTGCAATGCTGTAATTGCTGCAAATGGAGGATTCTTTGACGAAAGCAAAGTTTGAAGGAAAAAATTATTATTTCAAATACAAATCATTATTTCTAACCTTGTCAATGTCTTGACTACGTATATTTTCTATTCATTTTACAACTCATGGTGGTAAATAAGTGTGACTTTTCATGGAAAACACAAAATAATTGTCTGGGTGACCCCAAACATTTGAACGGTAGTGTATGTTTGTTTTATATGTATTTCCCCATACTTCATTACAATATGTCATGTATGGGAGTATTAATGAATGATACAAGGTATATAGTGTGGGTTGATTCAGCAAATATTTCACTCTGTGTAATATTGCAATTGATTTGGATATTTTACCTTTAATATAATTAATATGTGACTTCCAACACAGTTTATTATCAATTATTACTCCAAGAAATTTAGTTTCAGATACCCTTTCAATCTCTACACCATTTACACTGAGTTTAGATACTGAGTTGTTGTGATGGTTGTTAAAGACTATAAATTTTGTCTTACTTAAATTGAGCGTTAATTTGTTTGAATCAAACCACAGTTTAAGCTTTCCTAATTCCTTTCCGAGTGTATCCAGAGGTTGTTCCAAATTGCTTCCACTGCATAATAGATTAGTGTCATCGGCAAACAATATTAAGTCCATTTTTTCTGAAACTTTACATATATCATTTATATACATATTGAATAACGATGGCCCCAAAACTGAACCCTGTGGGACTCCACAAGTAACCTTCAGTAACTGTGAGTTTTTGTTACTAACACATACATACTGATATCTATTCTTTAAGTAACTACTTAACCAGGACAGTGCTACCCCTCTAATACCACAATTTTGTAGTTTCTTTAATAATAAATTATGATCCACTGTATCAAATGTTTTTTTAAGATCCAGGAATACCCAAACTGAATACTCTTTATTTTCAATGGCAGTTGATATTTTTTCTATAAATTCCATTAGAGCAAATGCGGTTGTCCTCTTGTGTCTGAACCCATATTGCTGCTCACACAATAAATTATTCTTCAGTATGAAGTTGTCAATTCTCTCATAGAATATTTTTTCAAGTATCTTGGAAAATTGCGGCAATAGTGAAATTGGTCTATAGTTTGAGAATTCCCCTCTGTCACCCGTCTTGTATATCGGAATTACTTTAGCTAATTTCATTGCATTGGGAAATATACCTGTTTGGAGAGACAGGTTACAGATATACGTCAGTGGTTTCACTAAGCATTCAATAATAGTTTTGACTAAGAGCATGTCAATACAATCACAGTCCATAGATGTTTTACTTTTAAACGATTTAACAATTTCAATGACCTCTCTCTCGTCTGTGTTCTTTATGAAAATGGAGTCTTTTATAGCAGTGTTATTGCTTATTGTATCATCTGTAGGTGCCGTAATGGGTATTTCTCGAGCCAAATTAGGACCAGTGTTAACAAAAAAGTTATTAAATTCATCTGCAGGTGAAGCTGCATTCACACTCTGAGTCGTTTTATTATTTTTTGAAAAATCGGTTGGGTAGCTTGTATTTCTGCTTTTATTTCCAAGAATACTGTTAAATATTGTCCATGTATTTTTAATATTGTCTCTGTTTTTCTCCAGTTCTTTACTGTAATAGTCTCTCTTACTACATCTTATTATATATGTTAACTTATTTTTGTATGTTTTATACCGCTGCTCTGCTTCTTTTGTCCTTTTCTTTAGGAAAGCTTTATATAATATTTTTTTTTTCTTTTTACATGCCTTTTGTAATCCTTTGGTTAACCATGGCTTATCGGCAAATTTATGTTTAAGCATTTTTTTACTAATGGACAGTTTTTTTCATAAAGAGTGGTTACAATGTTTATAAATGTGTCATAGGCTTCATTTACATCTGATACATAGACTTCTGTCCAGTCTTGCTTCAGCAAGTCCTCTTTAAAAGAACTGATTGCATTTGGTGATTTGTATCTGAACGATTTAACAATTTTTTCTGTATTGGCCCCCGTGTGGCCATGGATAAGTGCAAAGGTTGGCAAGTGGTCACTTATATCATTTATCAATAATCCACTTTCTATTTTCTTATCAATAATATTAACAAACAGGTTCTCAATAAGTGTAGCAGTGTGAACTGTGATTCTACTGGGATGTGTTATTGTGGGATATAGACTCATGCTGTACATAGAGTTCATGAACTCTGTAATTACATTTTGTTGATGTGGATTTAGTAAATCAATATTGAAATCTCCACAAATTACTACCATTTTCTTACTAGTAATATTATTGTACAGCTCGACTAATTTATCTCTGAATTTCTCAATGCAAGTTCCTGGCGTTCTATATATACAACTTATAATTAGATTTTTTGTTTTATCTTGGTCAATCTCAACAGTAACACATTCCAAAATCCCTGGTAGTGCAAAGGACATTCCATTTACAAGCTTACACCTATACAGGTCATCAATATACAGTGCAACACCACCACCCTTTTTTTGAGATCTGTTACTATGAAACATCTGATATTCCTCTATTGCCATCAGGGGAGCCTGCTCTTCATTAAGCCAGGTTTCAGAGACTGCAATAGCTGTAAATTTTCTGTCTAGCTGTTTTAAATAGTCCTGAATCTGTGGAAAGTTTTTGTTAAGACTTCTGCTGTTGAAGTGTATTATTGATAGTTTACCATCTAGTTGCACTTGACTTTTGAATTGCTTTTCTGTGTAATATTCACAATGGTTATGAATATTATTGAAAAAGTGGTTATCAGCATCAATATCATTCTCCATCTCTTGTAGTTTATGTTCAGCATAATAGCACATTTTCAGAGTTTGAGTATACTTACTCTGTGTCAAATGACTTCCTCCAAATGGGGATAATTGATGTCTACTCAAGTCAGTCATAAGTTTTTGTTTGTATTGCTTATTTTTTTTTAAAGTACTTTGACATGGTATATCAAAAGAACTATTCTTACCATGTGTGTGACTATGGATTATCATTGTCTCTTAATTTTCTTAATCAGTGTTCATCTGTATTTATCTAAGTCAGTAACATCTCTGATCATTATACTCTTTGCTTGCTCAGGTGTTCCATTTAGTTTGATCCAAACTCTACAATTTCTTGTCTATGTTGCCTGTATCTTATTTTGTCTTTTCAGCATCCGTGCTTGCCGTGCTATTTCAGCATTTGTTTTAGTTAGGTGTTCATTTAGGTAAACTTCTGTTCCCCGTAGCTTTCTGGCCTGCCTCAGTATGTCATTCTTTACCCTTCTGTTCACAAAGTGCATCACAATTGATTTCTTTGTTTTATTATCTCCATCCATCCATCCATCCATCTTCTACCGCTTTTCTGGAGGTCCGGGTCGCGGAGGCAGCAGTTCAAGCAGAGAAGCCCAGACTTCCCTCTCCCCAGCCACCTGCTCCAGCTCTTCAGAGGGGATACCAAGGCGTTCCTTGTTTTATTATCTTTCCTGGGTAAAGCGTAACAGGCTGAAATTGCATTTGCTTCTACCTTTATATCTTTACTGCCAAGGAACTGAAGCACCTGGTTTTCTAGGGAGACTGATTCACTCAGGGAAGCCTCCTCACCTCTCAGTCCTGTTGTAGCATGAGCGTATGACTGATATTTGATATCTAGTCCACTTATAACTAGGTCATCCATACGAGAACCTTGTTCAAGATCCTCGACGCATCGCTCCAAGTCCGTAATTTTTTTGTCTTTTTCCTGAATTGTTAATTTTAAGTCTCGTACATCTTCCATTAGGCCTATTATTTTGGCCTGCTGGCTAACCATTTTGGCCACTTCTTCTGACAAGAAGTTCAGAGATTTTTTGATCTCTTCCATCTCCTCCTTCTTTGGTGGCATTTTTACCGACCTGTGGATAGTAAAAACAATATCTGCTTGTGTCGCCAGTATCCGATCCGACCGACCTCGAATCCAGCTGGGCCTCAGTTAGCCCCCTCCGCTGCTAGTCCCACTGCTTACCGCTGCCGTAACCGAGCTCCTGTGCAGCTCCTCCACCGAGTCCCGCCGCACACCGCGACTGCAGCTGAGCTCCGCTGGGGCCCCGGTAGATCCTCCGCTGAGCACCGCCGCCTACTGCCGTCTGCCTGGGTAATTCCTCCGCTGAGCCCCGCCACCAACCGCTGTCTGCCTGGGTAGTTCCTCCGCTGGGCCTCGCAACTGGGCTCCGACTCAGGCTACTGTCTGGCTGGGTCCTGGTGGTCCTCCACTGGTCCCCGTCTCCCACCACCGCCGGCCCCAAACTCCGATATAAACAACTTATTCTAAGGTAACAAAAATTCAACAGCTTTTAGACTGTACAAGCCTGTACACTATTAAAAAACATGTTTATACACGATTATCTTGATTTTTGATAAAAGATCATCAAAAATTTTACACAGTGCACCTTTAAACTTCACACTCACAATCACAAGAGTATTCTTCAGCAAAACATCACATTTCTTCCAGTTCTGTTCATGTTCCAAAAAATCATCGTCATGAAACATCTTTGTGTCTTGTCAATGGAGCATTTGGTTAGTGTGTGAAACAGTCAGTGTGTGACCCAACTCAGCGGTGTGGTGTAGTGGTTAAGGTGAGCGTCTGGTTTGGATCCGCTCAGGGAAGTCTTTTGGTTCTGAGCAACAAGTACATCCTGCCTCTCCTGTGCATTGTAAAACCTAATGTGGAGCACATCTAAGGTTTTAAATGCTGTTGCAAAGTCTACAGCTGCAGCTATATTTTAAGTTATTCTTCATTTAAGACTTTTTTTTATATTGAGAAAATATGATCAAAAGCCAATGTTTCAGACCTTTACTGAGCAATAGGCACCACAGCTGATTTCTGACCATATCAGAAAGTCTTTTTTTAAACTCATCTGTAGTGCCTTAGTGGAAGAAAAACTACAGACACATTGGCACTGGCTTCATTCTTCAGATTTGAGAACTACGGGGGGTGGGGGGGTGGGGGCTGAAAGGTTCATAGGCTGACCATGAGGCAGTGGTCAAATTTGACCAAATGTGGTTTATTGTACCCATACTCTTGACAGTTCTCTCACTGTCAGCTCTGCTCTGCCCTCTTGCCCCTCAGCCACTGAAGCACAAATACTACTGGCTCAGCACCTACGAGCATAACTCCTTCTTAGTCAGCCTATAAATCCCCCCCCCCCCGCCGCATACCCAGGTTTATTATTACACATGGTTATTTATTTTCTATTATGTTTGTAACTTTGAATACCTTGGAAAATCTCCTCAAGTGAACATTGTCGAAGACCCTTGGACCTTGTACTTCAAGATTGAAGTTAGGCTCACCAGCTTGCAGTTCCTAGAGGAATCTTCCTCATAGGAAATTCTGTCACATATGGGTGTGAGTGCTTGGTGATTGTGAGGGTTAACCCAGCTTCACTGTCTTCATCTACCAGGTGATCTCCGCTTACCTGTACACCAGACTTAGTGACCTGTCCAGTCAGACACCTGGAATACCCCCTTGGTATTAACGACAGCCCCTTGTGGTCTTGCTTTTCTCTTGTTAATCTGGGTGAATATTTAAGATCAGGAAAACTGATCTACAGTATAGGTCTGTTTTAAAAACACCTTAAAGAGTAACCTTTAAAAACTCATAAAAAATGTAACACCTCTTGTAGAAAAATACCCTCTTGAAAGCCCAGAAAAGATGGACACTGAATCAGTGATCTCACAAACTCCCATACTGTCTTTTAATATGCTGTAGTATTTATTGAAGATCTGCAAAGCTCAGCCAAAAAAGGATATACTTACATAAAAACAGTCAATTAAATCAAAAATAATAAAATTCAAGGTCAACCCAAAATCAGGAAAAAGGAATTCAAAACCAACAAACCCAAACTGATTGAAAAACCTTGATTTAAAAAGATGGTATTTGTAAAATCAGTCATTTGATCAAAAAGTGAAATCATTCAAAAATATAAAAAATTAAAATCACCATGATTAGTCATGAAAATCAAAATTTAAAATCAATCAAAAATATAAAAAAATATGAAAGAGTCCAAAATAAAAGAAACCCTTTGGATAATGAAACCTGGTAAAAACATCTAACTAATTTGGGGTTATATGTCTAAAAAGCTTTGCTGGGGAGATTGAAAAGGATGATTAATGGCTGGTCATCTCCTTCGATGCTCCTCTTCTCGGGGAGAAGGGAAAGGAAGGGGAAGCTTGGAGGCAGGAGGCCCGGGCAAAGGACTCTTGAGGCTCTGACTCTTGTTCTTCCATCAGCGGGACCTGTGGTCTGTAGAGCAGCAGGTGAGGGAAGCCGTCAGCCGGGGAGGGGAAGGTGGGCCTCTACTTCCTCTTCTGTCTTCACCCAAGAGTTGATTTCTCCCTTCTTGCTGCAGAAGATTTAAAGTTGTTAGGAATTGAAGAATTGAGATGGCATTTGATTCATTTTCTTAGCAGCAGTCTTCCTTCTCCTCAGTCTTCTGCCATGAGATGATTGGTGTCCTGGAGTCTGCCGAAAATGAACATTTCGGGGCTTTCGAACAGAGTTTTTATAACTTCTTTACACTCAATTGTGATTGGCCAGCAATCTCCCCATAGGCTCTTTGGCTTCTGTGATTGGATTATTGTTAACTTTTATATAACAATTACTTCATTCTGCACGTCTCCCTCCTGATTCCAGTAATCATCTATGTGCCTCACACCCCCCTGCACTCATGACTGTCTGGTTTCGTTTATATCAGCACTCTGTCTCTCAAGTTCTGCTCACCCCATCATTTTCCATTACCAAAATAAATCAACACTGCTGCCTCCACCAGTTTCAGTTCCCCTTTTTCTCACATGCTTTCCCGTCAACAGGCCTTGCAGAATATTTCACAATCTGAACCCACATAAACCTTTCTTTGTGCAGTTAAAATGTACATATGATCACATAGGTTGATTACACTTATTCTTTTGCTGATTACATACTTCTTAATCAATAAGTATACATTCGTTTTACTGATTACATACAAGATATTGCATTTCATGGCATATGCTTTCAATATTATTCTGCATTCAGTCCTCTGTATTTTCACCAGCCGTGTCTGTTACCGTCCTTTCTGACCACAGGAGTGTGTGCTCTCTGGTGACTCCGTGACCCTGGCTGACCTCCTTGTGGTACTTTTTGTGTTCTGGGGACATTTGAAGCAGGATCCCCCATTTTCTTTTCATAAGGGGTACATCGGCGTGAATGGGAGGGTCGGCTGCTTTCAGCCTTTCTACGATTGCTGGGGTAATGTTGCGGGGTACTCGAACAACGTTCCTTCTCCAGTGGGATCTTCGAGCCGAACCACAACTGCACAACCCCGTTTAGAGCTTCATCAAACTTTTCGTAGGGTCCCTTGTTTATTGTTACATTATCTTGCTCACACAATGTAACGTTTTCTCTCAGCTGATTTTTATTAAATTGCAGCACCTAGAAAACAAATTTAAAATTTAATATAGAAAAAATCCTTTTCTGAGTGCAGAATATGACACAAACTGTATATCCCCCTTACACAGGGGTGGAGATCACTGAGAGATTGTTGAGAAATCTGGCCATTTTTTTGATATATCAATGATTTTCAAAGATCTCATCAGTCACCACAGTCTCCTCAAAGTTTTGACTCAGTCCAAAACACAAGGATCTCCCAGATGATCCCAAAGATCAAAAATTGGCCCAGTCTCTCAACAATCTCCGTGCTGTGTAAAGGGGCCCTTACCTACAATGCTTTACTGTCAGTGAGATATTTCTTTTTTTATCCAAAGACATATGATTTAATTTTTTGACATTAGCTTATTTGTTCAGCTTATGTTTATTAACATGATGTCAGCAACTAAATGTATTTCCTACATAATGGAATGTTACATACAATGTTACATACAATGTTACATACTGGTCTATGGAATTAAATTTTGCCAGTAAAATTAAAAATGGAGGGCTTCCTTAGTGTGGGAAGAGTACTGGATTACATTGCTATCTTGAATTAAATCCAGGAAAGAAATTGTTTCTTTTCCTTTTGTTAAATATTGTACCATGTTTTAAGCAGAGTTATTTGGATAACACCCTCCTTGTCATGGTCTGAGTGCCAATCTCGTCCGCGCTCGGGTCATGCAGTATTCTCTTCCCATTCTTTAGTAATTCCTTGTGGGCTCTCTGAGCTCTTATTTTGACAGCGTCTCTGCGGGGCTTCCGGCTGTCAGAGCCGAGCTCAACAGTGACAGCTGGCCTTGATTTGATTCAGCTGTTGTCGCCTCATCAGCTGATTAATCATCTCGCCCTATTTAAGGGAGCAGCTCCTGTCACTCGGGGCTGCGACCTCGCTTTATCCAGACTGGGTTCCCTACGTCCGAAGCCAGTCCCTTCCGGCGTTAGATTCCGCCCTTGCTCTTGGTATGTAAGTGTTGTATCCTTGTTCCCCATCAGTCTTCCTAGTCCTCAGTTTATCATCAGTGTCTAGCAAAGCTGTTATTTGTGTTTTGGCCCACGAGGCTCATTATTTTGTAGTGTATGTTCTTATTTAAAAAATTTGCAAATTCTACGGCTGCCTATAGCATCTCATTAGTGGTCCGCCAAGACCGCTCCATGACACTCCTTTTGTGGTGCTGTAGATATGATTGAAACAGTGGAAAGCAGAAATTTGAGCAGTACTTGACAAATGTCATTTTTTTGGTGATTATTTTGTAAATTTGTGTGTGTGTGCGTGTGGATGCATGTATGCGATTACAATTCTATTTTTGCTTGTATTTGATCATAGATTAAGGGGTAGGCTTTAATATGTTTTTACTTCTGCCTACTCCTTTTTGAGCATGCTAAAACGATGATGGATACAGGTGTCTGTCCTTGATACATTTATTTATTTCTCTTTGTTTTCTGTTTTTTTCTTTTCGTTTGTTTTTTAAATCTTACTTTGCATAATCTGCTCTTGTTTCTTTTTTTCTCTTGCCTTCTGATTGTTGCTCTGAGTGTTGCTATCCCTGTGCTGTTGCAATCCTGAAATTTCCCCATTGTGGGACTAATAAAGGCTTATCTTATCTTATCTTTTTACATGTTCGAAATAAAGATCTCAATCAAAAAAGCTTGGATATGCATGCCCAATATTGGCATCAAGCAGATGAATGGTTCGGTTCCTGTGAGTAGGGCAGTCCACACACTCATGCACTGCAGACAGCAAAGAATCCAAGCTGGCAGGGTTAAAGTCCCCGGAGAAAATAGCTTTGATGGCCAAACACAAGTGAGAAGGATTAGCAGTACCTGATTTTTCTTCATATGCAGGGCCATGCCGATGTGATCCCAAACATAAAACTGAGGCCGGACTTCTCGAGTCTCCATCTGATTTACTTCAGGTTTGTGGATCAGTTTAAATCTGATTGAAAATACATCAGAGACATTAAACTATACAAATTATATAATGTTTTTCACATTAGTAATCTTGATTATAAATGAAGATTCTTCTGCTTTGATTTTACATAAATCAGCCAGAACATTTTACAGTGATTTGCAAAAATATTCACCCCTCTGCATTTTTCCTATTTTGTTGCTTTACAACCAGGAATTAAAATGGTATGTCAGTACTGTGTAGATCCATCTTTTGTAGCAATTACAGCTGCAGCTCCCTGAGAGCATGTTTCTCTGAGGTTGGTACTTCTAGCCACTGGGATTTGTGACCAGTTCTTCAAAGAAAAACTGCTCCAGCTGCTTCAAGTTGTATGGCTTCTGCTGTCGTACAGCAGTCTTTAAGTCATGCCACAGATTCTCAGCTGGACTGATGTCTGGGTTTTGACTAGACCATTCTAGTCAAAGCCCAGACCATCTTTGACTAGACCATCTTTAAAAAGTCTTCAGCTGATCAAAATGCTACAGCAAGAGTTTTAACAGGTACTAGAAAGAGAGATCATATCTCTCCGGTTCTGGCCTCCCTTCATTGGCTTCCCATAGAGTTTAGAATTAAGTTTAAAATCCTTCTTCTCACTTACAAAGCTCTAAACAATCAGGCCCCTTTTTATTTAAAAGATCTGATACTACCGTATTATCCTAACAGAGCACTACTCTCCCAAAATGCAGGATTACTTGTAATACCTAGAATCTCCAAAAGTACAATGGGAGGCAGAGCCTTCAGTTATCAAGCTCCTCTCCTGTGGAACCAGCTGCCAATCTGGATTCGGGGGTCAGACTCGATCTCTGTTTTTAAGAATAGGGTTAAAACCTTCCTTTTTGATATAGCCTACAATTAGGGAGGGATCATGTGTTTCTGAACCCTCCCTTAGTTATGCTGCTAATAGGCTTAGTTAGCCGGGGGACCTCCAATAATGCACTGGGCCTCTCTCCTTTCTTCACTCTCAATTAAATATTTTTTTTTTGCTGGTCATTAACATCTGTTTGTTCTCTCCCATAGATTGAGTCCCCATCGTGCTGTTTGCTCTCTACATGTCTGTTCTTTTCATCTTCTCTGTCCCCTCACCCCCCAGCCAGTCGCAGCAGATGACTGCCTCTCCCTGAGCCTGGTTCTGCTGGAGGTTTCTTCCTGTTAAAAGGGAGTTTTTCCTCTCCACCGTCACCATGTGCTTGCTCACAGGGGATCGCCTGATTGCTGGGGTCTTTCTGCAACTGTGGGGTCCCCCCTACAGTTGAAAGTGCTATGAGATGACTCTTGTTGTGAAATGGTGCTATATAAATAAAGTTGAATTGAATTGAACCATTCCAACACATATATGCAATTCCCCTTAAACTACTCTTTAAGCTGTCGGGGTTTGTGTAGGTGCATGACATAAAATCCCCACAAAATTATCAATTTAAATTACAGCTTGTAACACAAGAAACAGGAAAAACTCCAGGAGGGAGGGGGGATGCTTTTGCAAGCCAGTATAACTGAGTTATTGATTACTTGTCACATAACAGTCTTTCTCAATGAGGAAGTGGTCCCTCTTTACTGTGTTTACATCAGTATTTTCTTACATTTAGCTACACATCAGGGGGGTATTCCAGAAAGCAGGGCTACCATAGCCTGAAATAAACCCTGAACTCAGGGTTAAGCGAACCTGTCAGAACTTACTCTGAGTTTCTGGTTCCAGAACTCCAGTTATGACTCTGATCAACTTAAGCCTTATTCATGCTGCATTTCCCCTCTGGTCCGCTTTGGTCCACGTGCACTTTGGATGAGCCCGGCGTGCACGTGGTGTTGTACATGCTCACTTTTTCTGTCTACGAGGCCAAGCAGTTGACGCATGCGCACAACTGTTATTTGTAGTTTCGCCCCAGCCCAATGGGTAGCACAAATGCGTTAACACGCCAGTTTGTTCACCGGCTATAAAACACGACAGCAACACATTTTTTTGTAGCAACAACAATACCGTTGTTTCAAGGAAATAGAGGAACTGTAGCTCATGTATTTTTACCTACATATGTATAAGCACTATGGGATGCTTGAGATTGCATGTGTGGATTGACCTCACGTCTTAGATGAGACAATATGTCTGGACCGCCTGGGGAGAACAACATGAAGACGGAGGTACGGCGATAAGGAGCTGAAAGGACTTCCTGACCTCCTGGAGCCCAGGCGGAGGACTGAAGGGCGCAGGGGAAGAGTTATTGTCAATAGGGGGTTTTGACGGTGATGTGTGATTCTTCCTTTGTCCTTGTGTGTATAAAAGAGAAGGTTTGACCCAGCTCTCTCTCTCTTCTGTTCTTGAGAGATATGCTGGGGATGTGACCGTGATATTAAAGACTGAATTAAGAAATGATTCAGCCTCGTTATTTCACGCTCCCCACATTGGTGACCAAGAGACGTGAGAATGCATAGAAGGGATTCTCATGATGCAGACTCTTCGGAGTCTGCCCAAGCGAGCGCCGTCTCCATTAAACTGCCAGAATTCTGGCAGGACAACCCAGACTCGTGGTTCCTCCAGGCTGAGGCACAGTTCACGCTTGCAGGAATAACGGCGGATGACACTAAGTTTTACCACGTCATCGCAAGGCTCGACAACCGCACAGCTCGATGTGTGCGGAGCCTGGTACAGCAGCCACCCGCTGACAACAAATACGGCGAGTTGAAGGCTGCCCTCACCGAGTTTTTCACGCCCTCAGCCGAAGAAGGGCTAGGAGGCTCCTGGCTATGCACGGCCAGGGAGGGCGCAGACCAGTCGCCCTGATGGAAGACATGCTGCAGCTGAGGGAATCGGACAATGATAATTTCCTATTTAAGCACATCTTCCTAAGTAACCTCCCGACACACATGAGAGGGACACTCTCTGGCATGCCTTGTGTGACCCAGCGGGACTTCCGTGCGCTGGCCCGAGAGGCGCAGTGGCTCCTCGACTCCTGCGGCGAGCAGACGGCCACAGCGGCAGCGACAGACCTAGATGCGGCGACCCGAGGCAACGAGGAGCCAGAGACAGCGGAGCCAGCCCCACCCACAATGGCAGCGACATGGCCCCGGCGCAGCGGAGGAGATGGCCTCTGTTATTATCACCGGCGTTTTGCAGAAAAGGCACACAGGTGTGTGCCGCCGTGCAGCTACAAGGGCTCGGGAAACTCCAGGACCGGGGATCCGTTAGCAGCTTCGGCTCTCGGTGAAAAAAATAAGCTGCTGTAGATCACAGATGCGAGCTTCGGGCAACATTTCCTCGTAGACACCGGAGCTCAAGTGAGTTTCATCACCCCGACCTATGCTGACCGGTTGGCTGGCCCCCGCGGTGACGGGGCAATGGCAGCGAACGGCTCGAGCATCAACACCTACGGAGAAAGGACTTTGTTTCTGTCCTTGCATGGCCGCACTTATGAATGGACTTTCATCATAACGGCGGTGAACTTCAACATGTTAGGTGCCGATTTTCTGTGCTCACATGGTTTGTTAGTTGATCTTGCCAACAGGCGCTTAGTAAATGCATTGTCTTTTTATTCTATTCCTTGTGCAGCTCGAGTGTCCCCACCACCGGTGCAGACCAATGTTGCCACAGCAGGCGGTAAGTTTCACACACTCCTCACCCAGTTTCCAGCGCTCACAGTTCCTACTTTCTCGGCAACAGTTGCGAAACACGGGGTGGAGCATTTTATCCCTACAGCGGGCCCACCCGTCTTCACGAAAGCTCGGCGTTTGGATGCTGCTAAGCGCTCCATAGCGCGCGAGGAGTTCGCCAGCCTGGAAAGACTGGGCATTATTCGTCGTTCGAAAAGCCCCTGGGCTTCGCCGCTGCATATGGTCCCTAAAGCTGACGGCTCCTGGAGACCTTGCGGCGATTATCGCAGACTAAACAACGCCACAGCGCATGACCGCTACCCAATCCCACACATTCAGGATTTCTCAGTGCATTTGGCGGGGGCGCGCATTTTTTCTAAAATAGACCTGGTTCGCGGCTACCATCAGGTTTCAGTCCGCCCTGAGGACATTCCTAAAACAGCGGTAATAACCCTTTTTGGACTTTTTGAGTTTTTGCGTATGCCGTTTGGTCTTAAAGGCGCCGCGCAAACATTCCAGCGTATGATGGATGCCGTGTTACGCGATCTCCCTTTTGTGTTCGTCTACCTCGACGACATTTTAGTCGCCAGTACTTCAGAAGAGGAACACGAAAAACACCTCATTGCGGTTTTTCGGAGGTTGGGAGAGCACGGGTTAATAATTAATCCAGCCAAGTGCCAGTTTGGCGTGGCGCAGATCGATTTTTTGGGGCATCGCGTCTCCCCAGAAGGGGCAGTCCCGCTACCGGATAAGGTGCGCGCAGTGGCAGATTTTCCCCGACCACAAACGGTCAAATCTTTGCAGGAGTTTTTAGGGATGGTAAATTTTTATAACCGTTTCCTACCCCACGCAGCGCAGCTCATGCAACCATTATACGCCGCACTTAAAAAACAAAAATCCTCCAACCCTATCAAGTGGTCCCCGGAGCAGGAGCGCACATTCGCGGAGGTAAAAAAAGCCCTGGCTGACGCCGCGCTTCTAGCCCATCTGGATCCATCAGCCGGAATAGCGCTCACCACCGACGCGTCAGATTTGGCCATAGGGGCGGTCGTGGAACAGCATGTTGCCGGGGTTTGGCAGCCGCTGGCATTTTTCAGTAGATCCTTGAACACAGCCGAGCGGAAATACAGCACGTTTGACAGAGAGCTGTTAGCGCTCCATTTGGCCATCCGCCATTTCCAGTTTTGGCTGGAAGGTCGGCGTTTCACTGCTTTTGTCGACCATAAGCCGCTCACTTTTGTGATGTCCAAAATTTCAGAGCCTTGGTTGGGCCGGCAACAGAGGCAACTGGCCACAATTTCGGAGTTTACCACTGATATTCAGCACGTAGTGGGTAAACTCAATGTAGTGGCAGACTGCCTCTCTCGCGCGGTCACAGCACCGGTGCGCGCGGAGGCAGATTATACTACCGCAGCCGCAGGGCAAAATAGCAGCGCGGAAGCGCACGCGGCCCCAGTTCACGTGGGAATAGATTACGCAGCCATGGCAGCGGAACAGGGTAGCGATGCGGACGTGCGCACGCTCCTGTCTGGACCAACAGGGTTAAGGCTGGAGAGCAGGTGTTTGCAAACCGGTGTGCCCCCCCTAATCTGCGATGTATCGACTGGGCGACCGCGCCCGGTAGTCCCGGCTGCGTGGCGCCGCCGCGTTTTTGACTCGGTTCACTCCCTGGCGCACCCTGGAGTGCGCGCTTCGGTGAAAATGGTGGCAGAGAAGTTTGTTTGGCCGAGCCTGCGCAAGCACGTGAAAGAGTGGGCACGAACCTGCATGGCTTGCCAGTGGGCAAAAATACACACACACACAAAAGCTCCCTTAGAACCGTTCCACATTCCGGCCAAGAGATTCGATCATGTGCATGTCGACCTCGTGGGCCCCCTACCGTCGTCGCAGGGGTTCACACACCTTTTGACAATGGTGGACCGAACCACTCGTTGGCCGGAGGTGGTCCCGCTGGCATCGACCACAGCTGCAGAGGTGGCTCGCGTTTTTTTGATGGCCTGGGTAGCACGTTTCGGGGTTCCGTAGGATATTACATTCGACAGAAGGCCTCAATTCGTTTCTGAACTCTGGTCAGCGATGGCCAGCAGCTTAGGAGCGAAAATTCATCACACTACCGCTTATCATCCCCAGGCTAATGGTTTATGCGAGCGTTTTCATAGGTCTTTGAAGGCAGCCCTCAGAGCGTCGCTTACGGATGCAGATTGGGTAAACAAACTACCAATGGTTTTATTGGGGTTGCGTTCTGCGCCCAAAGAGGATTTAAATGCCTCCCCAGCCGAGTTAGTTTTTGCACAACCTCTCAGGCTGCCCGGTGAACTCCTACCAGAGCACCCGGAGCCCGGGCGCCCCCCGGCTCTGGGGCCACTGATTGGCACGGGAGCAGACACGCTCCCAGGCCCCGTTTATCACACTTTTCCTCGCGTTTTTGTTCCCAAAGCTTTGAAAAATGCCGAGTTCGTTTTTGTCAGGCACGAGGCTCTGAGACCGACCCTCCGCCCGCCATATGATGGTCCGTATAGAGTGCTGGAGGCAGGTGATAAGCATTTTGTGCTAGATTTGGGAACACAGCAAAGAGACAGTTAGTATTGACAGACTAAAGCCTGCTTTTGTGATGAATGATGAGTCTGTACGGGGGGCGAGGGCACCTTGACGTGGCAGACTCCCCAGGGAACATGTCCCTGAGCCCCCGCAGGGATCAAATAACCACTCTCTTCCTCAGTCTGCAGATTCTTTGCAGGACGGTGCCACAGGGACGGCGAGACCGGCTTACAGCAGATTCACTTCCGCCCTCCAAAGAGAGCAGTCGCATTTTTTCTCTGCTCCCGCTCCCTGTCTCTCCCTCCCTAACTGACTGGATCCTAGCTTGCTATTGTCTGTGTCTGCGTGTCTCTCTACTGCTGATTCATCCAACAAAATTATAGATTTAATAAGGTGGGCTTTGAACGCAATCGACACTGTGTTTTCAACGAGAAAATCAGGTCCGGGGGAGCCTATTTGTCCCGCAGGGACTGCTGCTGTGGGTTACATTAAGGATACAAGCAATTGGAAACTCTTGTGTCTGTGTGATCTTTCTATTGAAGATATTGAAGATTTATATCTATTCGGAGCAATGGTCACCGGAATTCTACTGATCGGCCTTGGGATTGTTCTGTTGCACCGCAAATTGAAGAAGATGGACAGAGCTTATCAAAAAGCGGACCCGGCGAAGCTCTCTCATCAATTCGACCAACTGGGCAGGACTCTGACAGCGGCCAATGGAGAACTGTACAGGAAGATGGAATACATCACGATCACGCTGAGAGCTGTTCACGACTCGATTTCAAAGCCTGGCATTGATGGATCTGGAGCACTGAATCCGTAAGAGAATGGAAAGTTTTTTCTCTGAAGTCAGTGCTATTCGACCTGTTTTTCAGCACCCTCAGCACTCAGTCCTCCTGATGATCAACAGTATAATTGTTTTCATAACATTGGCGGACAGTATCTGACTCTCAAGGACAGCTGTCTGGCTCAGACTATTCCATCTGCCGTGCTCAAGGACACGTGCCTTTGCCTTAGACACTAGTCATAACATCTGCTGAGAGAGAGACTACTGCTGTTCACCTAACTGATTGCCACTGGTTGCATCCAACACACACACATACTGACCCATTTATACTGACAAAGACATATTCATTCACTGCTCTCTCTGTGTCATTGTGTGGATTCTATTGTCTGCTAATCGTGCATTGAGAGTTTTTTTCTTGTAATCACAATATCGGTCATATAAATGAACTTTATTTTGATCAACAATGCTTTTTTCTCTCTCCTATTATGTCCCCTCCCCCCCGCCTTCTATTCCCCTCCTGCTGACAGGCGCCTCCATGGCTCGCCGCGTCATTGGGAATGTCATCTATGACGTTTCCAATGTCAAGTCAAATTCCTCATATATTTACCTGTTTATTTACTTGTAAATGTGCTTGGCAATAAACTTATTCTGATTCTGATTCGGACGACGTTTGAAGCCCAGACAGCGTACAGACTGAATTTTAATGTGATCATGTGGTATAGGCTATGCTATGGATGTTATCACTGATTTTTGATATGATCAGGTGGTATAGACTATGCTATTGAGGTTATCATGTTTTATTAACTCTGATATATTGTCCATTCTTCGACGTTTGGGGGGGGGGGTTATGTAGCTCATGTATTTTTACCTACATATGTATAAGCACTATGGGATGCTTGAGATTGCATGTGTGGATTGACCTCATGTCTTAGATGAGACAATATGTCTGGACCGCCTGGGGAGAACAACATGAAGACGGAGGTATGGCGATAAGGAGCTAAAAGGACTTCCTGACCTCCTGGAGCCCAGGCGGAGGACTGAAGGGCACGGGGGAAGAGTTATTGTCAATAGGGGGTTTTGATGGTGATATGTGATTCTTCCTTTGTCCTTGTGTGTCTAAAAGAGAAGGTTTGACCCAGCTCTCTCTCTTCTGTTCTTGAGAGATGTGCTGGGGATGTGACAGTGATATTAAAGCCTGAATTAAGAAATGATTCAGCCTCGTTATTTCACGCTCCCCACAGAATGACCATTTTCCAGTGCTCTTCTCCACTCAAGCTGCTGCTGCTGCTGCAAAGGGAATTCATGTACTGTATGTTTACTCTCGTCTTCCGCTTCCTCGTTGTCTTCCTCATCTACTTTGTGTTCGTGTGCTGTGTTGGTAGCACCATCTCGTGAATGGGATGTTCAGTCTTGCGCATGCTCTGTCAACGTGTCCAGATTGTGGACAGGCCGCATGGTCATAAAATTTGGGCTGCATGCAGTCGTCCACAGTAGAGTCCTGCATACACTAGTGGACTGGAGACGATGACGTAAATTTCGTCACACGAGGTTTCCAGTTGCACGTATGCGGACAGCAGAGGTGCAGTATGAATCCAGCTTCAGAGTTGACTGACCTCGAGAAGTGCGCGTTCACAGCAAACCTACTAAGACAGCATGTGTTGAACACAGAGACCACGAGCAGTGGAGGAAAGAGAGAGAATTATTTCTCTGAGGAAGAGTTACAGGCGCTCTTGGAGGCATATGAGGAGTGGAAAAAATTACAATCAAGAAGAAAAAACAGCGACATCAGCCAAAGCTGAGCTGCAAAGAACTGCTGCTACATGAACTGAATTTTATGGTTTCTTCACCAGTGGGCAATCTATATAAGTTTATGTGATCTGGTGTTATTCTCTCTATATATAGTTCTGAAAGTGACCAAACACAAAAGTCACAATATGCTGATTGTGTAATGAGAATCTGGCACTGTACTTGAAAGTAATAGCTGTGCTGTCTGTTAAGCTGCAGCGTGACATCGGTGCATGATGATGCAACCAGGCAGAAGCCTTTTTCTCTTGACAGTTCTGACAGCGTCTTGTCTTTTGCCAGGTAGGGACATTTAATTTCCAAACACCCTGAGCCACAACAGTCACAAGACACCTTCCCATCTGGTGATGCACCAAGTTGAGGATACTGTGGAGAAATATGGAGGCCAGCAGGACTTATAGGTACATCTCAGAAAATTAGAACATCATGAAAAAGTTCAATATTTTTGGTCACTCTTCAGAAAGTGAAACCCATATATTATATAGATTCATTCCACAGAGAGTGATATGTTTCAAGTGTTTATTTTAATTTTGATGATTATGGCTTACAGCCCAAGAAAACCCCAAATTCAGTTTCTCAAAAAATTAGAATATTACATAAACTTAATTTTAAGTTTATGTAATAAACTCCAGTCTGAACCAAACAGGTTAAGGCTGGAGAGCAGAGTACTGCAAGATGGAGGGACGTCTCCACATCTCCACAGGACGCCCGCCCCCAGCGGTCCCATGCGCTTGGCGCCACCGCGTTTTTGAGTCCGTTCACGCCCTGGCACACCCAGGAGTGCGCACGTATGGCCGGGCCTGCACAAACAGGTGAAAGAGTGGGCTGCAGCCTGCGTAGCGTGCCAACGAGCCAAAGTGCACAGGCACACAAAGGTCCCCTTGGAGCCGTTCCGTATCCCGGCTAAGAGGTTCGACCACATTCACGTGGACCTCGTGGGCCCCCTCCCGCCATCGCAGGGGTTCACGCACCTCCTGACAGTGGTGGACCGCACCACACGACGGCCAGAAGCAGTCCCGCTAGTTTCCACAGCGTCCGGGGACGTGGCGCGTGCCTTTTTGACAACATGGGTGGCACGTTTTGGCATCCCTTCAGACATCACAGCCAATCGGGGCCCTCAGTTTGTTTCTGACCTCTGGTCCGCGATGGCCCGTAGCCTGGGCGTCGAAATTCATTGCACAACCGTGTACAACCCACAGTCCAATGGGTTATGCAAGCGTTTCCATAGGTCACTGAAAGCAGCGCTCAGGGCTTCACTTACGGATGCAAATTGGGTGGACCGGTTGCTGTGGGTTCCATTAGGGTTGCGTTCCTCATCAAAAGAGGATTTGGAGGCTTCCCCAGCAGAGCTGTTTTTTTCCTCAACCACTACGGCTCCCAGGGGGATTTTTACCAGATAACCCCGCATCAAATACCCATCCATCCCCGCGTTCACGGCATAGCGCAGACGCAGGCACGCTACCTGGCCCAGCCCACCACTATTTTCCACGCACTTTAGTGCCGAAAACTTTGAAGAACGCAGCGTTCGTGTTTGTTAGGCATGATGCCCACGGGCCCCCATTGCGCCCACCCTACGATGGCCCGTTTAGAGTGCTGGAACCAGGGGAAAAACATTCTGTGTTAGACTAGGGGGGTCACCGGGAGAGAATCTGTATAGACAGGCTTAAGCCCTCCTTTGTGGTGGCAGACGAGCAGGTGATGTTGGTTTGAGCTCCTCGGTGTGGAAGACCCCCACTGAGAACTCCCCAGGTAAACGATTCATCAGAGCAGTCACATGAGCATGCTGAATGTTCCCTCCTCCCCTCCATTGTCCACCCACAGACGGACACACCCCCAGGAACCCCCCACCAGCACAACAGCGCCGCAGAGCCAACCCCCCCCCCCCCCCCCCCCCCGTTACAGCAGATATGGGAGGAGGCTGAAGCTGAGAGGACGTGAGAGTTAACGCTCAGTCTGAGACTCGGGGGGTGGGGGGGATATGGGGAACCCATGCTATGATATTCATCTCAGACTGGTAGGAAGGGAGAGGCAGTAAATTCCTTTTGCTGGAAGAGCATGGGGGATTAAGCAACTGTGGGACAATAGGAAATGTGATGGGAGAAGGTATTGTGATGCAAGACCTCAGGCAGCAGGGGGAGTGAGTGTTGTAATATAAAGGAGAGACCCTGCAGCATGAGGTCAATACTTTTTCTGGTTCTGATAGATGTGAGACAGTGAATAAAGTTTGTCTGCTGTGAATGCCTGGCCTGGTTTTTCTTCTCTCCACAATAAAAACCTTCAAGGGGGTTTTCAATTTAACCAATTTCCCTCACAAGCCTCTTTTTCATTGAATGAATGTGGGCTTTTTATTTTCACTTTATGATTTTATCACCATCACAGCCCAAGATGGCATCCTAGTCTTATAATCTAAATTTAAGCTTTTTCCCCATTTTTGACAAATTATCCTTCATTAGGCAAAGGTCCATCAGACTGTTAATACAGTTAAAAGGCTGAAGAGGAGACTACCTCAGATATGACAGAAGTGGACAATGTCATGGATTGAGCACGGATTCTGTCCGCACTCGGGCTGTCCAGTATTTCTCCGCTCTTTGTGGTCATATGGTCCTCCAGGGCCTTTATTGTGACAGCGTCATGGCGGGTCTTCCGGCTGTCAGAGCCAGCTGCGCCGTGGCAGCTGATTCACATTCCTTTTGATTACATTCTCATTTCTTGATTAATCCAAATGCCTTATTGAAGGGAGCAGCCGAGGTTACTCCGGGCTGCGACCTCGCATAACGTTGGTTCCCCACAACGTTCGTCTGGAGTCTCTAACCCCGGCTCCAGTCACTCTCTTGATTCTTCATGTTCCAGTAAGTGCTTTCCTAGTCTGTGTTATATCTTTATTGTGTCTTCTCCTAAGCCATAGTTCGTGTTTTTGCCCACGTGGCTGTTTATTTTGTCATTTTGTCTCTTTGTGAATAAATATGCAAACTCATCGGCTGGCCAATAGTGTCTCATTAATGGCCCTCGAGGGTCATCCATGACAGATATGGAGGGTCCAGAGGGTCCACTAAACTATATGGACTATATGTGCCAGCATCAATATGTGACTGTGGTGTATGAAGACGGAGGATCTGCAGCAGAACTGATTTCTGTTCCATCAGAGACTGAACAGGTCAGTGGAGTGGATCAAAATCCAAAATCTGTGCAGCGATTTGACAATGTTAGAAACTGATTTTATTGATCTTAATGGGAGACAAACTACTGCTAAACAGAAATGAATATTTTACCTTTAAGATCACTAAATGTTAGAATTTCACTGCAGTTACCAGCAAAGAATCTGAACAAAATCTATCTTGATAGAGAAAAAAAATCAGAAAATAGATCTGGAGATGAAATATCTGCATGTAAAGATAAAGGGGAAATGATGTTTGTTCAGGAAATAACAAATGTGCGTTCAAAACTAATTAGTGATTGTTTGTTTTGCTAAAAGTGATTTTGAGTGATTAGTTATCTGATTCTCTGCCATCACACTTCTGTTTGTGTACGTGGTTCCTCTTAAGTTTAAATATTCTGAACAAACCCCCAACATAACGTAGTCAGGAGCAGGTTATGCTCACAGCCATTGTTACAATAGTTACAAACATACTCTGACATTTTGGAACCAAAAACTCAAGAGTTACCACAAACTCTGAGTTAATTTACCCAGGTAAGCCACTAACCTGATTTCTGGAATCCCTCTGCCCTGACCCGCCAAGACTGTATCTACTACTTGTAGGTTTGTGAAGCATTTCGACGCTCCACGTCTGGTGTGACAACATCAGAACAGCTGTGGAGTATAGCTGGAAAGATCCTGATAATAGAAACTGATAGATTTTTGCTGAATAACTTGTGGATAATAGAGGGATTAGAGTTGAATACGCCACTTTTTTAATGTTACCTGGCAAAGAGGGACTCTGGCTTGGGTGGTGAGAGTAGAACTGACAGAGTTAAGTTAAAAAGGACTAGAGGAGCTCAGGTAAAACCAGGGCCAAACCAGTGGAACAGTGGAATCAGGGAACCAGGAAATACAGGACAGGGAAACACAGGTCAGGGGGCAAAGTCAGAGCAGGGAACTAGAGCTTGCAAGATCATTGCTTAAAGGGCTGGAAGGCATCTGAACATGTTCACAATCTGCATGTTCAAGCAGGTTATATAGAGGGAGGAGAAATTCTATATGACTGGGTGAAAAGGAAACCCAACCCCTGACACTACTGAATCTGCTCATTTGGAGTCCTTGTTCTCAGCTGCACCCTCCACAACTGATGAGACACACTCGAGTCTAATAATTACTCCAATGCTGAGGCAGCAGCGCTGACACCATCCTACCTGTGAGTTTCACACATGGCCTCCGCCCGCCAGATGAAGTGTCCATCTTTATAAACACAGACAGCATCTGGGTCGTCACTCAGTAAAGGGAACGATGAAAATCGCTTATTATCAGCTGGACTGTGGACCAGCACTGCATACATGACTTCTTGTTTGTACAGGTCTGTCCTGTAGATTCTCATGACTGGCTGTTTTCTGCCACAGAACTGAAGATAAGAGAATTTAGTGGAAGATTTAAAATCAGAGTAAAGATTCTCTCCAAAGCTGCTGTTCAGGTGTAGTTTTCTCTCACTGCACATCAGTGTTAATTTCGTTGACTAAAATTGACTAAAATTATTTTATCATCTAGAGCTAGAAATTAAACTAAAATTACCATTTTTACGTTTCTATTGACACCTAATTTTAGTTGAGATTTAGTTGTATTTAGTCTTAGTCTTAGTCATATAGTCCTAGTTTTATTTTAATCTGTTCATTATCAGTGGTTTTAGTCTAGTTTTAGTCAACAAAAATTTATTCGACGAAATTAACACTGTGGCACAGGAATGGACCAAGTCCCAGCAGACAAAAACATTCCTCACCTATGAGGACAAATGTCCCCACACTTACCCCCTACCAAGAAACTCTAATGGTGCATTCAGACCAAAAAGAAAGAAAAATGTTTACTTCACAACACCGTATAAAAAATCTATAGAACAATCGGAATACACTGTGGGCAACAGAAATGCGTTCCACTTTTGCAAAATCAACTCCTCCTACAGTTTTGTTCCGATTGTTGTGAAACTTGGTGCATGGGTTTGATGTGCACTGATGATATGCATGTTGCAATTTGTCTCTGATTGGATGATTTTTGCAAGAGTTTTGGGGCAAAACGTCAAGTGTCATGGGTGGCATACCATTTGTATTATTCCTACTAAAGCTCTCTAGGGTCACCAAAATTGCGACACAGGTTCATTTTGGGATCGTGACATACAACTACACCAAAAGCACACAAACGTCGGCCCAATCTTGACAAGTTTACATTTGGATTATGTCTGATAGAGGTTTTCTCATTGGCAAGACAATGGCTACACGTTGGCCTAATGCCAACGTGTAGCCAACCTCTGCTAACCTTGGCCCTGTGGGATAAGAAGTTAAAATCTACATTCAACAGCTTCTTGTGCCCGGTTTGAGCACACCTACCCCATAAACTTGTCCCCCCTCCTCGCCTCTCTCCCCCTCTACAGGTGCACGATGTGAGGAGGCAACTGAGAGTAGTAAACCTCTGCAGACCTGCTGGTCCAGACAGCATCCCAGGAGCGGTGGTCAAGGCATGTGCAGACCAGCTGGCAGAGATCCTTACCAAGCTGTTGAACCTCTCCCTGATGTATACCACCATTCTCTCCTGCCTCAAGGCCTTCACCATCATCCCTATCCCCAAAAAGTCCCCATTTGACAGCTTGAATGACTACAGACCCATAGCACTCATGTCTGTAGTCATAAAGTGTTTTGAGCCACTGGTGTCCCAGCACATCAGGGACTGTCTTCCCCCCTCCTTCGACCCATACCAGTTTGCCTACAGGGAGAACCGGTCTACAGAAAATGCCATCGCCATTGTGCTACAGCTCAGCTTCCAACACCATTATCCTGAACATCCTGATCAATAAACTGCACCTCCTCCAGACCCCCCTCCCCCACCTGCTCCTGGATTTAAAAAAAAGTTTCTCATCTGTCTCTCAGCACTGGGTCTCCCAAGGGCTGTGTGCTAAGCCCTGTAATGTACTACCTGTACACCTTTGACTGTATTCCAACCCACCCAACCACCGTCATCATGATGTACGTGGACGACACCAACTTGCTTGGGCTCATCACCGGTGAGAAGGCATACGGGATGCAGGTAGAGAATCTGCTGCTGTGGTGCCAAGAAAACAACCTGAAACTCAATGTCCAAAAAAACAAAACTCATACCTGACTTCAGGAAGAACAGACAGGAACACCCCCACCTCCTCATAAATGCTGACCGCATGGAAACCGCCCCCGCCTTCAGGTTCCTGGGCACCCACATCTCCTCTGACCTCTTCTGGACTGTCAACACCAAGGCCCTGGTGAAGAAAGCCCAACAGCGGCTGCACTTCGTCCATGTCCTGAGGAAGAACAACCTGGACCAGAAGCTGCTGCTGGCCTTCTACCGCTGCTCAGTGGATAGCATGCTCACCTACTGCCTGGGTGTGTGGTACACCAGCTCCACGGCCGAGGACAGGAAGGCTGTGCAGAGAGTCATCAACACTACCCAAAAAATTCAGTGGCCCTCTACCCTCCCTGGAAGACATCTCCAGATCCTCCTGTCTCAGAAAGATCAAGGCCATCACAGGAGACCCCTCACATCCTGTCCACCACCTGTTTGACCTGCTTCCCTCTGGACGACGGTTAAGATCATTCAGGTCCCACACCTCCAGACTGACAGTTTCTTCCCCAGGGCAAATTCAAACTGCAAACAATTAGAGGCCCCATCCCCTCCCACCTATTTGACCTGCTTCCCTCTGGACGACGGTTCAGCTCAATCAGGTCCCACACCTCCAGACTGACAGTTTCTTCCCCAGGGCCATTTGAACTGCAAACAGTTATTGGCCGTATCTGTTATCTATGAACCTTAATGTATGTGTTATACAATAACCAACCAGTAGAGGGCACCCGGAAACTGATGTTTGTTTTAACTGGAGTTCTTGTACAATGATGAATAGAAGAAGCAGTGAAACAGGAAAATGTGTCCTGTGGTTCTGTGTGTGCATGTGGAATTGTTTACATGTGGATATTTAGAAGCAATATCCTATCCTCGTCGCCAGTTTATATTATGCTGCTTCTAAATATCCACATGTAAACAATTCCACATGCACACACAGAACCACACGGACACATTTTCCTGGTTCACTGCTTCTATTCATCATTGTACAAGAACGCCAGTTACACAAACATCAGTTTCCGGGTGCCCTCTACTGGTTGGTAATTGTATAACACATACATAAAGGTTCATACAGAGCTCTATGCCCTCCCTCCAAATGCTCACATGCACAGAACTGAGGACCTTTTTAATTTTCACCATAAAACACCTGTCTTTGCACTCTACATTTTTATGTATATTGACCGATCCATGAAACCACTACAATGCCTTTGCATATTTTCCATAATCCTTGGGTCATTTTATTCAATCGTGTCTTCAATTGTGTGTATATATAGTTCCACCCGAGAAGCCGCTACCATACCTGTGTATATTTCCATAATCCTGGGTGATTTTTATTTTCAGTTGTGGGTTTAATCATGTGTTCTATAATTGTGTTTTATCTAATCCTTCTCTCTTAGTTTGTGCAGTAGCCTGGTGGAGGACCCACAATTTTGTTGTACTGTACAATGACAATAAAGCCTCCCTCTATTCTATTTGTAAAGTTTAACATGAGTTTGTGTTAGTACCTGCTGACTGTAGGCCTTCAGAACCTCCTCCAGAGGGAAGGTGAAGCGGTACGGTCCTAATCTGGACTTCTCACTGAAGGCTGGTGAAGTGGCGAACTTCGACAGGAAGTTCTCCTGCACGGCAGCCTGCTGCTCAGTCCGGTCCGGGAATTCCTTTTCCAGTAGCCTCGTCTCCGCTGATTGTACCTCTTCTTTTCCAACAACTAGACTCCACCACACCAGAGGGACATGTGGATGTTTAAATCCCCCATCCCTCCAAATCCCTTCCAACCCCTCTTTACATGTGTCGTGTTTCACATGAGAAACACGAAACTCTGGTCTGGGGTACTTTGGAATTGTTGTTTTGAAGAGGTAATTATTTGACCAACCTTTTCTTTGAATTTCTTTTCTCAAATCAGCCAATTTCAGATGTTTGCCCTCTTTAAAGTGTACTGGAAACCCTCTCCTGTTTCGTTCTATCTGCATGATCAGGTGTGGTCTGAGAAGTCAAAGCTTTAAAATCAGTGGGTGGGCCTCTGACCTTCGTCTCCGATGTGGACAGTGGTTCTATTCCTTATGTTAATGACTTAGTAAAACTACTGGAATTCCTTGAGAAAAGTGTTGTTATTCTCTGTAGCCTCACACTGACCTCTCCAACAATCAAAAGCCTGAACGGTTTGTCTTTCAATCACTTAAGACATTTCATTTCATAACTCTTAGAGATTAAAATGTTGCTAACACACAACTCCAGGAAGGGAAGAAATGGTAGGAAATGAGATTTTCTGGGTAACTATCTTCAAGGACCAGCGCACAGCAGGAGTTACTGAGCAATGTTGGAGGTAAAATAAGAAATGTGGAGGTTGTAACTGGATGTGCCGTTCGGAGACTTGACGTCAGTCAGAGACTCAGCCTGAGGAGGGAAAAACAAAACAATTATAAACACGTCGTTAACATGTATGTGGAACAATATGTTACTCAACACCAGTACAAAACTCACTGGTCATGGATGAAGAAAAAGAGTAGAAAACAGCAGACGCCACGGTGAAGTTCCTGAATAAGACTTATTATTGTGTGATGTTGGTGGTGGCTGCTATGTATAAGGAAATGGAGTCAGAAAGTCTCTCTTAATGCAAACAACTAACTCTTTATTATAGTGAACAGAACTATATACATAGTGGGCTGTGGCCGCCTGACGTCACCCTGTGGGCGGGTACGGCATCGCGCGCGCACACGCGTGCGCACACACACACACACACACACACACACACCCCTCCACCTTTCCGTTTCTACTGCCACCCTGGGTTTAGAAAACCAGTTGGTTCCTTTTTTTTTTTTTTTTTTAACTTGATTAACATACATGTACAAGCTACACATGCAAATGAACAAGTTAGAACTCAAGCTCAGGGGCAGCATCACAAAATGTTCTTGTCTTTACAGCTTTCTGATCTGTGCAAAATTTTACAGTCCAGGTTCAGCTTAACATAATATAAAAAGGCTGACACATTTGTCTTTCCCTTGAAAATTTGCTGGTATGTAAATGAAACTTTGCAAGGAGAATATAAAGATTTATAACGTATCTGCATTTATATGAAAAATTGTCATTTAAAAAGCCAAATAAAACATAATCCAATTTAAACTTAAAGTGACATTCCATGTTCCTGTTAAGGTAGAAATCAACATCGTTTCAAAAGATCTGGCTATAAAAACAGTCTTAAAAAAGATGACAGTTTCCTCTGCTTGATGACGGAACAAGATTCCACATTTAAAAGAAACTTTGACAGAAACTTGTTGACCGGATAACACCTGTGCATTTTTTTTTTTTTTTTTTTTTTTTATAGAAACTTTTCTAACCTTGTTGGTGATGAAAAATTTTCTTGGCAGTGCCCAAACATTTTTCTAATTTACATAACCCAAATTATTACTCCAAACAGAGACAGATGCAGCTTTACAGCAATTCTTTTATACATTTGTCATTCATTTTAACATCAAAAAATGGTTCTGTGTTATCAATAAAAACTTGTGGCAGAATGTCAGGTGGAGCAGTCCTGGGTTCAGAAGAAACTAGAAGTTTGCTCCCTGCAGGAAAAGCATCCAGAACAATAGCAAATTCTCTTGGAGTGACAGGAAAATTAAAATGTTCTGAAACTCATATGAAAATAAATAACCGTCCTTATTAAGTAATTGACTAACAAGTAAAATATTCTTATCCACTCATTTATTAAAAAATAAAGCTCTGTACTTAAAACAAATGTCTTGATTGTTCCAAATGTAATATGTATGAGGTGTAAAATTGTGCTTGTATACCAGCCTCCAGCAAAGTAGCATTTGCTTATAAAAGTTTGACAGTTTAATAGGTATTTTATCTATGTTGTAGTTGCACCTCAAAAGAAAATTTAGACCTTGCAAAGGTTCAAAGACACGATGCGGTATGAATGTCCACAAGGAATTTTGATTTAACAAATACCCTTTGAACCATTTAATTTTGAAGGATGAATGTAACATATGGAAATCTAAGGCATTAAAGCCACCAGAGTCCAGCTTATTAATCATTACATTTTTACCGATTAAATGGACCTCTCTTTTTCAAATGAAGTCAAACAAGGCTTTATCAACTGTACTGCAAACCTCTTTAGGAACATCTAGTGCACAGCTGGCAGACACAAGCCTAGATTGTCATATCCGGCTCTAGGGAGCCGGGCAATCAGAGCCAGGGACAAGCCAGTGAGTCGTGATGGTTTATTTTGGGTAAGGGATAAGGGATGAGGAGAGTACAGATACTCATGCAGAGGTACACTCACAGGTTGCACAGCGCAGAGGTAAGCAGCTCGTACCGGACGTGGGGGTAACAAGACGTACATACTCACAGCGGGATACAAACACAGGAATGCTGCAAGAGGAGTATAAGCTGACACCAGACGAAGGGGCTTCAGCTTAGCAATGTGTTTATGTCGCAGCCCTGAGTCATCGAGGCTGCTCCCATTTATCCTCATTGGCAGCGCCCCAGCTGATGAGGACTAATTGGCCCCAGCCGTCTGTAATGCTGCCAGCTGGGAGCCTGCTGAGATGCTGCTCAATGGGAAAACATGGGCTGGGTGCCGAGACGGCATCCCAACCCATGGTGACAGAGCCCCCCCCCTCAAGGTCGGGCTCCTGAACGACCAGGAACATCCCAGCCCCCCCCCCCCAGGGTGGGGGGAAGGGAGGCAGGACAACACCAATGGGGCAATGTAGGGTAGCGGGAAACCCCCCCCCCCCAAATACAACACTGACAAAACAGGGAATAATTAACCCAAGTGCAGATGGGGAGAAGAACTGGGTCAGCACGCCGGTTACACACTACAGAAAGTACCAACAATGCGTGACCCAGAACAAGGAAAAAAAACACCAAAAAGGTACAGGGCAAAAATGCTGAGTATGGTTAAATAAAGGGGAAACTATACACAGCGCTAATTTAAGTACATAGACACACAGTCACCAAGAAAAGTGAGGGTGACTGGAACAAATGGACAATTACAGAGCATGGTGTTACGGAAAACAAGACACATGACTCTATAATGAACAGACAGGGCATAAAAAAGAAATACTGAGTGCGGGCAAAGGAAAACCCACACACCCGAATATATAAGTACCCACAGTCACCTAAAGAAATGAAAGTGAGTGGAATGAATGGACAACTGCAGAGTATGGTCTGAAAGGAAACAAAACATAACTCTACAATGCAAAAAACGAGGCTAAAAACATGGCACAAAAAGTAAAATGCTGAGCATGAGCGATGGAAAACACAGCACTATAAAAACGAATCCACCAACAGGACAAAACATTACACCCGAGTGACCTTCACAAAGATAAAAGAAAAAGTGACACCCGAGGTGAATGGCAGGCAGAGTCCACAAATAGCCGAGATGGCTCCGGAGATCTCCCCGCCCATCGTCCCGTTGGCGAATCAGGGAAAGAGAAGTGTTCGGACCCAGATCCCAGGAATCCAGTCCATCGGCAGCCGAACCAGGCTGCCCAGAGGGAAACAGACCAGTGGGGGGAAGATCACCGAACCGAAAGTTCTGTGGGTCGGGTCGTCGACCCGCATCACTCAACCACCAGGACCGTTGAGACGGGCGAAGGATCAGAGCGGATCCCGGTGGAAGAGGCTCTGGGGAGAGCCGATGACGAGGGCGGCGGGCGTCAGGCCGCAGGGAAACGGCCACCTCCTCACCGGACCTGGACAATACTGGGGCAGCACCCACGTCGGACCCTGATCGGGCCTCAGGCGAACCCACGTCGGACCCCGATTGGGTCTCGGGCGAACCCACGTTGGACACTGCACCAGAACCGACCTCCAACGTTGAACCCGGACCCTCCAGCACCACGAGGAACAGCAACTCCTCGCCGGTGACCCTGGAAGAAGGCTCAGAAGAGAAAACAGAACCGGGATCAGGATCACCGGCAGCGCCAGAACCCGGCGAGACGAGCTCAGACGCAGCGGGCGGCTGCACCCGGCTCGTCTCCCCTGGAGATAGGCTGAAGTGCTCAAAGATAAAAAGAGAGAAAAGAAAGGAGAGCACTCGCCTGATCTCGGGTTCTGACGCCGTCCAGGACTGCGAAGATCCAGGATCCATCGTCAGGTCGTTGTCAGACTCCCATCTAGCCGCGTCGGGCCCCGCAGCCAGCACGATGGTCAGCGCAGCTTGAGATTCCTCCGGCGACCCCGCCGACGATCCACTCGGCGTGAGCCAGAAGAATCTCGTCCCGCTGGACCGAACCGCTCCTCCGTGGAGACCCGGGGACGCTCAATCGTCGGCGTAGACTCCACGCAGCAGTCAGTCCCCCTCCTCCGTCCGCAATGTAGCTGCGGAACCACAGGCCCTCTCCATATCCCACCACGTTGACCCGGAGCCGGGGACCGCTCGGCGGAGAGAGACAGAGGATGCGGGATTAGGAATACAAGTTACAGCAGGTGGGGAGAGTTCAGGGAGCTGCGAACCCTGAACTTCTCCTCCAGGGATGTGACAGAGCAAATCATTAAGCAGGTGTGAAAAAACAATGACTTGCCTGCCCCCTGGAGGTTGAGTATCGCCTGCTGTAGTGGATTCTGCTTCTTCCTCTCCCCGCCCGGCGATAACGGAGGACCCCCCGGGAATTCGTCTGAGGATCGCTCGCGTTGTCTCCAGCAGAGAGCTCACCAGACCGGAATTCCAGGCACACACAGCAGTCAGAAAGCGCGTCGAGGAGGAGGGGAAAACAGCCGGGGTGAGCCAGCCCGAATGTCCAGGAATGACAGCGGGGAAATGAGGCTCAGGGAACGGGGCTGTAGAATCTCCACACAGACGAGGCGAAGAGGTGACAGCTGCGTGGGAGGAACTGTCCTGACGATGGCCCAGAACTGGATCCGGACGAGGTTCGTGCAGAGGTGACTTGGCGATGTGATGGCGGCTATTCCCGGGGAACGAAGCGAGGGGGAAACCCAGGATTCGCCGCTCCAGATTGGAGATCGAGGCGAGGAAGGCGCCGAGCACGGGAAAGCTTCGTAGCCCTGAAGTCCTCTCCATCAACCTCACTGCCGCCGCCACATGAAACACAGTGGCAGGAAACACAGTGGAGCTCGCGACAGCCACTCGACCCCAGACATAACTGCTGTCAGCTGCGGCTCCTTGAAGGGAATCCCGAGTGACGTGGCGCTGGTCGGGGGAAGTCCTCTGGTTGGCGCGAACTCCCGGACTGGAATAGCGGCAGGAACGGGACTCCGAAGCGGGGAAAGACGTCGCCCACTTCTACTCCCTGCCGGGATTTCCATCCACCCCGTGGAGCTTCTCTCGCTGTGTACCTGCAGCGTCTATCCTGGCACTGTCCTCCAGATGGTACAGAGAGTGAGGGTAACAGTCCAGGAGTTCCTCAGCACGGCCCGGATGCAAGCGTCTCGCGTTGGAGGCGTCGTGCAGGGTGAAGAATGTCCCGTCGACAGCCTCCGAGATGGACCTCAGCTCGTCGCCCTGGCGCCGGAAGCGACTCCTGGGAAACGGCATGCTAGCAGCGCTGACACCCGGACAGAAAGGTACATTTCCACAGCGACTCACGGCCGCCGGCAACTCTTCTGGCTGCGACATACTGTCATATCCGGCTCTAGGAAGCCGGGCAATCAGAGCCAGGGACAAGCCAGTGAGTCGTGATGGTTTATTTTGGGTAAGGGATAAGGAGAGTACAGATACTCATGCAGAGGTACACTCACAGGTTGCACAGCGCAGAGGTAAGCAGCTCGTACCGGACGTGGGGGTAACAAGACGTACATACTCACAGCGGGATACAAACACAGGAATGCTGCAAGAGGAGTATAAGCTGACACCAGACGAAGGGGCTTCAGCTTAGCAATGTGTTTATGTCGCAGCCCCGAGTCATCGAGGCTGCTCCCATTTATCCTCATTGGCAGCGCCCCAGCTGATGAGGACTAATTGGCCCCAGCCGTCCATAATGCTGCCAGCTGGGAGCCTGCTGACACGCTGCTCAATGGGAAAACATGGGCTGGGTGCCGAGACGGCATCCCAACCCATGGTGACATAGATAGGCCTTCCGCTTTGACAGAAGGACGCGCCCAGTTACACTAAGATCTCTTTGAAGCCACATATTGAATTTTTGTTTCACATTTGAAACTAAAAGGTTAACATTTTCTGTAATTCTTAAGCTTTGATCTTTAACAATATTAATGCCTAAATATTTTACTTTGTACTTTACAGGAATTCCTGCAATTTCTATTTCACTCCACTGTTTTATTAGAAACAAATCACACTTGGACAAGTTTAACTTCAGACCAGAAGCATTTGAAAAAGAATTTAGTGTTTCAATAGCAACAGCAATTTGGGACTGAGTTCTCAGAAACAAAGTGGTGTCATCTGCTAGCTGACTAAGGGTGATTGTTCTTCTTGCAAAAGTGATACCTTCTATGTCACGGTTTTTAATACAGTCAGCTAAAATTTGCATTGGAAGTAAGAACAAATAAGAGGACACTGGACATCCTTGACGTATTCCTCTCTCCAAATCAAATCTTTTGGTTGTACCCTGCAGCAGCTTAATTGAACTATTCTCTGAAGCATAGAGGGTACGTACAGAATTAATATTGTCTATTATAAATCTGTTAGCCATAAAGCCATTTTGAGATTCCTCTATAATATCACCTAAAACTGCTTTCAGCTTCAGTGCTAAGCAAATTGCAAAAATTTTGTAATCATTGTTTAAAAGTGAAACAGGATGCCAATTATCTAACAGCAAAGTATCCTTATGTGGTTTTGGGATTAAAGTGGTTAAACCTTGGTAAAGGGAGGGTGGAAGCTTCCCAATTTCAATGCTTTCTAAAAGCACATTTGGGAGAAAAGGGGTTAATTCCTCTGAGAACTGTTTGTAAAATTCAGAGGATCCACCATCAGCCCCAGGAGACTTGTTTACTTTCAGTTTCTTAACCGCTTGTCTCACCTCTGCAATAGTGATAGGGCTATCACACAGTTTTATCTTCATTACTTATAGTAGTGATGTTGCCCACTGAATTGAGAAAACATTTAAATTGTCTTTTGATAAATTGGATGTGATACAGATTTAAAATAATTTTCACATATTCTCGCTATTTCTTTTGGATTCCCTGTAATAAGATAAGATAAGCTAAGATAAGCCTTTGTTAGTCCCACAATAGGGAAATTCCAGGATTGCAACAGCACAGGGATAGCAACACTCAGAGCAACAATCAGAAGGCAAGAAAAAACAAGAGCAGCTAGTATACATATGTACATATTAATATGTATATATATATATATATATATATATATATATATATACGTATATATATATATAGACACACAGTGCGGAGCATTGTGGTTGGTGGATGTGCAGCAGAAAGTCTAAGCTCTCTCTCCGCGGATGCGGCGGGCCAGCTGGATGTCTTTGGGCATGATGGTGACCCTCTTGGCGTGGATGGCGCACAGGTTGGTGTCCTCGAAGAGACCCACCAGGTAGGCCTCGCTGGCCTCCTGCAGAGCCATGATGGCGGAGCTCTGGAAGCGCAGGTCGGTCTTGAAGTCCTGAGCGATCTGCCTCACCAGGGATGAGCAGCTCTGTGGATTTCTGGTAGTGACGGATCTCTCTCAGAGCCACGGTACCGGGCCTGTAACGGTGAGGCTTCTTCACTCCGCTGGTGGCCGGAGCGCTTTTCCGAGCAGCCTTGGTGGCCAGCTGCTTCTGGAGGCTTTTCCTCCAGTAGATTTACGGGCGGTTTGCTTGGTTCTTGCCATCGCTCTTTATTATTCTGTCTTATATTTCTTGCACGCCGCCTAAACTCCAGCCCGGCACCCGCGTCGTTTTCGCTTCAGTTCCCCGGTATGTTGAGTTTCTCCGTTAGCACCGGGTGGCGGTTGAGTGCTAGCTAGCTCTTCCCTGCTGTATCGTCTCCTGCTGTAAACAGTGGCTCCGTCCGCCGACTCGGGAGACCTTTGGGGCGATCTGTGTGTCCGTGATATATATAGAGTGAAAGGTGTGCTGGATCAGAAAGTTATCACCGGATCAGAAAGAAGAAGGAAGATAAAAAGACTCAGAATTGAGCCGCTGTTGCAAAAGGCAGCCAACTCGTGTGGCGCCGGAACCGGAAGGGTAATATTAATGGTAATAATGGTAATATTGCCATTATGACATCATTTAGTTGTACAATTCTTAGTTTGTCTTTGTTTTTCTAATTTGAAAAAAACGTCTTGAATTCTGTTCACCTTTTTCAATCCATTTAGCTCTTGAACACACAAAAGTGCCTTTTTCCTTGTGCATATAAAGTTGGTCCAGTTTCAGCTGTAAATCGTTTAATTGTGTTATTTGTTCCTCTGATAAATGTTCAGGTTGAATGACGATAGAACAACTAAATCAGCTGTAAGGGCGTTTTCTTCTTTCTTTCCTTCCTTAAGAGCAGTACCAGTTTCTCTTAAAAGTTTCTGCAATTCAAATTTCAAAAGTTCCCAAAATTTGCCATAGGATTTGTTATGATTTGCTATATTCCAAGATTGAGATCATTTTCTTAATCTTGAGTTTTAGTTCTTTATTGTTTAAATTCTGATTGTTTAGTTTCCAGTAACCTGGGTTACTAGGATCAATAAAGTACATCTATCGATCTATCTAACCTGGGTTTAATTTAGTCACACTATGGGATGATAAATGGAAGGTAAGGATGATGGCTTTATGGTCTGTTAAAGGTGCTAGAAAAATTTCAGCTTTATATGGCAAACTTAACAAGGAATCACAAACCAACCAAAAATCTATTCTCGATTGTAGCGTGCCAGTTTTGTTGCTCCATGTGTCTATCTTGCAGTTAGGGCTGCTCATTCTCCATGCATCACCCAAGTCTTTTTCTGTCATAACGTCAGTTAAAAACCTGTTTCCCTTTTGTTTGTTAGGAAATCTATCAACCTCATCACTTATTGTAACATTAAAATAACTCCCCAAAATTGTTTTGACATCTGAGAATTGATTGCTTGAGGCATCAATATGTGAACTCAATGGGTTGGTCCAGGGGTGTCAAACATGTGGCCTGAGGGCCAAAACCAGAAACCAAGGGGTCCAAATTTTTCTCTATGAACTTCCAGTTTTCTTTCTAGTAAATTTCTGAACTTTTCTAATTATTAGAATAGTTCATGTAAATTTGAAACATTTTTCTACTTAATCTGAGACTTTATTTCTACTCAGTTTTCTTTTTTGTTCTCTTTTTTTCTGGTGAAAAAAGGTTAGATTAAATCCATCAGCAACTACTGATGATGTCGTGCAGCCATGAAGGGTGCCCCAATTCATAGGATAGGAGAAGGGGTCGGGGTACAAATGAGACCTGAGACAAATCCCAGGTAAACCTACCTGTACTTCACTCTCACGTTACAAATATTTTTCTCGACCATTTTACAGTATTTATTGCTGTTCAAAAACTTTGTTTTGCTATTTTATATGCATGCATAAAGGTAATTTGCATTTAATTCATTTCAATTCAATTCAACTTTATTTATATAGCGCCATTTCACAACAACAGTCATCTCATAGCATTTTCAACTGTAGGGGGGACCCCCACAGTTGCAGAAAGACCCCAGCAATCAGGCGATTCCCTGTGAGCAAGCACTTGGCGATGGTGGAGAGGAAAAACTCCCTTTTAACAGGAAGAAACCTCCAGCAGAACCAGGGTCAGGGAGGGGCAGTCATCTATTGCGACTGGCTGGGGGGGTGAGGGGACAGAGAAGATGAAAAGAACAGACATGTAGAGAGCAAACAGCACGATGGGGACTCAGTCTATGGGAGAGAACAAACAAATGTTAATGATCAGCAAAAAAAAAATATTTCATTGAGAGTGAAGAAAGAGTGAGGCCCAGTGCATTACTGGAGGTCCCCCGGCTGACAAAACCTATTAGCAGCATAACTAAGGGAGGATTCAGAAACACATGATCCCTCCCTAATTGTAGGCTATATCAAAAAGGAAGGTTTTAACCCTATTCTTAAAAACAGAGATCGAGTCTGACTCCCGAATCCAGATTGGCAGCTGGTTCCACAGGAGAGGAGCTTGATAACTGAAGGCTCTGCCTCCCATTGTACTTTTGGAGATTCTAGGTATTGCAAGTAATCCTGCATTTTGGGAGCATAGTGCTCTGTTAGGATAATACGGTAGTATCAGATCTTTTAAATAAAAAGGAGCCTGATTGTTTAGAGCTTTGTAAGTAAGAAGAAGGATTTTAAACTTAATTCTAAACTCTATGGGAAGCCAATGAAGGGAGGCCAGCACCAGAGAGGTATGATCTCTCTTTCTAGTACCTGTTAAAACTCTTGCTGCAGCATTTTGGATCAGCTGAAGACTTTTTAAAGATGTTTTAGGACAACCTAATAATAAAGAATTACATTAATCTAATCTCAAGCTAACAAAAGCGTGGATCAGTTTCTCAGCATCACTCTGAGACAAGATGCTCCTAATCTTGGCAATATTACGCAAATGATAGAAGACAGTCTTAGAAACAAATTTAATATGTGAGTTGAAGGACAGATCTTGATCAAAAATAATTCCAAGGTTCCTCAGAGAGCTATTAAGAGAAAGAGTAATGTAACCCAGTGTTAAAAACGTGGATGGAATTATGAATGTCGATACCACTTTAAGAAGAAGGGGGGGCATTCATTTCACAATGGGAGTAGATAGTTTAACGTGAATTAAATTATAAATATCGATACCGCTTTTAGAAAAGAAAAACACCCATTTCACAATGGGAATACATAATCCGAATATGAATATTTAAATAAACATATATTCATAAATAGTAGGAAAATTTTCTAGAAGGTTCTGATAAAGTTCCTGGTATTGTGTGTTGATATTTATTGTAACCAATGGCTGCACCGTTGCTGGGTCACGCCACCCAATGGGTTAAGCGCTCTCTCCCTGGGTCTGGGATGACTTGCATTTTTGGCTCAGTCACGCCAGACGACGAAAGACACAGACCAGAGAGAGAGACGGTCCTTGGTGATATGGTGACACTAGCGTGCTGGTAGCAGCCTTTGCCTGGATAAAACCCTTGAAATTGATTGGGATCCAAAGGCTGCTGATGCCGTTGAGCGCGAGAACCCCATTGAAGCACGAGGCACTTAGCATGGTCAGGTTCTTTTCTTTTTTTTTTTTCTTCCATTGGACTGGTTTGACCAGAGCGTGGATCTCCAGATCTGGATGGCGAACCACAGCCCGAACCCTATGAACTGCTAAAGGTGACTCCACTAGTCACCTGGAAAGGACCAAAACAGGACTGGGAATTTTGTAAATATAATTTGAGTTTATGGATTGTGTTTTATTTTATTGTGCTGTGTATTTATTTATGTGTACATATTTGTAAATAATATACAAAGTTGCAAGTTCTATACGTGTGTCTGTGTCATCTGTTGTTGCACCTCCCAGGCTCCTACGAACCCAGAGTCGGTCTGACCTGGCCCAATTATCCCTTTTCCCTCAGGTAGTAAAGTTAAGGGAAATACATTGCCATAACACAACACTACCAAAAGGGTACTACACCTAAAGTGGGTAGGGTGAGTGGGTGTTAGTAAGGGTTACACACAAAAATCTGGCGAGCGCAGATGTTAGTGGGTGTTACCCCCAATTACCCCGCAAGTATTGTACCACCCTGTGTATACTATTGTTACAGTGGTATATCGTTACAAAATTTGGCAAGACAAGTAAGTGTCACAGGGTTACAGTAACCACATCCAAACTGAAAATTTGATTTGGAAAGGTATTTCTAAGGTTTTTTTGGACCAACAAGAATGACTTCAGTCTTATCTGAATTTAATAGCAGGAAATTACAAGTCATCCAAGCTTTGATTTCCTTAAGACAGGCTTCCAACTTGGCTAATTGATTACTATCATCTGGCTTCATTGACAGGTATAATTGTGTATCATCTGCATAACAATGAAAATGTATAAAGTGCTTTCTAATAATGTTGCCTAGCGGAAGCATATATAAACTAAAAAGAGTAGGGCCTAGCACAGATCCCTGTGGAACTCCATGACTAAGCTTTGAGTTGAAAGAAAACTCATTACTGACATGAACAAACTGGAACCTATCAAATAAATAAGATCTAAACCACTGCAACGAAGTTCCATTAAGTCCAACATCGTGTTCTAATCTATCAAGTAGAATATTATGATCGATAGTATCAAAAGCTGCACTAAGGTCTAAAAGGACAAGTACAGAAACAAGTCCATTATCAGATGCGATGAGGAGGTCGTTAGTGACCTTCGCTAAGGCTGTTTCAATACTATGATGGATTCTAAACCCAGACTGAAACTCTTCAAGTAAACCATTTCCCTGCAGGTGGTCAAATAATTGCATAGCAACAACTCTTTCTAAAATTTTTGAAATGAAAGGGAGATTAGAGATTGGTCTATAGTTAACTAAAGCTCCTGGATCTAGCATTGGCTTTTTGAGTAAGGGTTTAATTACAGCCGTTTTAAAAGCCTGCGGTACATGGCCTAAAGTTAATGAAGAACTGATTATATGAAGAATAAAGCTACCAATAAGTGGGAAGACTTCTTTAAATAACCTGGTAGGAATAGGGTCTAAAAGATAAGTTGAAGGTTTGGATGAGGAAACTATTTTGTCTAACTCACAAAGGTTGATTGGAATAAACTCATCAAGACAGACATCAATTGAAGGAGTTGTAGTAGTTACTGTATTTAAGTTAACAGTGGGAAGAATCTGATTGATTTTATCTCTGATGGATGAAATTTTATTATTGAAAAAGTTCATTAAGTCCTGACTAGTAAGCTCTAAGGGAATGCTAGGATTGACAGTGTCTTGACTCTTTGTCAACCTGGCTACAGTACTGAAAAGAAACCTGGGATTATTCTTGTTCTCTTATATTAATGCACAATAATAACTCGTTCTAGCTTTTCTAAGAGATTTTTTATAAATTAAAAGATGATTTCTCCAAGCTAAATAGATTTCATCTAAATTAGTGGCACACCATTTTCTTTCTAATTGACGAGTCTTCTGTTTTAAGCTACGAGTTTCTGTGTTGAACCAAGGAGTTAGAAATCTCTGATTAGACTTTTTCTTTTTTAAGGGAGCCACCGAGTCTAGAGTCTGATGCAGAGAAGCTGTAACACTATCTACCATGCTATCAATTACAGAAGGAGCAAGCTGTCTATAGCTTATTTCCGTTGTGTTGACACATGGCATAGAAGAAACAATCTGCATAAATTTGGTAACAACATCATCTGAGAGGCATCTACTGTAGTAATATTTTTCTTTAGGAGCCAAATAGTCAGAAATAGTAAAATCAAAGGTTAACAGACAATGGTCTGACAGTACAGGGTTATGAGGAGACACTACCAGATTTTCTATTTCTATGCCATATGTCAGAACAAGGTCCAACTTACGGTGGAGATAATGAGTAGAATTTCCTACTTTCTGAGAAAACCCAATCAAGTCTAATATTGAATTAAATGCCACATTAAGGCAGTCACTATCTACATCTACATGTATATTAAAGTCCCCTACTATAATTATTCTATCTGATTTCAGCACTAAATCAGCTAAGAAATCAGCAAATTTGGATAAAAATTCTGAGTAAGTTGATGGAGGACGATAAACTATGGCAAATAAAATTAGGTTTAGCCTAAAATTGCTAAAGTGCCCAATACTGAGGACCAGGCCCTGAAAGGAATTATAACATGTTTTTTGCTTTACATTAACTAGTAATTTGGAATGGTAAATTGTCAAAAATTGGTAAAAATTTACCAATGGTAAAAATGGTAAATTGGTAAAAATTTAAAAAAAGGTTGTACATTTATTTCAAGTAAATTTTGTCATCCCATAGTCAAATTTGATCATGTTAAACAAAATTTTCCAACTACAAAATTGTGGCCAGTGAAAAGGCTGAGTGGTTTTGGAAAATCACTTGCCACAGTGGCCAGTGAATAAAAAGGTTAATGTCAAGCCCTGGTGACTATATGTGTGTGTGTGTGTGTGTGTGTGTGTGTATTGTGGAGGAATAGGATCAGGCGAGATGTGATGAGCTGGAAGGTTGCAAAGTTTTATTTTCCTCCAGCATAATGAGACGCACTTTGTAGCTCTGTGCGCTACTGTGTTGCTGAGGCATGTATAGCAAGCTCTTTTATACATGTTATACAAACAGAGAGAATGCATAGCACATTAGCATAGTGATATACATATCAGTCAATACCTATTATTAGCGTGACCAACTGATGCCCTGATGTCCTCTCCTTAATCCGGGGATGTATAAACAACAGTCCCTTGTTCTGGTTGTCCCCCAGGGGCTCTCTGTCCATATGTGAATTGTCCTCTGTAAATGGTCCTCTCTTTCCTCCAGACGGAATGCCCATGTAGAGTATGTATATATATATATATATATATATCGTCGGCCTCCGTCGGTCTATGATGACCATGGAAGAGAATCCTAAACGTCTACTCTGCTGGAACAGCACCGCCTGTGGCTGAACAGGCCGATGCGCGAATGGAAGTCCCTGTCACACAGGTCGCACTTGTGGATGGTCTCCGTGCTGCTGGGTCTGTGGCGGTTCTTCCTGCGGGTCCTTTTTTCATCCGCTACAGCAGTCAGTCTCTCTTCACCCGCCTTGAGCTGTCTGGTCAGGGTGCCTCTCCATTTGGAGCGGTCGGTTGCAAGGTCCTCCCAGCGCTCTGTGTTGATCTCCAGGGCCTTCATGTCTCTCTTGCAGACGTCTCTAAAGCGCAGCTGTGGGCGGCCAATGTCTCTCCTGCCAGTCGCCAGTTCTCCATAGGGAACGTCTTTGGGAATTCTGCCATCCTCCATACGGTGAACGTGGCCTAGCCAGTGGAGCCTGCGCTGCCTGAGTAGAGTGAACATGGAGGGAAGGCCGGCGTGGGACAGAACTTCTGTGTTGGGCACTTTGTCCTGCCAGGATATGTTCAGGATGTGGCGAATGCAGCGCAAGTGGAAGGAGTTCAGTCTCTTTTCCTGCCGGGAGTATGTTGTCCACGTCTCACTCCCATAGAGCAGTGTGCTGATGACGCAGGCGTTGTACACTGCCATCTTCGTCTTGACAGAGAGTTTGGGATTCTCCCACACTCGTGTGGTGAGGCGAGCGAGTGTGAAGGCTGATTTTCCAATCCTCTTGTCGATCTCTGTATCAAGGGAGAGGTTGTTGCTGATCTTGGACCCCAGGTACATGAACTGATTCACGACCTCCAGCAAGTAGTCGTCGATGGTGATGGTTGGTGGTTCTTCCATGCCTTGCGCCAAGACGTTAGTCTTCTTCAGGCTGATGGTAAGCCCTAAGTCCACTTTATTAGGTACACCATGCTAGTAACGGGTTGGACCCCCTTTTGCCTTCAGAACTGCCTCAATTCTTCGTGGCATAGATTCAACAAGGTGCTGGAAGCATTCCTCAGAGAATTTGGTCCATATTGACATGATGGCATCACACAGTTGGCGCAGATTTGTCGGCTGCACATCCATGATGTGAATCTCCCGTTCCACCACATCCCAAAGATGCTCTATTGGATTGAGATCTGGTGACTGTGGAGGCCTTTTGAGTACAGTGAACTCATTGTCATGTTCAAGAAACCAGTCTGAGATGATTCCAGCTTTATGACATGGCGCATTATCCTGCTGAAAGTAGCCATCAGAAGTTGGGTACATTGTGGTCATAAAGGGATGGACATGGTCAGCAACAATACTCAGGTAGGCTGTAGCGTTGCAACGATGCTCAATTGGTACCAAGGGGCCCAAAGAGTGCCAAGAAAATATTCCCCACACCATTACACCACCACCACCAGCCTGAACCATTGATACAAGGCAGGATGGATCCATGCTTTCATGTTGTTGACGCCAAATTCTGACCCTACCATCCGAATGTCGCAGCAGAAATCGAGACTCATCAGACCAGGCAACGTTTTTCCAATCTTCTATTGTCCAATTTCGATGAGCTTGTGCAAATTGTAGCCTCGGTTTCCTGTTCTTAGCTGAAAGGAGTGGCACCCGGCGTGGTCTTCTGCTGCTGTAGCCCATCTGCCTCAAAGTTCGACGTACTGTGCGTTCAGAGATGCTCTTCTGCCTACCTTGGTTGTAACGGGTGGTTATTTGAGTCACTGTTGCCTTTCTATCAGCTCGAACCAGTCTGGCCATTCTCCTCTGACCTCTGGCATCAACAAGGCATTTCCGCCCACAGAACTGCCGCTCACTGGATATTTTTTCTTTTTCGGACCATTCTCTGTAAACCCTAGAGATGGTTGTGCGTGAAAATCCCAGTAGATCAGCAGTTTTTGAAATACTCAGACCAGCCCTTCTGGCACCAACAACCATGCCACATTCAAAGTCACTCAAATCACCTTTCTTCCCCATACTGATGCTCGGTTTGAACTGCAGGAGATTGTCTTGACCATGTCTACATGCCTAAATGCACTGAGTTGCCGCCATGTGATTGGCTGATTAGAAATTAAGTGTTAATGAGCAGTTGGACAGGTGTACCTAATAAAGTGGCCGGTGAGGGTATATATATATATATATATATATATATATATATATATTACACACAGTGTTGGGGTAGTTACTCAAAAAAGTAATTCATTACCAATTACTCGTTACTTTTTAAAAATGTAATCCCTTACCTTACTTAATTACTAATTATTAAAAGTAATCAATTACAGATTACTTCTGGATTTCTTTCAGATAGTGTCAGTGAAAGCTTCCATATTTCTACATAAGTTAAATTGTATATGTCCAAACTACACATTTTTATAGCCCATACAAACAAATGACAAAGAAAAACTACTCAAGGTTCATGGAGGAGAATTTTTTCTTTTTGTATGCTTGAGGTTTTGACTGCATATGGCTGTCAGTAAAATACTGTGAGACCACCGTTTTGTATCATTTTTTTTTTTTTTTGTGAGAATGAAGGTTGTTTCAAAATATTAACCAAAAACTACTCTGGAGCTTGGTGGCTGACCAAAAATTCACGTTGTTTGTGCTCACAACTTAATTGAACTGCATGCTGTGATAGACATTTGTGTTAAGTTGCAAGTTTTGCTTTGCTTCACATTTGAGAATTTAATATCATTCCATTTTATTTATTCATGCGCCTCATAATACAGACAAAATTAAAAAAAATAAGAACATAAAAAATCATTTATTTATTTGTTTGCACAGCTGTGTAGGTATAATACAGAATATTCTGCAGAAAATTTAAAATGATGAAATATGAAGAGGGAACTTCACCACAAATCAAACCAACCTTTTTCAAAAAAAGTATTAAACAGTAGAAGCAATCATGCTCAAGCAAGATTGTGTGACTAAAGCTACTGGTTTCAAAGTCAGAGTTTGTATCAACACCGTGCAAATATGTAATTTGTTAATACAGATATAAAATAACATTGTGCAGAGAAGTTTTTGTGACTTTTCTCACATATATATTAATATTGAACAGTTATGGTGACTCTGACTGTGGCAAGCTTACTCTCATGTCCCGGGTGAATACACAAATCCCCAAGGGAAGTTCATTAAATACAATGCTTGAGAGGGAATAAACAATTAAATGAAACCTTGCTGCACCAAACTTTTATTACTGCCACCATATTCCCCCAGTGATGGCTGCATTTGCTACAGACACACAAATAAAAAGCACGTAAAAAAAAGTAGCCTATTGAAGTCGAGAAGTGTCTGCCTGAACTTCTGCAGTGTATCCCTGTGTGTGAAAAGGGTATGCGTGGATGTGTGGTTGAGCTCATTGGATGCTCAGCACCCCTAAAGCTTTCATCTTCGAACTGCCACTGGGAGAGGACAATTCTCTCTTTTTTGTTGGTTAGGGGTCATGTCCCTCCTGTCCCCCCTTGATTTACTCCTTTGAATGTGGATGGGGGTGGCAGCTTACAAGATTATTTTGGGTCATTTTGTTCCCCTTCAGTCACCCACTGGACACATCAAATACAAGAATAAATTGATTTTTTTTTTTTTTTGGTTTTATGGAGAATTTTATAAATTCCTTTTATGCATTTATTTTGTTTGTTTTCATGAAATTATAGAAAACACTGGTGGAAATGTATTAATATTACTGTTGATTTGATGTTTTATTCTGTTTCTATGCCAGAAATTGTGATATGTCACTGCTGAGGCCTTGCAGACCCCATTGGGGTGTAATTTTAAGAAAATGAACTACTGTCTTCCCAGTTATGTGCAGTCCAAAGACTGTTTGCATGATAAAGTTATGCACTGTTTGATATGTTACCACATAAAGCAATGATGTAAGCACCTTGCAGAACTGTATAAAGGAGTGTTTTGTGACCTTGAGAGGCAGATTTCAGCAGCCTGCTGTTTTCTGCATGCAGGGAAAATAAAGGCTATCCAAATTTTGCAGATTTCTGATAATTTTTTCAGGACCCAGGGAGGAAAGGCAAATAAAATTTCCTTAACAAAATGCTCAATGCGCAATGTTCAGTCTGCATCTGCACTATAGAGTAGTGAGCCAAGCAGCTGGAAGCAGCTGAATCATGGAGCAGCTGTGATGCTGAACAGTGAAAATATATAGATTGTGTGACACAGTTCAAGGACAGATAATTTTTTCACACAGAATGAGTTGTTCAGAACTCCTTATACAAAAATATAGAGTGATGATAATCAAGTCAGTGGCGGTAATGCACCTGTAAGTTGGTTGCCAACCGCCAATCAAATCTAAAAGAAGACAAAGAAGAAGAAGAAATTATTCTTCATTCTGCTCAGCTTAGGCCACACACCCACCTTCACCTGTTTCCACTCAGCTCATTATGTTTAGTATTATTTAAGCTCTTTCTGTGCACTTGGAAAATTGCCAGTTCATTGTATTGTCAGCTCGCCGCCAGAGCAGCCCGTGCTCTGGCATTCCTCCTAAGTGCCAACACCTGTCAGTTGTAGCTGTGTTTAGTTTTTTTCCTCAGTGTTTGACCAGTGCTACCTTGGTGCACCCATAGAGCCTGAGTTGTTCGGCTCCAGTCTGCACTTTCGTTTCAGGAACGTCCTGGTTCTATTTTTTTCTTTTTCCCCACTTACCATTTACACATTCGAGCATGTTAGTGCATTTGTATATTTTTTGTGGGTGCCATTTCATTTGGGGACAATCTCCTGTAACTAACACGCTCACTTGGTAGTTGGTCTGTTTCATTGTTTGGACATTTATATTATTAAATGCCACTTTCTCCTGCATTTGGGTTTCTCTCATCTCTGCTGCCTCGTTGAGACAGCTAATCACGACAATACATTTGCAAATGACAAAGTTTTGAAATAGACTGATTAAAACAATTTACCTGTTGGGAAATATCGTGTACAATGTTTTATCGCCCAGATGCCCTTTCTTATATTTGTTTATGTATTATGAAACCTAACTGAATAAACTTAAACTTGCTAAATATAACCGACTAACTCGTGTGTGGAAACTGTTGGGATGAATCGTGAATATTTGTCCTCACCTCACTTCAGTCTGATTTATTGATCAAATGCTTTTTCATTTACCGACTGAAGAGTGAAAAAATATTGTTTGGATCATTGGGAAAAACTGGAACTTTTAAAAATGTCTGTGTTATCAGAAGAAGACTTTTAAATCACAAGAAACTGTTTGTATGACCGGCCAACGCTGAAAAATGTAAGTAGCCTTTTGACCCCAGGAGACACGGTTATGATTCTGCTGAGGGGAGGAAGAGAAGGGGTTGTTAGAGCTGTGAGATTTGCAAATTATTAAACAGCACAAATAGAATTGGTGTATTTTAAGTCGATAAATACATAGAAGCACTTTTTGGAAGAGCCAAGATGTTGAGCTGTTAAAGTTTTCAGTTTTAGTTGTTGAAAACTTATACTAGTTAAACCGATATTTTCAGAACTGAATTTGTTTTACAGGGAGCCAAAATGTGTTGATAATACAATTCTTCAAGCAGAAGGATCTTTAACCGCTTTATAGACAACCTCAGGCCTTAGACCACCAGTCTGAGAAACTGTTGAGCCCAAGGTAGAGACAAAGTTGGTTATGCAATATTTATTGGTTATGTAATATTTATTTCTCTAGGGGAAAAAACCCAACAAACTATTAACACGATGCCTGAACAAAAAGCTAAATTTACCGCTTCTTGTTGTTTTCTTTTTAAAAACAAACTACGTAAGGTTCATGCAAATACATCTTTTTTTTTTTTCTGTACAATTGAGGTTTTGACTGTGTCATAAATGGCCCTTCCAGTGCAGAGACAGACCCAGGTGCTGAATTGCAGTAGTGACATTTATTCAAACAGAAAAAAAAAAAAAAAACCTGTGCAGGACACACAAAATTGCAAACTTAAAGTAACTTACAGGGAAGGACTCTCCAGTTCCGAAATCACACACAGAGGGAATAGGGTAGGAGTAGTCCATCGGACATTAGGAATCAGTCCTAGATGTTAGACATTAGACAATAGACAATGCTGCCACAGTGAGAGAAAAAGAAGGCAGTCTATAAGTAGCTGGCAACAGATGAGCAGCAGGTGTGGGCCACTGAGCAAGCAGGTGACCTATTTATTAACTGCTCACAGCTGAGGTGGTAAGGGAGCAGACAGTGAGCAGTTGGTGGGAGTGCCTGGGAAGAAGGAAGGTTGCTCTGTCACAAACCAAAAAACAAAGACGACAGAAACAGACCAAATAATACATAAGACATAAAATGCTGAGACATTAATTGGGAGTCTGAGCTCAGACTCATAACAGACTGATAACTCATTACAGACTCCCCCCCCCCCCCCCCCCAGACGATGCTGGTAATTGGTGACTCGATCATGAGGAATGTCAGAAACAGAGAATGTCAGAAACATCACTTGTTTTTTGTTTGTTTTTTTCCCCCGGGGCTAGAGTCTCTGACATTGAGGCTCTTATCCCTGACCTGCTAAATGAATTCCCCCACGTACACACTGTCGTTGTGCATGTGGGATGCAATAACATCCCAGTTGAAGCGTCAGAGATTTTAAAAAGTGACTTCAGGAGCCTTCTGTCCACTCATGAACTGTGGCAGACGTGTGCTCATCTCTGGGCCTTTGGCACCTCTCAGACGAAGCTGCAGTCATTTTAGTAGAACTCAGTCTTAATTCTTGGCAGTGTTTTACTTGTCCTATTTTTAACATTGGTTTTGTTGACAGTTTTAACTTATTTTGGAACCGCCCATCACTTATGAGGCCTGATGGCATCCACCCAAATAGACTTGGTGCACGTGTTTTAAAAGACAATCTTTTCTATTCCATTCGGTGTTTTTTGGTACAGTGACTGGGACTTGGTGTGTTTACTTGCTCTGAAGCTTCTGGGTTTGCCAAACTGCCCTTTTTTGGTTCTGTTCCCACTTCTTGTATCGATCCCATTAATTCAGGTGGTCTTTACCGTTTGGATCAGCCTTTGATTTATAATCTTACAGAGATTGAGTCTGTCTCCCATTGCCCTAAATATTGTAACCCAGGACAAATACAACACAACTTGAAAATCACACGCACTTCTGCAGCTCCTCATCCACCACCTTTCAACTTTGCCCCTGTCTCCTTCCACAGAACCTTTTTCTGCTCCCTCTAAAGTTAATTAAAAAGTGAAAAAAAAATAGAATGCATAAACTTCCCAAATTGATTAAACAAAATGTTGGTAAAATTCTAATCCAGTCTCAAGTCCCTAAAATTAATAAATTGGCCTCTGTTCCTCCCCAGAATTTAAAAATTAAATATGGTCTATTAAAAATTAGGTCTCTATCTTCTAAGTCTCTTCTGGTTCATGATCTATTAATCGATCATCAGACTGATCTACTATCCCTCACAAAGACTTGGCTCGGGCAAGATGATTATGTTGGTCTGAATGAATTGACTCCCTCTGGGTATTTATACTGTCATAACCCCAGAGGTTCTGATCGTGGTGGTGGAGTGGCGGCAATTTTCCATTCTAAATTATTAGTTAATGTTAAGCAAAAATTATGTTTTAATTCCTTTGAAGGTTTGATCCTCAGTGTGGGGTCTGAGGAATCAAAGCTGAAGTTACAAGCCTGCTTTGACTGTACAGATTGGAGTGTTTTTGAAGCTGCAGCCATTAACCTAAATGAACTCACTGACACTGTGACGTCATACATCTGTTTCTGCGAGGACATGTGTGTGCAGACCAAGACCTTCTGTACATACAACAACAATAAACCCTGGTTCATTCCTAAACTGAAGCAGCTACGTCAGACCAAGGAGGAGGCCTACAGGACTGGTGACTGGACTCTGTACAAGCGGGCCAGAAACATGCTGACGAAGGAGATCAGGCTTGCTAAGAGGAGCTACAGTGTGAAGTTACAAAAAAACTTCTCAGCCAACAACTCTGCTTCTGTCTGGAGAGGCCTGCAGAATATCACCAACTACAGGAGACCATCCCCCCACCCTGTGGAAAACCTCCAGCTGGCTAACGACCTAAACAGCTTTTACTGCAGGTTTGAAAAGAACCTACAGTTCTCACCTCCCACCCACACAAAAGGATTATCTGCAGCCCCAGGAACTCCATCCCTCCTCCACTCTGACCTCTCACCAGCACTAACGATCTGTGAAGAGGAGGTGCACCGGGTCTTTCAGAGACAAAAGATCAAGAAGGCTGCAGGACCTGATGGTGTGTCTCCGTCCTGCCTGAGAGTCTGCTCCAACGAGTTGGCCCCCATCTTCACCCGGATCTTTAACAGATCACTGGAGCTGCGTGAAGTGCCTTCCTGCTTCAAACGCTCCATCATCATTCCAGTTCCCAAGAAACCCTCTGTTACAGGATTAAACGACTACAGACCTGTTGCCCTGAACTCTGTGGTCATGAAATCCTTGGAGAGATTGGTGCTGAACCATCTGAAGGTCATCACAGGCCCCCTGATGGACCCACTGCAGTTTGCCTACCGGTCAAACAGGTCAGTGGATGATGCAGTGAATATGGGACTACACTACATCCTGCAACACCTCGACTCCCCAGGAACGTACGCCAGGATCCTGTTTGTCGACTTCAGCTCAGCGTTCAACACCATCATCCCAGGCATTCTTCATCAGAAACTCCTCCAGCTCAAGGTGCCCCCCTCCACCTGCCAGTGGATCTCCAGCTTTCTGACTGACAGGTGGCAACAGGTGAAGCTAGGGAGATTTACATCCAGCTCCCAAAAAATTAGTACTGGCGCCCCCCAAGGATGTGTCCTTTCCCCACTGCTCTTCTCCCTCTACTCCAACGACTGCACCTCAGAGGACCCTTCGGTGAAGCTCCTGAAGTTTGCGGACGACACCACAGTCATCGGTTTGATCCGGGATGATGATGAGTCTGCATACAGGCGGGAGGTGGAGCAGCTGATCCTCTGGTGCAGCCAGAACCATCTTGAACTTAACCCAGCCAAAACGGTGGAGATGACTGTGGATTTCAGGCGACACCCCCCTTCATTCCCCCCACTCACCATCCTCAACAGCACAGTGTCCACTGTGGACTCCTTCAAGTTTCTGGGTACCACAATCTCCCGGAACCTGAAGTGGTCCTCCCATATAGACACTGCCCGGAAAAAGGCCCAGCAGAGGTTGTTTTTTCTGCGTCAGCTCAAGAAGTTTGATTTGCCTCAGGAGCTGCTGGTTGTCTTCTACACCGCCATCATCCAATCTGTCCTCTGCTTTTCCATCACTGTCTGGTTTGGATCTGCCACTAAACAGGACAAGACCAGACTGCAGCGGATCATTAAGTCTGCGGAGAGGATCATTGGTACCGACCTACCCTCCATTGAGAACTTATATCGGTCCATAACCAGGAAACGGGCGGGAAACATCTGTGCTGACCCATCACACCCCGGCCACAAACTGTTTGAACTTCTATCTTCTGGTCGTCGTTACAGATCACTGAAGGTCAAAACCACCCGTCACAGGAACAGTTTCTTTCCTCAAGCCATCACTCTGATGAACTCCTAACATTCACCTAGTCCTACCTGTTGCTGTACTCATGACTTTTCATCCATTATTACATTGCACATAACTCTCACACTGCTTTTTACTTCATTCACATTATATCACTGAATCTGAGTTCACATTGAAATACTGTGTGACTGTATATTTTTTCATATATTTCTGCAAAGTGTGGTTAGTCTGAGTAAATAACTGCATATATTCCTGTATATATTTGCATCCTTTTATAGAAACGTGGACAGACTGTAATTTACTGTACATACTCTGTTGTCATTGAATCCTTATTTAAATCCTCCACCTGAACAATGAGAGCAAGTTTTTAGCCAAAGTCAAATTCCTTGTATGTGTTGTGCATACTTGGCCAATAAAGCTGATTCTGATTCTGATTCTGATTCTGTTGGCAATCTTGGCTTGAACCCAATTCTCTTTGAATAGGCCGTGGGAGGACAATAAACTATGGCAGAGTTTCTATCAGAATTTGCCAAATTTTTAGCTGATTTAGTGCTGAAATCCGATAGAATAATTATTGTAGGGGACTTTAATATACATGTTGATGTAGCGAGTGACTGTCTTAATAAGGCATTCAATTCAATTTTAGACTCAATGGGGTTTTCCCAAAAAGTAAAAAATTCTACCCATTATTTCCACCATACATTGGACCTTGTTTTGACTTATGGTATAGATATCAAAAATCTGGTAGTTTCTCCTCATAATCCCGTACTGTCTGACCATTGTTAATTTTTGATTTCATTATCTCTGATCATTTATTTCCTAAAGAAAAATAGTACTACAGCAGATGTCTTTCTGATGACGTTATTGCTAAATTTTTGCAGGTTGTCTCCTCTATGCCATGGGTCAACACAACAGAAATAGTCCAAATAGAAAGAAGAAAGAAATACTCCAAACATATTTACAAGACGACATGTAAACTCACATAAGAATTGACATATCCAGCCTGTGTTGTGTTGTAGCTTAGTTTTTTTTCCTTTTTTCTTTTTTTTTTTCCCTCTGTGACATTTTGTCTTAGATTTGTTTTTGAATAGTAACCGCTTAACTTAGCCTAGCTTAGTTTTCTTTTTTCTCTCAGTCACATTTTGTCTTAGCTTTGTTTTAAATTGTAATCGCTCTTGTCTTGTTTTTCCTCTTTTTTCTCTTTTGAATTCTTGGATGGAATATGGGTGGGCAATATCAGCTGCGGCTTCAGCCATCACCCATTTCGGATAACTTACGTGGAATTGTATAGTAGGAGGAGTCTTTGTCTAATTTGACCTTGTTGTTATATTATACAGTTTCTTTTAACCTGTACTGTACTATCCGAAATAAATTCATTCATTCATTCATTCAAATAAATGATGGAGAGTCTGCTTCATTCGTGATTGATAGCATGGTTGATGGTGTTACTGCATCTCTGCATCGGACCCTAGATTTGGTAGCCCCTTTAAAAAAGAAAAAGTCTAACCAGAGATTTCTAACCCCTTGGTTTAACTCAGAAACTCGTGGCTTAAAACAGAAAACTCGTCAATTGGAAAGGAAATGACATTCATCTAATTCAGATGAATTCTACTTAGCGTGGAGAAATCATTTCTTAATCTATAAAAAATCTCTTAGAAAAGCTAGATCAAGCTATTATTCTGCATTAATAGAAGCAAACAAGGATAACCCCAGGTTTCTCTTCAACACTATAGCCAGGCTTACAAAGAGCCAGGACTCGGTCAATCCTTGCATCCCCCCTGAGCTTTCTAGTCAGGACTTTCTGAACTTTTTCAATCTTAAAATTTTATCTGTTGGAGATGAAATCAGTCAGATTCTTCCTACCGTAAACTCAAGTACATTAACTACTACAACTTCCTCAATTGATATCTGCTTCGATAAGTTTACTCCAATCGACTTCTTAGAGTTGGATAAAATCTCCTCATCAAAGCCTTCATCTTGCCTTTTGGACCCTATTCCTTCCAGGTTATTGAAAATTATCTTCCCAATTATTGTTAGCCGTATTCTTTTTATAATTAATTCTTCTTTCACTCTGGGTTATGTACCACTGGCTTTTAAAATTGCTGTAATTAAACCCTTACTCAAAAAACCAACGCTCGATCCTGGAGTTTTGGCCAATTATCGACCAATCTCTAATTTGCCTTTCATTTCAAAAATCTTGGAAAGAGTTGTTGCTGTGCAATTATCTGGCCATTTGCAGGGAGTTGGTTTGTTTGAGGTGTTTCAATCTGGGTTCAGAGCTCATCACAGCACTGAAACTGCCTTAGTGAAGGTCACTAATGACCTCCTGACTGCATCTGATAATGGACTTGTCTCTGTTCTTGTTCTTTTAGATCTCAGTGCAGCCTTTGACACTATCAATCATGCCATTCTACTTGATAGATTAGAACACTTTGTTGGACTGAGTGGAACTCCGTTGCAGTGGTTTAGATCTTATTTATCCGATAGATTTCAGTTTGTCCATATCAATGATGAATTTTCTTCCAACTCTAAGCTCAGTCACGGAGTTCCACAGGGATCTATGTTGGGCCCTACTCTATTAAGTCTATATATGCTCCCGTTAGGCAATATCATCAGAAAGCAATGTTTACATTTTCACTGTTACACAGATGACACACAACTGTCAATGAAGCCCGATGATTGTTAATCAATTAGTCAAGTTAGATGCCTGTCTTATGGACATCAAAGCTTGGATGACTTGTAATTTTTTACTATTAAACTTTGATAAGACTGAAGTCATTCTTGTTGGCCCAAAACATCTAAGAAATTCCTTTTCAAATTATGCCCTTAATTTAAATGCTACCACTCTCACTCTGAACAGTTCTGTGAGGAACCTTGGTGTTATTTTTGATCAAGATTTGTCCTTTAATTCACATATTAAAACTGTTTCTAAGACTGCCTTCTATCATCTACACAATATTGCCAAGATCAGGAGCATCTTGTCTCTGAATGATGCTGAGAAACTGATTCACGCCTTTGTCAGCTCTCAATTAGATTATTGTAATTTGCTATTAACTGGTTGTCCTAAAGGATCCTTAAAAAATCTTCAGTTGATTCAAAATGCTGCTGCTAGAGTTTTAACTGGTTCTAGAAAGAGATCACATCTCCCCCGGTTCTGTTCTCCCTTCATTGGCTTCCCATAGAATTTAGAATCAAGTTTAAAATCCTTCTTCTTACTTTCAAAGCTCTTAACGATCAGGCCCCCAATATGTAAAAGATCTGATATTACCTTACCATCCTAATAGAGCATTATGCTCCCAAAATGCTGGCTTACTTGTGGTGCCCAGAATCTCCAAAAGTACAGTGGGAGGCAGAGCCTTCTGCTACCAAGCCCCTTCTCTCTGGAACCAGTTACCACTCTGGATCCGGGAGTCAGACTCGGTCTCTGTTTTTAAGAACAGGGTAAAATCCTTCCTTTTTAATATAGCTTATGTTTAAGGAGGGATTTTGTGTCTCTTAACCCCACTTTTGTTCTGTTGTTATCTGATCCATACTGCTCGTTGACCTCAAATAATGTACTTGGCATCTTACGGTTTTGTTCTTTATGTCTGTCCTCTCCATCCTCCCTATCCCCTCACCCCCAGCCAGTCACACCAGATGACTGCCCCTCCCTGAGCCTGGTTCTGCTAGAGGTTTCTTCCTGCCAAATGGGAGTTTTTCCTCTCCACTGTTGCTTAGTGCTTGCTCATAGGGGATCGTCTGATTAGTAGAGTCATTTTTGGGGGTTTCGTGACCAACCTCCCAGGACCTTTTTTTCTCACTGGATTTAGCATTCTAGACCCATTTTAATGAAAATAAGCTCCCATGTACCTCCCAAAAATTACGGGAAACCTTTTTTTTGCCCAAAATTCAAAATGGCCGCCAAAATGCATACCACCACCTATATCTCAGTAACTAATTCAGCTAGGAGGTTGATTTTGGTGTCTAGACATAGGTTTTTGGGGTCAAGCATTCCATTAATGCTATTAGTTTACTTGTGAAACAAACCCATCACGATGAAATCCAATATGGCCGCCAACATGGCCACCGATTAACATTTTTTTTGTTTCTTGACTACTAAGGCACCTAGAAAGCTGATGTTGGTGTCAAAACAGAGGTTTAAGGGGTCATACTATCTGTTTATTCCAATAAAAGTGTGTTTAAATGATTACATAATCGAGAAATCCAAGATGGCGGCCGGCTGTCATTTTCACATGCAATGGACTTTTTCATATCCGTCACCAAATGAGCTAAAAAAAGTCAAGTGAGGCTCCTGTGAACCATCCATTGTGTTCATTAGTGCCCTCATTGTCTATCAAGCTCAAAATGGCCCCCAGCCGCCATCTTGGAATACACTTTACGCAGGCACATTTTCTCTAGACCTTATGTTAATGCCACGCAAACGTCCAATTCAATTACATGTAGTCCACTATCAATCACCACATCACATCATACTAAGATGTCCAACTACACATCACTATCACTACTTAATTCACTATCAATGAATGAGTCACTGTATGAACTTGCGCTATCTGAAGCACTGTCTTCACCACTGCTGCTCTCCTCACTGTTGACTTCTGTGTTCGGTTTCGGCATTGACAGGGGAAGTGGCGGTTGAGTCGATCGTACAGGTAGACATAGACCATTCACCAAATGCCACCCATGACCGATTGGTGATGGGTGACTTTGAAGGTGGAAGTTCGTCAGCAAGTACGCAAGGTAGTTTGTCCTGAGGAGGTGATGATGCAGACTGTCTGCGTCTGGTATATACCACAATACCAATGCTGGACCGGAGCCTCTTTGGTGAAAAGAGAGAAGCAGATGGAGATGGATCCCCCTGAACTGATTGATTGTCTCTTTCAAGATCTACCTCTAATTTATGCTTACGTTTCTCGGCTTGAGATAGACAACGCTTGTTAGATAACGTGGTGTAACATGTCTGGTGCATATAATGCCCTTTTGGCCCTTTGGCCCAATCAATATTCCCACACTGAAACCGATCAAGTCCTTTCCATCGTAGAGTTTTTTCACGAATTGAATTCCATTTTTGGTCCTTGGTATTATCCAAAGAGTCACTTTTGGTACATGGTTGACCACAACGTAGAATGCATTCGTATTCACCGGAAGACGTTGATGGTAATTCATCGTTGTCACTTGCAGTATCCATTTTATCCCTCACTTTATATGAATAAGTGTCTGAAAACAAAAACAAATTTGTCATTATCAGAACAGAGGAGAGAAAAAGGAGGGATGACAAGACCTAGAGTCAAAGGCCCTTGTACTGTCTACTGTCATTACGGTAGCATTAAGCAAGCAGCATGGTCAATATGCTAACATTACCTGACTATACAGTATGGAACAAGATTCAGAATTCTAACCTCTCCAGATAAATTTAAAGCTAAATTTATACATACCTGGCAACCTTGGTTAAATTGGAAAGATTAGGACTACATATTATGGCAGCACAGACGCTACAAAATCATTGCATCCTCTCTCTTGCTATGCAAAAAGGAATCAATGAATCAAGCATAGGATTCCGGGAATCCTAAGGGGATTACCCAAGTGTTCCTCAGTGAAATCACTGAATCAATGCAGGAGCTTTCTAATAATTATTAAAAATGAATGTAAGGATACCTCATTTGACATTTTTAGCTCATTTGGTGACGGATATGAAAAAGTCCATTGCATGTGAAAATGACAGCCGGCCGCCATCTTGGATTTCTCGATTATGTAATCATTTAAACACACTTTTATTGGAATAAACAGATAGTATGACCCCTTAAACCTCTGTTTTGACACCAACATCAGCTTTCTAGGTGCCTTAGTAGTCAAGAAACAAAAAAAATGTTAATCGGTGGCCATGTTGGCGGCCATATTGGATTTCATCGTGATGGGTTTGTTTCACAAGTAAACTAATAGCATTAATGGAATGCTTGACCCCAAAAACCTATGTCTAGACACCAAAATCAACCTCCTAGCTGAATTAGTTACTGAGATACACTACCGTTCAAAAGTTTGGGGTCACCCAGACAATTATTTTGTGTTTTCCATGAAAAGTCACACTTATTTACCACCATGAGTTGTAAAATGAATAGAAAATATAGTCAAGACATTGACAAGGTTAGAAATAATGAATTGTATTTGGAATAATAATTTTTTCCTTCAAACTTTGCTTTCATCAAAGAATCCTCCATTTGCAGCAATTACAGCATTGCAGACCTAACATGATTGCACAAGGGTTTTCTAATCATCCATTAGCCTTCTGACGCAATGAGCAAACACCTTGTACCATTAGAACACTGGAGTGATAGTTGCTGGAAATGGGCCTCTATACACCTATGTAGATATTGCACCAAAAACCAGACATTTGCAGCTAGAATAGTCATTTACCACATTAGCAAGGCATAGAGTGTATTTCTGATTAGTTTAAAGTTATCTTCATTGAAAAAAAGTACTTTTCTTTCAAAAATAAGGAAATTTCTAAGTGACCCCAAACTTTTGAACAGTAGTGTATAGGTGGTGGTATGCATTTTGGTGGCCATTTTGAATTTTGGGCAAAAAAAAGGTTTCCCGTAATTTTTGGGAGGTACATGGGAGCTTATTTTCATTAAAATGGGTCTAGAATGCTAAATCCAGTGAGAAAAAAAGGTCCTGGGAGGTTGGTCACGAAACCCCCAAAAATGACTACTAGATTGCTGGTTTTTCTGAGACTGTGTGGTTATTTTTCTGCACTGTGGCACCACAAGATGGCTTCTGTTGTGATGTGGCGCAGTATAAATAAAGCTGAATTGAAATGAATATGCCTGTCAGTAAAATACTTGTTAGCTTGGTGGCTAACCAAAAATTCACGTTGTCTGTGCGGACAACTTAATTGAAGTGCGTGCTGTGATAGACATTTCCGTTAACCCTTTGAGTGTGTATGGTGCAAAACTGCGACATACCCCCTAGTGGTCAAGAGTGGTAAATATTTTTTGTCAGTAAAATAGTTCAGATTTCCAAGGCTATAACTTGAAAGTGGCAAGAGATAATGACTTACTGTCAACTAGAAGGATGTAAAATATGATCCAAAGTTTCAGATAGGAATAAATTTACACATTTAATTTGCATAATGTCACGGCACCTCTTTAAATTCCATATCTCAGTCAAAACTGGACTTTGGACGTATTTACACAAAAAATGGTTCAGTCTTTTGACACCATTTTTTGTACAGAGGTACCTCATCATCTTATTTTCAAAGTACACTACCGTTCAAAAGTTTGGGGTCACTTAGAAATTTCCTTATTTTTGAAAGAAAAGCACTTTTTTTCAATGAAGATAACTTTAAACTAATCAGAAATACACACTATACATTGCTAATGTGGTAAATGACTATTATAGCTGCAAATGTCTGGTTTTTGGTGCAATATCTACACAGGTGTATAGAGGCCCATTTCCAGCAACTATCACTCCAGTGTTCTAATGGTACAATGTGTTTGCTCATTGCATCAGAAGGCTAATGGATGATTAGAAAACCCTTGTGCAATCATGTTAGGTCTGCAATGCTGTAATTGCTGCAAATGGAGGATTCTTTGACGAAAGCAAAGTTTGAAGGAAACAATTATTATTTCAAATACAAATCATTATTTCTAACCTTGTCAATGTCTTGACTATATTTTCTATTCATTTTACAACTCATGGTGGTAAATAAGTGTGACTTTTCATGGAAAACACAAAATAATTGTCTGGGTGACCCCAAACTTTTGAACGGTAGTGTATATGAACATGAAATCAGTACATTTAAAAAAAATAACAAAACAGAAATTTCTTACTTACTTTGGACAAAGTCAGTGAGAAGGCAGGCACAGTGCCGGGCTCTGCCACTAGGGGTACGCAAATTCTCACTCAAAGGTTTAAGTTGCAAGTTTTGCTTTGTTTCACATGTGAGAATTTAATATCATTCAATTTTATTTGTTCATGCACCTCATAATACAGACAAAATAAAAAAAAAAACCCTAGAAAAGCACTCGTAGAGCACAGACCTCCACCAAGTTCCTCAGTTGTCCTTAATATGGTAAATGGTATTCACTTATATAATGCTTTTATTCTCATCTCTTGATGACCAAAGTGCTTTACAGATCCTGCTATCCACCCATTCACACACTGATGGCGGCATGCTGCCTAACATGGCGCTTCCAGACCCACCAGGGGCAATTGGGGTGAAGTGTCTTGCCCAGGGACACAATGGCAGGATATCTGGGGAGAGCAGGATTCGAACCACCAACTATGCGGTTATTGGACGACCTGCTCTACCTCCTGAGCCACTGCTGGGGAAAATATTGGGATTTTCCCCAAATACAATAGTCCTATTTTTATTTTATCTATATTTTCAGATTCCTTGACCATCAAAACATACCTTTAGCAATTGGATTCACATTAATATCTTTATTAGTTCAGTAGTATTGACAAATCACTTTTTCGGTAATGGCGGTTTTTCTTTTGGATATAGCTCCATTGCTTTTGAAGATACAACAAATCCATTGGGGGCAGCGCGGCGGCGGAGTGGTTAGCACTGCGGCAGCACAGCAACTCACCCTTGGCCGGGGGATCCTGGGTTCGATCCCAGCCCCCGACCAACAGTGAGATGTGTGGAGTTTGCATGTTCTCCCCGTGTCTGCGTGGGTTTACTCCGGGATTTCTCCGGTTTCCTCCCACATCCCAAAAACATGCAAGTTAGGTTAATTGGCATCAAAAAAACTGGGGATTCTAAATTGTCCTTAGGTATGACTGTGAGAGTGAATGGTTGTCTGTCTCTCTGTGTTGGCCCTGCGATGGACTGGCGATCTGTCCAGGGTGTACCCTGCCTCTCGTCCAAAGATGCTGGGATAGGTTCCAGCCCCCACACGACCCGAAAAGGATGAAGCAGAAGAAGATGGATGGATGGATGGAACAAATCCATTGGCACACTACTGATTCCTCACTGTCCTGGCTATATTTTGATGTTTGTTGTAGGTTTATATCTTAATTTGTTACCTTACAGTGATGAAAATTCCAAAGATCCCCTATTATTTTGTGTTCTGAATCACAGTATCCAGATTTTTTGCAGGCTCTGGATCAGTCTTTGATATTTCCTAGAACCTATTGGGATCTTATCCTGTATTTTTTTTTTTTTTGGCACGCGTCCTGACCATTTATTGTAGAGTTAGGTCCATTTTTAGCATATGTGTATATATCTTGCAATGATAAAGAATCCTTGAAAAAAAATTCTTGGATCCAGACAGTGATCCGGATCACTCCCAAAATCTAATCATTTCTTCCTTGTCCCATTTGGGACTTGTCCTGAAAATTTTGTCAAAATCCGTTCATAACTTTTTGAGTTATGTTGGTAACAGACAGACAAACAAACCCCGGTAAAAACATAACCTCCTTGGCGGAGGTCATCATAGGAGTCTGTCGTGGGCGACAATGACTGTTTCATTTAGGTCTGATCAGATTCCTCCACACAGCTCTGTCCTTAGCCTTCTGCTGCCAGGAACTCCTGTCGATGTCCAACTTCTTCAAGTTTCTTTTTACAGTGTCTTTAAATCTCAGCCTTGGTCTACCCTGATTGCGTTTGCCCTCACATAACTGTGAGTCGAGTAACTGCCGAGGGAGACGCTGGTGGTCCATCCTCTCAACAAGTCCGAGCCATCTCAGGTTCATCTGTATTAGCATGTTCTCCATTGTTGGTAGACCAGCTCGTTTCAACACTTCTACGGTGGGGAAAAAAAGTATTTAGTCAGCCACCAATTGTGCAAGTTCTTCCACTTAAAAGATGAGAGACGTCTCCAATTTTCATCATAGGTATACCTCAACTATGAGAGACAAAATGAGAAAAAAAAATCCAGAAAATCACATTGAAGGATTTTTAATGAATTAATTGGTAAATTCCTTGGTAAAATAAGTATTTGGTCAATAACAAAAGTTCATCTCAATACTTTGTCATTGCCAACAAAAGGTATATAACAGAGGTCAAATGTTTTCTGTAAGTCTTTACAAGGTTTACACACACTGTTGCTGGTATTTTGGCCCATTCCTCCATGCAGATCTCCTCTAGAGCAATGATGTTTTGGGGCTGTTGCTGGGCAACACGGACTTTCAACTCCCTCCAAAGATTTTCAATGGGGTTGAAATCTGGAGACTGGCTAGGCCACTCCAGGACCTTGAAATGCTTCTTACGAAGCCACTCCTTCGTTGCCCGGGCGGTGTATTTGGGATCATTGTCATGCTGAAAGACCCAGCCACGTTTCATCTTCAATGCCCTTGCTGATGGAAGGAGGTTTTCACTCAAAATCTCACGATACATGACCCCATTCATTCTTTCCTTTACACGGATCAATCGTCCTGGTCCCTTTGCAGAAAAACAGCCCCAAAGTATGATGTTTCCACCCCCATGCTTCACAGTAGGTATGGTGTTCTTTCTCCTCCAAACATGACAAGTTGAGTTTTTACCAAAAAGTTATATTTTGGTTTCATCTGACCATATGACATTCTCCCAATCCTCTTCTGGATCATCCAAATGCTCTCTAGAAAACTTCAGACGGGCCTGGACATGTACTGGCTTAAGCAGGGGGACACATCTGGCACTGCAGGATTTGAGTCCCTGGTGGCGTAGTGTGTTACTGATGGTAGCCTTTGTTACTTTGGTCCCAGCTCTCTGCAGGTCATTCACTAGGTCCCCCCGTGTGGTTCTGGGATTTTTGCTCACCGTTCTCATGATCATTTTGACCTCACGGGGTGAGATCTTACATGGAGCCCCAGATCGAGGGAGATTATCAGTGGTCTTGTATGTCTTCCATTTTCTAATAACTGCTCCCACAGTTGATTTCTTCACACCAAGCTGCTTACCTATTGCAGATTCAGTCTTCCCAGCCTGGTGCAGGTCTACAATTTTGTTTCTGGTGTCCTTTGACAGCTCTTTGGTCTTGGCCATAGTGGAGTTTGGAGTCTGACTGTTTGAGGTTGTGGACAGGTGTCTTTTATACTGATAATGAGTTCAAACAGGTGTCATTAATACAGGTAACGAGTGGAGGACAGAGGAGCCTCTTAAAGAAGAAGTTACAGGTCTGTGAGAACCAGAAATCTTGCTTGTTTGTAGGTGACCAAATACTTATTTTACCAAGGAATTGACCAATTAATTCTTTAAAAATTCTTCAATGTGATTTTCTGGATTTTTTTTTCTCATTTTGTCTCTCATAGTTGAGGTATACCTATGATGAAAATTGGAGACCTCTCTCATCTTTTAAGTGGGAGAAGTTGCACAATTGGTGGCTGACTAAATACTTTTTTGCCCCACTGTACACTGATGGGATATACACTGATGCCCCGATGGGATCACCACCTTATCGTGGTGGGGCACTTTGAGCGTCTTCATGATCCCTAGAGCTATGTCGGCCGGAGTCTCGTACTCCTGGCAGGGTCACCCAAGCCGAACAGGTCGAAGGGTAGAAGCCAGACTAAGAGTGATCCCGTAGATGAAGACCTCAACGGTAGAGCAGGCAGAAGCTGGTAGTAACGATAAACACCACAATGGCTGTAAAAGCGGACGAAGGCTAAGGGAGCAAACCCTGACAAAAAGCAAGCTGGTGGTGGCATGCTTTGAGGCGGTTTCCCAAAAATCTGGATTCCGGCAGCCTCCTGCAGTTGTGAGAAGATGCCGGTCGTCTAGGGTCTCCCTTGCCACTGGAACTATCTTCTCTACAATCAAGGTAGTGGCATCGGGAAAAGCGCACCCCCCATGCCACTCTAAAAACCATCACTGCGCAGGTATCGTCTTTACCTGAGTCTCCGACCTCTAACGTCTGGCGGTGATGGAGCATCCAGTAACGGGGGCAGGTTTGAATGAGCTAGAAGCTCCTAGCTGGAACTCTGCACGTCAGCAGCACAGGACAACGGTCGTTATATAAGTGCAGGTTAGTTAGTTAGTTAGTAGTTAGCAGTTGGGATTGAGTGGCAGCTGCTTCCGGCAGACTCCTGTGCATCTGAGCAGCCCTATTTAGGGACCGCACTGCTCACCCCAACTGGGGAAAGGCCTAGAAAAGGTGGCCTAAACATTGCCCACTCAGCACAGCACCCGGATAGGAAACCGCACCTGTCGGGACATTCCACTATGCGGTCGAAAAATAAAAACAATACCCATTTAGAATTGCAGCATGGAACATAAGGACACTCCTGGATGCCAGTCCGGACAGACAACAGCGCAGAACAGCACTCGTTGCCAGCGAGCTGAAGCGTTACAATGTGGATGTGGCAGCACTCAGTGAGACCCGACTCCTCGAGGAAGGCTCACTCAGTGAAGTAGGAGAGGGTTATACATTCTTTTGGAAAGGATACCCCATTGGCGGTCAACTCATTCATGGAGTTGGTTTTGCAATCAAGAACAGCATCCTGCACAAGCTCACAGAATCACCAGTGGGTGTCAGTGAAAGGCTCATGACTCTTCGCATCCTCCTTGCAAAATGCAGGTATGTCACTTTGGTAAGTGTCTATGCACCAACTCTGCCATCAAATGCTGAAGAGAAGGATCGCTTCTACCAGGCACTCGATGACATCCTCAGTCACATCCCGAAGGGTGACAAAATCATGATGCTTGGTGATTTCAATGCAAGAGTTGGAAAGAACTTGCAAAACTGGAATGGTGTGATCGGTGCCCATGGCATTGGAAAAGTCAACCCCAATGGCATGAGACTTCTTAGTCTCTGTGCGGAACATGATCTTACCATCACTAACACAATCTTCCAGCAAAAGAACAAATATAAGGCATCCTGGATGCATCCCAGGTCCAAACATTGGCACCTGATTGACTATGTGATCGTGAGGAGGGCTGACCTCAAGGACGTGCTCATCACAAGAGCTATGCGAGGGGCAGACTGCTGGGCCGACCACCGCATGATTCTGTCAAAGGTCAGAATGCATGTTCGACCCCTAGCTTGCCATGGTGGCCCAAAGAGGAAAACACTCCACTGTGCCAGACTCTCCAGCAGCGACATCTGTGACAACTTCCGTCGCTCCCTAGCTGAGAGGCTGGCAGGTATTGAACAACTGATCATCTCAGAGTCTGGGATGGATGAGAAGTGGACCACTCTATCCACCATCCTCTTTGACACTGCAGCCCAAGCCATCAGTTTCAAAACCAAGAAACATCAGGACTGGTTTGACCAGAATGCTGGAGAGATCTCCACCCTCCTGGACAGAATGCACAGGGCACACAGAGCCACCTTGAACAACCCACAATCCCAATTCCATAAGAAGCAATGGCAAGCCCTTCGTTCTGAGGTCCAAACAACTCTCAGGAAACTGCAAGATGAGTGGTGGATCTCAAAGGCCAACGAAATCCAGAGTCATGCTGATAGAAACGATATGCACAGTTTCTATGATGCAGTCAAAACCATCTACGGCCCCAGAAACTGCTCCCTGGCACCTGTGAGATCTGTTGATGGATCTTTTTTAATCAAGGATCACAGCCATGATAGCGGAGCAGTGGGCTGAGCATTTTAACACCGTGCTTAACCAGCCCACCTCAGTGGACCCAACTGTCCTTGCAGAGCTCCCTGAACATCCTACCTTGCCAGATCTTGACCTCCCCCCAACCTTCAAAGAAATCCTGCATGCAGTAAAAACCTTGAAAAACAATAAATCCCCTGGACCTGACGGCATCCCAACTGAACTTCTCAAGGAAGGAGGCTACCTCTGTACTCGGACACTGTATCTCTATATCTCAGAGGTGTGGAGACGAGAGTGTGTCCCACAACAGTGGAAAGACAGCAACATTGTGACCATCTACAAGAACAAAGGAGACAAATCCATCTGCTCCAATAGTAGGGGTATCTCTCTGTTGGCCACTGCTGGAAAGGTCCTTGCCAAGGTCATGCTCCGCAGACTCATCTCTGCAATATCAGAGCGGGTCACCCCAGAGTCACAGTGTGGTTTTTGTAAGGACAGGGGGACAGTTGACATGATCTTTGTGACGCGTCAGCTCCAAGAGAAATGTCGGGAGCAGCATAAGGACCTGTTCATTGCCTTTGTCAACCTGTCAAAGGCATTTGACACAGTGAACAGGGAACTACTGTGGCAAGTCCTGAAGAGATTTGGGTGTCCACCCAAGTTTCTCACCATCCTTGCACAGTTCCATTCTGGGATTATGGCCCGAGTGGTAGTGGGAAGGCACAGCTCAGAACCTTTTGGAGTGCAAACCGGAGTGAGGCAAGGCTGTGTGCTGGCCCCAGTTCTCTTCAACATCTTCCTTGTCTGTGTAACAACTCTGCTACGTAGGAGGGTGGAGAAGCAAGCTGGAGTTACCGTTGACTTCAGTCTTGATGGTAACCTGTTCAACATCAGGAGGCTACAGGCAACTTCCAAGCTGACATCAGAGACCATCATTGAGCTACAATACGCCGATGACTGTGCCCTGGTTGCCCATACACCAGACGCTCTACAAAACATCCTCTCGGCAGCTGTAACTGCATACACCAGAATGGGACTGACAATCAACACCCAGAAGACAGAGGTACTCTGTCAGTCCAGTACTGACCCCCCATAAAACCCATTAACCCTCACAGCAGCAGGGCAACAGCTGCTCACAGTGCCCACATTCAAATACCTGGGGAGCATAATGTCTGACACCTGCTCAATGGATGACGAGATCCAAAACCGCCTCAAGCAAGCATCAGCATCTTTTGGTCATCTAAGGAGAAGGGTTCTTCAGAACAGCAACCTTAAACTCCACACCAAAGTGCTGATCTACAGAGCTGTATGTATCACCACCTTACTGTATGGATGTGAGGCATGGACTATTTACAGCTGCCATCTGAGAAGCTTGGAGACCTTCCATGTAAGATGTCTCCAGAAGATCCTTGGCATCACTTGGAAGGACAGAGTGACGCACACAGAAGTGCTGGAGAGAGCTGGCAGCTGCAGCGTGGAGTCCATCATGGCCCAGCATCAACTCAGGTGGTTGGGGCATGTCATCCGGATGCCCAGCCACAGACTCCCATGCAGAATCCTGTATGGTCAGTTACACCGTGGCCAACGCAGCGCTGGTGGGCAGAAGAAGCACTTCAAAGACCAAATGAAGTCCATCCTGAAGAGATGTCAGATCAACCCCTCTTCATTGGAAGAACTCGCTTCCTGCCGAGACATCTGGAGCTTCCACTCCTCACAGGGAGTGGATTATACGGAGGAACAGCGCACACAACACCGGACAGCAAAGTGTGCAAAGAGGCATGCTTGCCAAGTCCCCCCTGCTCCCCCCAGCACCTCCTTCACATGCCCGGTCTGTAACCGAATCTGCAGATCCAGGATTGGACTATTCAAATACCAGCAGACTCACAAAGAAAGAAGATGGTCATCATCGAATCGATGGACTACCAGAGAGAGAGACACTGATGAGTGTGGCATACATCTTTCGCTGTAGTGGGAGTCTCATAGTCATTATCCTGTCGTTGATTGGCACCAGTTCCTCATCAAGCATTGCTGCTATCTCCTTTCTAACTGCAAAGCCCACTCCTGTTTCTCTCCTTTCTTGAGTTGATCTCCCACTCTAAAAGAAGATGTACCCATGGTCTTCCAGGCTGTCATATCCAGGCAATCTTGTTTCACTAAGTACAGCTATGTCTACATTATACCTGTTCATTTTCAGGGCCACAAGCGTGGTCTGCCTTTCTGGGCGCTGTGATGTTGTTCTGTCCAACAGAGTGCGTACATTCCATTCTGCTACACACAAGGCTGCTGTTTTCCTCTTCTTTTGTCTTCCTGCTCCTAGCTTACTTTTCGCTGTCTGTCGGAGTGTGAATAGATCAGCGCGGACCTTGTAAGCTCGGGCGATGTCTGAGCCAGTATGAGCTGCTTTCTGATTGACCATTTCATGAAACTGCTTGCAAAGTATTTGAGTACTGCTAGCTTTTGCTGGACTAGCAGCACATTCTTGGCAGATAAAGGTATTATCAGTGGCAAGGACAAGCCAAGACAAACTGATTCCAGTATATATTGCAGTGACTGACCAGATAATAGGTTTGTGTATCTCTGCTCTTTGTGTAGTGCATGTCACAATGCATGGACTGGCACAGTCCACCACAGACCTTGCGACAGATGTGTTTATGAGATGAGATGAGATGAGATTCAACTTTATTGTCATTACACATGTATACAAGGTAACGAAACGTGACTTGGCATTTGGGCACGCTCTGCAGAGCGCATCCAAGGCTGGGGCAGCCGCTAGGATGTCCAGTCTCACCCCGTGTAACGGAGTGGTCCACCACAGACCTGTGGCAGATATTGTTTTTAGTTGTGCCAGGATGCCCAGTTTCACCCTTCATGCCCTCGGAAGGGCGGGGATGCCGGTTGAGTCGCCAACGGCCTGACCCATGAGATAAGTAGTACCGATTTTCATGGTTATCCGGTAGCAAGCAAGCAAATGTCTGACCTGACACAAAAAAGGGGGATATAAGTCTCAGTTAAAAGCTGCCAATGTCTGACCAAAAAAAAGTGGAATTTTATGGGTAAGAAGCTGCAACTTTAGCAAAAAGACAAAAAGAAGGTGTAAATTGCCAACTGTTTACAACCTAAAACTCTGCAGATATAACATTTGAGTAAAATGCTGCAAGTTTAAGCTTTTTTTTTTTTAAACTGCAAATTCAAGAGTAAGAAAAGTTCTAAATTCATGAGGAAAAAGGTGCAAAGTTATGAATAATAAAAAGCTGCAAATTTTCAAGTAAGAAGCTGCACATTTCTGAGTAAAATGGCTCTAACTCTGCAGGAAAATCCTGCAAATTTATGAGAAAAATCCTCACATTTACAAAAAGTTTCTAATTTATATGGAAAAAGGATGTGATAAATTGGCGTGTGCTGGCCATTTTTTTAAAAGACAGCTGTAAGGAGGAACTAAGCGGTGTTGTTCGGAGGTGTTAAATCCTCCAGATCTGCATTAATCAGCAGGGAAAAGGAGAAGAAGAGGAAAAGGTGATCCACAGCAGCAGAAATAATCCAGTTAACCCAGGAAGAGTAAACACATGATACCCCATTACACCCAACAGATCACCCCCACATGACATCAGTGGGAACAGCTGGGCCAAACTTCACACCTCTGTCGATTTACATGTTCCCTTCTGAGGGCAATTCAAACAGAGCTGCTGCTGAGATGGAAACCAAAGGATTAAAGGGTGACGTGTCTTTATCAGCAGCCCTGATCCCCCCCACCCCCCACCCCCAACTGACCTGCTGGCCAGGAACTAACAACTCCTCAGACCTGTTAACACAATTTTAACAACAAAAGGACATGCAAAAGAATGAAGATTCCCTTTGATTTAGCAGAATAACAGCGTGAATTTTACCCAAGCTAAGCTAATGCTAACAGTTTGGTGTAGCATCATGGTGAAAATGTAACAAAATAAGCCAGAACGACATGAGGTATGTTATTGACTATGGATTCATGACCCAGGTGGAAACAGGGATATCTGTTAGTGTGACTGAAATCTGAAGAAAATAACAGTATAAACCACGCTTGGTAAGCTAACTTGCTAGTAGCCCTGTTAGTAATGCCTTTGGCAGCACGCTCATCTACACGACATGCTTGCAGACAGACCGGTAGGCTGGCCAATAACGGAGCAGTTGGGGGACGTCCAGGAAAAACCTGAAGAGTTATACTGGCTGTTCAAAGCCGGAATCAATACAAAGGCTGTGATGGGGGGGAAGAGAAGTGTTTTGATGTTTTTTTTTTCCTATAACTATGTGACCAATAAATGCATTTTAGGAGGTTAAGACCTATAAAAACATAAGTTTTCAGTGAGTGGGACTGTTAATATTCTTTACATACTCTGATCCTGCTTCTTTCTTAAAAGTGGGCTCAGCTCAGGCAGTCGGTGTTGATGCCTGCTTTATTTTCATGCGTATAATTCTCTGATTGCGTGTTTATCAATGTAAAGACAGCAGCGATGGATGAAATGTGATCATCCCTGCTCCCTGCAGTGGTTGTCATGATGACCATTAATCTTTGCTCTCCTGGAGCATAACGTCCTTTGTGTGCTTTGGTTGGATTCATGAAACGTGCACACCTGATTGATGAGTCGTTTTTTTAAATATTACACAGGTGGTCTGCAGCCTGTGGCTCTGTGCCCAAAGCCAGTCGCTCCTTGAGGCTTTGATTAAAAAAACAAAACCCTCACAAATTTTCAAGAAAAGGTGCAATGAATTTTCAAGATAAAAGAGTTGCACCTTCATGAGAAAAATAGCATGAAAAACAGAAAATGAGAGAACCTGAAAATTTATGCAGAAAATCTTGCAAATTTAGTGAAAATGTTGCAGTTTTATGGAGAAAATATACCCAACATTTGCGAGAAAAAACCCACAAAATTGCTGGGGAAAAAGTCACGAAATAACTGGAAAAAGTTCCTTTTTTATGAATTTTTTTTTAATTGTGAAAAAAGTGCTGCCATTTTACTCATGAAAGGTAATAAATTTACAAAAAATAAATTTACAAGAATATCTGAAAATCCGTGACAGAATTATTCAGATTTTATGAAAAAGGTGCAATTTTATAAGGAGAAAAAAAACAAATTTGCAAAAAAAAAAAAAAAATCACAAATTTACTTGAAAAAGCTAGTTTTATTTGAAAATTGTTGCAACTTGTTTGTGAAAAAGGTTGCACTTTTACCTGAAAAAGTAATAAATTTACAAAAAAGACAATCTTATGAGAAAAGTATAAAAAAAAAATCAAAATTTATGAAAAAAAATCTTCAATTTTACTCAACAGAGGTATTAAATTTGCAACGAAATATGCAACAGTAAATTTTGAAAAAAACATTACAGTTTACTGAGGAAAATACACCAATTTGCAAGAAGAGTTATTTTTCTTTACAAATATTCAAATTTACTAGAAAAAGATGCAATTTTGTGGAAAATAAATGTTCTTTATCCTGATGTTGTCAGGCCAGGTTATAGTTGTCAGTCTAGTTTTTCAGCTCATACTTTGTGGCTCCATGCAGATTTTTTTAGACCATCATCACTCAAAGTGGCTCTTTGTGTAGTTCAGGTTGCTGACCCCTGGCCTATCCATGCCACGGTCAGCCCTCCATCTGCCTGACAGCCAGAAAAACTATTAGAAGTCGTCATGCTGCACATGCAGGTGTGTAAGTGCAGCTTCAGGAGCAGGACCCTCCTTGATTTCCATGGCAAGAAAATGAGAGCAGCCAGAGCACTCCGGTCCACGGAAGGCTAATCTTAACCAAACTAAACACAGACACAGCATCCATGTTGAATGATGACTCACTTCTTTCTTTAAATTCAGGTGTGCGTTTAATGTCTAGTATTTGTTTGGTGTCAAAACACCCACTGGAATTGAAAAAACCTTGGAGCCACAAAGTGACAATGGGCACAATCTTCTCTTCATCGTCCCTGCTCCTGTTTGCTTGACTTTCTGGTAATAAACCCCAAATTATCTCAGAATTCTTCTGGACAAGTTGACATGACTAAAATTAAATGAAATGCAAAAGGTGCTTCATTCCATTCCTGTGAATGGCCTCATTTGCATATCCAAAGTCGAGGTTGTGTGTTTGGCTCAGTTCAGGTGCAGCATTTACAGTCTTCTTTTCTGTTTGGACTCTTTCAACGTTGGCATCCTGCTTTTAAAATGGAGAGAATTCTGCTGCTGTAGATCAGGCTAATCGGATTTATTTGACCTGGTTTAAAAATAAAGGTGCAGAGTCAAAGATGCCTTTTCTGGTTATTTATTCTTGATCAAGAGGAAGGGTTCATGCAGCAGTTCAGCAGGAATGTTCGCAGTCAGAATGGTGTAGGCAAGTTTTATACCTTGGAACAAACAAAGATAATATGAAAACATTCTATGGCAGTACAGAGTCTAGCTGTCTCTCAGGACTGACCTTGATAAGGCTAGAGTCTCAGTGTCTAAGGAAGAAACATGACATACTGTATCTAGGAGCATAATAAAAGGAACGCAGTATAATATTAATCTTTCACTTGTTTTTATCACCCGCCTGTTTAAGGGCTCATGGCATGATTTGGTGGAGGTAATAATACATAATAGACATAAAATGCTGAGACATTAATTGGGAGTCTGAGCTCTGAGCTCTGAGCTCAGACTCATAACAGACTGCATATGCCTGTCAGTAAAATACTGTCAGACTGTTGTTTTGTATCAATTTTTACCTCTGCCAAGAAGGTAATGTTTTTACTGGGGTTTGTTTGTCTGTTACCAGCATAACTCAAAAAGTTATGAAGGATTTTGAAATTTTCAGGAAAGGTGTGTAATGGCACCGGGAACAGATGATTAGATTCTGGTTATGATCTGAGAGTGCATACCTCCACCAAGGGCTTTGTTTGTATTTGTGCAGCAGGATTACACAAAAACTACTCGATGGATTTGGATGAAATTTTCACCAGAGGTGGTTCTTGGGCTAGAGAGGAACCCATTATATTTTGGTGATGATCTGAAAATGCATACCTCAGCCAAGGCTCTTATCTTCTCACAGAGTGTTAGCAACAATACTCCAAAACTGATGGACAGACTTTGATGCCATTTTCACCACAAGTGGCTATATGCCTACACACAAACCCATTACTTTTTGGAGGAGATCCATGACAAATGGAAGGAACCTTGGCAGAGGTATGCGCTCTGAGTGCTTTTCTAGTTTTTTTTTTTTTTTTTTGTGGGAATGAAGGTGGTGAGGAAATGTGAAAGGACAAGGCAGAGTTTATCTCACGAGTCAGGTTTATTCACATTCTCCAACATCAACAATACAGGAAGAGGAAGAAACCAGACCTTCATCCCTTTTTATACCCCCAGGAGCTTTAAAGCTCCAGTCACAATGCATTTAATCCCCAGTAACAATGCATCCCTTTCAGATCTTATCACCCCCAACCCAAAGTCACTGGCAGCCAGGAAATCCCCCACGGCCATCTCTTTGCATACCATAGACCACATTTCACATCCTCCTGTTATCTCCGAGGAGGCTCAGTCCTTTGTTCATCTGAGACGTGGAGCATACAGTGATATACATATGAAGCATAAGGTGATATACATTTGTGCATATGAAACCTACATATGTGTCCCACAGTGGTTTCAAAATATTAACCAGAAACTACTCTGGAGCTTGGTGGCTAACCAAAAATTCACATTGTCTGTGCGGACAACTTAATTGAAGTGCGTGCTGTGATAGACATTTGTGTTAAGTTGCAAGTTTTGCTTTGTTTCACACGTGAGAATTTAATATCATTCCATTTTATTTGTTCATGCACCTCATAATACAGACAAAATTAAAAAAAAATAATAAGAAAATAGAAAAAAATTGTTTATTGATTGGTTTGCACAGCTGTGTAGGTATAACGCAGAATGTTCTGCAGAAAATATAAAATGGTTATATGAGGGGGGAATGTCACCACAAATTAAACCGACCTTTTTCATTAAAGTAATACATGGTTGAAGCAATCATGCTGATGCAGGACTGTGTGAATATAACTACCGGTTTCAAAGTCAGAGTTTTTATCAACACCGTGCAAACATGCATTTTGTTAATACTGTGGGACACGTATATGCACATATGTATATCATTGTATGATTCATACGTATACCACCTTAGGCTTCACATCTGAGACGGAACAAAGGACTGAGCCGCTCTGGAGATAACACGAGGATGTGAAAGTTTAGTCTTTGGCATGCAAAGAGACAGCCGTGGGGGATTTCGCCCAGCGGCCAGAGACTGGAGGTGGGGGGTGTTAAGATCGGAGGAAGTTACATTGTTACTGGGGATTAAGTACCATGTGACTGTGTGTTTTGATGTCCTGAGTAGAAAAGGGACAGATGTTGGGGGATTCGTCCTCTTTCTGTTTTTGGATGATGTTGGAGAATGTGAATAAATCTGACTTGTGAAATAAACTCAGCCTCGTCCTTCCACCTTCTCCACAATACAGAGATAAAAAATACCATTGTGCAGAGAAGTTTTTGTGACTTTTTTCTCACATATATATTAATATTGAAGCGTCATAGTGACCGTGAGTGTGGCAAGCATACTCGTGTCCTGGCTGACTACACAAATCCCCAAGGGAAGTTCATTAAATACGATGCTTAAGAGGGAATAAACAAATAAATGAAACCTTGCTGCACCAAACTTTTATCACTTCCACCATATGCGCCCAGTGATTGCTGTGTTTGCTACAGTTACACAAATAAAAAGCACATGAAAAAAAACAAGTAGCCGACTGAAGCGGAGAACTTTCTGTCTAAACTTCTGCAGTGTATCCCTGTGTGCATGTGATGTGTGTGTATGTGGTGGGTGTGTTAAAAGGGTGTGTGTGGTTAAGCTCATTGGGTGCTCAGCACCTCTAAAGCGCTCATCCTCGAACCGCCCCTGGGGAGGACAGTTCTTTTTGTTGGTTGGCGGGTCATGTCCCCCCTTTCCCCCTTTGATTTCATCCTATGAACATGGATGGTGGTTGGCAGCTGACAAGATGATTTTGGATCATTTTGTTCCTCTTCAGTCACCCACTAGACACATCAAATACAAGAATAAATTGATTTTTATGGTTTTATGGAGATTTTTTTAAAATTCATTTTATGCATTTATTTTGTATGCTCCCATGAAACTATGGAAAAAAAAAACTGAAGTGGAAATGTATTCATATTACTGTTGATGTGATGCTTTATTCTGTTTCTATGCCAGAAATTGTGACATGTTACTGCTGAGGCTTTGCAGACCCTATTGGGGTGTAATTTTAAGAAACTGAACTACTGTCTTCCCAATTATGTGCAGCCCAAGGACTGCTTGCATGATGAAGTTATGCACTGTTTGATATGTTACCACATGAAGCAATGATGAAAGCACCTTGCAGAACTGTATAAAGGAGTGTGTTTTGTGACCTTGAGAGGCAGAGGGGAGTGCTCAGCTGTGAGGTATATTTCAGCAGCCTGCTGTCTTTTCTCTGCGTGCAGGGAAAGTAAAGGCTATCCAAATTTTGCAGATCTCTGATGTTAATTATTTCAGGACCCAGGGAGGAAAGGCAAATAAAATTTCCTTAACAAAACGCTCAAGTCAAATCATGTCAATGTTCAGTCTGCATCTGCGCTATAAAGAGTAGTGAGCCAATCAGAGTGAAGCAGCTGAGTCATGGAGCAGCTGTGATGCTGAACTTTGAAAATATAGTGTGTGTGATACAGTCCAAGGACATTTTTTTTTTCACACAGGAGTTGTTCAGAACTCCTTATACAAAGATATAGAGTGATGATAATCAAGTGGCAGTAATGCACCTGTAAGTTTGTTGCCAACCACCCATCAAATCTAAAAGGAGAATATGAAGAAATTCTTCATTCTGCTCAGCATAGGCCACACACCCACCTTCACCTGTTTCCACTCAGCTCATTATGTTTAGCATTATTTAAGCTCTGTCTGTGCACTTGGAAAATTGTCAGTTCATTGTATTGTCAGCTCGCCGCCAGAGCAGCCCGTGCTCTGGCATTCCTCCTCTATAAGTGCCAACACCTGTCAGTTGTATCTGCGTTTAGTTTTTTCTTCAGTGTTTGACCAGTGCTACCTTGGTGCACCCATAGAGCCTGGGTTGTTCGGCTCCGGTCTGCACTTTTGTTTCAGGAACATCCTGGTTCTATTTTTCTCTTTTTCCCCACTTACCATTTACGCATGCGAGCATGTTAGTGCATTTGTATATTTTTTGTGGGTGCCATTTCGTTTGGGGACAATCTCCTGTAAAACGCTCACTAGGTAGTTGGTCTGTTTTGTTGTTTGGACATTTATATTATTAAACGCCACTTTCTCCTGCATTTGGGTTTCTCTCATCTCTGCGGCCTCGTTGAGACAGCTAATCATGACAATACATTTGCAAATGATAAAGTTTTGAAATAAATTGAATAAAATAATTTACCTGTTGGGAAATATCGTGTACAACGTTTTACCGTCCAGATGCCCTTTCTTATATTTGTTTATGTATTATGAAACTTAACCAAAAAACTTAAACTCGCTAAATATAACTGACTAACTCATGTGTGGAAACTGTTGGGGTGAATCGTGAATATTTGTCCTCACCTCACTTCAGTCTGATTTATTGATCAATCGCTTTTTCATTTACGATTAAAGAGTGAAAAAATATTGTTTGGATCATTGGGAAAGACTGGAACTTTTAAAAATGTCTGCGTTATCAGAAAGACTTTTAAATCACACAAAACTGTTTGAATGACCGGCCAACTCTGAAAAATGTAAGCAGCCTTTTGACCACAGGAGACACGGTTATGATGCTGCTGAGGGGAGGGAGAGAAGGGGTTTTTCGAGCTGTGAGATTTGAAATGTATTAAACAGCACACATAGAATCTGTGTATTTTAATTTGATAAATACATAGAAGTACTTTTTGGAAGAGCCAAGATGTTGAGCCGGTAGAGTTTTCATTTTTAGTTGTTTAAAGCTTATACTAGTTAAACCAATATTTTCAGAATTGAATTTGTGTTTTTCTCGGAGCCAAAATGTGTCATGCAGTGGCCCTCGCGAGCCACCATAAGACGCCACACCGTCACCAGAGAGTTGCGTTGATGTCTTTATTAATGGTTAAACAGTAACATAACATACATACTGGGAGGCATAAGGCTAACAAAGCTCACTTACGGGTCCACAGGATTGCACGTTAGACAGTCAATACAATTACGACGACGACGATGCTGCTGCAAGATGCTGCCGCTGGCGCCGGTTTTTGAAGCTGGCCGCTAACGACCGCAAATGCAGCACAGCTGTTCAGACCTTGACAGCCGGAAGCTCCCCCGAGCGCTGTCACAATAACAGCTTGGAGAGCCGGAATAATAACACTGCTGTCAAAGCCTGACAGGAATAATATATGGCCCGAGCGCGAATAATATTAGCGTTCGGATCATGACAGTGCCTCCTCCTCAAGGGCGAGCTCCTGAGCACCCAGTAACACCCCCCCACCCCCCAGGGCGGGCGGGTGGGTAGGCAAGGAGAGGGAGACACAGACAGAAACAAGGCCCCACAAGAAAAAAGGAAAACACACATCCCCTGACATACTCATCCCATTTCAAACAGAAAACAACGGAACAACCAGGGCACTTATTTACAGGGCATGCATGAATTACAATCACATGGGGCACCCAAACATACGCATGGGGCTACTGATGTACAGAAAAAAAAAAAAAAACACCATGGTAACATGCTACATTCCCTTTGACAGGGGAAGGGAAAAAAAAAAAGGCTCGCTATCCCAAACAAACGCATGGAGTTACTGAGGTCAAGCAGCACCTGAACAGAGCATAAAACTACAATAACAATCCATACGTGGTTCAAAAACAAAAAGGAGCATTGTGGAGTGTGTGAAATCAGAGGCGGAATCATTTCAGACGATTTATTACACACTCACATCTTTCAAGCACAGAACAGAATGAACTCTCAAGCAGAAACTCCTCTCTTAAGTTTCATGGCATTTACATCACACACAACATGACATTTGCATCACACTGCATTCAACCCCCTCATCCTTGACTCCTTCCTGCAATCTCACCAGAAATCCCCTGCTCTTTGTTCTCCCAAGCTTATCCACGGTCTCCTGTCTGAGATGCTAGACAATCTGGCTCTCCCAAGGTGCTACACATCGCTACAGCATCATCTTTCCAAAAACCCAGTGAAGAGGAATGTAGGAGGTTGTAGGACCTTGGGGAAGTCAGATTATTTAGCATCTCAGAGGGAGACAGTGAATAAGCATGAGAGAACAATGCCCAGGGAGTTCCTGGATAGCTGGAAGGAGTCAGGGACATAGGGGGTTGAATGCAGTGTAATGTAAATGTCATGCTGATTTCTGATAAGAAATTGCCATGAAACGTGTGAAGAGTGATTTGAGTGAAGAGAGGAGAGCTTATTGAAATCATTTATTCTGTTCTGTGCTTGTGAGACGTGAAGTGTGTAATAAACCGTCTGTCCATGAATCTGCCTCTTATTTGACACACTCCACACTGGTGACCCTAGACATATTATGGAAAACGAGGCAAGAACCCCGGAGCCGGCCCGGTCAGGAAGCCCCAACGACGCAGCAGCCATCCCACAGACAGCCCAGACTGGAGCCCCCAGCAACGCGTGTGCAGTTTCAGTCAAGCTACCGGACTTCTGGCAGCACAACCCGCGCACTTGGTTCCACCACACAGAGGCCCAGTTCGCCCTCCGGGGAATAACAGCAGACAACATCAAGTTCTACCATGTAGTAGCAGCGCTGGACACCCGCACAGCCCAGCAGGTAGTGAGCCTGCTCGATCAGCCTCCAGCCCACAGCAAATACGAGGCACTCAAGGCTGCGCTGACCCGGCGCTACATGCTCTCGGAATGTGAGAGAGCGGAGAGGCTCCTGGGACGGACCGAGTTAGGAGATGGTTCGGCCGTCGACCTGATGGAGAAGATGCTGGCGTTAATGGGCATGGACGACGGGCACTTTCTGTTTGCCCACCTTTTCCTCCGGAACCTTCCAACGGAGGCGAGAGCGGTTCTGGCCAATTCGCCGTTGCTGGCCGCGCATGACTATTGTGCACTAGCCCAGGAGGCAGACCGGATCATCCTCACCACCCGGGCGATCACTGTCAATGCGGCGGCGGCGGAGCCCAGCGAAACGACCAGAGGAGGCGAGGAGCCACCGACGGTAGCGGCAGCAGGGACCAAGGAGCGCCAGAGAGACAGGTTCTGCTTCTACCACCAATGCTTTGGAGAGAAGGCACGCAGATGTGTGCCACCGTGCCAATTCAAGCGCTCGGGAAACGCCAAGGCCGGCAGTCGGTAGCAGCTGCGACCGTCGGTGAAGAGAACAAGCTGTTCTACGTGACGGACTCGCGCTTGGGGAGACGCTTCCTCGTCGACACCGGAGCCCAGAAGAGCGTCATCCTGCCGTCCTACGCTGACCGGCTGGCAGGACCTAGCGGCCCCGGACTTGTGGCAGTAAACGGCTCGGAGATTAAGACGTTCGGTGAGAGAACACTGGCCTTATCTCTACATGGCCGCTCGTATGAGTGGACTTTTATCATAGCAGCACTGTGTTGCCCGATCCTGGGCGCTGATTTTCTGTGTGTGCATGGTTTACTTGTGGATGTTGCTAACAGACGCCTGGTTAATGCACTGTCCTTTGAATCTCTCCCCTGTATAGCTCGAGGGACCCCGCCAACAGCACAAGCCAACATCACAGCTCCAGGCGGTAAGTTCCACACACTGCTCACTCAGTTCCCAGCACTCACGGTCCCGACGTTTTCGGTGGTCATCGCTAAGCACGAGGTGGAGCACTTTATCACCACCACCGGGCCGCCCGTTTTTGCAAGACCTCAGCGCTTGGACGCAGCTAAACTGGCCATAGCGTGCGAGGAGTTCGCCAACCTGGAAAGGTTGGGCATCATCAGGCGTTCGAACAGCCCATGGGCATCCCCGCTACACATGGTCCCTAAGGCTGAGGGATCGTGGCGACCGTGCGGTGATTTCCGCAGGTTGAACAACGCCACAGCACACGACCGCTACCCGATTCCCCACATACATGATTTTTCTATTCACCTCGCCGGAGCACGCATTTTTTCCAAAATAGACCTGGTCCGCAGTTACCACCAGGTCCCAGTGCGGGCGGAAGACGTACCCAAAACAGTGGTAATAACTCCGTTCGGCTTATTCGAGTTCCTGCGCATGCCATTCGGGTTAAAAGGCGCGGCACAGACGTTCCAGTGCATGATGCATGTGCTGCGCGACCTCCTGTTCGTGTTCGTCTACCTGGACGATATCCTGGTAGCCAGTGCGTCCGAAGATGAACACAAAACCCACCTCGGGACGGTTTTCTGGAAGTTGGAGGAGCACGGGTTAATAATCAACCCGGCGAAATGCCAGTTCGGCGTGACGGAGATTGATTTTTAGGGGCAATCCCATTGCCCAACAAAGTGAGCGCTGTGGCAGATTTTCCCCGGCACCAGACGGTCAGGGCACTGCAAGAATTTTTGGGGATGGTGAATTTTTATAACCGTTTCGAAACGGGCCGGCAGCAGAGACAGCTGGCCACGAGCTCAGAGTTTACTACCAATATTCAGCATGTGTCGGGTAAACTGAATGTGGTGGCGGACTGCCTCTCGCGCGTCGTGGTGGCCCCGGTCTATGTGGGGATAGATTACGCAGCCATGGCCGCGGAGCAGATTAGCGATGCAGACGTGCGTGCGCTCCAGTCTGGACCAACAGGGTTAAGACTGGAGAGCAGGGTGCTGCAAGACGGCATGCCCCCTCTGATCTGCGATCTCTCCACGGGACGCCCGCGTCCGGTGGTTCCGGTCGCGTGGCGCCACCGCATGTTTGAGGTGGTTCACACTCTGGCGCACCCAGGAGTGAGCGGGTCAGTCAAAATGGTGGGAGAGAAGTTCGTGTGGCCGAGCCTATGCAAACAAGTAAAAGAGTGGGCTGCAGCCTGTGTGGCGTGCCAACGAGCCAAGGTACACAGACACACGAAGGCTCCCTTGGAGCCATTTCGGGTACCGGCTAAGAGGTTCGACCATGATCACGTGGACCTCGTGGGCCCCCTCCCGCCATCGCAGGGGTGCACGCACCTCCTGACAGTGGTGGACCACACCACGTGCTGGCCGGAAGCAGTTCCGCTGGCGGCAACCATGTCCGCCGACGTGGCACGCGCTTTTTTAACAGTATGGGTGGTGCGTTTTGGAGTCCTGTTGGACATTACGTCCGACAGGGGCCCTCAATTTGTTTCCGACCTCTGGTCTGCGATGGCCCGCAGCCTGGGTGCTGCAATTCATCGCACAACCGCGTACAACCCACAGGTCAATGGGTTATGCGAGCGTTTTCATAGATCACTGAAAGCAGCGCTCAGGGCTTCACTGACGGATGCAAATTGGGTAGACAGGTTGCCGCGGGTTTTATTGGGGTTGCGCTCCGCGCCAAAAGAGGCAGAGCTTGTTTTTGCGCAGCCCCTATGGCTGCCCAGGGAATTTCTGCCAGATAATCCTGCACCGGACAGCTCCCAGTCTCAGCTTTTGCAGCGTAGCACAAACACAGGCACGCTGCCCAGCCCGGTTCACCACTGTTTTCCGCGTGCTTTCGTGCCTAAAACTTTGAAGAACGCGGAGTTCGTGTTCGTCAGACACGACGCCCACCGCCCTTCATTGTGCCCACCCTATGATGGACCGTTCAGAGTGTTGGAAACAGGGGATAAGCATTTTTTGCTAGACTTGGGGGGTAGCCGGGAGAAAATTGGCATAGACAGACTCAAACCCGCCTTTGTAGCAGCGGATGGTCAAATGCTGTTGGCTAGGGCCCCTCGGCGTGGAAGACCCCCACGGAGAGCTCCCCATAGAAACGATTCACCAGGGCAGTCACATGGACAGAGCGAAGTTCCCCCCCCCCTCGCCACGGCCCACCTGCAGTCAGACACACTCCCAGTACCCCTCCACCGGCACAGCAGCACCATGGAGGTGGTAAACCCCAGTTACAGCAGATATGGGAGGAGACGGAAGCCAAAACAGCGTGTGGACTGATGTTCTATTGTTCTATCTAAGATGCTGGGGGGGGGGGGGGCGGTGTAGGACCTTGGGGAAGTCAGATTATTTAGCATCTCAGAGGGAGACAGTGAATAAGCATGGGAGAACAATGCCCAGGGAGTTCCTGGCGAGATAACTGGAAGGAGTCAGGGACATAGGGGGTTGAATGCAGTGTAATGTAAATGTCATGCTGATTTCTGATAAGAAATTGCCATGAAACGTGTGAAGAGTGACTTGAGTGGAGAGAGGAGAGCTTGTTGAAATCATTCATTCTGTTCTGTGCTTGTGAGATGTGAAGTGTGTAATAAAACATCTGTCCATGAATCTGCCTCTTATTTGACACACTCCACAAGGTATTAAAGTTTAACTTAGGAAATCAACATTAACCTTCGAAATAGTCTTAAGTACAAAGTCGCCATTTAACAGTCACCAAATGTACCCCGAAAAGTAAAAGTCAGACATAAATTGCAAATAGAGTCGCGCCTCTAACATGAGGCCCAAATCACAATCACCAATATACAAACAGTTTCAAATTACTCGCTCGAGTGTCTTAAATCAAAAATGACAACTTATGGGGAGTTCCTTAGAATTTTTTAACTGAATCTGTGAACATGATCAAAAAGAGTCAAATTATTGCCCCTGATGACCTTCACACCATACAGTCCAAACGGACAGCGGCAGGCAGAGACCAAATACCACAGGAACAGTTCCAGCGGTCTCCCTGCGTCCGATGGCCGGCGGGTGGTCATGAGGAACAGAACGAGATCGAGCGGCCTGCCCCAGTCCCAGTCCCCGAGAGACAAGTCCTCCGGCGGCCGAACCAGGTCACCCAGTAACAGATACAATTTTTCGGGTGGCCGACCCAAGGCGCCAAACCGGCTAAACAGTTCCTCGGGTGGCCGTCCCGCATCCCTCAGCCACCAGAACCGTGGAGGAATAGTGTGCGGTGGCCTCCCTGACGGGGAAACTGCATAGGAGCACCTAACCGCAAGAAGAAAACCTCCAATGGCCCCCAGCGATGACGACCCAGACTGGCGGCTCTTGAGAGGGGAATAATCAGGAAGAAGACGAGCTCACATCATGTCAGACGGTGAAGGAGCTGCAGCTCCTCCACCGACCTCACCCCATACCGATGCGGCCATTGTAGCTCCGCCCACGTTGGACCCCGATTGGGTCACAGCTGCACCCACGTCGGACCCCCACTGGGTCACAGCTGCTCCCGCGTCGGACCCCGACTGGGTCGGCACCGCATTGGCAACGACCTCCACCCCCGAACTTGGGACCTCCTGCACCGCGAACTCCACAGACTCCAAGCCGGTGACACTGTGAAGAGGCTCAGAGGACAAGAGTGGACCGGGATCAGTATCCCCGGCAGCGCCAGAGCCCAGCGAGACAAGTTTGGGCGCAGCAGACGGCTGCTCCTTGCTCGCCTCCCCGCGAGGCAGGCAAAAATGCTCTAACACAACACAAAGAAAAACAAGGAAAAGCACTTGCCTGCACTCGGGCTCTGGAGCCGTCCAGGACTCCGTCGATCCAGGTTCGGGTAGAAGCTCGTCTTCGGACTCCCACTCAGCTGCGTCGAGCTCCACAGCCGGCATGATGGTTTGTGCAGTCGGATCCTCTGGTGCTGACGTCTGCGCTGATAACCCGCACGGCGTGGCGGCAGGGGACCCTCGACCCGCCGGTTCGGGCTGCTCCTCCGTGGAGACCCAGGGACGCTTCCTCATTGGCTCAGGCTCCACGCCGCAGTCCGCTTTTCTCCTCTGCCCATGATGTGGCTGCGGGGCCGGAATTGTTCCCAGAGCCGCAGGTCCCCCCCCTCGTCCGACGATGTAGGCCTAACGCCGAGGACCGCTCAGCAAGGGGAAACACAGAGGCAGCAGGTTCAGGTAAGACGATTACAGCCTGTGGCGGGAGCTCAGGGGGCTGCAAACCCCGAACTCCCCCCCCCAGGAGTCAGACAAGGCAGAGCACAATTATACGTAGGAAAGTGAACTTGAACTTGCCTGTCTCTCCAAGGGAGGGTGGTGCCGGCTGTAGTGGGTGTTGCTCCCTCCTTCTCCTGCAGGATGATGTCAGAGGGCCCCCTGGAAGGACGAAGGGGAGCCGCTCGCAAGGAACCATGGACAGGGCTCGCCGAAGCAGGACTCTTCACACACACCGCAGCTGGAGGAGGCGTCGGAGAGGAGGAGGCGACAGCCGAGATGAACCGGGCACAGCACACTGACGGGGCAGCAGGGGAAGATGGCCCGGGGAGAGAGGCTGCGGGGATTCCCTACTGACAAGACGCCGAGAAGGCAGCTGACTGGTTGATTGGGTCATTCCGGCGGCCCGGATCCGGAACAGAAGCTTGCTGGGGATGCCCTTGGCCGCAGCGCCGATGTCTACAACGGCCCCCGGATGGTGCGAACTCCTGGAGTGGATCGAGGACAGGAACGGGATCCCGAAGCGAGGAGCGGGAATGCCTCCTCTTCTGCTTCATGCCGTAGTCCTCCTCCACCATACGGAGTATTTTGCGTTGCGCGGCGATGTCATCCCTCCTCGCGCCGACTTCTGGGTGGTTGGCGTAGCGGGGAGAAAGATGATTGAGCACGTGCTCAGCGCAGTCCAGGTACCAGAGTACACTGCGGTCGTAGTCCAGGAGGGAAGCGGAGATGAGTGTCTCGTCCACGTACTCCAGGACGTCCGCCAACTCGTGGCTCGGACTCCGAGCACGGCCCCTCCATGACGGCATTGGGTCCACAGCACACCGTACCCAGACAGGGAAAGAGCAAAGCCCACTTAAACACTAACTTGCTGGCGAAAGGCGTCTCGGGTTGACGTCACCGTTAAAACGCCGTTTTGGCAGCAGTATACTGTCATGCGGAGGCCCTCGCGAGCCACCATAAGACGCCACACCATCACCAGAGAGTTGTGTTGATGTCTTTATTAACGGTTAAACAGTAACATAACATACATACTGGGAGGAATAAGGCTAACAAAGCTCACTTACGGGTCAACAGGATTGCACATTAGACAGTCAATACAATTACAACGACAACAATGCTGCTGCAAGATGCTGCCGCTGGCGCCAGTTTTTGAAGCCGGCAGCTAACGACCGCAAATGCAGCACAGCTGTTCAGACCTTGACAGCTGGAAGCTCCCCCGAGCGCTGTCACAATAAGAGCTCGGAGAGCCGGAATAATAACACCGCTGTCAAAGCTTGACAGGAATAATGTATGGCCTGAGCGCGAATAATATTAGCGCTCGGATCATGACAAAATGTGTTGATAATACAATTCTTCAAGCAGAAGTATCTTTAACCGCTTTATAGAAAACATCACGCCTTAGATCCCCAGTCTGAGAAACTGTTGAGCCCAAGGTAGAGACAAAGTTGGTTATGCAATATTCATTTCTCTAGGAAAAAAAACCCAACAAATTATTTACACGATGCCTGATCAAAAAGCTAAAGTTACCGATTCTTGATGTTTTCTTTTTAAAAACAAACTACGTAAGTGTAACCCAGTGTTAAAAACGTGATGGAATTATGAGTGTCGATACCGCTTTAAGAGGAAGGGGGGACACTCATTTCACAGTGGAAATGTGTGTGTTGTGTCATCTGTTGTTATGCCCTCCAGGCTCCTACAAACCTGTAATCGGTCTGATCTGGCCCAATTATCCCTTTTGCCCAGATAGAACCAAAAAGGGTACTACACCTAAGTGAGTAGGTGTTAGTGGGTGTTACACAAAAATCTGGCGAGCCAGCCAGAGGCCTGGAGCGTTGCACAACAGATGAGGATTCTGTTTTGACCCCTGACTAAACAGTTTATATACTGCCAAAATGGATTTTGTGGAAAAACATGGTGTTAAAATCCCTAATGCAGTCATTCTCAGTGGTGTTGTTGATAAAGAGAAAGAAACAGACATTTTTGAGTTTCTAGAGCAACATGGCACTATTCGTAGGGTGCTTAGCATTAATGATAACTCATCTGACTTTGACAAAAGTCATATTGTAGAGTTCGAGTCTGGATTAACCATGGAAGCATTAGCACCTACGTTGCCGTGCTCCTTTCCATCCACTGACAATCCTAAGGTTAAATACTGCATTCAAGATCTAACTGATGTCTACACTAAAACTGTAGGGGGCAGTGTTACTGAGGCTTATCTTAGCAACCTGAGGGGTTTAGCTAAGTTAAGTGGAAAAGGTTTTGAAGAGGTGTTGCGGGAGGTTATGTCCACAATAGGAAAGTCTATTGAAGCTGCTGAAACAGCTGAAACGGTCGCTGCTGACGTTGATCCTCCTTTCCCTACTGTAGAACCCACCCAAAGTGGAGTCTCTCCTCCACTCCAAGTTGAAGTGCCTCGCACCCCTAAAACCACTCAAGCACTCTTCCAAAGCCCTCTTAGACCAAACTTGACACCTCAAATGTTGAGCCCAGCTGATTTTAACCCACCCGAGGTTCAGAAAATCGTAGTCGAGCATGTCATTAAACATGCAGAGAAGCCGTCAAACGCCCATTCCTCCTTGAGAATCAGAGCTTTCTCTGGCAAAACGCCAAGACCGTATACTGAAGCTGACTATGAAACATGGCGTTCACATGTTGACTTGATGATGGAAGATACTTCTTTGTCTGACTTGGAAAAATCTCGCAAGATCCTTGAAAGTCTTCTTGCTCCTGCATCTGATGTTATTCGCTTTCTTGGGTCTGAAGCCACCTCTGCCGACTATCTTAAGCTTTTGGACTCAGCTTTTGGGACTGTTGAAGATGGTGAGGAACTGCTTGTGCGATTCATGAACACTTTCCAAGATTATGGAGAAAAACCCTCTCCATATCTGCATCGTTTGCAGGTGGCGCTCAATCTCACAGTGCGTAGAGGCGGTCTGGAGCCAAAGGAAGAGGACAAACAGCTTCTCAAGCAGTTTAACAGAGGCTGTTGGGATGATAATCTGCTAAAGGAGCTACAGATGGAACTGAAAGATAAACATCCACCTGCGTAAGCAGAGTTGTTGCTTCACCTTTGCACTGTTGAAAACAGACAAGAAGTTAAAAACACACGCATAAAAAACACTTGGGCGCCACAAAACCAAAAGCAGCCTCCTACGAACAAACAGTCACCGAAACAAGTACAAATAGTGAAGTAGAGTCTGACAGTCTGAAAGAACTGAAAAAGCAAATCGCTGATTTAAAAAGCCAATTAGCTGCTGTTGTGAAACAAAAGAAACAAGCACCACTGAAGAAAGACCCAACTAAGAAATCTGGAAATAAAAAACCTGACCATGCCAAACCTCAAAACTTACCTTCGTCCAGCCGTCCCAATACTAGGCCCAAACCATGGTATTGCTTCCGCTGTGGCAAAGATGGGCATATTGTAGCCACTTGTGAGTCAGAGCCAAACCCTGCACTTGTAGCTGCAAAACGCAAAGAATTAAGAGTAAAAAGACAGATTTGGGACAGTCGGAACCCCCAATCTTCTTTACAACTGAAGTCTACCCCTGTTGCGGGACAAACAGAGGCTAGTTCAGAGATGACTTGTCCCAAACCAAAAGCTCCATTCAAGACTTGCTAAACTGAAGTCACACTCCAAAACAGACCCCTTTTACTTTCCTAATGGTCTAATTGGTACAAAAAGTACAGCACAAGTGAAAGTGAATTGCTGTACTGTGAGCTGTTTGTTAGATACAGGCTCCCAGGTGACTACTGTCCCTGAGTCCTATTACAGACAGTACTTATCCAACCATGAGATTAAGCCACTTTTTGAGCTGTTAGAAGTGGAGGGAGCTAACGGTCAGAGTGTACCTTACTTAGGCTACATTGAAATGCATGTCACTTTCCCAAAAGACTTTTTCGGTATTGAAGCAGAAGTGCCAACACTTGCCTTAGTGGTTCCTGATGTACGTGCAGCTGATCAGTCCTTAGTGTTAATAGGGACAAACACATTAGATGTACTTTACGAGCTGTACTCTGATGCATGTTCTGAACTGCAGCCAACCATGTCACTTGGTTATAAGGCAGTGTTAAAAGTCCTTGAGCTACGGCACAGACAGTCCAAAGACACTAGCCTTGGTTTAGTGACCATGCGCCACAAAGAGCCACAGTTAGTTCCTGCAGGCCAGACAGTTGTTCTAGATGGCGCTGTAGCTGTGTCAGCTTTCAACAGTGAAAAATCTGTCTTGTTAGAACACCCGGTAATGTCAGCCTTACCTGGTGGTATTCTAGTAAAACCATGTCTCATAGACTTACCTGAAAGAGCACCTTACCTTGTTCCAGTTTTACTCACCAATGAATCGGAACATGGCGTGACAATCCCTCAGAAGTGTGTCATTGGAGAAATTTGTGCATATCAACGAGTCCTATCACAAGAACACTCCGTGAAAGTTACAAAGTTCAAAACTGAACCAAAGTCCACTCTGAAGTTCAACTTTGACTCTTCCCCCATTAGCGCTGAATGGAAAGAACGCCTAACAGAAAAACTCAGTCAAATGCCCAAAGTATTTGTACAAAACGATCTTGACTTTGGCAAAACGGATCAAGTGAAACACACAATCAAATTATCAGATGAGACACCGTTCAAACACAGAGCACGTCCCATACATCCAAATGACCTGGAAGTGGTCCGTAAGCATCTCAAAGAACTCCAAAAAGCAGGCATGATAAGAGAGTCCACTTCCCCATTTTCTTTGCCTATTGTATGTGGTGCGAAAGAAAAACGGCGATGTCCACCTTTGTATTGATTACAGGAAGCTTAACATGCAGACTGTAAAAGATGCTTACGCCCTCCCCAACTTGGAGGAAACATTTTCCACCTTGACCGGTTCACAGTGGTTCTCTGTCCTCGATTTAAAGTTGGGGTACTACCAAATTGAGGTAGAGGAGATGGACAAACCAAAGACGGCGTTCGTATGTCCCATGGGCTTTTGGGAATTCAATAGAATGCCCCAAGGCATTACAGACGCCCCCAGCACGTTCCACCGCCTCATAGAGAAATGCATGGGCGACATGAATCTGCATGAGGTGATTGTGTTACTCGATGACATCATTGTATTCTTCAAGACGGCTGAAGAACATGAGGCTCGCTTAATGAAAGTTCTTAATTGCCTAAAAGAGTACGGGCTTAAACTCTCCCCTGAGAAATGCAGATTTTTTCAAACTTCTGTCAGATACCTCGGTCACATTGTGTCCAGTAGAGGAGTTGAGACCGACCCTGAAAAAGTGAAAGCCCTAAGTACCTGGCCTGTGCCCCGTGATCTCAAACAGCTTCACTCATTCTTAGGCTTTTCAGGGTACTATAGGAGGTTCATTAAGAACTATTCCAGCATCGTTAAGCCCCTCACTGACTTAACATCAGGCTACCCTCCTTTGCGATAAAGTCCAAAGCCCAAAGCTAAGCCTGCCCAGTACCACGACCCAAAGACACCGTTTGGCGAGCGATGGACTTCTTCCTGTGATCTTGCATTCAAAACCATCATTGAAAAGCTCAGTACTGTGCCTGTCCTGGGTTTCGCTGACCCTCAGTTACCATATACACTCCATACTGACGCCAGCACTATAGGGCTTGGCGCCACCCTCTATCAAGAGCAGGAGGGCCAGACTAGGGTCATAGCTTTTGTAAGCCGGGGGTTGTCTAGAAGTGAGTCCCGTTACCCCGCCCATAAATTGGAATTTTTGGCTCTAAAGTGGGCAGTAACGGAGAAGTTCGCACACTATTTATATGGCAATCATTTTACTGTCGTGACAGACAGTAACCTCCTGACGTACATTTTGACTACTGCTAAGATGGATGCCATGAGTTATAGGTGGCTAGCTGCTCTGTCAACGTTTAACTTTAAGCTTCAATACAGAGCGAGCAAGCTTAACTCAGATGCAGACAGACTCCCGAGGTGGCCACATGGCGAGTTACTTAATGACGCAGTGTCCCAAAAGGAGCTTGATCGCATACAGCAGTTCACTCAAACTCACTTGTCTCTTCCTGAAAGCAGTTTAAGTTCCGAGGTAGTGTCTGCTATATGTGAAAAACACCTTGTCTGTAACTCTCCAGACAACACCTTCCCTTTGGTTCACTCATTAGCCCTCTCTGTAGTCGCCATTCCAGATGACTATGCTGATGAAGATGGCTGTGGTGGTCTTCCAGTTGTACTCCACATGACTCCTGAACAGGTCAAAAACGAACAAAGAACTGACCCCTGTTTAAGAGAAGTGATTGCACAAATTGAAACTGGGCTAAAAGTTCCACCAACTGTACAAATTGAACTTCCTGACATCAACTTGTTACTCCGAGAGCTCGGTCGACTTGAAATGTGCAATAACATCCTCTACCGCACTCGTCAAGATGGAGGAAATGTTACTTACCAGCTCGTCTTACCTGAACAGCTCCGTGATTCAGTCTTTCAAAGCCTCCACTGTGACATGGGCCATTTAGGCACTGAGCGTACTTTGGATCTAGCCAGAACAAGGTTCTATTGGCCTCGCATGGTGGCAGATATTGAAAAGAAGATCAAGACATGTAATCGCTGCGTAAGACGTAAAACCGCTCCAGAACGAGCTGCTTCGCTTGTCAATATCAAGTCCACCCAACCGCTCGAACTCATCTGTATGGATTTCCTGTCCATTGAGCCCGATCAAAGTAATACGAAGGATGTGCTCGTGCTAACTGATCATTTCACAAAATACACTATAGCCATCCCTACCAGCAATCAGAAAGCTCAGACCGTTGCAAAGGCACTTTGGAACAACTTTATAGTCCACTATGGGATTCCCGATGAGTCCCATATCATAAAAGAACTTGGCAAAATCATGGGCATTCGCAAAATCCGGACAACACCCTATCATCCCAGAGGTAACCCGGTAGAACGTTTCAATAGAACGTTATTGAGCATGCTTGGTACTCTGGAGGAAAAGAACAAAACTCATTGGCACAACTATGTGAAACCACTTTTACATGCGTACAATTGTACAAAAAATGACACTACTGGTTTTGCCCCTTATGAGTTAATGTTCGGTCGTCAGCCGAGATTGCCCATCGACCTTGCATTTGGGCTCCTGTTTCACAACAAAAGTTTCAAGTCACATTCCCAGTACATTGAAAAGCTGAAGACAACTCTACAAGAAAGCTACAAACTAGCAACAGAAAATGCTAACAAATGGCTGAAAGAAACAAAACAAGATTTGATATGCGAGTGAAACCCTCAAAACTAGAACCAGGCAACAGAGTTTTGGTACGTGCAGTCCGCCTCAGAGGCAAGCACAAACTAGCAGACAGGTGGGAAGCTGAAATTCACATTGTGGTGAGCCAAGCACGTGACTTGCCTGTTTACACTATAAAACCTGGGACAAAAGATGGTCCTGTTCGCACCGTTCACCGCAACCTCTTGCTTCCCTGTGGTTTTCTTGCCCCTGTTGAAGAAGAACCTGTCCAACCAAAACATGTCCGCCAACCTAAGACAAGACAATCATCTGAACAAAGTGAGGAATGTGAGAATTCAGAACCGGAAAATGAAAATGTCTATTGGTACAAAGAAGAACCAATCCAAACGCCCATAAAGCTCACTCGAGTTTATGAAATTCCCCATCCAAAGACATTCTTTAAAGGAGACATTCCTGCTGAAACTCACTTTCCTGAGGATGACAACCAAATAGAAAATGTCACTTCACCTAGATGTGACAACTTATCGAATGATGGAAACCTGGAGGAAACTGAAACAAATGTGGAACCATCAAACAATGAGAATGGACCTGAAAGTGAAACCAACTCACCTGATAAAAGTACCTGTGATGAACCTGTGGAAGAAAAAGAACCTGAAAAAGAAGTCCCACAGACTGTAAGATGCTCCAAGAGGACAACCTCCCAGCCAGAAAGACTACAGTATAGTCGGTTGGGAAATCCTCTCGTAACTGTTGCCCAGTCCCTGTTTCAAGGACTAAACCTGGCTTTTACCAGAGCCTTAAGAGAGACAGATCCTAAGATTACTCAAACCTGGCTTTTACCAGAGCTTTAACAGAGTCAGATCTTAGGAATATTCCCATGAACACTAGTTCTCCCATCAGCACCATTTAGCTAATCCCATGCAAAGGGACTTGCATGATTCTAAGGGGGGATAGTGTAACCCAGTGTTAAAAACGTGATGGAATTATGAGTGTCGATCCCACTTTAAGAGGAAGGGGGGGCACTCATTTCACAGTGGAAATGGATACTTTGAAGATGGGTATGTAACTACAATGTAATTCATAAAATGTGTTTGTGAATGGCTGGGAGCATTTTCTGGAAGGTTTTGATGGAGTTCCAGACGTTTATATTTGGCGTTTTGGGCCATTGTTAGTTTGGCAGCAACAGCCAATGGGGTCCCACCAGCCAATGGGGTCACACACTCTCTCCCTCGGTCTGTGCATAATCCGCAGAACGCTCTTAGACACTGCTGAGACACGACCGAGACAGACGATCACTCACTGAGATGGAGACGCTGACGTGATAATAGCAGCCCTTGCCTGGATAAAATTTAAGATTGGTAAGCCTAAATTAACATACCTGCCAACTACTCCGGTTTTGGCGTAATGGTTCCGGTTTTCAAGACCCCATTCCGGGTTACGGCTTTATTAATCAAAATTACGGTTTTTCACTAAAAATTCAGTCAAAAATTTTAAATCGTAAAAAAAACACGAAAGCAATTCCAAACACGAGATCGCTAGGAATCGTATCTAAATTTAGAACATAGTAGCGTCAGTAGCGTTTCTTTTCGTGGTTCGCTGCTACGCTTTACCTGAAGCGGTTGTTAAGCTAACGCTATCACTATTGAGGGTATTGAGGTTTCTATTCTCGCGTGAAATCCCGGAGAGGCGTGCGTACATGGCGAGATGTAAACACGATGTTAACTGCTGCAGACGTTCACACGACTGCACTTCAATCCTGGCAAATGGACCAAGCCTTGTCATGCTTGGTGTATCATGTAAACACATAAAATATCAGAGCGATTTTGCCGTCTTTTACGCGCGTGTCTGTTAAACAGTGCTAGTATACCCTGCTGATATTTCTAGTCTTCTAGTTACCTCCTCCAAGGAGGTTATGTGATCATCAGCGTTGGTTTGTCTGTTTGTTTGTTAGCAAGATAACTCAAAAAGTTATGGACGGATTTTCATGAAATTTTCACAGATTGTCAGAAATGGGGTATCCTACAGATGATTAGATTTTGGTGGTGATCCGGATCACCGTCTGGATCCAGGAATTTTTTAAAGGATTCTTGTTTTTTTTTTTTTTATTTAACATTGCGAGATAGGGCCATTTTCAATATTTTATTTATGATGTTAAACACTGTATGGGGGGAACTGTGGCGCTTGGCGGAGGTCTGCGCTCTCCGAGTGCTTTTCTAGTATTCATAATACATCACATCTGGCCTATTTGAAGTTCTATGCAGTGTTAAGATAGTCTTTTGAATGCAAATTTAATGAATGAGTGAATCTTTATTTCGGATAGATTAAAAGTACAGGTTAAAAGAAACTGAATAATATAACAAAGGGGGAAAGAAAATCCAACAAGATCAAATTAGACAATAACTCCTCTGATTATACAGTTCAACATAAGTTATCTGAAATGGGTGATGGCTGAAGCCGCAGCTTATATTGCCCACTCATATTCCATCCAAGAATTCAAAAGAAAAACAAAACAAGAGCGATTACAATTCAGAACAAAGCTAAGACAAAATGTGACCAAAAAAAAAACTAAGTAACAACACAACACAGACTGGATACGACAATCCTTATGTGATTTTACATGCCATCTTGTATATATGTTTGTAGTATTTCTTCCTTTAGTTTTTGTTTAAATTGTCCAAGCGTTGTACATGATTTTAATTCAGGTCCAAAATCGTTCCATAATCTGACTCCTTGCACTGAAACACAGTGTTGCTTGGTGGTAGTTCTCACTGAAGGTTTTTGAAATATACATGTTCCTCTGAAATGATATTGTTTCTCCCTTATTTGGAACAGCTTTTGGATATTTGCGGGCAGTGATAGATTCTTAGCTTTAAACATTATTACTGCAGTTTTAAAGTCAACCAGATCTTTCAACTTGAGAGCTTTTAATTTAAGAAAAAGTGGGTTTGTTGGTTCCCTGTAAGCAGCTTTGTTTATTATTCTAATAGCTCTCTTCTGAAGCATAAAGACTGGATATATGTTTGTTTTATATGTATTTCCCCATACTTCAGTACAATATGTCATGTATGGGAGTGTTAATGAATGATACAAAGTATATAATGTGGGTTATTGATTCAGCAAATATTTTGCTCTGTGTAGTATTGCAATTGATTTAGATATTTTACCTTTAATATAATTAATATGTGACTTCTATGTCAAATGCTAATATTTGTTTGACACTGCGGCCCCTGGACCCCGGCTAGCTACTAGGCTTTTCATGTTTGAAAGCTGAAGAAATATTTTTTTTTTTTTTTTTGTTACTTATTTGTACCCGTAGGTAGATTTTGGTTTTGCAGTCCGGTGACAAGCCACCGGCTGCCGGTCGCTGCGTGCGCGAGCGCCCTAAACCTACATGTTTTTGGTATGCGGGAGGAAACCGGAGAAATCCCGGAGTAAACCCACGCAACACGGGGAGAACATGCAAACTCCACACAGCTCACTGTTGGTCGGGGGCTGGGATCGAACCCACGATCTCATGATCCCCGCGATCCCCCGGCCGAGGGTAAACTGTGCTGCCACAGTGCTAAACCACTGCGCCACCGTGCAGCCAAATATGAGGTTGTTAGCTACATTCTAACTTGATTTAATGCTAATATTTGTTTGGCGTCGGGGGGCTTCGCCCCCCTGAACCCTCCACCAGGACTTTGTCCAGGACCTACCGGGGCTTGCGGCCCCTGGACCCTGGCTAGCTACTAGGCTTTTCAGGTTTGAAAGTTGAAGAAATATGAGGTTGTTAGCTACATTTAACTAGATTTAATGCTAATATTTGTTTGGCAAATATTAGCATTATTATTATTAGCATTAGCATTAGCATCGGCCCCTGGACCCCGGCTAGCTACTAGGCTTTTCAGGTTTGAAAAGTTGGCAGGTGTGGCGGTTCGTTTTAACCCCACAACAGACTAAGGACACTCAGCCCTCTTTTCTCTGTTTTCCTGCTACACTACTGAGAAGCAATGTGCCATTCATGTATTTGTGATGCAAACATGCATGTGTTGTGATGTAATGCGCCATTCTATATAGTGTGCATATGGCTTGTCCTTACTATGCTTTTTCTGAGCATCTTAGATGTGCTTTGGTGTATTAATGTCTACAGGTAGACGAGTTTCTTCTGTCTCACCTATGTGATGTTAATCGATGCCTTTCATCCTTTGTATTCATGCATTTTGCCCTTACTGTGACCTAGAGACTCAGATCAATATGTAGATGTGCTTGTTAGCCTCTTTGTCTGACACTTGGAGCAAGGTCTAGCTAATCTGCCCATTGTGATGTATGGCTTACAAATGCAAATACCTCCTGCCTGTTCTGTTGTCCCTTTGATCATTCTAAACTGTGGGGTACGTCTCTTTGATGTATTGTTATGATCAAGTATTTAAGGTGCAACTCTGTAACGCAATCTCGCTCTTACTCTTCTTCTCTCACTCTGATCCTGCAACTGGTAGACACACACGTGTCCTCCTCTCCTTCTCTGAGAGCTTAGGGATCCCGCTCCGGGCTGCTCCACTATGCACCGGAGAGGGGATCCCGTGAAGGCGACATGATATAATAAAACCTGCTTAAAACCACAGCACTGCTGCTTATTTTTCCATGCCGCCTCACTGGTGACCCCTCCAACACGCACACGTTTTGTGCGAAAGCAACCTTCCGAGCTGGACAGCCACACAGCTGCGTTGGTGGCCCCTTGAAGACGCACACGTTTTGTGCAACGCAGCCTTCTGTTTTGGATGGCCACGCTGGCGAACCGACGCTGAAAAAAACGAGCGGCCAGCGAACGCAACACCCGGGCATGAATGCTCCGTCGCCTGAGATCTGCACAACCACGCTGGACCGGCCGCTCTCACTGAGAGCGCACGCACCTCGTCCTCTCTCCACGACGGCAACCTCCAGGGCCGACGGGGAGTGCAGCGCGTGGAACTGAACGCACCATGGCCGCACGAGCGACAACGATCGTCCACTTCCTCACACCGCGCCAACGCAGCTGCATGAGCCTGAGGAACAAAAGATCGTCTATTCCCTCCCGCCGCTCCAACGCCTCTGCACGGGCCTGAGGGACTAAAGATCGTCTATTTCCTCTCAACGCTCCAACGCACCATGGCCAAATCTACAGCAACAGCTCAACCTGGATTTTATTGGCGCCGTCTGCGCTGATCTCCTCCAAGTTTCTGCACCCTGACTCACCACTCCAGCGGCCCACCCACGCACTGAACCCCCGCGCACGCACCGGGGAGTTACAAGGACGGCGCATCACGCATGGGACAAGTAACGGCTCCACAGACTGCCTTCCTCCTTCGCCGCTGCCTTTCAGGGCTGCTCGCTCACCTGAGGTACGCATACAGCATACTGGAAGGATTTGTTAACAGTCTCAGCCACGCCACAGACCGCCATCGTCCTCCGCCGCTGCCCTCAGAACCTTCAGGGTTGCTCGTTCACCTGAAGCAAGCACGCAGCTCGCCACTGGATTTTTTAATGGTCTTAGCCACGGCACAATGGGATTTCAGCCGTCAGCTGTTCCCGGGAGCTTTGGGGTTGCTTCAGCACCCAAAACCAACAGTCCCCCTGCTTTGTTTACTTTCTCTCTTACAGCCGCTCCTGCTTTTCTTCATGGCCACGAGAGGAGTCAGAGACTAATTTTTCTTCTTGTGGACCGCTGCACGTTCAACGGGACCAGCCCTTCGACATTGCGGACCCACAAGCAATTTTTGCGCGGCTCAGGACGATTTCACAGCTCCTGCCGGCACTTACTACCCCTCCCCTCCCTCCCCCTCCGCCTGCAGCGAGCTTCTCCCACAGCTCGCTCACACAGATGGATTATCGAGGTCGCGACCCCCTGCCGCGTCCTCTGGGGGGGAGCGTGTGTGGCGGTTCGTTTTAACCCCACAACAGACTAAGGACACTCAGCCCTCTTTTCTCTGTTTTCCTGCTACACTACTGAGAAGCAATGTGCCATTCATGTATTTGTGATGCAAACATGCATGTGTTGTGATGTAATGCGCCATTCTATATAGTGTGCATATGGCTTGTCCTTACTATGCTTTTTCTGAGCATCTTAGATGTGCTTTGGTGTATTAATGTCTACAGGTAGACGAGTTTCTTCTGTCTCACCTATGTGATGTTAATCGATGCCTTTCATCCTTTGTATTCATGCATTTTGCCCTTACTGTGACCTAGAGACTCAGATCAATATGTAGATGTGCTTGTTAGCCTCTTTGTCTGACACTTGGAGCAAGGTCTAGCTAATCTGCCCATTGTGATGTATGTCTTACAAATGCAAATACCTCCTGCCTGTTCTGTTGTCCCTTTGATCATTCTAAACTGTGGGGTACGTCTCTTTGATGTATTGTTATGATCAAGTATTTAAGGTGCAACTCTGTAACGCAATCTCGCTCTTACTCTTCTTCTCTCACTCTGATCCTGCAACTGGTAGACACACACGTGTCCTCCTCTCCTTCTCTGAGAGCTTAGGGATCCCGCTCCGGGCTGCTCCACTATGCACCGGAGAGGGGATCCCGTGAAGGCGACATGATATAATAAAACCTGCTTAAAACCACAGCACTGCTGCTTATTTTTCCATGCCGCCTCACAGGTATGAATTAATACCCGCAATGAGACTTTGCTGTACTAGCAAATTCTAATGCTCCGTTTACTAAATTTTAAGATTGGGATCCAAAGGCTGTCAATGCCGTTGAGCGCGTGAACTCCATTGACGCACGTGTCACCTAGCTTGGTGCCATTCATTGTATATGTGAAGGCTAATCGCTAGCTTAAAAATGCTAGCCGCCGATGCTAATCTCAGCTAGTTTTTCATCGGAAAAAGACATTTTCCAAAGCTGTAGCGGTTAGCAAAGGTTCCAGTTCCCTGACTATTGAATGTTATTTGATAGTGAATGTGCACCTATGGTTCAGGGATGTTTAAAATTAGCATAGCTTATTTTTGTGTGTGTGTGTGTGTTCTGACCTATTTTATAGGTCAGGTTTTTTTGTTTGGACTGGTTGGACCAGAAAACCGGGATTCTCCAGATCTGGATGGCGAGCCGAATCCCGAATCAGCTTGACCACTAGAGGTGGTCTAATTGATCATCTGGAAAGGACTCTAGAAGACTGTAAATTCTGTAAATACATTTTGGGTATTTTATTTTTATTTATTTTTTTAATTTGTGACAAGTGCTGTGTTTATATATATATATATATATATATTTTGGTTATGTGTACATATCTGAAAAATATACACTACCGTTCAAAAGTTTGGGGTCACCCAGACAATTATTTTGTGTTTTCCATGAAAAGTCACACTTATTTACCACCATGAGTTGTAAAATGAATAGAAAATATAGTCAAGACATTGACAAGGTTAGAAATAATGATTTGTATTTGAAATAATATTTTTTTCCTTCAAACTTTGCTTTCGTCAAAGAATCCTCCATTTGCAGCAATTACAGCATTGCAGACCTAACATGATTGCAAAAGGGTTTTCTAATCATCCATTAGCCTTCTGACGCAATGAGCAAACACCTTGTACCATTAGAACACTGGAGTGATAGTTGCTGGAAATGGGCCTCTATACACCTATGTAGATATTGCACCAAAAACCAGACATTTGCAGCTAGAATAGTCATTTACCACATTAGCAATGTATAGAGTGTATTTCTGATTAGTTTAAAGTTATCTTAATTGAAAAAAGTGCTTTTCTTTCAAAAATAAGGAAATTTCTAAGTGACCCCAAACTTTTGAACGGTAGTGTATATAGTTGTAAGTTCCCATACACCTACCGTGTGTGTTGTGTCATCTGTTGTTACGCCCTCCAGGCTCCTACGAACCTGTAATCGGTCTGATCTGGCCCAATTATCCCTTTTGCCCAGGTAGAACCAAAAAGGGTACTACACCTAAGTGAGTAGGTGTTAGTGGGTGTTACATAAGGTTCATGCAAAAGTGTCTTTTTTTTTTTTTTTTTCTGTACACTTGAGGTTTTGACGGTCATAAAATGCCCCTTTGGGGCAGAGACAGACCCAGGCACTGAATTGCAGTAATGACATTTATTCAAACAGAAAACAAAAAACCCAATGCAGGGCACCCAAAAATGCAAACTTAAAGTAACTTACAGAGAAGGCCTCTCCAGTTCCGAAATCACACACAGAGGGAATAGGGTAGGAGTAGTCCATTGGACATTAGGAATCAGTCCAAGACATTAGACATTAGACGACAGACAATGCTGCCGCAGTGAGAGAAAAAGAAGGCAGTCTATAAGTAGTTGGCAACAGATGAGCAGCAGGTGTGGGCTCCTGAGCAAGCAGGTGACCTATTTACTAATTACTCACAGCTGAGGTGGTAAGGGAGCAGACAGTGAGTAGTTGGTGGGAGTGCCTGGGAAGAAAGAAGGGCGCTCAGTCACCCCCCCCCCACCCCCCCAAAAAAACAACAGAAATAGACCAAATAATACATAATAGACATAAAATACTGAGACATAAAATGGGAGTCTGAGCTCAGACTCAACAGACTGCATATGCCTGTCAGTAAAATACTGTCAGATTGCTGTTTTGTATCAAAAAATTTTGTTGTTTTTTTTTTGTTTGTTTGTTTTTGTGAGAATGAAGATTGTTTCAAAATATTAACCAGAAACTACTCTGGAGCTTAGTGGCTTACCAAAAACTCACGTTGTCTGTGTGGAAAACTTAATTAAACTTCGTGCTGTGATAGACATTTGTGTTAAGTTGCAAGTTTTGCTTTGTTTCACACTTGAGAATTTAATATCATTCCATTTTATTTGTTCATGTGCCTCCATTATACAGACAAAATCAAAAAAATAAGAACATACAAAAAATTGTTTATTTAATTCAATTCAATTCAACTTTATTTATATAGCACCATTTCACAACAACAGTTATCTCATAGCACTTTAAACTGTTGGGGGAACCCCCACAGTTGCAGAAAGACCCCAGCAATCAGGCGATCCCCTGTGAACAAGCACTTGGCGACAGTGGAGAGGAAAAACTCCCTTTTAACAGGAAGAAACCTCCAGCAGAACCAGGATCAGGGAGGGGCAGTCATCTGCTGCGACTGGCTGGGGGTTGAGGGGACAGAGAAGATGAAAAGAACAAACATGTAGAGAGCAAACAGCACGATGGGGACTCAATCTATGGGAGAGAACAAACAGATGTTAATGACCAGCAAAAAAAATAAAAAATAAAAATATTTCATTGAGAGTGAAGAAAGGAGTGAGGCCCAGTGCATTATTGGAGGTCCCCCGGCTGTCTAAACCTATTAGCAGCATAACTAAGGGAGGGTTCAGAAACACATGATCCCTCTCTAATTGTAGGCTATATCAAAAAGGAAGGGTTTAACCCTATTCTTAAAAACGGAGATCGAATCTGACTCCCGAATCCCAATTGGCAGCTGATTCCACAGGAGAGAAGCTTGATAACTGAAGGCTCTGCCTCCCATTGTACTTTTAGAGATTCTGGGTATTACAAGTAATCCTGCATTTGGGGAGCGTAGTGCTCTATTAGGATAATATGGTAGTATCAGATCTTTTAAAAAAAGGGGGGCCTGATTGTTTAGAGCTTTGTAAGTAAGAAGAAGGATTTTAAATTTAATTCTAAACTCTATGGAAAGCCAATGAAGGGAGGCAAGAACTGGAGAGATATGATCTGTCTTTCTAGTACCTGTTAAAACTCTTGCTGCAGCATTTTGGATCAGCTGAAGACTTTTTAAAGATGTTTTAGGACAACCTGATAATAAAGAATTACAATAATCTAATCTAGAGCTAACAAAAGCGTGGATCAGTTTCTCAGCATCACTCTGAGACAAGGTGCTCCTAATCTTGGCAATATTACGCAAATGATAGAAGGCAGTCTTAGAAACAAATTTATTATGTGAATTGAATGACAGATCTTGATCAAAAATAATCCCAAGGTTCCTCACAGAGCTATTAAGAGAAAGAGTAACTGCATTCAAACTGAAAGTTTGATTTGGAAAGGTATTTCTAAGATTTTTTGGACCAACAAGAATGACTTCAGTCTTCTCTGAATTTAACAGCAGGAAATTACAAGTCATCCAAGCTTTGATTTCCTTAAGACAGGCTTCTAACTTGACTAATTGATTACTATCATCTGGCTTCATTGACAGGTATAACTGTGTGTCATCTGCATAACAGTGAAAATGTATACAGTGCTTTCTAATAATGTTGCCTAGCGGAAGCATATATAAACTAAAAAGAGTAGGGCCTAGCACAGATCCCTGTGGAACTCCAGAAAGAAAATTCATTATTGACATGAACAAACTGGAGCCTAGCAGATAAATAAGATCTAAACCACTGCAACGAAGTTCCATTAAGTCCAACATAATGTTCTAATCTATCAAGTAGAATATTATGATCAATAGTATCAAAAGCTGCACTAAGGTCTAAAAGGACAAGTGCAGAAACAAGTCCATTATCAGATGCGATGAGGAGGTCGTTAGTGACCTTCGCTAAGGCTGTTTCAGTACTATGATAGATTCTAAACCCAGATTGAAACTCTTCAAGTAAACCATTTCCCTGCAGGTGGTCAAATAATTGGGTAGCAACTACTCTTTCTAAGATTTTTGAGATGAAAGGGAAATTAGAGATTAGTCTATAGTTAGCTAAAGCTCCTGGATCCAGCGTTGGCTTTTTGAGTAGGGGTTTAAATACAGCCGTTTTAAAAGCCTGCGGTACATGGCCTAAAGTTAATGAAGAATTGATTATATGAAGAATAAAGCTACCAATAAGTGGGAAGACTTCTTTAAATAACCTGGTAGGAATAGGGTCTAAAAGACAAGTTGAAGGCTTGGATGAGGAAACTATTTTGTCTAACTCTAAAAGGTCAATTGGAGTAAACTCATCAAGACAGTTATCAATTGAAGGAGTTGTGGTAGTTACTATATTTAAGTTAACCGTGGGAAGAATCTGATTGATTTTATCTCTGATGGATGAAATTTTATTATTGAAAAAGTTCATAAAGTCCTGACTAGTAAGCTCTAAGGCACAGGTGTCAAACTCATTCCATGGAGGGCCAAGACCCTGCAGGTTTTACCTCCACCCAGTGTCTTCAACAGGTGATTTCTCTGAATTTCTACCCACTGATTGCTGATCAGTGAAAACACCTGCTGAAGAGACTGGGTGGAAGTAAAACCTGCAGGGTCTTGGCCCTCCATGGAATGAATTTGACACCCCTGCTCTAAGGGAATCCTAGGATTGACAGAGTCCTGACTCTTTGTCAACTTGGCTACAGTACTGAAAAGTAACCTGGGATTATTCTTGTTCTCTTCTATTAATGCAGAATAATAACTCGTTCTAGCTTTTCTAAGAGATTTTTTATAAATTAAAAGATGATTTCTCCAAGCTAAATAGATTTCATCTAAATCATTCTCCTTTCATTCTCCTTCTAATGCCTAGCTTATGTAGTTTGATAATCAGCCCCTCCTTCCACATCATGTCATACGCCTTCTCAACATCCAAAAACACCGCTACCACACTTTCCTTATTCACTTGGGCCTTCCTAATCTCATGTTCCAAACAGACAGCAGAATCAGTAGTACTTCTCCCTTTTCTAAATCCGCTTTGGTAATTTTTTAATGCCTCTCTAGACTCCAGATAGTATGTTAACCTTTTATTAATCATTCTTTCCATAGTTTTACCAACATGGGATGTTAGAGCGATCGGTCTGTAACTCTCACCTAAGCCTGGATTTTTACCTGGCTTGCATATTGGGACAACAACCGCTACTTTCCATGAAGTAGGCAATATCCCTTCTTCCCAAACCTTGTTGTACAACTTTAATAATGTCTTTTTACCAGCTTTACTCAGGTTTTTAATCATTTTATACGTCACTTGATCTTTCCCTGGAGTTGTCTTACATATTTTCCTTAACGTATGATTTAATTCAGCCATTGAAAACTCCCGATTTAGCCCATTGTCAAATTCTCCCTCAGCTTGCAACGCTTCTGCATTATTTAATTTTGTCTGCTCTCTTCCATTTTTTTCCTCAAAGCTCAAATTATCTGCACTACTTATTTTACTGAAAATTTTAACTAAATGCTCTGCCTTTTCATTGTCGTCCACTATCAAACTGTCCCCGTTCTCCATAATTGGATACTTTAGCTCCCTCCTTATCCCAGACATCCTTTTAATTGTTCCCCATACCTTCTCCAAGGGGGTACTTCTTCCCAATGATTCACAGTATTTCCTCCAAAACTCTTTTTTGGTCTGTTTAATTATTCTCCGCACTTTAGCCTGCTCCCGTTTATAACTGATCAAGTTATCCATACTCAATACATTTTTTAAAACTTTAAAAGCTTTGTTCCGATTTTTAACTGCTTCAGAACACTCTGGAGTCCACCAAGGAACTAGCTTTTTCCTTTTTCCCCAACCTCTTCTTGGGATGGTTTCCTTTGCTGCTTTAATGATTGCTGTTGTGATTCCTGCATTCATCTCTTCCACTGTCTGGTTTAGTTTTATTTCCTTCAGTTTCCTCTCACTTAAAATTGTAAATTTTTCCCAATCTGCCTTATCAAATGCCCACCTCTTGTCTCTTCCTTCTTGGTCAATATCATTTCCTACTCCAATATCAACCACTATTGGGAAGTGATCACTTCCTATAGTGCTTTCCCTTATTACCCTCCACCTGCACCTGCCAGCCAAGCTTTGTGAGATCAAAGTGAGATCTATAGCAGATTCTGTCCCCCTCGCCAAATTCACCCTAGTGCCTGAACCATCATTCAAACACACTAACTCCTTGTCCTCCATGATCTCTTCTATAACCTCTCCGCTAGTGTCATCTTGTTTCCCCCATAGTGTACTATGCGCATTGAAATCCCCGCACCAGACCACTCTCCCCCTCCAGTCCTGGAGAATTGTCTCCAACTCACTTTTGACTAATTGCTTACATGGATTGTAGAAATTGATTATTTTCATACTGCCCTCTTTAGTCCATATCTCAATGACAATTACTTCCAGCTCTTGTACTGTGATCAGTTGCCTATGCTTCACCCCTTGTCTAACGAAAATTGCACAACCCCCACCTCCCCCATCCTTCCTATCTTTACGTATTCCAGAATATCCTTTAATTGTGAAATCTAGTGATGGTTTAAGCCATGTCTCCTGCACACAAATAATATCTGGTTTTGTTGTCAGTTTCTGAAGAAATCCTTTAAATTCCTGCCCGTTTGCAATCAGACTCCTTGCGTTCCACTGGAGGATGGTTGTCATGAGTTAACCTGTTGGCCCCCCTCTACAGCTCCCTCTCCTTGACTCAGTTCTGTATGGATTTTTTCCCAGGATAGATCCTTGGTATTAAAGAATTTTGTTGCCGCTTTCACAATGATCTTTATCTTCTCAGTTCTAGTCTTGGCCTGCTCCGAGCAGTTGATGACATAGGCTAGAAAAAGAACAAGCTTATCTGTTGTGATATTAGTCTGGCAATTTGGTGGTTCTACTTCCTTGTTATTGACAGTGTGTTCTTCTTTCTCCTGTTGATTCACAACCCTTGCTGCTTCTGCGTATGTCAACTTCTTCTCTACTCTTGCTTGCTGGATTTCTACTGCCTGTTTTCTCACTACACAGCCTCCATAAGCTGCTGTGTGATTCCCTGCACAATTACAGCATTTAATTATGCTGTCACTTCCACATTCTCCGTAACTGTGCTCACCACCACATCTTCCACACCTCTGCTTTCCTTTGCACACACTAGCAATATGCCCATATCTCTGGCATTTATAACACCTGAGAGGAGGGGGGATATAAGCCCTAACAGGAAAACTCAAGTATCCAATCAGCACTTTTTCTGGCAAGGTCTTGTCTCTAAATTCCAGCATTACAGATGGGCTATCCACCTTTTCCCCATTCCTGACTGCTTGTAGGTGTCTAATCCCCACAACTGTTCCTCCTTTAACCATTTTTTTTAGTTCTTCCAAGTTTTCCCCCACTGGGATTCCAGATATCACCCCCCTGACACCATCAAACCCTGTGACTTCTTTCCTTTCTGCAATCTCTTTCTTGCACACTCTCTGCAGCTGGAGTGCTTTGTTCTTTTGCTCTACATTCTTACATTTCACTAGGAGATTTCCATCTCTTAACACTTTGGCCATTTCTATGTCTCCAATAGCACTTCTTAATCCATTGGTTAGAGCTAGTGGGCTCACAGCTGTAATTTCTTGTCCTGGTTTAAACCTCAAGATAATTTTGAATTCTTCCGCTACTATTTTCCTCCTCACCTCGCGTCTTTCCTCGTCACCTGATAGCTGCCGCTTGCCATTCTGTTTTACGTCTCCTTCACTCTTGCTCTTTCCTACTTTACTCTTCCTACTCCTTACTGAATTCCATCCCATCTCCATATCTTCGTCATCAGTCAGACCCCCGCTACTACTACATGCCATTCCGAATCAGTCTCAAGCAAAAATATGCCAGTACCGCTTTCTGTCGATTCGTTCTTCCACTCAGTCTAGTCCGTTCCGACATCCGTGAGGTGAAGAAAATGCTGCACGCCAATCGTGGGACTCCGTGAGCTCGTAATCACATATGATCAAAAGTCAGCAGAATCAACCATGAAGAAAATGTTGCACGCGGGTCTGCCTCGTAGTCATCCACCATGAATCGTACTCAAGAGAGCGTGAGTGGAGAGAGAGAGGCAGATTTACAGCACAGTGCAGCATATATACTCAACTCAGACAATACATCAAAGACATTCACAGCAGTCAATCTGGGCATTTGCATATCAGAGGTACAGACAGGATGCATGAACACAATGCATGGATGACACTTTAACCTCACAGCTGTAAACGCAGCATGCAGCGGAAAAAACCCAGGAGTGCGAGCTGACTGTCTCTGTGTTCTGTCATAACCCGAGTGTTGGTTCTGGCCACACTCGGGTCTCATATCTTTTTGTTCCCTGGCTTTGGCAGCTGAGGGTTCCTTCCAGCTCCTCGGGCTCTTATTGTGAAGGCGCCCGGGGGAGCTCCCTGCTGTCAAAGTCAGCTGCTGCTCTGCTGTCATTAGCAGCAGCTGTGCCGCGTTGGAGTCATTAGCCGCCAGAGATATAATTCAATTCAATTCAATTCAACTTTATTTATATAGCGCCATTTCACAACAACAGTCATCTCATAGCACTATCAACTGTAGGGAGGACCCCCACAGTTGCAGAAAGACCCCAGCAATCAGGCGATTGCTGGCGATATAAGCGGGTGCTAAATGTCCTCCAGCGCGGCAGTCTGTTATATCCTGTTATGATCATCGGTTACGATCATCTGTTATATCCTGCTACGTTTTGATGGTGCTCCTATATGCTCAGGTATGTTCCTGTTTGCCTAGCTCATCATTAACGTTGTCGTCTGGCGCATCGGGTGTTCCCCGGCTCAGACTTCACTCAGCCGCTGTATGTGTTCTGTGTGTGTTCATCCTTATCCACAATAAATTACCACTGCAAACTCACTGGTGACTGAGGCGTCTTGTGACGGTCCGTGAGGGCCGTTGTGACATGTTCTGTCTCTGTGTTGTGGGGGTTTAATCAAACCGCTACACTGTGTATATTTTTTAAATAAGGACTCTATTATTTGTTCCTTTTCAAGGGTACGGGTGGCTAACATCAACATTTGCACTCAAAATTATTTAACCTTTATTATTATAAATTGTGATTTTTTTTCCTCTAAATTTACAAACTTTCAATAGTTTACAAAAACAAATCAAAGAAGAAAAATTTAAATAGTTGGACTGTTCATCTAATTTATTGGTAGGGTTGTAAATGTGTTTATCAGTGTTAACAATGCTGTGTGAATTTGTCCAACAGGAACAACATTAAGGATTGTCCTTAAGGACACTTGCTGCACTCTTCCCAACTCCAAACTGGAGTTGGGAAGAGTGCAGCAAGAAACACTATCTTAGGAAGGAAAGCTTTTATATCAAAAAGATCTTTTAATTCTGTGACATCAGAGTGTCAGAAGGCAAGGGGAGAATTTAATGGTCAAACACTAGAAGTTATTGATACCCCAGGTCTGTTTGATACTAAATTGTCTCCAGAGAATGCGACAAGAGAAATGGCTCAGTGCATCTCCTTTTCTGCTCCTGGCCCACACGTGTTCTTGGTTGTGATCAAACCGGACAGATTCACAGAAGAAGAAAAAATAACAGTAAAGCTCATTCAGGAGGTGTTTGGAGAAAAGGCAGGAGACTACATGATACCGCTGTTTACTTACGGAGACAACCTGGAAGCAGATGATGTCAGCATAGAAAGCTTCATCAATGAAAATGAAGACCTCAACCACTTCATCCATCAGTGTCAAGGAAGATATCATGTATTTAACATCAGAGACAAGGATCCATCTCAGGTCAGAGAGCTGCTGGAGAAGATCGCAAAGATGCTTCAGAATAATGGAGGAAGCTGCTAGAGCAATGAGGATTTCAGAATGGCTGAAGAAGTCATAATGGCTAGAAGGAAAGAAGACAAGGACAACAAATTTATACGTTATTTTGTTTTATGTGCTGTTCATGTTGTTGGATGTGGAGCTCTTGCATATGCTGTTAAAAGGTATGCCCTGCTGCTGCTGTAATAGCTCCAGCAGCTATAACTGCTGGACAAGGTTCTGTAGCTGTGGTAAAGAATGCATGTGTGATACAGTGATATTGACGATCAACTGGCATGCAACTGTACTTTATAAAATTTACGCTAACATGTAAAGGAAATTTATCAACATAGATACTATTGTTGTTGTGACTGTTGTTGTTGCATCAGACTGTTTTTTTTTAATAATTTTAAATTGTAGAAACATGAATAATCTTCATCAATCTTCATATGTTTTTTTTGCAACCGAACAGCAAATATTTCATATGATTTAAAATATCAAATTCATCTCTTCACCTCTTTAACTTATTGTAGAAATTTGCAAAAAAAAATGTGTCCTGAGGGGTCAAGGGAAGATAACATACAGAGTCAAGAAAAATGTTCAGAGCTGTAGATAAATATGAGAAGAAACTGAGAGGAATGCACCAAGGTTTTAGATATCATCAGCACACGGCTGTCAAGAGGGATTGCACCTTGCTTTGAAATATTTTCAGTTCTTTATTGTAATGTGATTGAATATCACTTTCTGTCTATATCTGAGTTTTTACATTAAATATACTAATAAAGTTGATGTGATGGTCATTTATCAGATATAAAAGAATTGTATGAAATCATCATTCTGCAATCTTAGGAATAAAAGTAAAACAGTTCAGTTTCAATGTGTTTATGCATTAGTTATAAATTAATTCAGTTTTTATAAACATATGTCATGTGCAAATTATTCAGGATTTTTTTTACAGCATACCATATTTAAAATAGAAAAGCACTCGGAGAGCGCAGACCTCCGCCAAGCGCCACACTTCCCCCCATACAGTGTTTAACATCATAAATATTAATCCTACATATATTTTGTGTAACTTTATAGATTCCTTGACCATGAAAAAATGCCATTGGCAAGAATTTTTTAAAGGATTCTTTTTTTTTTTTTACCTCTTTGCCGGAGGTAAAAAAAAAAAAAGAATCCTTTAAAAAATTCCTGGATCCAGACGGTGATCCGGATCACCACCAAAATCTAAACATCTGTAGGATACCCCATTTCTGACAATCTCTGAAAATTTCATGAAAATCCGTCCATAAGTTTTTGAGTTATCTTGCTAAAAAAACAAACAAACAAACAAACAAACAGACAGACAGACAGACAGACAGACAGACAGACAGACAGACAAACCAACGCCGATGAAAACATAACCTCCTTGGCGGAGGTAACAAAAAAAGAAGCAAAGTGATTTACTAAGGCCATGCAGTGATGATTGCATAAATGAGCAACACATCATGCACTGTGAAGTTTGCACCTTTCTCTTAATATACAAAATGGGTCATTTTTTCCTCTCACTCACAAAATATTGGGTGGAGATAATGCAAATCTGTACATTGTACACAGTCTAAGCTGATCTATCAAGGTGGCATGCAATTGTGCTGCTGGTCTGAATTGAACATGTTTAAAATGCAGAAATGTGCTTTGCAAACAGGGTACTGCTGCTATTCTGGAAAAGGACGAAGACATAGGAGAAATGAAGATGATCATGGCTCACGTCAACATATTTTGAAGGGTGTTAAAATATATATTAGTGCTGGCAATAGATTAAAGAATTGTAATAAATTAAATGCACCTATTTTCAAAAATTATCTGCAATAATCTCAATTAAAAATTATAACCAATTGACTAGTTAACTGCGATTGATCGCAGGAAAGTCAGGGGTAGGGGTGACCATGACAGGCACAATAACTACATAAAAACAAATTTTTTCAACACACTTTCCTGGTCCAATTCCTTGACCAGCAGGATCAGAACTGGGTAGAACAGATGACATAGCCCCACCCTCCTTAACCCCACTCTGGTGCCCTTGAGCAAGGCCTTTAACCCCAACTGCTCCAGTGGAGCTGCTCAGCAACCACAGGTCAGCGTGTGGTTGTACTGGGTAGCTTCCAGGTGTGAATGTGAACATGGTGTTCTTGAAAAAGAGAGGTTGCCTCTCAATGGACTTCCCCTGTATAAATAAAGGTTAAATAAATAATAATAAAAAAAAAAAAAACTTCTTTACCTCAGAATCAGTTTTTGAACATGTTCAGTCTGGTTGCCATGGCAATCAGCCTTGATCTTAAGTTGACAGCACTGCCTTGAAAGCTCTTAGTGTCTAAAATTCTGAAGGAAGTCAACATGATTTGGCAGTATTTTCATTATCTTGCAATGACAAAAAAGTGAGACTTGGCAACATTGATGCAGTGTTGCTAAACCATACACAGTATCCTGAGCCTAATATTTTATTTATTAATGTTGACAAAATTTACTAGATCAAGTAGCTGATCAAGTAGCTGTCTGTCACTGGAGTTAAACTGTGGAACTGTTGCTCTGAAATTATTAAAACATGTTCAACTCTGAAGCAATTCAAAAAATTGTACAAAGATGAGAAAATCTCCAAGTATCTCACTGTAAATGCTGGGAGATAAATTTTTAATAACTTAAAGCTTTTTCTTTTTCTTTTTTCTTTTTTTTTTTTGTCTGCTTGTTCTATTTGATTTTCTTTGTTGATTTTGGGAAAGACTGAATTTTTTATGTTATTGATTTTAAAATTGTAACGGGGTAGGCACTATATAAACACTAGCTTCAGCCTACACCCTTTCGGTTGTTCTTTTGTGTGTTATTGTATTGTATGTGTTTATTATTATGATTACCCAATAAATTCATTCATTCATACGTTCATTCATTCAAGTAGCTTGAGGATACTGAGTTTAGAATGAAACCCGAGAAATACTGATTTATCCAGATATTTGCCTGCTCATTATTTTTGTGGGTATTTGTGTATGTAGGGGTGGTGGAAGGAGAGTGGGTTTTAGCCTTATAAGAAGAGCTATACTGAAACGGTGATGTTTAATACACATCACCCTGTATGTGCATAAAGGAATATTAAAAGCCAAATGATGTCCAAACTTCTAAGGTTAAAATACACAGAAGATAATAAAAGTTCCCAAATTCTCTTTTATCTATACAGTTTTGTATTATTTCATTTTGGAGGAAATAAAATCTTACATTAAGGAGCAGCAACAGTGTTATTTTTCTGTGTGGTAAAATCTATTTCTATCTGTCCTTATAAGACCAAGGGTTAAAACCTCCAAGCAAAATTCACATAACTGACATTAACAAAGCTGAACTTTACAAGAAGTCACATGTTCCATTTGTGGCTGTTATATTCAGCAGCCTGTAAATGTTGACATGATCTGGTATTTGTTCCATGTGACAGAACCGGTTCTTCATGCACCTTTGACAGTCACAAGGTTTAGAAGAGGAAGTCTGATTTACAGGAAATCAGATCCATTTGCTACACCTGTGACTCTATTAAGAAAGAATGTAAAGGTTATCATAAGAACTAATCCTGTTTGGATGGTGAAGATCTGAGGAGAATTTTTAGGTTTCTGTTTAATTACACAATTTTTCCCCACATCCAGAGTCTTTGTCACTATTCCTGTTTTAGTTTATAAAATGTGTTCTTGTGGTTTTTAAGTTATTACTTGCATTTAAATGCATCTTAAAAAAAAAACAACAAAAAATGTTCTGATGAGTTTAGTGTGTGGGTTGTTGTGTAACAGATAAATATCAGAGTTTCTATCAGATGTTTGTGTTTGTTCTGATGACCAACGCCTCATTCCTCTGACTGTGAATCCACAGAAACACACAGAGACAAACTGGTTCTGTCAACAGTGTGCAAAGTTACATTTAGAGTTCTCGAGTTTATTACATGTGACAGACTCTGTTAATGAACCGGCTGTTCAGGTCACGTGGTTTCTATGAAGAACTCTGATTTACAGGAAACCACAGGTCTATCAGCCTTTTTTAACTTCTGTGTTTGTGAGACAGTGAAATGGTTTCTCTCCACACATGATACACATTTATTTGAATAATTACATAGAATCTTAGCTTTTTTGATGATAAATAATTTGAGGACAGAGGTTACCCTCTAAAGTAATCAGATATTTTTTCCCCACAAATTACCAGTGAAATTATTTAACTTGCTTCTGATTATAAATATTGAGGAGAACAAAAGGAATAACATAAACATATGATTACATATGCTTCACATGGATTATTTTAGATTCTACTGTGGAGAAAGGAGGCAGGCAAGGCAACGAGCTAGACGATACATGAACTTTATTCCATCTCCAACATAGAGTATGTCATAACCCGAGCGATGTTATTGTCCGCGCTCGGGCCACGCACCATTCCTGTCAGACTTTGACAGCGGTGTTGTTATTCTGACTCCCCAGGCTCTGATTGGACAACGCTCGGGGAAGTGTCCTGCTGTCAAGGCCTGAACAGCTGTGCTGCATTTACGATCGTTAGCGACCGGCTTTAAAAGCCGGCGCCAGCGGCGGCATCTCGCGGCAGTCTCGTCAAACGTTCGTCTAACGATCGTCAACGATTCCTTCTCATTCGTAAGTGTGTTAATCGCCTGTGATTATTGTTTGTTCTCTGTAGCCCTTTTCCTTACCAGACGCTGAGCTAGCGTTCCCCGTCTCAGCTGTCGACGTTCGTTCTGTATGTCAAGAAGTAGTCTTGTTGTTTAGCCCACGTGGCTGGTTATCTGTCCTTCCCTTTCCTTAATTGTAAATAAACATCTGTGCAACTTCACTGGACTATGGCGTCTTATGCTGGCTCGTGAGGGCCAATCCTGACAGTAGACTGCCGCCAGAAGGAGACGCCGTTCTCAGTGAAGTTGCATTCAGGAGAACTTTGCTCTTTCCTGTCTGGGTACGGTGTACTGGAAGTATGCCGTCGCGGAGGGGCCGCACACGGAGTCCCAGCTACAAGCTGACCGAGGCGCTGGACGAAGTTGATGAAATCTTCATTGTCTCCTCCCTCCTCGACTTTCATCCCGACGTTCGTTGGCACATGGACTGTGCAGAGGATGTGCTCAACCATCTTTCCCCCCGCTACGCCGACCACCCAGAAGTCAACGTGAGGAGGCTTGACATCGCCGTCCAATGCGAGATACTCCAGATGTACGAGGAAGAATACGACCAGAAGCGGAGGAGACGGCATCCCCGCTGCCCGCTTTTGGATCCCGATCCTCTCCTCGATCCAGGCCAGGAGTTCGCACCACCCGAGGCCCGTTGAAGACATCGGCACCGCGGCCGGAGACAACCTCAGCAAGAATCCCGTCCGGATCCTGCTCCGGGTCTCCGGAATGACCCCATCAGCCAGACCGCTGTCTCTTCAGCATCTCGTCAGGAGGGAACCCCCGCAGCCTCTCTCCCCGGGCCATCTTCCCCCGCTGTCCCGTCAGCGCGTTGTGCCCGACCCGTCTTGGCTGTCGCCCCCTCCTCTCCGATGCCTTCTCCAGCTGCTGGGTTTACGAGGAGTTCTGCTCCAGCGAGCCCCATGCCGAGTCCATCACGTGCAGCTCTCCCTCTGGCACCACCCAGTGGGAAGAAGAAGGAGCAACGTTTCCTACAGCAGGTACCATCCTCCCTCCGGGAGACAGGCGAGTACAAGTTCACTCTTTCTCTCCTAATAGGGATCTGTCTTGTCTGACTCCTGGGGGTGAGGTTCGGGGTTTGCAGCCACCCGAGCCTCCACTACCTGCTGAGGAAATAACTAAACCTGCTGCCTCTGTGTCTCCCTCCGCGGAGTGTCCCTCAACGTCAGTCAAACGTTATCGGATGAGGAAGGGGCCTGCGGCCCTGGAGCATGTAATTCCAGCCCCGCAGCCACTTCAAGGACGGAGGAGGAGAGCAGACTACTGTATGGAGCCTGCATCGACGACGAAGCGTCTCCGGGTCTCCACGGATGAGCAGTCTGACCCAGCGGGCCAGGGGCCCCCTGCCACCACGCCGTATGGGTTGCCAGCATGGATGACGGCGCCCGAGGGTCCTCAGGCTGCAGAAGCCATCGTGCCAGCTGCGGAGCCCGACGCAGCTGAATGGGAGCCAGAAAACGACCTCCTCCTGTCTGAGCCCGGATTGTCGAAGTCCTGGACGGCATCCGAACTTGAGATCAGGCAAGTGCTCGGTGTTGTCTTTGTCTTTTCTATTATTGAGCATTTTTGCCTGTCTCTTGGGGGGGCGAGCCGGGTGCAGCCGTCCACTGCATCCGAGCTTGTCTCGCCGGTTTCTGGTGCTGCCGGTAATCCTGATCCCGGTTCTTCTTTTTCTTCTGAGCCCTCTCCCAAGGTCGCCGGTGCAGAGCAGACGCCAATCACTGTGCCAGAGGTTCCGGGTTCGGAGTTGGAGGTCAGTACTGGTGCGGCCCTGAGCCAATCGGGGTCCATCGCGGGTGCAGCGTCGGCTCAGTCAGAGTTCGTCACCGGAGTGGTTCTGACCCAATCGGGGTCCGACTTGGCGGCAGCCGTGACCCAATCGGGGTCCATCATGGGTGCAGTGTCGGCCCAGCTCAAATTCATCACCGGAGGGGTTCTGGCCCAATCTGGGTCCACCGTGGGTGCAGCGTCGGCCCAGTCGGAATTCTTTACTGGATTGGTTCTGGCCCAATTAGCGCCCGTTTGTGTGGGATCCGGAGATGGAGCTGCAGACCCGCCACTGAAGAACGCCGAACTGATTCCTTAACCTCGTCCCATTCCTTCTTCCCCCGTACCAGGAACCGCGGGGATTAACCATAGTTGGCCCGGCTCTCCCTTGCTTCCCCTCTCCATTGGGAGACCGCCACCGAGCTCTCTCCAGTGGTCCTCTTGGCAGGTTGATGCGGGTCGACCACCTGGAAGCCTGTTTTTCCCATTTGGCGTCCTGGGCCAGCCCCCTGATAAACAGAACTGTATATTTGGCACCCTGGTCCGGCCGCCGGAGGCACGGTCATCCCCGACCCGAGATTCAGGAAGGCCGCCAGAACATGTCCCGCTACCCCTGTTAGCGGCTTGGATGCTGGGTGCTGGGAGGCCCCCTGAACTGTATATCATGCCTGTCATCCCGGTGTGTGTTTTTTCTTTCCCTCCCTCGGCCCCTCAGTAGTTCAGTGATCTTGTGTTGTTCCCTTTTTTAGACTGAAATACTCCACATACAGGATCTAATGGTTTACTCTGGTGTGTGACTTGGCAGCTTGTTTTCTTTTCTTTCCCAGTCAGTCGTTTAATATACCGATCTTTTTTTTTTTTTTTACCTTCAGGCTTAAGAATAAGGAAAGCTGAGTTAAATCTAATTTTGTTATCACTTTCCCTCAATATTAAGATCTATTATGGCTATACTGAACATCACTGATATTACTCCTATTTTGTGTTTAATAGATATACAGTTAGGCCCAGAAATATTTGGACAGTGACACAAGTTTTGTTATTTTAGCTGTTTACGAAAACATATTCAGGATAGAATTATATAATCAATATGGGCTTAAAGTGCAGACTCTCAGCTGTAATTTGAGAGTATTCACATCCAAATTGGAGCAAGGGTTTAGGAATTACAGCTCTTTAATACATAGCTGCCTCTTTTTCAAGGGACCAAAAGTAATTGGGCAATTGACTCAGAAGGCTGCAAAAAAAATTAACAAGGCTGCATGGGCTCTTCCTTCGTTAACCTGTCATCCATTGAGGCTGAAAAAAAAGAAGAAATCCATCAGAGAGATAGCAGAAATGTTAAGAGTGGCCAAATCAACAGTTTGGTACATTCTGAGAAAAAAAGAGTGCACTGGTGAGCTTGCAAACTCAAAAAGGCCTGGACGTCCGCGGAAGACAACAATTGTGGATGATCGCAGAATCCCTTCACAACATCCACTCAAGTGAAGAACACTCTCCAGGAAGTAGGTGTATGAGTACCTAAGGCTACCATAAAGAGAAGACTTCATGAGAGTAAATACAAAGGATTCACCACAAGGTGCAAACCATTAATCAGCCTCTAAAATAAAAAGGCCAGAATTGACTTTGCCAAAAAACACCTGAAGAAGCCAGCACAGTTCTGGAACAGCATTCTTTGGACAAATGAGACTAAGATCAACCTGTACCAGAATGATGGGAAGAAGAAAGTTTGGAGAAGAATTGGAACAGCTCATGATCCAAAGCACACCACATCTTCTGTAAAACATGGTGGAGGCAGTGTGATGGCATGGGCATGCATGGCTTCCAATGGAAGTGGGTTACTTGTGTTTATTGATGATGTGACAAAAGACAGAAGCAGCCGGATGAATTCTGAGGTGTATAGGGATATACTTTCTGCTCAGATTCAGTCAAATGCAGCAAAGTTGATTGGCTGGCGCTTCACAGTACAGATGGATAATGATCCAAAACATACTGCAAAAGCAACCCAGGAGTTTTTTAAAGCAAAGGAATGGAATATTCTGCAATGGCCGAGTAAATCACCAGATCTCACCCCAATCGAGCATACATCACCGTTGTAGTTGTTTCATTTCAAATCCAATGTGGTGGCATGCAGAGCCCAAATCGTGAAGATTGTGTTACTGTCCAAATATTTCTGGGCCTAACTGTATGTACCCTTGTCATGGGAATCTGCACATGTTTTTGAGCTACTGTTTGTTTGGTATTTAGGTTTGGTACTTTAGGTCCCCATTTGGAGCTGTTATGGTAAAATGTTGTCTGACTACAGCATTTCTGATCAAAGAATCCTCAGAGCAGACCGCCCTTTCCTTTTCTTCATTAGACATAATGCCACCATGATTATTCTTCTTGTTGGCCATTCTGCTTGCCTCTGAGCACTCTGTAGGGTTGCAATTTTGCTGTGAAAGCTTCAAGGCAACGTGTTATTGTTGATCTATGGCGCTAAGTACCATTGCATTCCCTTAGTAGCCGGGGGTCGCCGATCCAGTCTGAGCACCCTGCTGGCGAAGTGTACAGGAGAGTACGTCAGTCTGTGGAGGGAAAAAGTGAGGCGGGGAAAACACGTCAGCTTCACGTGCGCCGGTCCCTACCAATGGAACACCAACTTGCGGAGGCACCAACAGTGGGTGTCCATGCTGGGGAGCTTAGGCCAACACCACCTGCTCGTCTGCCAACACAAAAGCGGGCTTCAGCCTGTCAATGCAGACAGTCTACCTACACCCCCCCCCCAAGTCTAACACAAAATGTTTCACCCCAGGTTCCAACACCCTGAACGGTTCATCGTACGGTGTGCGCAATGGGATCTTGTGCGCATTGTGCCTGACAAAAACAAAGCTGGCATTCTGCAAACTCTTGGGACAAAAATGTGGGGAAAACAATGGTGGGCCAGGCCCGGTGCATTAAAAGCCTCTGTACTGGGCAAAAATTGCGCCGGTGGATGAGCCTCGGGCATGGGGTTTTCCGGTAAAAACTCTCCAGGGTTCCGCAGCAGCTGAGAAAAAACGAGTTCTGCTGTGAGGCTGACAAATCCTCCTTAGGTGCGGAGCGCAACCCTATAAGAACCCAGGGAAGGTGGTCGACCCAATCTGTGTCTGTCAGCGAAGCTCTGAGTGCTGCTTTAAGTGACCGATTAAAAGCTCTTTTAACCTGTTAGCTTGGGGGTTGTATGCGATAGTGCGGTGAATTTTGACCCCCAGGCTCTGGGTGATCGCGGACCAGAATTCCGAAAAGAATTGTGGACCCCTGTCAAAAGTGATGTCTGATGGGGAACCGAACCATGCAACCCAAGCCGACAAAAAAGCACGAGCCTCTTCTGTGGACATGATAGAAGCCAGCGGGTCCACTTCAGGCCTGCTTGTGGTGCAGTTCATGATTGTTATAAGCTGTGTGAAACCTTGCAACGGTGGGAGGGGTACCATCAAATCCACGTGGACGTGGTTGAACCTCCTGGCTGGGATTTGGAATGGCTCGAGGGGGGCTCTGGTGTGCTTGTGCACTTTGGCCCGCTAGCACACGACACAAGCTGCAGCCCACTCCTTCATGTCCTTGCGCAAGCGCAGCCAGATGAATTTCGCCCCCACCAGCTTCACCGAAGCTCACACTCCCGGATGCGACAGGGAGTGGATCGACTCAAAAATGCCACGGCACCAAGCGTTCGGAACCACCAGGTGCGTGCGCCCAGTGGATATGTCACAGAGCAAGGGAGGGCACCCTTCTTGCACCACCCTGCTCTCCAGCCTTTACCCAGTAGGTGCAGACTGGAGCGTGCAAATACAGTGGGGCAAAAAAGTATTTAGTCAGCCACCAATTGTGCAAGTTCTCCCACTTAAAAGATGAGAGAGGTCTCCAATTTTTATCATAGGTATACCTCAACTATGAGAGACAAAATGAGGGGGGGGGGGGGAAAGCCAGAAAATCACATTGAAGGATTTTTAATGAATTAATTGGTAAATTCCTTGGTAAAATAAATATTTAGTCACCTACAAAAAAGCAAAATTTCTGGCTCTCACAGACATGTAACTTCTTCGTTAAGAGGCTCCTCTGTCCTCCACTCGTTACCTGTATTAATGGCACCTGTTTGAACTCGTTATCAGTATAAAACACACCTGTCCACAACCTCAAACAGTCAGACTCCAAACTCCACTATGGCCAAGACCAAAGAGCTGTCAAAGGACACCAGAAACAAAATTGTAGACCTGCACCAGGCTGGGAAGACTGAATCTGCAATAGGTAAGCAGCTTGGTTTGAAGAAATCAACTGTGGGAGCAATTATTAGAAAATGGAAGACATACAAGACCACTGATAATCTCCCTCGATCTGGGGCTCCACGCAAGATCTCACCCTGTAGGGTCAAAATGATCCCGAGAATGGTGAGCAAAAATCCCAGAACCACATGGGGAGACCTAGTGAATGACCTGCAGAGAGCTGGGACCAAAGTAACAAAGGCTACCATCAGTAACACACTACGCCGCCAGGGACTCAAATCCTGCAGTGCCAGACGTGTCCCGCTGCTTAAGCCAGTACACATCCAGGCCCGTCTGAAGTTTGCTAGAGAGCATTTGGATGATCCAGAAGAGGACTGGGAGAATGTCATATGGTCAGATGAAACAAAAATAGAACTTTATGGTAAAAACTCAACTTGTTGTGTTTGGAGGAGAAAGAACACCATACCTACTGTGAAGCATGGGGGTGGAAACATCATACTTTGGGGCTGTTTTTCTGCAAAGGGACCAGGACGACTGATCCGTGTAAAGGAAAGAATGAATGGGGCCATGTATCGTGAGATTTTGAGTGAAAACCTCCTTCCATCAGCAAGGGCATTGAAGATGAAACATGGCTGGGTCTTTCAGCATGACAATGATCCCAAATACACCGCCCGGGCAATGAAGGAGTGGCTTTGTAAGAAGCATTTCAAGGTCCTGGAGTGGCCTAGACAGTCTCCAGATCTCAACCCCATAGAAAATCTTTGGAGGGAGTTGAAAGTCTGTGTTGCCCAGCAACAGCCCCAAAACATCACTGCTCTAGAGGAGATCTGCATGGAGGAATGGGCCAAAATACCAGCAACAGTGTGTGAAAACCTTGTGAAGACTTACAGAAAACGTTTGACCTCTGTCATTGCCAATAAAGGGTATATAACAAAGTATTGAGATGAACTTTTGTTATTGACCAAATACTTATTTTCCACCATAATTTGCAAATAAATTCTTTAAACATCAGACAATGTGATTTTCTGGATTTTTTTTCTCATTTTGTCTCTCATAGTTGAGGTATACCTATGATGAAAATTGGAGACCTCTCATCTTTTAAGTGGGAGAACTTGCAAAATTGGTGGCTGACTAAATACTTTTTTGCCCCACTGTATCCATGTCCCTGGCTTGCTCCGTGGCAATCGCAAGGACATCTAATCCTGTGTAGACCGGGAAGACTAACATGCATGACAGACAATCGGCCACGACGTTGAGCTTACTGGCGAATGTTGAACGTTGGTTGTAAACTCCAAGATCACGGCCAAATGCTGTTGCTGCTGGGCTGACCACAGTTCCGAGACACTGGGCATTGTGTACGTCAGCAGCTTATGTTCTACGAACACGGTGAACATGCGGCCTTCTAGCCAAAAATGGAAATGGCGCATCACCAGGTGTAGAGCCAACAACTCTCTGTCAAACGTACTGTATTTGCGTTTGCTGTTGTGTAAAGTCCGATGGAAAAATGCGAGCGGCTGCAATAAACCAGAGATGTACTGCTCTACCCCTGCTCTTATGGCAACATCAGATGTGTCTGTAGTGAGTGCGATCAGTGCCGATGGATCCGGATCAGCTAGGAACGCAGCATCCCCAAGTGCTGTTTGGCATTCGTGAAAGCCTGGAGTCACTCGGGAGTCCAGTTGATGTTTTCTGTGGGCTTCTTTTTTTCAGCGTGGCATACAAGGGCTGCATCAGCTGGGCTTCCCGGGAAAGGAAACGGTTATAAAAATTGGCCATCCCTCAAAACTCCAGCAGGGCCCTCATGGTCTGTGAACACGGAAAGTTCGCCACGGCGCTCACCCTATCTAGTAGTAAAATCACCCCCTCCGGCCAAATGCGGTGGCCCAAAAAATCAATCACAGGCACCTCGAACTGGCACTTCAATGTGTTCACTATAAGACCATGTGCTTCAAACCTCAGGAAAACTGTCTTGAGATGGGCGATGTGCTCCTCTTCAGACCTGCTAGCTACCAGAGTGTTGTCTAAGCAGACAAAAATGAAGGACAAGTCTTGACGCACTACGTCCATCAACTTCTGGAAAGTCTGTGCCACATCTTTTAATCCAAACAGCATGCCTAAAAATTTGAAAAGGCTGAAAGGAATTATTACCGCTGTTTTCGTAACGTCTTCTGCCTGCACTGGGACCTGATGGTATCCGCGGACCAGATCCACTTTTGAGAAAACATGTGCCCCACCCAGGTGTATGGAAAAGTCCTGGATGTGCGGAATGGGATAATGATCGTGTTCCGTGGCGTTATTCAAGTGCCGGAAATTGCTGCACAGTCGCCATGACCTGTCGGCTTTAGGCACCATGTGTAGCGGGGATTCCCACGGGCTGTTGGAGAGCCTGACGATGCCAAACTGCTCTTAGTTTGGCAAACCCCTTTTTACGTGCTGGCCAGTTTAGCTGCATCCAAGTAGCGAGGTCGTGTGAACACTGGCAGGCCTTTTGTCGTTAGGAAGTGTTCAACCCCGTATTTCATTATTGTAGACAAAAATGTCGGCACCGTGAGTGCTGCGAACTGTGTGAGAAAATGTTTGTACTTACCCTCTGGAGCTATAGCGCTAGCAATTGTTGTCAACCCAAGTGTTATTTATTTATTTATTTTTTTATCAGATCACTTCTGTGATCCTTTATGAGTTATATGACATAATTTTAGACCCAGGGAACAAAGCACAGACTCGAGTGAATACAATTTATCCTTTTTATTGCTAACAATGTGTGTGTGTGAGTGCGTGTATGTACAGTGTGTATGTTGTGCATGTGAAGAGGAAGTGCAGTGCAGGAATCATGCCCGGGGGAGAGCAGAATGCCGTTCAGCCTGGCAACCCAGAGCAGAAGTGTTAATTCTGTCCACGGAGCAAAGAGCGTGATAGCAATGGTTGCTTACTTTGCAGATGGTTGTGGAGATGCCCAGGTTGGCCTTGAGGGCTGCAGCCAGGGGGACAGCGTCTGACTCCGTGCAGGGAAGTGGGCAAGTAGCCCTGTAGTGGCGATGAAGGCTAGACCGCCGCCGGGAAGATCCACCTGCGCACAGGGGAGGACGGCTGACAAAGGTGAGTCTGTGGTCTATATTAACCATATATTCCATAACCTACATATGCTGAAGCATGTGGAAATGTTTGGTAATTACATATGTAAAGGACTTCACACCTCTGAAAGGACAAAGGGCTCTCAACCGCCGAGTGAAGAACAAAGACGTTCCCGGACGCGGCAGAGGAGACCGGAGGAGCCACCCTCACCCCCCAAGGCGAGGAGAGGAAATACCATGACAATGGGGGGATTAAGATAATGAGGGATGTCAGCCTTTGTTATGCATGTCTTTTATTGTGTGCCAGTATAAAGTCAGTGAGCTGGAGACATTCTGTCTCTTTTCCCTTCTGCCACTCTCTGCACCAGATGAGACTTGTTAGAAGAGCTGATTATGCTGATTATTAAACTTGGTTTATAAATCAAATCGCCTCTTCATTTCCAAGCTCTTCTACACTGGTGACCCCTGACGCGAGTATGGTCCTGAGGCATACCCCCGCAATCGACTCATCCGTGGCGACCCACGCAGACGAGGGAACAGATGGACAACTGTTCCCCCCGGCAGAAGAGATTGAGAGGGCTCAACCGAGCACCAGCACCGCCGTGAGAGCCGAGGCAAGGCACTCTCACCTGGCGGGCACAGCAGTGATGGTATGCACGAATGCCGTCGCTGTCCAGCTGCCAGACTTCTGGCAAGAAGACCCAGCCTCTTGGTTTCAGCAGGCTGAAGCCCAGTTTACTCTGGCGGGCATCACGGCTGACGATACCAAATTTTACCATATCGTCTCCAAACTCGACGCCGCCACTTCGAAGTGTGTGCGGAGCATGATCCGGCGGCCACCAGCCCGGGACAAATATGAGACGCTCAAAGCAACCATCGTGGCGAACTACGTCCCATCAGCGGAAGAGAGAGCTGAGAAGATCCTGGCGGTCTACGGCCACAGAGGGTGCAAACCGAAGGCCCTCATGGAGGATTTGCTACAGCTCAAAGAAGAGGACAATGACAACTTCCTCTTCCAGTTTATATTCCTCAGCACGCTGCCGCCACACATGAGAAGGACACTCGCCAGCGTGAAATGCAACAACCACCAAGACTTCCGCGCACTGGCCAACGAAGCTCATCGGCTCGTCAACGCCTGCAAGGAGCGGACACCCACAGCAGCATCCGCAGACCTCAAAGCTGACGCCCCGAGCCACGGGGAGCCACAACCCACTGAGCAGACCCAGCCCACGGTGACAGCGACACGGCCCAAACTTAGCAGACAGAGCGACGCCTGTTATTAATACCACTGCTTCGCCGAGAAGGCCCACAAATGCGTTCCCCCCTGCAAATTTGCGATTTCGGGAAAACGCCAAAGCCGAGAGCCGTTAACGGCAGCGGTTCTCGGCGAGAAGAATAAGCTGTTGTACGTGACGGATGGACACACAGGCAAGCAGTTCCTCATCGACGCAGGAGCCCAGCTGAGTTTCGTCATGCCCTCCCACGCAGATCGAGCCAAGGGCACCCGGGGCAACGGAGCCGTGGCAGCCAACGGCTCTAGCATCGACACGTTCGGTGAAAATAGCCTGCACCTCCTCATCCACGGCCGCAGCTACAGATGGACATTTGTTGTAGCGGCGGTGAGTTTTAACTTATTAGGCGCAGATTTTTTGTGTGCACATGGGTTATTAGTGGATCTAGCAAATAGGCGCCTGGTTAATGCACTGTCCTTTGCTTCTATTCCCTGCTCAGCCCGAGTTTCTCCACCACCTGTGCAGGCCAACGTCACCACGGCAGGAGGTAAGTTTGAGCAACTCCTCACCCAATTTCCAGCACTCACAATTCCCAAATTCTCAGCCACTGTGGCTAAACACGGGGTTGAACACTTCATTCCCACAACGGGACCTCCCGTTTTTGCCAAAGCTCGCCGCTTAGACGCGGCCAAGCTCAACATAGCACGGGACGAGTTTACAACTCTTGAAAAATTAGGCATTGTTAGACGCTCGAAGAGCCCCTGGACCTCACCACTTCACATGGTTCCGAAATCCGACGGTTCTTGGAGACCGTGCGGAGATTACCGCAGATTAAACAACGCTACAGCGCATGACCGTTACCCAATTCCTCACATTCAAGATTTTTCACTACATCTGGCAGGTGCGCGCATTTTTTCAAAAATAGACTTAGTCCGCGGTTATCACCAAGTCCCAGTCCGAGCAGAAGACATTCCTAAAACAGCGGTAATAACCCCTTTCCGCCTTTTTGAATTCCTGCGAATGCCTTTCGGCCTCAAAGGCGCTGCTCAAACTTTTCAACGAATGATGGACGCGGTTCTACGCGACCTTCCTTTTGTCTTCGTCTACCTCGACGACATGCTGGTAGCCAGCTCGTCTGAGGTAGAACACGAGCAGTACCTCACTATGGTTTTTCAGAGGCTAGAAGAGCACGGGCTAAAAATCAATCCAGCCAAATGCAAATTCGGCGTGTCACAAACTGATTTTTTAGGACACAAAGTCTCTCCGAAGGGGGCAGTTCCACTTCCAGACAAAGTTCACGCGATAGAAAGTTTCCCACGGCCACAAACGGTCAAATCGCTACAGGAATTTTTAGGGATGGTTAATTTTTACAGCCGCTTCCTCCCCCACGCAGCTCAGCTCATGCAGCCCCTATATGGCGCGTTCAAAAAAAAGAAAGCTTCCAACGCGGTCGAATGGACCCCGGAGCGCGAACGCGCTTTCATGGAAGTAAAAAGCGCCCTAGCTAACGCCACATTGTTAGTTCACCCAGATCCCTTGGCCCGCATCGCACTAACCACAGATGCTTCAGACCTAGCTATAGGGGCAGTTGTAGAACAGCTTGTCAGCGGGGTCTGGCAACCATTAGCATTCTTTAGCAAATCGCTAAACCAAACTGAACGTAAATACAGCACTTTTGACAGATAGCTGCTGGCGCTTCATTTATCCATCCACCACTTCCAGTTCTGGTTAGAAGGGCGGAGTTTCACGGCTTTTGTAGACCATAAACCGCTCACCTTTGCTATGGCTAAAATTTCAGAACCATGGTCAGGCAGGCAACAAAGACAGCTAGCTGCTATTTCAGAGTTCACCACAGACATTCGAAACATGGCAGGCAAACTTAACGTAGTAGCAGACTGTCTCTCTCGCGCTGTGACACCACCAGAGCGCGGGGAGACAGATTATACTGCCTCAGCAGCAGAACTCTTCACTAACGCAGACACATACGCAGCACCTATCCATGCAGGGATAGATTATGCAGCCATGGCGGAGGAACAAAGTGGTGACGCGGACGTGCGCGCACTCCTGTCTGGACCAACAGGGTTAAGGCTGGAGAAAAAGGGTTTACGCGACGGCGTGCCCCCCCTAATATGTGATGTTTCAACCGGCCGACCTCGCCCGTTAGTACCAGCTACATGGCGCCGCCGTATTTTCGATGCAATTCACTCCCTCGCGCACCCAGGTGTGCGCGCCTCGGTTAAAATGGTCACCGAAAAGTTTGTGTGGCCAGGCCTGCGCAAAAACGTAAAAGAATGGGCAAAAACTTGCATTTCTTGTCAACGCGCCAAAATACACAGACACACAAAAGCCCCTCTGGAGCCTTTTCCAATCCCTGCTAGAAGGTTCGACCACGTTCATGTCGACCTCGTGGGGCCACTACCTTCCTCCCAAGGTTTCACACACCTGTTAACAATGATAGACCGCACCACACGCTGGCCAGAGGCAGTCCCTCTAGCGGCAACCACAGCGGAGGAAGTCGCTCGCATTTTTTTTACAAACTGGGTGGCACGTTTCGGCGTCCCATCGGACATCACGTCCGATAGGGGGCCTCAATTTGTCTCAGAGCTCTGGTCAGCCATGTCCAACAGCTTAGGGGCAACAATTCATCGCACCACCGCTTATCACCCTCAGGCTAATGGGTTATGCAAGCGTTTTCACAGGTCTTTAAAGGCTGCCCTCAGAGCCTCACTAACGGATACAAATTGGGTAAATAAACTTCCCTGGGTTTTATTGGGGTTGCGTGCTGCACCTAAAGAGGATCTAGACGCCTCTCCCGCAGAATTAGTCTTTGCACAACCTCTCAGGCTTCCAGGTGAATTTTTACCAGAGAACCCAGAGCCAGGGCGCCTTCCAGTCCCAAGGTTTTTAGGCAACAACGGACCGAACTCTCTCCCCGGTCCAGCTCATCACTCCTTCCCACGGGTTTTTGTCCCTCAGGCTTTAAAAAACGCTGAGTTCGTTTTTGTTAAGCATGAAGCTTTAAAACCTACCTTTCGCCCAGCATACGATGGGCCATACAGAGTGCTGGAACATGGTGATAAACACTTTGTGCTTGATTTTGGGGATAGAAAAGAAACAGTCAGCATTGACAGACTTAAACCTGTCTTCTTGTAGAAAGACGAGCCTGCACAGTTGGCGAGAGCACCTCGGCGGGGTAGACCCCCCAAGAGAAAAGACTCAGCCCCCCAGCAGGGAACAGTTAACCTCTCTCCTTCCCACACTGCAGATTCCTGAAGTCAAGAAGGTCCCAGCAGGACACCTAAACCAACCTACAGCAGCTTTGGGAGAAGATTAAAACCCAGACAGCACAGGGACTGATACAAACCACTCCACAATTATTCACTAATTGTGCTGCAACAGTTTAGGACTGACTTATGATTTTACTATGCTGTTATGATTACCACTGAACTCTCTTAGGAGCATGGCTGCTGGAAAGTTTCTTCCGTGGCAACAGATGTAACACTTAGTATGTCATAATAACTATCTTAGACTGTGAACCTTTCTGTTGTCCTTTCTTAGTTGTTTGGGGGGCCTGTGGTCTATATTAACCATATATTCCATAACCTACATATGTTGAAGCATGTGGAAATGTTTGGTAATTACATATGTAAAGGACTTCACACCTCTGAAAGGACAAAGGGCTCTCAACCGCCGAGTGAAGAACAAAGACGTTCCCGGACGCGGCAGAGGAGACCGGAGGAGCCACCCTCACCCCCCAAGGCGAGGAGAGGAAATACCATGACAATGGGGGGATTAAGATAATGAGGGATGTCAGCCTTTGTTATGCATGTCTTTTATTGTGTGCCAGTATAAAGTCAGTGAGCTGGAGACATTCTGTCTCTTTTCCCTTCTGCCACTCTCTGCACCAGATGAGACTTGTTAGAAGAGCTGATTATGATGATTATTAAACTTGGTTTATAAATCAAATCGCCTCTTCATTTCCAAGCTCTTCTACAAGTCAATAATTATGCTTACATGAAGCGACGAGGAGAACAGGAACTCTGAATATGAAGCCAGGAACTTGGCTGTTGTTGCGAGGCGTGTCAATGGAGAATGACAGATAGCTCTGTGCCGAGTCTCAGGCAGGCCCGGTTATAAAGTCCACTGGAGATTGGCAGCAGGTGTGCGTGCAGTTGTAGTTGACGACGGCCCTGAGGGAGCCATGACATTATAGGCATAATAGTGTATCTTGCACTTTGGAGAATGGGAGTTGTTCAGTCACCATTAGAATTTAGTTTACATGTGTAGTTTATAGTATTTTGTCTTTAAACTCATCCAGTAAAAGAACACATTACAAATATTTGAGACCCATTGTAGTGCTTCCTTTTATATTTTAGCAAAACAAGCACAAAACACCACCCACACTTGAAACCAGGGTGACACAGCGGTGGCTAAACTTTTATTGATAACGTTATTTCACACCATCACAACAACTCAGTATCTAAACTCAGTGTAAATGGTGTAGAGATTGAAAGGGCATCCAAAATTAAATTCCTTGGTGTAATAATTGATAATAAACTGTGTTGGAAGTCACATATTAATTATATTAAAGGTAAAATATGTAAATCAATCGCAATACTACACAGAGTGAAATATACTGCTCAAAAAAATAAAGAGAACACTTTGAAAACACATCAGATTTTAATGGGAAAAATAAGCTGGATAGCTACACTGATATGAACTGGATAATGTGTTAAGAATGAAAAGATGCCATGTCTTTTTATGGAAATGAAAACACTTCAAAACTTAAAGTGAAGAAATTGTGGCAGGCTAGTCCAGCGTACTCAGATTAAAAAGTGTTCCCTTTATTTTTTTTAGCAGTATATTTGCTGAATCAACCCGCACTATATACCTTGTATCATTCCTTAATTCTCCTATACATGGCATATTGTACTGAAGTATGGGGAAATACATATAAAACAAACATATATCCAGTCTTTACGCTTCAGAAGAGAGCTATTAGAATAACAAACAAAGCTGCTTAGAGGGAACCAACAAACCTGTGGGGAGCGAGAAATGAAGAAGCTGAGTGATTTTATAAATCAGATTTAATGTCGGCTTCGCCTCCCCAACATGTCTCACCCAAGGCAGAAAGCAGAAAGAGACTGATCGCAGTCAGACCCCCATACTTATACATCACACAACAATAGCCAACATCACACATCCTTGTCATATCCTTCTCAACATCCCATGTCTCCTTCCAATGTCCTCCGGTTCCTTCGCCTGACCCTAGGGGGTCAGGAAGTCTTTTCAGGTCTTCACCGCCGCGCCCCCATCTCCTCACTGTTCTCCGCAGGCGGTCCAGACTCATTGTCCTCTTCTGAGACGTGAGGTCATTCCACACATGCAATCACAAAACATCTCCCTGTGTCTATACATATGCAGATATGGATATATGCACTACAGCCCCCCCCCAAACGTCTAAGAAAAGGACAATATATGCAGGTTCACAGAATATGGTGACATCACTGGCATAACTATACAAGTTGATCATGCTAAAAACACAGTGATAACAGTAACAGTACAGTCTATGCCCCATGTCCGCCTTAAAACTGCTATGATAACCCCGACAGCATATCTTAAAACACATTATGACATTCACATCAGTCTGTGTGTCGTCTGGGTTTTAACCGTCTTCCAAATCTGCTGTACGCCTGCCTCGGCGTCCCAGCGGTGCTGTCTTGTAAGGAATCTGCAGCTTGAGGAAAAAAATGGTTATTTGATCCCTGCGGGGGGGGGGGGGGCTGGGACTTGTCCCTTGGGGGGTCTACCATGTCGAGGTACTTTCGCCACCCGTACAGGTTCGTCACTCAACATGAAGGCAGGCTTGAGTCTGTTAATGCTGACTGTTTCTTTTCTGTCCTCCAAATCCAGCACAAAATGCTTATCTCCAGGTTCCAGCACTCTATATGGGCCATCATATGGTGGGCGGAGGGTTGGCTTTAAAGCCTCGTGCTTAACAAAAACGAACTCGGCATTTTTTAAAGCCTGGGGAACAAAAACCCGCGGAAAGGTGTGATGAACCGGGCCTGGGAGCATGTCCGCTCCCGTGCTGCTTAGTGGCCTCAGAGCTGGGAGGCGCCCTGGCTCTGGCTGTTCTGGTAAGAATTCACCAGGGAGCCTGAAAGGTTGTGCACAAACTAATTCTGCTGGTGAGGCGTCTAGATCCTCCTTGGGCGCAGAACGCAACCCCAATAAAACCCACGGTAGTTTGTTAACCCAATCTGCATCCGTTAGTGACGCTCTGAGGGCAGTCTTCTCTGCATCTATGAAAACGCTCACATAAACCGTTAGCCTGGGGGTGATACGCTGTAGTGCGATGGATTGTCGCCCCTAAGCTGCTGGCCATCGCGGACCAGAGCTCTGAGACAAACTGAGGCCCCCTATCGGACGTGATGTCCGACGGGACACCGAAACGCGCTACCCAGGTCATTAAAAAAACGCGAGCCACCTCTGCGGCCGTAGTTGACGTCAGCGGGACCGCTTCTGGCCAACGTGTGGTTCGGTCCACCATTGTTAAAAGATGTGTGAACCCCTGCGAGGACGGTAGGGGGCCCACGAGGTCGACATGCACATGGTCAAACCTCCTGGCCAGGATTCGGAACGGTTCTAAAGGAGCTTTCGTGTGCTTGTGAATTTTGGCACGTTGGCAAGACATGCATGTTCTTGCCCACTCCTTTACGTGCTTGCGCAGGCCCGGCCAAACAAACTTTTCTGCCACCATTTTTACCGAAGCGCGCACTCCCGGGTGCGCCAGGGAGTGAACCGAGTCAAAAACGCGGCGGCGCCACGCGGCCGGGACTACCGGGCGAGGTTGCCCAGTTGACACGTCGCAGATTAAGGGGGGCACACCGTCACGCAAACCCCTGCTCTCCAGCCTTAACCCTGTTGGTCCAGACTGGAGTGCGCGCACGTCTGCGTCACTACCCTGTTCTGCTGCCATGGCTGCGTAATCTATCCCTACGTGAACTGGGGCCGCGTGCGCTTCCGTGTTGGTCTTGCGCTCTGCGGCTGTGGTAGTATGATTTGCCTCCACGTGCCCTGACGATGTCATGGCGCGGGAGAGGCAATCTGCCACCACGTTGAGTTTGCCCGCTACGTGCCGAATGTCTGTGGTAAATTCCGAAATTGCGGCCAGCTGCCTTTGTTGCCGGCCCGACCAAGGTTCTGAGATTTTAGACATCGCAAAAGTGAGCGGTTTATGGTCGACAAAAGCCGTGAAACGCTGACCTTCCAGCCAGAACTGGAAATGGCGGATGGACAAATGAAGCGCTAACAGCTCTCTGTCAAACGTGCTGTATTTGCGCTCAGTTTCGTTTAACCTCTTGCACTCCGGGCAATTTTCCTAAAAATGCCAAAAAATAACATGCCCAAAGTAAATCGAAAGCTGTTATTCAACCCTTTGCAGCATCTTCATGGGGTTGGTCTCATTTAAAAGAAAACACTTTGAATTTTTTGGCAAAAAAAACATAATCTCTCTACGTGCTCCGGCCACTGAGTTACAGTCATCTAAACATACTGAACTTGAAGAAAAAAAATTTGGACACAGTGTTTTTTTGGATACAAATGCTTGCAAATAACACACAGCTGTCCGATCCGGCTGGAAAATGCAACAGAAATGTAGAACCAAGTGTTATCCAGCTGAGATCCAAATTTGGTAACAATACCACAAAAAATGAATATTTTACACAGCTTTGTTCTCAGGCTGTTCCCAGGCGTTTTGGAACTGTGCCAAATTGTGCCAAATGGCACAGTTTGGAAAAACGTCTGTAACTTTTGAATGATTCAATGTAGAAGTTTCATTTTAGGCTCAAAGGAAAGGTCACACTCAGGGCTGTGTCTGTGTGTGTGTGTGTGGGGGGGGGTCGTCCCCCCCCCGCTACCAAGGACAGAGTTCGGCCCTCGCTACATGAGAGATTACACTCGTTGCATGTTTCCACAGCAACGCTGTCACAGCGGCCCCCCCCCCTCGCTACTGTGTGTGGGGGGGGGTTGTCCCCCCCCCCGCTCGCTACAGAGGATGGACTTCAGCCATCGCTACACAACGGATTAGCCTTATGTGGTGATGTAGGACAGCAGTGCAGTCACCGCGGCTCCCCCCCCCCTCGCTGCAGAAGAATAGCGGGGGTGAGGGGGCGTTCACAGCCTGTACACTGCGAGCAACCCCTTGTACCGTGGCGCACAAACTTCAGACTTCGTGAACCGCACAGCTGTAATTTACTGATCGGTCAAAAGTCATTTTGGATTACAATTTTCAGGGATAGAGAATAATTTAGCTTATAACACCTTACCTCTTCACAGCGGAGTCTTGGCGAACTTCTCTTCCTCATTGTCAGACGAACGCGACGCTGGTCCGCTCTGGTTCTGGTCTCGCGACTCGATCAAAACATAATTCCATTATTGCGGTTTTGTGCTTCCATGATTGCGGTTTTTGGCGAACGATTTTTCAAAACAAATAACAGTAGTAATTAAAAAAAGACTGGCGAAGGCGTGTGTGTCACTCAGCCTTCGTCGTCAGCCTCCGTCGGTCTATAATGACCATGGAAGAAATCATAACGTCTACTCTGCTGGAACCAATACAAAATAAGCACCGCCTGTGGCCGAACATGCCGATCCACGAATGGCACTCCCTGTCACACAGGTTGCATTTGTGGATGGTCTCCATGCTGCTGGGTCTGTGGAGCTCTTCCTGTGTCCTTTTTTGATCCGCTGCAGCAGCCAGTCTTCACCCAGCCTTAAAAAAAAACAGCTCACGAACTTCTCTGCTTCAACTGGCTCATTGCATTCAAAGCGTTGGGAGGCGGGTCCTCCTTCCTAGGTTTTCATTCATTGGCTCTTCAAGGTTTCAGAAACCCAATTCAAGGCTCTTATTAGTCGAATGAGAGGTCAATCAGATGAACTAATCTGTTCGCGGCTGTGTTTGCAGATTTTTTTTTCAGTGGCGCTTGGAGGCCACACCACCTACATCACCACCATCATGCGTCATGCGTCCAAGCGCGCATGAGGGCGCTCTCGTGTGCCCTCGTGCGTCTTAGGACGCAGAGACTTGCCCGCCCGCGGAACAACGGAGTGCAAGTGGTTAAGGATTTGCTAAAAAATGCTAGCGGTTGCCAAACCCCGTGAATGTGCTGTTCCACGACCGCCCCTATGGCCAAATTTGATGCGTCTGTGGTAAGCGCTATGCGGGCCGAGGGGTCGGGGTGGGCCAACAGCGCGGCATCAGCCAGGGCTCTTTTTACTTCCGCGAACGCGTGTTCCCGCTCCGGGGACCACGCGACCGCGTTGGAGGGCTTTTGCTTCCTAAGCGCGGCATATAATGGCTGCATGAGCTGAGCTGTGCGGGGGAGGAAACGGTTGTAAAAATTTACCATTCCTAAAAATTCCTGTAGCAATCTGACCGTTTGTGGTCGGGGAAAATTTGCCACTGCGCGCACCTTATCAGGCAATGGGACTGCCCCTTCTGGGGAAACACGGTATCCCAAAAAAATCAATCTGCGTCACGCCGAATCGGCACTTGGCTGGATTAATTATTAACCCATGTTCTTCCAACCTCTGAAAAACTGTAGTGAGGTGATTTTCGTGTTCCTCCTCAGACGTGCTGGCGACTAAAATATCGTCGAGGTAGACAAACACGAAAGGAAGATCGCGTAACACAGCGTCCATCGTACGCTGAAACGTTTGTGCTGCGCCTTTAAGGCCAAACGGCATGCGCAAAAACTCAAAAAGACCAAAAGGGGTTATTACGGCCGTTTTAGGGACGTCCTCAGGTCGGACTGGGACTTGGTGGTAGCCACGGACCAGGTCTATTTTAGAAAAAACACGCGCACCCGCCAGATGTAGTGAAAAATCTTGGATGTGAGGGATTGAGTAGCGGTCATGCGCTGTAGCATTGTTTAATCTGCAATAATCGCCGCAAGGTCTCCAGGAGCTGTCGGCTTTCGGGACCATATGCAGTGGCGAAGCCCATGGGCTTTTCGAGCGCCGAATAATGCCCAGTTTTTCCAGGCTGGCGAACTCGTCGCGTGCTATGGCGAGCTTGGTCGCGTCTAAGCGCCGAGCTTTAGCGAAGACAGGGGGGCCCGTTGTGGGGATGAAGTGCTCCACCCTGTGTCTCACTACTGTTGCCAAAAATTTGGGAACTGTGAGTGCTGGAAATTGGGTGAGGAGTTTGTCAAACTTACCTCCTGCTGTGGCGACGTTGGCCTGCACGGGTGGTGGGGACACTCGAGCTGAACAGGGGATAGAAGAGAATGACAGTGCATTGATTAACCTCTTGCACTCCGGGCAATTTTCCTAAAAATGCCAAAAAATAACGTGCCCAAAGTAAATCGAAAGCTGTTCTTCAACCCTTTGCAGCATCTTCATGGGGTTGGTCTCATTTAAAAGAAAATACTTTGAATTTTTTGGCAAAAAAAACATAATCTCTCTATGTGCTCCGGCCACTGAGTTACAGTCATCTAAATATACTGAACTTGAAGAAAAAAAATTTGGACACGGTGTTTTTTTGGATACAAATGCTTGCAAATAACACACAGCTGTCCGATCCGGCTGGAAAATGCAACAGAAATGTAGAACCAAGTGTTATCCAGCTGAGATCCAAATTTGGTAACAATACCACAAAAAATGAATATTTTACACAGCTTTGTTCTCAGGCTGTTCCCAGGTGTTTTGGAACTGTGCCAAATTGTGCCAAATGGCACAGTTTGGAAAAACGTCTGTAACTTTTGAATAATTCAATGTAGAATCTTCATTTTGGGCTCTAATGAAAGGTCACACTCAGGGCTGTGTCTGTGTGTGTGTGTGGGGGGGGGGGGGTCGGCCCTCGCTACATGACAGATTACACTCGTTGCATGTTTCCACAGCAACGCTGTCACAGCGGCTTCCCCCCCCCCTCGCTACTGTGTGTGTGTGTGGGGGGGGTTGTCCCCCCCCCCGCTCGCTACAGAGGATGGACTTCAGCCATCGCTACACAACGGATTAGCCTTATGTGGTGATGTAGGACAGTAGTGCAGTCACCGTGGCTCCCCTCCCCCTCGCTGCAGAAGAATAGCGGGGGTGGGGGGGCGTTCACAGCCTGTACACTGCGAGCAACCCCTTGTACCGCGGCGCACGAACTTCAGACTTCGTGAACCGCACAGCTGTAATTTACTGATCGGTCAAAAGTCATTTTGGATTACAATTTTCAGGGATAGAGAATAATTTAGTTTATAACACCTTACCTCTTCACAGCGGAGTCTTGGCGAACTTCTCTTCCTCATTGTCAGACGAACGCGATGCTGGTCCGCTCTGGTTCTGGTCTCGCGACTCGATCAAAACATAATTCCATTATTGCGGTTTTGTGCTTCCATGATTGCGGTTTTTGGCGAACGATTTTTCAAAACAAATAACAGTAGTAATTAAAAAAAGACTGGCGAAGGCGTGTGTGTCACTCAGCCTTCGTCGTCAGCCTCCCTCGGTCTATGATGACCATGGAAGAAATCATAACGTCTACTCTGCTGGAACCTATACAAAATAAGCACCGCCTGTGGCCGAACATGCCGATCCACGAATGGCACTCCCTGTCACACAGGTTGCATTTGTGGATGGTCTCCATGCTGCTGGGTCTGTGGGGCTCTTCCTGTGTCCTTTTTTGATCCGCTGCAGCAGCCAGTCTTCACCCAGCCTTAAAAAAAAACAGCTCACGAACTTCTCTGCTTCAATTGGCTCACTGCATTCAAAGCGTTGGGAGGCAGGTCCTCCTTCCTAGGTTTTCATTCATTGGCTCTTCAAGGTTTCAGAAACCCAATTCAAGGCTCTTATTAGTCGAATGAGAGGTCAATCAGATGAACTAATCTGTTCGTGGCTGTGTTTGCAGCTTTTTTTTTCAGTGGCGCTTGGAGGCCACACCACCTACACCACCACCATCAATATCCTTATCATGCGTCATGCGCACGAGTGCGCTTTCGTGCGCCCTCGTGCGCCTTAGGACGCAGAGACTTGCCCGCCCGCGGAACAACGGAGTGCAAGAGGTTAAGCGTCTGTTTGCAAGATCAACCAACAACCCATGTGAACATAAGAAATCAGCACCTAACATGTTGAAACTCACCGCCGCTATAATAAAAGTCCACTCATAAGTGCGGCCGTGTAAGGACAGAGACAAGGTCCTTTCACCATAAGTGCTGATGTTCGAGCCGTTCGCCGCCGTTGCCCCATTGCCGCGGGGTCCAGCCACTCGGTCAGCGCAGGTCGGGGTGATGAAGCTCACCTGAGCTCCGGTGTCTATGAGGAAATGTCGCCCGGAGCCTTCATCAGTGATGTAGAGCAGCTTGTTGGCCTCACCGAGAGCCGCAGCTGCTACCGGTTCCCGGCTTTGGAGTTTCCTCGAGCTCTTGAAACTGCACAGTGGCACACAATTGTATGCCCTCTCAGCGAATCGCCGGTGGTAGTAACAGAGGTCGTCTCGTCTGTTGCGTCGCGGCCGCGTTGCTGCCATGGTGGGCGGGATTTGCTCCGCTGTCTCCGGCTCCCCGCTGCCCCGAGCTTCCGCGCTGAGGTCCGCTGCTGCTGCTGTGGCCATCTGCTCGTCGCAGGAGTTGAGGAGCCGCTGTGCTTCCCGGGCTAGCACGCGGAAATCCTGCTGGGTCTTACAACGCATGCTGGCCAGAGTCCCTCTCATGTGCGCCGGGAGGGTGCTGAGGAAGATGTGCTGAAGGAGGAAACTGTCGTCTGCCTCCATCAGCTGAAGCATGTCTTCCATCAGGGCCATCGGTCTGCGCCCTCCTTGGCCGTATATCGCCAGTAGTCTCTTGGCCCTTTCCTCGGCCGAGGGCACGAAGCTCTCGATGAGAGTAGCCTTCAGCTACTCGTATTTGTCGCTGGCGGGCGGCTGCTGTATCACGCTCCGCACGCATTGCGCTGTGGTGGCGTCGTGCCTGGTGACGACGTGGTAGAACTTGGTTTCGTCTGCCGTCACCCCCGCGAGCGCGAACTGTGCCTCAGCCTGCTTGAACCACGAGTTCGGGTCGTTCTGCCAGAATTCTGGGAGTTTGATGGCGACGGCGCTTGCTCGGGCCGCCTCCGACGAGTCTGCAATGGGAGAATGCCTTTCATCCATTCTCATGTCTGGTCACCAATGTGGGGAGCGAGAAATGAAGAAGCTGAGTGATTTTATAAATCAGATTTAATGTCGGCTTCGCCTCCCCAACATGTCTCACCCAAGGCAGAAAGCAGAAAGAGACTGATCGCAGTCAGACCCCCATACTTATACATCACACAACAATAGCCAACATCACACATCCTTGTCATATCCTTCTCAACATCCCATGTCTCCTTCCAATGTCCTCCGGTTCCTTCGCCTGACCCTAGGGGGTCAGGAAGTCTTTTCAGATCTTCACCGCCGCGCCTCCATCTCCTCGCTGTTCTCCGCAGGCGGTCCAGACTTATTGTCCTCTTCTGAGACGTGAGGTCATTCCACACATGCAATCACAAAACATCTCCCTGTGTCTATACATATGCAGATATGGATATATGCACTACAAAACCCAATTTTTCTTAAATTAAAAGTTCTCAGGTTTAAAGATCTGGTTGACTTTAAAACTGCAGTAATAATGTTTAAAGTGAAGAATCTATCACTGCCCGCAAATATCCAAAAGTTGTTCCAAATAAGGGAGAAACAATATCATTTCAGAGGAACATGTATATTTCAAAAACCTTCAGTGAGAACTACCACCAAGCAACACTGTGTTTCAGTGCAAGGAGTCAGATTATGGAACGATTTTGGACCTGAATTAAAGGCCAAATGTCACGTAACAGGGTACTTTAAATATCTTGAAACTAGATATAAAAGGGAACCGATCCATCAAACAGGTTCATTTTGTCTTCTTTCAATTATTTATCCTTTTTTTTTTTTTTTTTTTTTTCCTTTGAAAAGAGGCCCCGCCTACGAAAATCAGCTGATAAATGTCACCTGGCAGCAATCAGCTGACTCTTCTGATGAAGGCTGCAGTGCAGTTGAAACATGTAAAGAAGGTAAAGACATCTTTCTATTTTTACTTTTGTCTTTCAAAGGAAAAAAAAAAAAAAAAAAAAGGATAAATAAGGGAACCGATCCGTTCGGGTCTTGGTGCATATGCTTCAGTAACAACGGAATATTCGTTAATTTAAAACTGCCGCGCTTGGCCTGACACGGCCCCTGGAATCGCCTGGGGAAGAAGGCGGAAGTGACGAAATCGATTGTACCCTAGTTTGATGCTTGGGGTATTTCAATTGATTGTTTATATGGAGACTGGAAGGTTGAAGTGAGCAACAAAAAAGAAAAAATTGGATATTTCACCCATACCTTAAAACGGGACTATCAGGGACAGCTGGGTAATAAGGGACACTTCTCTGGGAAATGTTTTCATACCTGTCTAGTGAGACGTTTTCGCCGTACTTCAACACCGTAAAAAGCGGCTATAAGGGACGGCGGAGCAACAAGGGACACCTCTCTGGGAAATGCCCCAAATGCAACTCGTGTTGTTATTGTCAAATATTTTAAGGATTCATGGATATTTGACAATAACAACACAACTCAGCGTCCGGCGCAAAATAAAAAAAAAAAAGCAGAATTCTGTATTTGTCAGGCGATCTCTCTCTGTTCCGCAACCGCTGCACAGCTGAACGTGTTAAACCATTGTCCTAATGACTTCTCATTGTAGTGAGAATAGCTCACGCTGAGCGATCAGCCCGCCCCGACAATCTGACTAATGATTGACTCCACACTTCTCATTGTAGTGATAATAGCTCAGGCTGAGCCATCTGCCAGCACCAGCTGTGGGGGATCACACACAAGACCGCGCTTGGCACCAAAATACGGCGAAAACGTCTCACTTGACAGGTATGCGCCTCCATTTTCATATTGATCTGGTCAATTTCTTGACAGCAGCGGCTCTCCTCCACTGTAATAATAATGGCTTCCGAAAAATCAATATTTATGGGGCGCCCTCGACAGACCCCCTTCGGCTTCGCAATTCTGGAGGCGATTAATGTCCAGTTCAATGACATTTTCCACTGGTTCTGCTCTCTGGTCATCGTTGGAACTGTTGTCATCAGACAAAGCATCTGATTCCGTCTCGGACGGCTCGAACCTGTAAGGTTCAATGCCTCTGTCACTGTCTGAACCACTGACAAAAAAAAAAGACAAAAAAAAAAAGACAAAACTAAACTAATTTGTTCACAATCGCTGTCACTTTCCGTCATGATTGTCCAATGTTGATAAGTGTGAATGTGGATAGGCAGGGCAGCCAGGGTACAACTGGTGATGTCAAAAACATGGGCGTGGTCTGGACTGGCTGTCACAAGCCAGCAAGCAAGGTGGGGCCTTCACCTGGTGTATTTTGTGCAATTATGTAAATACAGGTGGGTGATATGGTCTCCGGTATGAATATTTGGTTTAAGCTATGTGTATTTTATCTAAATTCGTTGTCATTTAGAAAAAAAAATTATGTGACATTTGGCCTTTAAAATCACGTACAACGCTTGGAAAATTTAAACAAAAACTAAAGGAAGAAATACTCCAAACATATATACAAGATAACATGTAAAATCACATAAGGATTGTCATATCCAGCCTGTGTTGTGGTGTTGCTTAGTTTTTTGTCACATTTTGTCTTGGCTTTGTTCTGATTTGTAATCACTTTTATTTTATTTTATTTTTGAATTCTTAGATGGAACATGGGTGGGCAATATAAGCTGTGGCTTCAGCTATCACCCATTTTGGATAACTTATGTTGAATTGTATAATCTGAGGAGTTATTGTTTTATGTGACCTTGTTAATTTTTTTTCCCTTTGTTATATTATTCTGTTCCTTTTTTTTAATCTAATCTATCCGAAATAAAGATTCATTCATTCACTCATTTCTCAAATATGCTGTAAACTTACTTTAATTATCTACCACCCATTTCTGTCTTTCATCTAGGCAAGAGGAAAACGATCCACCCAAACTAGACCTTGCCTCACTATTTACAGAGATGCAGGCTGAAGATCTGCTGAACTGGGACCAGTACAAGGGGCTGATCCAGTTGCTGCTCAGTGAGGCAGCATGGCCGGCGTGTGTGACTCATTCCAATTTCTTTTTTCTTTTTTTTACAGTTTGAATTTTGCACATTTTAAATAATCTGGAATTTGCTGCTGATTGTAATAAACAATTTAGTGATTTATGTGTTTGCATCATGATTTTCTATTTTGTCTGTTAAGACACCGGTGGGAACAGAGTCAACAGTACAAACCATTTTTTTTTTTTATTTTGTTGTAGAGACCGTGAAATGAAGAGGCTGAATTTATTTCTCAATTCAGGTTTATTAATCATTCACGTATCTCTAACATCCTCTCAAGCAGAAAAGAGACAGAACTTCACATATCTCCCCTTTTTATACCTGGGACATCAAAGTACAGAATCACAATGTCATTTAATCCCCCGGGACAATACATCACCCCCCCAGGGCTCTTCTCCTCCACCTAAAAGCCAGGTGGTCAGGAAGTCTTCTCATAACCATTTCTAAAGACAGCTTTTCACACCTTCCTGTTATCTCCCGGAGGCCCAGACATATTGTTCCTTCTAAGACGTGAGGTACAGCAATATACATATGCAGCTTAAGCATCTCAAATATGTGAGCCACATTGTATACTTTATTGATCCCCAGAGGGGAAATTGAGGGCATCCACCTGGATGGATGAAGCAGCCACGGTACGGCGCTATCCCTTAACCATTCGCACACGCATTCACACCTAGTTCCACTTTAGAGTCTCCAATTAACCTAACCTGCATGTTTTTGGCCTGTGGGAGGAAACCAGAGAAATCCCGGAGTAAGCCCACGCAGATACAGGGAGAACATGCAAACTCCACACAGATCACAGTTGGTCAGGGGCTGGGATCGAACCAGGGATCCCATGGCCAAGGGTGAGCTGCTGTGCTGGCACAGTGCTAACCACTACGCCACCGCACCGCCCATTATCAGTGACTTTGAAAATAATGGCTCATTTTTAAGAAAAGTAACCAAAACAATTATTTGCTGAAGACTGTATTGTTGGATGTGCCAGTGCAGAAGACACTGCACACTTTAGTGATAGTCCCAGTATATGGAGGAATTCTGGGCCATATTAGCATCTGTATTTCCTAATAATGGGATAGAAGAGAGAACCTGCAAGGTCTAGGCCCTCCATGGCACATGATTAGACACCCCAGAGTTTGGGTTTAATGGGATTTAACATTTTAACACAAACTGCTTTATGGTTCATAATCCTGTTGGCAGACTTACACCAAACCAAAAGTGATTTCTCAAACTGCTGGATTGTTCTTAGAATCAGAATCAGAATCAGAATCAGAATCAGCTTTATTGGCCAAGTATGCACAACACATACAAGGAATTTGACTTTGGCTAAAAACTTGCTCTCGTTGTTCAGGTGGAGGATTTAAATAAGGATTCAATGACAACAGAGTATGTACAGTAAATTACAGTCTGTCCACGTTTCTATAAAAGGATGCAAATATATACAGGAATATATGCAGTTATTTACTCAGACTAACCACACTTTGCAGAAATATATGAAAAAATATACAATCACACAGTATTTCAATGTGGACTCAGATTCAGTGATATAATGTGAATGAAGTAAAAAGCAGTGTGAGAGTTATGTGCAATGTAATAATGGATGAAAAGTCATGAGTACAGCAAACAGGTAGGACTAGGTGAATGTTAGGAGTTCATCAGAGTGATGGCTTGAGGAAAGAAACTGTTCCTGTGACGGGTGGTTTTGACCTTCAGTGATCTGTAACGACGACCAGAAGATAGAAGTTCAAACAGTTTGTGGCCGGGGTGTGATGGGTCAGCACAGATGTTTCCCGCCCGTTTCCTGGTTATGGACTGATATAAGTTCTCAATGGAGGGTAGGTCGGTACCAATGATCCTCTCCGCAGACTTAATGATCCGCTGCAGTCTGGTCTTGTCCTGTTTAGTGGCAGATCCAAACCAGACAGTGATGGAAAAGCAGAGGACAGATTGGATGATGGCGGTGTAGAAGACAACCAGCAGCCCCTGAGGCAAATCAAACTTCTTGAGCTGACGCAGAAAAAACAACCTCTGCTGGGCCTTTTTCCGGACAGTGTCTATATGGGAGGACCACTTCAGGTTCCGGGAGATTGTGGTACCCAGAAACTTGAAGGAGTCCACAGTGGACACTGTGCTGTTGAGGATGGTGAGTGGGGGGAATGAAGGGGGGTGTCGCCTGAAATCCACAGCCATCTCCACCGTTTTGGCTGGGTTAAGTTCAAGATGGTTCTGGCTGCACCAGAGGATCAGCTGCTCCACCTCCCGCCTGTATGCAGACTCATCATCATCCCGGATCAAACCGATGACTGTGGTGTCGTCCGCAAACTTCAGGAGTTTCACCGAAGGGTCCTCTGAGGTGCAGTCGTTGGAGTAGAGGGAGAAGAGCAGTGGGGAAAGGACACATCCTTGGGGGGCACCAGTACTAATTTTTCGGGAGCTGGATGTAAATCTCCCTAGCTTCACCTGTTGCCACCTGTCAGTCAGAAAGCTGGAGATCCATTGGCAGGTGGAGGGGGGCACCTTGAGCTGGAGGAGTTTCTGATGAAGAATGCCTGGGATGATGGTGTTGAACGCTGAGCTGAAGTCGACAAACAGGATCCTGGCGTACGTCCCTGGGGAGTCGAGGTGTTGCAGGATGTAATGTAGTCCCATATTAACTGCATCATCCACTGACCTGTTTGACCGGTAGGCAAACTGCAGTGGGTCCATCAGGGGGCCTGTGATGACCTTCAGGTGGTTCAGCACCAATCTCTCCAAGGATTTCATGACCACAGAGGTCAGGGCAACAGGTCTGTAGTCGTTTAATCCTGTAATAGAGGGTTTCTTGGGAACTGGAATGATGATGGAGCGTTTGAAGCAGGAAGGCACTTCACGCAGCTCCAGTGATCTGTTAAAGATCCGGGTGAAGATGGGGGCCAACTCGTTGGAGCAGACTCTCAGGCAGGACGGAGATACACCATTAGGTCCTGCAGCCTTCTTGATCTTTTGTCTCTGAAAGACCCGGCGCACCTCCTCTTCACAGATCATTAGTGCTGGTGGGAGGTCAGAGTGGAGGAGGGATGGAGTTCCTGGGGCTGCAGATAATCCTTTTGTGTGGGTGGGAGGTGAGAACTGTAGGTTCTTTTCAAACCTGCAGTAAAAGCTGTTTAGGTCATTAGCCAGCTGGAGGTTTTCCGCAGGGTGGGGGGATGGTCTCCTGTAGTTGGTGATATTCCGTAGGCCTCTCCAGACAGAAGCAGAGTTGTTAGCTGAGAAGTTTTTTGTAACTTCACATTGTAGCTCCTCTTAGCAAGCCTGATCTCCTTCGTCAGCATGTTTCTGGCCCGCTTGTACAGAGTCCAGTCACCAGTCCTGTAGGCCTCCTCCTTGGTCTGACGTAGCTGCTTCAGTTTAGGAATGAACCAGGGTTTATTGTTGTTGTATATGCAGAAGGTCTTGGTCTGCACACACATGTCCTCGCAGAAACAGATGTATGACGTCACAGTGTCAGTGAGTTCATTTAGGTTAATGGCTGCAGCTTCAAAAACACTCCAATCTGTACAGTCAAAGCAGGCTTGTAACTTCAGCTTTGATTCCTCAGTCCATTTCTTCACAGTCCTTACAACAGACTTGGAAGTTTTTAGTTTCTGTCTGTATGTTGGAATAAGATGGAGCAGACAGTGGTCAGAAAAACCCAGAGCTGCATGGGGGACGGCATGATAGGCGTTTCTTAAAACTGTAAAACAGTGGTCAAGTGTATTTGTGTCCCTGGTGGGACATTTAATATGCTGTCTGTATTTAGGAAGCTCATTTGTGAGATTAGCTCTATTGAAATCACCCAGAATGATAAGCAGAGAGTCTGGATGTTTTTCCTCCACCTCTGCTATCTGGTCAGCGAGGTGCTGCAGTGCCTCCGTTGTACAAGCAGCAGGCGAGATATAAATTCCGACCAGAATAAACGAGGAGAACTCTCGCGGTGAATAAAAGGGTTTACAGTTTATGAACAGTGACTCTAGGTTAGGACTACAAAACTTCTTCAACACTGTGACATCAGTACACCAACCTTCGTTTATGTAGAAGCAGATTCCACCACCCTTAGTCTTTCCAGAGAATTCTCGGCTGCGATCAGCGCGAAACAGTTGGAATCCGTCCAGACGCACCGCGCTGTCCGGGATGTGTTCACTCAGCCAGGACTCCGTGAAACAAAGGGCGCCAGATCTGCTAAAATCCCGGTTTTTGTGAGTCAGGAGCAGCAGTTCATCCATTTTGTTCGCCAAACTGCGGATATTTGCCAGATGGATCGATGGGAGCGGCGTGTGAAATCCTCGTTTCTTCAACCTGACTAGCGCACCGGCACGTTTACCACGCCGCCTTCGTTTCCGGCCAGCGCCAATAGCCGCTGCTCCCACAGCTAAGATCGACTGAAAAAACTTCAGATCAGCAGCAGTAACTGGCGGAGAAGTTGCATTGGGAGGTAGTCTGAGTGAAAGTAGTTCCTCCCTTGAATAGGTGATTCGGACAGAAGAGCAGAAGTCCAAAAAAACACACAAAATTATCAAAAACATCAGACAGCAGAAGCCAGTGGCTGCCATCCACGGCGCCATCTTGGATTTTTTTTTTTTTTTTTTTTAGACAGCCTTTTCCAATCTTTTAGTATCTATGTCACTTGGTGGTAACCTTCATACATAAAAAAAAAGTAGAGACACATCTGTAAAAGTACAAAGGTTTATTGTCAAAATTCCCAGGGCAATACTACATGAATACATGTCTAGTTCACTGTTGATGCAGAGAATATATATTTATACAGTATCTACATGTAGTCAGCAATACTCAATATGATATATTTCCAGTTAATCCATGTATTTCTCCATGTAACCTTGTGACTGCATTATTTTAATTACTTTTAATCCTAGATCCATTTGTTTTGGCTTAAAATGCATCATAATTGTTAAATATATCTTATGCCTAACTCAGCACTGTTTACTTGTTGAAATATATATTTATGGCTCATATACTACAATATGGCACCTGAAGATCGTTTGGTAGCTGATCCATGTTTTGCCATGACACCACTGGCTGGAGCAGGTAAATCCCATGACATCTCAACAGTCTCTCCATGATTTTGACACAGATCAGAGCAATTTGTTGCACAGGAAGCTAAATGTTTCTACAGACGTTCTGCAGTTCTGTTACCACTTCACGTTCGTGAAGCTGGGGTCACATCACTGTATTGAACATTCAGACCGACCGTTAGGGTTAGGGTTAGGGTTAGGGTTAGGGTTAGGTCAGGGTTAGGGTCAGACCGACCGTTTGAAGCAATATTTTTGCCATCTGAAACACACACACACAGAGAATACATATTTTAGTACCTAATATCGATAACTTGCCGACATTACAATGTTGCACGGGGGACTTAAAAGCAAAGTAGCATTAGCAATCATTAGCTTACATATACGTGGTGGAGTTTGTATCCTCATGTCTTCCCCTTTATACTGCTCTATGGTTTCCTAAACGCTCCAGTACTTTTCCAGAGTGTGTCATATCACCACCTTTGCTTTCTGTTCTCCTTTTTTGCCTTTAAGACAGAGAACGCAGACACGTCGTATCCTGCCAGCTTGTGTTTTGCGTAAAGTTATGCTTGTTTTATGCCAGTTATGCTTGTTTTACGTAACGGGATGGAGAGGATTGCGCCGCCTCATCTGTAACTATTCTCATCCACTTCAAGTGGGACCTAGTGCAGTGGAAACACTAAAGAGGGCCGAACTGTACCGTCCCGTACCGTACTGACCCTAGTGGAAAAGCGCCTTTTGTTCTCCCGAAGCAGGAGCTGTCCAAGTAAATCCATGAAGTGCACAGGCTGGAGAAAGCGAGGGAGGACTAGATACAGTGGGGTAAAAAAGTATTTAGTCAGCCACCAATTGTGCACGTTCTCCCACTTAAAAGATAAGAGAGGTCTCCAATTTTCATCATAGGTAGACCTCAACTATGAGAGAAAAAAATGAGAAAAAAAAATCCAGAAAATCACATTGTCTGATTTTTAAAGAATTTATTTGCAAATTATGGTGAAAAATAAGTATTTGGTCAATAACAAAAGTTCATCTCAGTGCTTTTGTATATACCCTTTGTTGGCAATGACAGAGGTCAGACGTTTTCTGTAAGTCTTCACAAGGTTTTCACACACTGTTGCTGGTATTTTGGCCCATTCCTCCATGCAGATCTCCTCTAGAGCAGTGATGTTTTGGGGCTGTCGCTGGGCAACACGGACTTTCAACTCCCTCCAAAGATCTTCTATGGGGTTGAGATCTGGAGACTGGCTACTCCACTCCAGGACCTTGAAATGCTTCTTATGAAGCCACTCCTTCGTTGCCCGGGCAGTGTGTTTGGGATCATTGTCATGCTGAAAGACCCAGCCACGTTTCATCTTCAATGCCCTTGCTGATGGAAGGAGGTTTTCGCTCAAAATCTCACGATACATGGCCCCATTCATTCTTTCCTTTACACGGATCAGTCGTCCTGGTCCCTTTGCAGAAAAACAGCCCCAAAGCATGATGTTTCCACCCCCATCCTTCACAGTAGGTATGGTGTTCTTTGGGTGCAACTCAGCATTCTTTCTCCTCCAAACACGACAAGTTGAGTTTTTACCAAAAAGTTCTATTGTGGGCGACATACATTGTGGGCTCACGTTTCCACAGAGACAGGACTGCATGTGTATTGAGGGTGTCACGTCTGCAAGGACAAAGGACTCGAATCTGCAGAAGATAACAAGGAGGTGTGAGATTTGTCTCTTTGTCCCACAGAAGATGCCCCGGAGAGATTTCCGGTTCATCAGGAAATGAGAGACAATGGTGAAGATTCAAAGGGATGCTTTGTGACTGTATGTTTACTGAAAACACCATGTGACTTGAATTCTGATGCTGGAAACATATAAAAGGGTGATGAGATATGATTCTTTCTCTTTCCTGCTTTGAGAATGCTAGAAGCTGTGTTCTGTCAATAAAGCTGGTTTACGACTAAACTCAGCCTCATCATTTGAGCACATCTTCTACACTGGTGACCTACGACGAGAAATGAGCAGACAGAATTCTCCCGAGCGGGGCTTGGCGGAAGCCAGCCTGATGGCCGCCTCCACGATCCGGCTGCCCGATTTCTGGCAGCACAGCCCGCGTTCATGGTTTAGCGCAGTCGAGGCGCAGTTCAACATCCGGAGAATCTCCAACGACGACACAAGATTCTACCACGTGGTAGCGAAGCTGGACAGCAACACGGTCCAGAGAGTGGAGGATCTGGTTAATCATCCACCAGACAGCAACAAGTACAGCGCATTGAAGGACGCGCTGATCAGCCATTTCACCCCTTCAGTCCAACAACGAGCAGAGGGGCTCCTGACGTTGACGGAGTCAGAAAACGATAGACCTGCGGACCTGATGGTGAAGATGGTGAAGCTCAAAGACTCTGAGGATGGCGAATTCATTTTCGCCCACCTTTTCCTTTGGACCCTGCCGCCAGCAGTGAGGGTGGCCCTGGCAGAGTCGCCCCGATTGGCCAGGCGAGACTACCATGGGTTGAGCAAAGAGGCGCAGCGGTTGGTCAACGCCCACAAGCGGAACGCGGTTTCGGTCGTGGCGGCTAGCCCGGGAACGGCGTCCGGAGACAGCGCAGGTCCAGCGGCCGCGGCGCCAGACGCACCAACGACGGCGGCGACGGGAGCCAGACGACGCGGAGCGGAGGACGGCCCGTGTTTCTACCACCGCCGTTTTGCAGAGAGAGCGCACAGGTGCGTCCCACCGTGCAACTTTAAGCGCCAGGGAAACGCCAAGACCGAGGGTCGGTAGCAGCTGCGACCCTCGGCAACGAGAACAGGCTGCTTTACCTGACGGATGCACGCTCGGGGAAACAGTTCCTCGTGGACACGGGCTCTCAGCTGAGTTTCGTCACACCCACCTACGCGGAACGGCTGATGCCTTCTAAAGCTCCCTGGGTGTCAGTGTCAGCAGCGAACGGCTCCACGATTAAAACGTTCGGTGAGAGGACCATGCTTCTGTCCTTACAGGGCCGTTCATTTGAGTGGACATTTATTGTAGCAGCAGTCAGTTTCAACATGTTAGGGGCTGATTTTTTGTGCTCACATGGTTTATTGGTTGACCTTGCTAATAGACGTCTGATTAATGCACTGTCCTTTCATTCTATTCCCTGCACAGCTCGGGTGGCCCCGCCGACTGCACATGCCAGCGTCTCAGCTGCGGGTGGTAAGTTTCACACATTGCTTTCTCAGTTCCCAGCACTCACAGTCCCCACGTTTTCGGCAACGGTGGCTAAACATGGGGTGGAGCATTTCATAACCACCACCGGCCCTCCCGTTTTTGCAAAAGCTCGGCGCTTGGACCCAGCTAAACTGGCCATCGTGCGCAAGGAGTTCACTAATCTGGAAAAACTGGGCATTGTTAGACGCTCCAAGAGCTCTTGGGCTTCGCCGTTACACATGGTCCCAAAGGCTGACGGCTCGTGGCGACCTTGCGGCGATTTCCGCAGGTTGAACAACGTTTCAGCTCATGACCGCTACCCGATTCCGCACATCCAGGATTTTTCTGTTCGTTTGGCTGGGGCACACGTTTTTTCTAAAATAGACTTGGTGCGCGGTTACCACCAGGTTCCAGTGCGTGCGCAAGATGTACCCAAAACAGCGGTCATAACTCCTTTCGGCCTTTTTGAGTTTTTGCGCATGCCTTTTGGCCTCAAGGGGGCCGCGCAGACTTTCCAACGCATGATGGATGCAGTTTTACGCGACCTTCCTTTCGTGTTCGTTTATTTGGACGATATTTTGGTAGCCAGCGCGTCCGAGGGCGAGCACAAAAAACACCTCACAGCAGTTTTTCGGAGGCTGGCAGAGCACGGGTTAATAGTTAACCCAGCGAAGTGCCAGTTTGGGGTGGCGCAGATTGATTTTTTGGGACATCGCGTTTTGGCAGAAGGAGCGGTTCCTCTTCCAAATAAAGTGCGTGCCATAACGGATTTTCCGCAACCTCAAACGGTCAAGGCGCTTCAGGAGTTTCTAGGGATGGTTAATTTTTACAACCGGTTCCTCCCAAGCGCAGCACGGCTCATGCAGCCATTGTACACCGCGTTAAAAAACAAAAGCCCGCAAATAAAGTTGAATGGTCTCCGGAGCAGGAGCGCGCTTTTGCCCAGGTCAAATCAACCCTGGCAAACGCAGTTTTGTTAGCGCACCCAGTTCCAATGGCCCGCATGGCGCTCACCACTGACGCTTCCGATGTAGCGGTGGGGGCGGTAGTTGAACAGTTTGTGGCAGGTACCTGGCAACCCCTCGCATTTTTCAGCAGGACTTTGCGCGATAGTGAGCGTAAATACAGTGCGTTTGACAGGGAGCTTTTGGCCCTACACTTGGCCATCCGTCATTTTCAGTTCCGGTTAGAGGGGCGACGTTTCACCGCGTTTGTGGATCATAAACCGCTAACGTTTGCGATGGCCAAAATTTCAGAACCCTGGTCAGGCCGACAACAAAGGCAACTAGCCGCAATATCAGAGTTCACTACTGATATTCAGCATGTCGCGGGTAAACACAATGTTGTGGCAGACTGCCTCTCGCGCGCGGTAGCACCACCAAGCCCCATAGGGGCAGACTCTGTAGCCGTGGCCGCGGGCCCGGGCAGCGACGCGGGAGCGCGCACAGCCCCGGTCTGTGTTGGGTTAGATTAAGCAGCCATGGCTGCGGAGCAGGTTAATGACGCGGACGTGCGCGCGCTCCAGTCTGGACCAACAGGGTTAAGGCTGGAGCACAGGGAGCAGCAAAGTGGTATGCCCCCACTAATCTGCGATGTCTCCACGGGACGGCCCCGCCCCGTGGTGCCAGCCGCGTGGCGTCGCCGCGTTTTTGACTCGGTCCATTCTCTCGCGCACCCGGGGGTGCGTGCATCGATTAAGTTGGTGGGGGAGAAATTTGTTTGGCCCGGGTTGCGCAAACAGGTCAAGGAATGGGCGGCAGCCTGCGTAGCGTGTCAGCGAGCCAAAATACACAGACACACTAAGGCCCCATTGGAACCTTTTCACATCCCCGCTAAGCGTTTTGATCACGTGCATGTTGACTTGGTGGGCCCGCTCCCATTATCACACGGGCACACACATCTTTTGACGATGGTGGATCGCACCACGCGTTGGCCAGAGGCGATTCCTCTGACATCAACCACAGCGGAAGAAGTTGCGCGAGCATTTTTAGCAGCGTGGGTTGCGCGTTTCAGTGTACCGTCGGACATAACGTCCGACAGGGGTCCCCAATTTATTTCCGAACTATGGTCATCGATGGCCCGCAGCTTGGGGGTGAAGATTCATCGCACTACCGCGTATAACCCCCAGGCTAATGGTTTATGCGAACGCTTTCATAGGTCATTGAAAGCAGCCCTCAGAGCGTCGCTGACGGATACAAATTGGGTGGACAAACTTCCATGGGTTTTATTGGGGTTGCGTTCTGCACCTAAGGAAGATTTGCATGCTTCCCCGGCTGAATTAGTTTTTGCACAACCTCTCCGTTTGCCGGGGGAATTTCTCCCCGATAATCCCGCACCAAATGCCCCCCCTGCTCAGCCATGGCAGAGCGATTCGGGAGCAAACACGCTCCCTGGCCCGGTCCATCACAGTTTACCACACATTTTTGTGCCAAAGGCTTTAAAAAATGCAGAGTTTGTTTTTGTTAAACATGATGCTCAGCGTCCAAGTTTGCGGCCGTTTTATGACGGACCGTTCCGAGTGCTGGAGACCGGGCAGAAGCATTTTCTGCTAGATTTAGGGGGCAGAAGGGAGTTGATTTGCATAAACAGGCTCAAACCCGCCTTTGTTTTGGCTGATGAGGAAGTGCAGCTCGCGAGGCCCCCCCGCCGTGGCAGGCCGCCGAGAGGACATTCTCCAAAATCTTCACAGAAAGGTGCTAACAGCTTTAATCCACAGGTGCAGAGAGATGTTGCAGGTGCAGCCAAGCCAGGTTGCAGCAGATTCGGCAGAAAGTTAAAACCTAGGCAGTTGGTGGATTGATTAGCGATATATGGAGTGTTTTGTGTTTTTCTTTTTTTTTATGCCATGCAGGTTTTGCCCTTACTAGACGTTTGGGGGGGGGTAGTGTGGGCGACACACATTGTGGGCTCACGTTTCCACAGAGACAGGACTGCATGTGTATTGAGGGTGTCACGTCTGCAAGGACAAAGGACTCGAATCTGCAGAAGATAACAAGGAGGTGTGAGATTTGTCTCTTTGTCCCACAGAAGATGCCCTGGAGAGATTTCCAGTTCATCAGGAAATGAGAGACAATGGTGAAGATTCAAAGGGATGCTTTGTGACTGTATGTTTACTGAAAACACCATGTGACTTGAATTCTGATGCTGGAAACATGTAAAAGGGTGATGAGATATGATTCTTTCTCTTTCCTGCTTTGAGAATGCTAGAAGCTGTGTTCTGTCAATAAAGCTGGTTTACGACTAAACTCAGCCTCATCATTTGAGCACATCTTCTACACTATTTTGGTTTCATCTGACCATATGACATTCTCCCAATCCTCTTCTGGATCATCCAAATGCTCTCTAGAAAACTTCAGACGGGCCTGGACATGTACTGGCTTAAGCAGGGGGACACGTCTGGCACTGCAGGATTTGAGTCCCTGGCGGCGTAGTGTGTTACTGATGGTAGCCTTTGTTACTTTGGTCCCAGCTCTCTGCAGGTCATTCATTAGGTCCCCCCATGTGGTTCTGGGATTTTTGCTCACCGTTCTTGTGATCATTTTGACCCCACGGGGTGAGATCTTGCGTGGAGCCCCAGATCGAGGGAGATTATCAGTGGTCTTGTATGTCTTCCATTTTCTAATAATTGCTCCCACAGTTGATTTCTTCACACCTAGCTGCTTACCTATTGCAGATTCAGTCTTCCCAGCCTGGTGCAGGTCTACAATTTTGTTTCTGGCGTCCTTTGACAGCTCTTTGGTCTTGGCCATAGTGGAGTTTGGAGTCTGACTGTTTGAGGTTGTGGACAGGTGTCTTTTATACTGATAACCAGTTCAAACAGGTGCCATTAATACAGGTAACGAGTGGAGGACAGAGGAGCCTCTTAAAGAAGAAGTTACAGGTCTGTGAGAGCCAGAAATCTTGCTTGTTTGTCGGTGACCAAATACTTATTTTTCACCATAATTTGCAAATAAATTCTTTAAAAATCAGACAATGTGATTTTCTGGATTTTTTTTTTCTCATTTTGTCTCTCTTAGTTGAGGTATACCTATGATGAAAATTGGAGACCTCTCTCATCTTTTAAGTGGGAGAACTTGCACAATTGGTGGCTGACTAAATACTTTTTTGCCCCACTGTAGATGAAGGCTACTTGGGAATTCACCTCAATCACCCGACAATACACAATGGCGAACTGAGATCTTAAATACAGCAACACTAACGAGCAGAGTGTTTGCCGGTGTGGAGAGAGGAGAGAGAGTGTGGAAGAGCTTGAGTGGAAACACCTGTGTGAATGGACGTCTGCACCATGGAGTGAGTGTGTGTATGTGTGAGTGAATGAGGGAGCATAGAGCATGTAGGTGGAAATGATTGAGGGTGTGTGTGTATGTATGCAAGGAGTGAATGAGAGTGAGAAAGCAGGTGAAGATATAAGTGTGTGTGTGTGTGTGTGTGTGTGTGTGTGTGTGTGTGTGTGTGTGTGTACAGCAGAGAAAATAACCAAAGGAAGACAGCTGGATTGGCAGGACAGAGGGCCGTGGCTGAGCTGTTACAGCTGAGCAGAGCTCAGAGCCTCCCAGGAGCCTAGAGACAGGTAAGAGGAAAAACACCCTCCTGACGGCATAACAGCCACCGTGGCAAGGAGCTGGGCTGGCAGGTCCAGCCCAGTCCACGACAGACTCATTGTTGAAAATGGCTCCAGTTCCAGCTCCTGCAAAACTATCATCAGAAGAAATAATACCTTGTAGAAATTTAAACAATAAAAATACTTTTTTTTTTACATTGAATAATAAACTAGCAGATAAATGGATGAAGTTACTCACAAATCGGCTTTATTTAAATCTTTCATGTCAAGAGAACAAATCCAAACAGTCAAACAGTCATTTTTACCTAATAATCTGTCCCTTATTATTTCCGTCCATCCATTATATCTGACAGTTAAAAACTAAAAGTTTATTTAACGTCCAAACCTGCAGCAGGCTTCATATCCTTCATCTGGACTCTGTTACCATGGCAACACACAGAGATGATGTGACTTAGTGGTAAATTTTTCACTTTGGGTGCAGTGCCATCTCTGATCTCTGATAGTTTTATCGTATTTATTGAAAGTTTAGTTTTCATTATACAGTTAGTTATCCCTGTTCCCCGGATCGGAACTGTCACCAGGAACAGCATTCCTACAGATCAGATGCTGACCCAACAGTCAGTACTGCAGTTCTTGTAAACCATTTTCCCAACAACTCAGGCAACACTACATACTTCAATTCAATTCAATTCAATTCAATTCAACTTTATTTATATAGCGCCATTTCACAACAACAGTCATCTCATAGCACTATCAACTGTAGGGAGGACCCCCACAGTTGCAGAAAGACCCCAGCAATCAGGCGATCCCCTGTGAGCAAGCACTTGGCGACGGTGGAGAGGAAAAACTCCCTTTTAACAGGAAGAAACCTCCAGCAGAACCAGGCTCAGGGAGGGGCAGTCATCTGCTGCGACTGGCTGGGGGGTGAGGGGATAGAGAAGAAGAAAAGAACAGACATGTAGAGAGCAAACAGCACGATGGGGACTCAATCTATGGGAGAGAACAAACAAATGTTAATGACCAGCAAAAAAAAAATATTTCATAGAGAGTGAGGAAAGGAGTGAGGCCCAGTGCATTACTGGAGGTCCCCCGGCTGACTAAACCTATTAGCAGCATAACTAAGGGAGGGTTCAGAAACACATGATCCCTCCCTAATTGTAGGCTATATCAAAAAGGTAGGTTTTAGCCCTATTCTTAAAAACAGAGATCGAGTCTGACTCCCGAATCCAGATTGGCAGCTGATTCCACAGGAGAGGAGCTTGATAACTGAAGGCTCTGCCTCCCATTGTACTTTTGGAGATTCTAGGTATTACAAGTAAACCTGCATTTTGGGAGCGTAGTGCTCTGTTAGGATGATACGGTAGTATCAGATCTTTTAAATAAAAAGGAGCCTGATTGTTTAGAGCTTTGTAAGTAAGAAGAAGGATTTTAAACTTAATTCTAAACTCTATGGGAAGCCAATGAAGGGAGGCCAGAACCGGAGAGATATGATCTCTCTTTCTAGTACCTGTTAAAACTCTTGCTGCAGCATTTTGGATCAGCTGAAGACTTTTTAAAGATGTTTTAGGACAGCCTGATAATAAAGAATTACAATAATCTAATCTCGAGCTAACAAAAGCGTGGATCAGCTTCTCAGCATCACTCTGAGACAAGATGCTCTTAATCTTGGCAATATTACGCAAATGATAGAAGGCAGTCTTAGAAACAAATTTAATATGTGAATTGAAGGACAAATCCTGATCAAAAATAACTCCAAGGTTCCTCACAGAGCTATTAAGAGAAAGAGTAACTGCATCCAAACTGAAAGTTTGATTTGGAAAGGAATTTCTAAGGTTTTTTGGACCAACAAGAATGACTTCAGTCTTATCTGAATTTAATAGCAGGAAATTACAAGTCATCCAAACTTTGATTTCCTTAAGACAGGCTTCTAACGTGGCTAATTGATTAGTATCATCTGGCTTCATTGACAGGTATAATTGTGTGTCATCTGCATAACAGTGAAAATGTATACAGTGCTTTCTAATAATGTTGCCTAACGGAAGCATATATAAACTAAAAAGAGTAGGGCCAAGCACAGATCCCTGTGGAACTCCATGACTAAGCTTTGAGCTGAGAGAAAACTCATCATTTACATGAACAAACTGGAACCTATCAGATAAATAAGATCTAAACCACTGCAACGAAGTTCCATTAAGTCCAACATAGTGTTCTAATCTATCAAGTAGAATATTATGATCAATAGTATCAAAAGCTGCACTAAGATCTAAAAGGACAAGTACAGAAACTAGTCCATTATCAGAGGCAATGAGGAGGTCGTTAGTGACCTTCGCTAAGGCTGTTTCAGTGCTATGATGGATTCTAAACCCAGATTGAAACTCCTCAAATAAACCATTTCCCTGCAGGTGGTCAAATAATTGCGTAGCAACAACTCTTTCTAAGATTTTTGAAATGAAAGGGAGATTAGAGATTGGTCTATAGTTAGCTAAAGCTCCTGGATCTAGCGTTGGCTTTTTGAGTAAGGGTTTAATTACAGCCGTTTTAAAAGCCTGCGGTACATGGCCTAAAGTTAATGAAGAATTGATTATATGAAGAATAAAGCTACCAATAAGTGGGAAGACTTCTTTAAATAACCTGGTAGGAATAGGGTCTAAAAGACAAGTTGAAGGTTTGGATGAGGAAACTATTTTGTCTAACTCACAAAGGTCGATTGGAGTAAACTCATCAAGACAGACATCAATAGAAGGAGTTGTAGTAGTTACAGTATTTAAGTTAACTGTGGGAAGAATCTGATTGATTTTATCTCTGATGGATGAAATTTTATTATTGAAAAAGTTCATAAAGTCCTGACTAGTAAGCTCTAAGGGAATGCTAGGATTGACAGAGTCCTGACTCTTTGTCAACCTGGCTACAGTACTGAAAAGAAACCTGGGATTATTCTTGTTCTCTTCTATTAATGCAGAGTAATAACTCGTTCTAGCTTTTCTAAGAGATTTTTTATAAATTAAAAGATGATTTCTCCAAGCTAAATAGATTTCATCTAAATTAGTAGAGCGCCATTTTCTTTCTAATTGACGAGTCTTCTGTTTTAAGCTACGAGTTTCTGTGTTGAACCAAGGAGTTAAAAATCTCTGATTAGACTTTTTCTTTTTTAAGGGGGCCACCAAGTCTAGAGCCTGATGCAGAGAAGCTGAAACACTATCCACCATGTTATCAATTACAGAAGGAGCAAGCTGTCTATAGCTTATTTCCGTTGTGTTGACACATGGCATAGAGGAAACAATCTGCATAAATTTGGAAACAGCATCATCTGAGAGGCATCTACTGTGATAATATTTTTCTTTAGGAGCCAAATAGTCAGAAATAGTAAAATCAAAGGTTAACAGACAATGGTCTGACAGTACAGGGTTATGAGGAGACACTACAAGATTTTCTATTTCTATGCCATATGTCAGAACAAGGTCCAATGTATGGTGGAGGTAATGAGTAGAATTTCCTACTTTCTGAGAAAACCCAATCGAGTCTAATATTGAATTAAAAGCCACATTAAGGCAGTCACTATCTACATCCACATGTATATTAAAGTCCCCTACTATAATTATTCTATCAGATTTCAGCACTAAATCAGCTAAGAAATCAGGAAATTCGGATAAAAATTCTGAATAGGTTGATGGGGGGCGATAAACTATGGCAAATAAAATTGGGTTTAACCTGGAATTGCTAAAGTGCCCAACACTGAGGACCAGGCCCTCAAAGGAATTATAACATGTTTTTTGCTTTACATTAACTAGTAATTTGGAATGGTAAATTGATGCTACTCCTCCTCCACGACCAGAACTTCTGGGATTTTGACAGTTTAAATAACCAGAGGGAGTTGATTCATTTAAACCAACATAATCCTCTTGTCCTAACCAAGTCTCTGTAAGGGAAATTAAATCAATCTGATGATCAATTAACAGATCATGGACTAACAGAGACTTGGGAGTTAGAGACCTAATATTTAATAAACCACATTTAATTTTTAAATTATGAGGAGGAACAGAGGCCAAATCATTCAATTTAGAGGCTTTATGTTTAATTTGAGTTTTACCAATATTTTGCTTTATCACTTTGGGATGCTTATACATTATATTTTTATTTACTTTGGAGGGAGCAGACAACGATTCTCTGATGGGGAAGACAGGGGCTAAGCTGAGGGGTGGCGGATGAAGAGGAGCTGCAGAGAGGCGTGTAAGACTGCGACTCTGCTTCCTGGTCCCAACTCTGAGTAGTCAAGGTTTTGGAAATTTGGATAAAAAAGATGCCAGATTGTTAGATAAATGAGAAGCACCATCCAAAGTGGGATGAATGCTGTCTCGTCTCATAAGACCAGGTTTTCCCCAAAAAGAGCTCCAATTGTCAATGTAGCCCACGTCATTTTTAGGACACCACACAGACAGCCAGCGGTTCAAGGATGACGAGCGACTAAACATGTCATCACTGGTCAGATTGGGGAGGGGCCCAGAGAATACTACAGTGGCAGACATTGTTTTTGCAAAGTCACACACCGATTCTACATTAAGTTTCGTGACTTCCGACTGCCGGAGACGGATGTCATTAATGCCGGCGTGAATAACAATTGTGGAATATTTACAGTTACTTTTAGCCAGCATTTTCAAATTTGACTCGATGTCGCCTGCTCTGGCCCCAGGAATGCATGTGACTATGGCCGCTGGAGTCTCTAGGTTCACGTTTCTGACTACAGAGTCGCCAATGATCAGAGTTTTTTCCTCAGCGGGTGTGTCGCTGAGCGGGGAAAAACGATTAGAAACGTGAACAGGTTGGTGGTGTACCGGGGCTTTGCGACTAGGCTTCCTTCTCACCGTCACCCACCCAGTCTCCTCGCTGCTGAGGACAGCCAAGGGACCGCTGACAGGGGGACCTAAGCTAGCTAGCTCCGCTGCAGCTAATGGGCGTCCGTCGAGATTAACTGGCGCAGACGGTGTTTCAATGCAGCGGAGCCGGGATTCCAAATCAGACAACCTCGCCTCGAGCGCCTCAAAAAGACAACATTTATTACATTTACCGTTATCACTAAAAGAGGCAGAGGTGTAGCTAAACATCTGACAGAGAGAGCACACCAGAGGAGGAGAGGAAAGAGAGCTAGTAGCCATAGCTAGTGGCTCGAGAGCTGGAGAGCAAACCACACAGGCAGACAGCAAAACAGGAAGTGACGATACGTTACCACAAGGAAGTGACGATCAACTTTGTAAAACAAGTACTTTGTACTTGTAAAACTTTGTTGCTGTCATAACATGTGTTTCAAAATTTGGATCTGGGGTTATTCTCTCTATATATAGTTCTGAAGGTGACCAAACACAAAAGTCACAATATGCTGATTGTGTAATGAGAATCTGGCACTGTACTTGAAAGTAATAGCTGTGCTGTCTGTTCAGCTGCAGCGTGACATCGGTGCATGATGATGCAACCAGGCAGAAGCCTTTTTCTCTTGACAGTTCTGACAGTGTTTTGTCTTTTGACAGGTAGGGACATTTAATTTCCAAACACCCTGAGCCACAACAGTCACAAGACACCTTCCCATCTGGTGATGCACCAAGTTGAGGATACTGTGGAGAAATATGGAGGCCAGCAGGACTTACAGGTCCATCTCAGAAAATTAGAACATCATGAAAAAGTTCAATATTTTTGATCACTCATTTAAGAAAGTAAAACCCATATATTATATAGATTCATTACACAGAGAGTGATATATTTCAATTGTTTATTTATTTTAATTTTTATGATTATGGCTTACAGACCATGAAAAGCCCAAATTCAGTTTCTCAAAAAATTAGAATATTACATAAAATAAATTTTGTAAAATAGTTTTTAGATAGAAATGTTGGCCAACTGAAAAGTATGTCCATGTACCACTCAGTACTTGGTCGGGGCTCCTTTTGGATTAATTACTGTATCAGTGTGGCGTGGCATGGAGGTGATCAGCCTGTGGTTCTGCTGAGGTTTTATGGAGGTCCAGGTTGCTTTGATAGTGACCTTCAGCTCGTCTGCATTGTTGGATCTGGTGTCTCTCATCTTCCTCTTGACAATCCTCCATAGATTCTCTACGGGGTTTAGGTCAGGAGAGTTGCTGGCCAATCAAACACAGCCCAGATAGCAAATTACATCTGGCCCAGATCTGGCAGTTTTCTTCTGGCCCACTTATGGCGTGGAATGACAGCGATGACTCAACCTGAGTCCGGCTGCCAGAACACAGCCACAATAGGGCCAGATGTGGGCCACATCTCACAAATGGTGTGGGCCATAAGTGGGCCAGATAGGTGACTGATGGGCTACATCTAGGCCAGATGTGGGCCACATCTCACAAATGGTGTGGGCCATAAGTGGGCCAGATAGGTGACTGATGGGCTACATCTAGGCCAGATGTGGACCACATCTCACTAATGGCATGGGCCATAAGTGGGCCAGATGTCTGAGACAGTGTCTGGCCATGCAGTTTTGACCCACACCTTTCTTCTGGCCCACATATGGCGTGGAATGACGGCAATGACTCAACCTGAGTCCGGTTGCCAGAAGTCAGCCACAATAGGGCCAGATGTGGGCCACATCTCATAAATGGCATGGGCCATAACTGGGCCAGACAGCAAGATGTCTGGCCTAATTCTGGCCCACACTTTTCTTCTGGCCCACATACCACACGGAATGACGGTGATGACTCACCTTCAGTCCGGCAGCCAAAAGTCAGCCACAGCAGGGCCAGATGTGGGCCACATCTCAGCCAAACAGGTGACTGATGGGAGACATCTAGTCCAGATGCAGACCACATCTCATGAATGGCATGTGCCATAAGTGGGTCAGACATCTCAGTGTCTGGCCCAGTTCTGGCCCCACCTTGCAGTTTGTTCTTCTTTCTATTGCACCTGTCATACATGTACTCGTAAAATACAGTACAAAATGCTTCAACCCCCCCCCCCCATACACACACACACACACACACACACACACACACACACACACACACTCTCACACACACACACACACACACACACACACACAAACAAACAGCATTCTCCTCCAACCGGCACCCCAACCTAAAGCATAACAATCGAGGGTATGTGTATCATGTCACCGAACAGAATTTGTGGCGGTTACACAACACTGAGTGGCAAAAATGACAGACAGCATTAAGGTGTATGCAGTAAAACAAAACAAAACAAAAATAAATAAATACACAGTATTCAATTACAGAGTACCTGCTTGCATCTTGGAGAGCTAATCATATCATTACATATTGTATTATTTGGCAAAAAAAAAAAATAAATAAACAATTTAAGACTCTGAATCAGTTCTTCACTTACTATGTGCTCCTTGGTCTTTACCCACACATCACTACAGTCAAGTAAATGGTGTGGTATCAACATCTAAAGTTAAAAAAGGTACTCTGTTCACTGCTGTGACTAAATGTTTTGTGATTTTCATGTTTAGCTGCGATCACAATAAAGCTGTCACATGCGATTGCCACTCAGTGCTGTGTTGGATGGTAACTGTCCTGTAACTGCCATGAAGTCTGTTCCAGTGCACACCCTCTATAATAATGTCATTCATTCACCAACAGGACAGACCATTGCTGAGCTAAGGAAATGCCGTGAGATGAGGAAACACCAGAGACAAGATCAAACTTAAAACTAATAGATATACAGATAAACAAAGCTGGACTATCAGTCTTCGGGAACCTTTACTGAATCATTTGCACTGAGTAAAATACAGCACTCTGCTGAGCTCCTCTCTATTCAAAGGTGCACTATTCATTTATGCAAATTCAGTCAGTGCAGAACAGGAATGTCAGTATGTGATGACGTCATACTCTGACATACTCTTCCCATGACAACAATACACACAATAAACAAGGATGAAAATTAACAAATCTCAACAGAATCTAGCATAATAATGAAGATCTAACAAAATAAGCCAGAATGATACAAGATATATTATTGACTGTTAGCTTAGCCACCCAGGTGGGAACAGCAATGTATAATATGGTGACTTTAATTTAAAGAATTAAAGAAAAGAAATTTAAAGAAAAGAAGACATAAAAAGAACATAATATAAAGAGCACTTGGTAAGCTAATTCCATATTAGCAATGTTAGCTCTGAACGCTAAGACTGAACGCTAAGACTTCTGCCCAATATTCTGAAATATTAAATATATTTCTTTCTAAAAGTGTGGTCATACAAAACACGAAGCAAATTTTTCACATGGTGCCAATATATGTAAAGTTACTAGTTAGCTATCAGCCTGAAAAGGGTTATAAAGCCATTTCTAAAGCTCTGGGACTCCAGCAAACCACAGTGAAAGCAATTATCCACAAATGGCGAAAACATTTAACAGTGGTGAACCTTCCCAGGAGTGGCCAGCCAACCAAAATTACCCCAAGAGTGCAGCAACAACTCATCCAAGAGATCACAAAAGACCCCACAACATACCTGTCAAGTGATACGGTTTTGCCGTATTTTAATATGGGGAAAATGCAATTTTAGCAAATACGGGCGTATTGTCATTTCTGTACGCCAAAAAGAAAAATATACAGCGAAAAAAAAAATTGAGAGAACCTAAAATCAACTGAACAGTAATTCGATGCCTGGCGAAATTGAGCGCACCTAAGCAGTCTTTTTGTGACAGATTTTCAAAATGGCTTCATGCAGTGCGCCGCCAGCGAACAAAACAAAGCTTGAAGAAAAGGGAAATCGAGGGACTGGACGTCACCGAAAAGAATGGGAGAGTCCGAGCTTCGAGAAATTGGCATAGACAGACTCAAACACGCCTTTGAAGCGGCGGACGAGCATACGCTTATCTGCATCAGATCGTACCTGACAGCCAGACCCACACTGCAGGTCGGCGCCTTTTTAGTCCTTCATGCTTCTTAGACACACTGGATATAAAGTATCAAACTTCAGCTTTCAGTAGATCAAACCCAGTGAAGGTGATGATTTACAGTAGGTGAGAATAGGGAAACACCATCTTTGACTGACAGCGCTGTTCAGATTCAGCAGGGCATATGCTGCTCCATGATAGCTATGGCACTAAAAAACAGGCTTTTCAATTTTATATAATTTAGCTAAAATATAGAAATGTTACACATTTATGAGGGCTGTTCATAAGAGATTTCCCCTGAGTCATCTTCCATGGACTGAGAAGACTCAACCTTGGCACATTTATTAGTCTTTCTCTGCATAGTTACCACCAAGGGTTACACATTTCTCCTATCACTTTATGCAGCTGCAGAGACCTCACCTGTAGAAGTCTGCAGGCTGTGCCAGAAGCAACAACTTGACCATGGAAATCAGCATTTCATTGTCTTGGAAGGGCTTGCCCTTCAAAAATGACTTCATTGTTGGAAAAAGGTGGAAGTCAATGGTGTAAGGTAGGGAGGGGAAGTGGGGTGAGGAAGGATTAACTAGCCACAGGACTGTGCTTCCCTCTGGGCAACGTAAGTTGTGAACCCGGCATTATCTTGCCTTCTAGGAAGCGGACACCTTTGGTCAGCATGATGATTGCTTTTGATGACCTTCTGCAATTTCTGCAGCAGTGAAGTGTAGTAAGTCCCGGTAATTGTGGTACCCTTTACCAGGCAATCCATCATCACTACTCCATGCTGGTCCCAAAAGACCGTGAGCATGACCTTGCCTGCCAAGGGTTGGACATGTGCCTTCTTCAGAGGTGGTGAATCATAACGCTTCCATTGCTTCAACTGGGCTTTAGTTTCTGTATCATAATGATGGACGTATGTTTCATTCTATGTGATTAGTTTGTCAAAGAAGTTGTCTTGGTTTTTTATTTTTTTATTTATTTTTTTTGGTACATGACCAAAAGAGCCTGACAGTATGTGACTTTTTCCTGCTTCTCAAGTTCATCCTGCCTATCATCAACAACTTCAACACCATCTTTCAAGCAGACGAGAGCAAGATAGGCAGTCTCCTCCCTGAAATGGATTGTCTCTTGAGAAAACTATTGGTCAAATTTGTTCAAATGAAGTATGTAAAGGCGACCAATGACCTAAGAAGGCTGGATTTCCTGGACAGTGACCTGCAGCACTCTGAGGAGTTTATCGCCATTGGACTGGAAACCAGAGAAGCCCTACAAACCCATGAACTTGACCCAGGCACAGAGCTGAAGTTCTTTGACGCAGTAAGAGGCTTCTATGAAGCTGTAGTGAGAAAGATGCTCAAGTTCCCCTTTGACGACAAAATTCTGCCACACCTCTCTGTCCTCGACCCAAGGAAAACAGAGTCCCTGACCTATGGCCCCATTGTTGAGTTTGCTGCTGCATTTTGCCCCACTGTTGATACAGAAGAGCTGAAAGAAGAATGGGAGGACCTGCAACTGCTGCCAGAAAACACAGTGCCTCTACAAGACAAGGATGTCAAGCCTGTCCATGTTGATGTCTACTGGGGTCAGGTGATGGCCTTGAAGACAGCCCTTGATATGCCCCGCTTCCCCCAGCTCCTCAAAGTGTACTCAGCACTGCTTTGCCTTCCTCACAGCAATGCTGACAGTGAGAGGGCTTTCAGCATGGTCAGGAAAATTCACACCGACTTCAGAAAAAGTATGCTCCCAGAAACTTTGACTTCTTTCATGCAAGTGAAAATGAATTGTGACACTCCATGCTTCAAGGTCAAGCCTTCAAAAGAAATGCTAGAGTCAGCAAAGGCTGCTACTTGGAACTATAACAAGCAGCATCAGTGAACATTTTCTTGTTTCAAGTTCATCCAAGTGCATTAGTGTAACAAAGCTGACAATTAAAAACTCTTTAATTCCAAGTGTAGATATCTAGCTGACAATTAAGAACTATATTCAGAATTATTCTTATTGTGTACTTTCAAATTAAGCAATCTACCTTGTGCTAATGTAAATTTGAAAAATATTGTTTTTTAAATTTATTTTTAATTATGTATTATTAATCATTTGTTTTTTTAATTAATTTATTATTTATTTATTTATTGTGCTACTTGGCTTATTATTTTCACATTACCAAAAAGTTATGGCTCAAGATTATGTCCATATACGTGTACATTTGAATAAATATGTTTGAAATAGTTCATGTTGCAATTGTTGTTGTTTGTTTGTTTTTTGTTTGTTTTTTTTTTTTGCTTCAGTTTTCTTTCATCTGCCGATAAATACAGTTTTTAAGTACTCAATACAGGTGTGAAAGCCCCCCCAATAAGGGAGGCATGAGGTATGCCTTGACAGGTATGCCACAACAACGTCCAAAGAACTGCAGGCCTCACTCCAGACTCCACCATAAGAAAGAGAATGAGCAAAAATAGCCTGCATGGCAGAGTTCCAAGACGAAAACCACTGCTGAGCAAAAAGAACATAAAGGCTTGTCTCAGTTTTGCCAGAAAACATCTTAAGGATCCCCAAGACTTTGGGGAAAATATTCTGTGGACTGATGAGACAAAAGTTGAACTTTTTGGAAGGTGTGTGTCCCATTACATCCAGCATAAAAGTAACACAGCAATTCAGAAAAGAAACATCATACCAACAGTAAAATATGGTGGTGGTAGTGTGATGTTCTGGGTCTGTTTTGCTGCTTCAGGACCTGAAGACTTGCTGTGGTAAATGGAACCATGAATTCTGTCTACCAAAAAATCCCAAAGGAGAATGTCCGGCCATCTGTTTGTGACCTCAAGCTGAAGCACACTTGGGTTCTGCAGCAGGACAATGATCCAAAACACACCAGCAAGTCCACCTCTGGATGTATTAAGAAAAACAAAATGGAGACGTTGGAGCGGCCTAGTCAAAGTCCTGACCTGAATCCGATTGAGATGCTGTGGCATGACCTTAAAAAGGCGGTTCACGTTCGGAAACCCGCCAATGTGGCTGAATTACAACAATTCTGCAAAGATGAGTGGGTCAAAATTCCTCCACAGAGCTGTGAAAGACTCATTGCCAGTTATCGCAAATGCCTGATTGGAGTTGTTGCTGCTAAGGGTGGCCCAACCAGTTATTAGGTTTAGGGGCAGTCATTTTTTCCACACAGGGCCATGTAGGTTTGGATTTTTTTCCCTTAATAATAAACATCTTCATTTAAAAACTGCATTTTGTGTTTACTTGTGTTATCTTTGTCCAATATTTAAATTTGTTTAATGATCTGAAACATTTAAGTGTGACAAACGTACAAGAAAATGAGAAATCAGGAAGGGGGCAAACACTTTTTCACACCATTGTATATAGCGCTTTTTACGCATCTCTGGATGACCAAAGTGCTTTACAAATCCTGCCATCAACCCACTGACACACACATTCACACACTGATGGCAGTGGGGTTGCCATGCACCAGTGCTGGCCTGACCCACCAGGAGCAACTGGAGGTTCAGTATTTTGCTCATGGACACTTTGACATGCAGAAAAAGTGGGAATTGAACCACTGATCCCCCGATTAATAGTCAGCTATACTACACCTGCACCATAGCCGGTGTAGTGTGGTGCAGTCAGCCTCTCTTTTACACATTGTGGTAGGTTGTCTGTTGAGCTTATTTTGGGCTTGTTTTCATAGAGCTAGTTGCTTGTTTCTCTCGTGAAACCTGGCAACACTGATCAGAACAGCCATACTCTGGGTTACTACGCATGCGCATACATACATAATAGCAGGAAATATGCTTCCGCTCATAATTTCAGCATACCATACAGCTGACGGAAACAGCTGACAGCGCTGCACCATGACTGGCTGATTCAAAAAGTGTCTATTTATATAGGTTTATATATATTTCCTGCTCAATACAGCTAATGGAAGGTAAGCAATTATATAATGTTAGTGGCATACTTGCAGTGCAACTGATTCTGACAAAGAACGCTAAACCGATAGGTATTGCTATCCGGTTGCCATATGGGTATGGTATTCTGATGAAGTATGGCAAAATGGCAGAATACCGCCTCACCACGGGTCTCACCGACGTTGGAAAAAAGATGGATATCCGAAGTTTTTTTCACAGCCAGCAGCAGAAGCCCAAAAACTCTTCAGCAGCAGCAAGACCAGCAGCAGTGGCAGCAGCAGAAGAAACCGCTGATATTTCAGGTTTGTGAATTTTGAACCTCCAGATCTGTGACAAACTACTCACCGAGTTAGTGAGCTATGATTTGCTAACTGGTGCTACCCATTAATTAACTAATTTGTGCCAGCAACGTTAAATAATGACACCAAAATGTTTCTACACTTTTAATAAAAGAAATTATATATTGTACATTCTATGTATTTTTTAATATAAAAATATAAAACAGTCTATAACGTGTGTTCTGCCTTGTTGATTCAGCTTCACTCCCTCTCAGTCGCCTCTATGTGCTGCATGTGCCTAAGTAGCACTTGAGTAAAATATGGATGATAAATTACATTTATTGTCAGGTGCCAGCCAGGTGAACATGTAGCTGCTGTCAGAGAATAAGATGCATTAAGATGACATCTTTAGTTTATGATCAAGTTTAACAACTTTTTATTTGATATTTTCTTCTTATTTTAATGACACGTACACAACTAAAATGTCAGAATTGATAAATGTTATCCATGTCTTTTGTCCACTTCAAGTTGGTGGGAAGTTAAATTAAAAAAATAAAAAAAATTGGTTATTTTGAGCTCGCAAACTTGTCCTCTGGGCTAAGCCCCAGATCTCCTAAGATCCTATATCTGCCCTTCAATTGTTTTTTTATACATGCCATCTCTCTTATCTTTTTACCTTTTAAACTTACTCCCTGCTTGTTTCAGGGTCAACAGTTTCTGAAACCCGACCTGAATTGTTTTCTATATGTGCTGCTTTTCTTTTATCTTCCTGCCTGCCCAGTGTTGCCAACTTGGCACTTTTGTCATTAAATCTGGTGATTTTTTTCAGCCCCTATGGATGACTTTTTTTTGCGAAACGTGACTAGGATTAAGCGGAAGAAGATGGATGGATGGATGGAGTAGAGACAAATGTAACGAATTTCCCTGGTGTTATCAAAGACTTTTGTGGTGTTTTGGACACTGACGTGAAAGTGCGTGATTGCTCTGCAGTTATCCTCAACAAGCAGTGGGTGGTACCTGAGGCTCTCCTGTCCCCTTCCCATCCCAAAGCAATCACAGCCAGTCTCCGTCAGTCTCACAGCAGCCTCGTGCAGCAGCAGTGTTGCAGTTACAATAAATTAATAGTTTTTTCAGAACTGCAATGCCTGATACCAATTGAATGCTGCAGCAGTGGCAAAGTGCTTTAGCCTTCTTCCCAGCAACAGGTTGAAGCCATCCCTTAAATGTACGCGGAACGGTATAATGCCAAGACAGGGCGATAAAGGTGATGTGACCGCCCCGGTAGGGTTGCTTTGTTTTCTTACCAGCGTCTGTGTCAGTGCTGCCGGACTCCTTTCCTTTCAGTCCAAACTCATGTTCACTTTTCATGTTTGTTGCGGTGCTCGTACAGTAAAGAAACATGAGCTGAGTGCTGCTGATGTGACTGACTGGCAGTGGCAGACAGGGAGGAGGAACCAGCCAGCCCAGGTATGAGCTGATCAGAGAGGTTAAGAGCAAGCTTCAGTTTCTGGTGATGTGTGGGTGTTCATGTAAATCAAAACTTTTTTTTTTTATTGGGGGAGAGGTGCGCATGGAAATGCCAAAACTGTCGTATATTTGGCCTTTTTATAAAGATTGACAGTATATTGTATATCCCGTAAAACTATCTAGTAACTCAACACTGTGCATCAGTCAGAGAGGAGAGGAGATCTACACCACTCTGGTCCAGATTGCAAATGAATTGCGCATGCCACCCCCCCCCCCCCCGCCAAACCTGCCCTGTTTTACAGAGTGGGATGCAAATGTTTCTTCACTGTCAGTTAGTGATGGTCTGTTTAAATGGCAAAATTAAAACAAACAAACCAAGAGTCAACAGAAGAAAGTTAATTTGTAGTTCTAAACATATTTAAGGTGTTTTTTACTCACTTGTCTCTCCCGTGACTTTACTCTTCTTTACTACAGCGTCCATTACAATTACATGCAAATGGTCAATTATGCAAATTAGGTGATGATGTCATTTATTGACTTTTGTCGACTTTTAGGACAGCCAATAGCTACTTTTGTGGAGTGTGTAAATAACGAGGCGGATTTGACTCAGACATTTTATTACACGTCTCACACAAGAAGCATAGAAAGAATGAACACTCAGCAGAGACTCTCCTCTTAAAAAGCATGGCATTCTTCTAGAAGCTTCAAACACACAAAAGGTCACATTGCATACACTTCCTTAATCCTTTAACATCCTTCTAGAAGTTTCTAACACACAAAATATCACACTGCATTCATCCTTCACACCTCCCTGTTATCTCCAAGGGAAACTCTGCTCTTTGTTCTAGTCTAAGATGCTATACCATTATGCACTCCCCATGTGTCACCAAACGACCCCCTCGAGCGTCTTGGATAGAACAATAGAATGACAGTCCATATGCTGTGGTAAAATCATTAAACATCAATCCACATGCTGCTTGGGCTTCAGTCTTCTCCTGTATCTGCTGTAACCAGGATTTACTGCCTCTGCGGCGCTGTCATGCTGGGGGGCTGATGTTTGAGGGGTAAAAGTCAGTGCATGTGGGTGCTCTGGGGAATTTTTTCTCTGGGAAGCTCCCCGTGGGGGTCTTCCACGCCGAGGGGCCCTCGCCAACAGCACTTGCTTGTCCGCCACAACAAAAGCGGGTTTGAGTCTGTCTATGCCAATCTTTTCCCTTCTACCCCCCAAATCTAGCAAAAAATGCTTGTCCCCTGTTTCCAGCACTCTGAACGGTCCATCATAAGGTGGGCGCAGTGGAGGGCGATGGGCATCGTGTCTGACAAAAACGAACTCTGCATTTTTCAAAGTTTTAGGCACAAAACGCACGGAAAACTGTGGTGAGCAGGGCCCGGTAGCATGCTTGTGTCTATGCTACGCTGCAACAGCTGAGACGGGGAGCTGCCCTGCACGGGATTATCTGGAAGAAACTCCCCGGGCAGCCGAAGTGGCTGTGCAAAAACGAGTTCAGCCGGGGAAGCTTCCAGATCCTCTTTAGGTGCAAAACGTAACCCCAATAAAACCCACGGTAGCTTGTCTACCCAATTTGCATCCGTCAGTGACGCCCTGAGAGCCGCTTTCAATGACCTATGAAAACGTTCGCATAACCCATTAGCCTGTGGATTGTACACGGTTGTGCGGTGAATTGTGACACCCAGTCTGCGGGCCATTGGTGACCAAAGTTCGGAAACAAATTGAGGGCCTCTGTCGGACGTAATATCCGACGGGACTCCAAAATGCGCCACCCATGCTGTTAAAAACGCGCGCGCCACCTCCTCGGCTGTGGTTGCTGCCAGTGGAACCACTTCCGGCCAGCGCGTGGTGCGGTCCACCATTGTCAGAAGGTGCATGCACCCCTGTGATGGCGGGAGGGGGCCCACGAGGTCCACGTGAACATGGTTGAACCTCTTAGCTGGGATGCGAAACGGCTCCAAAGGAGCCTTCGTGTGTCTGTGTACCTTGGCTCGTTGGCACGCCATGCAGGCTGCCACCCACTCTTTCACTTGTTTGCGAAGGCTCGGCCACACGAATTTCTCTCCTACCATTTTGACCGACGCGCGCACTCCCGGGTGCGCCAAAGAATGAATCGAGTCAAACACGCGGCAGCGCCACGCGGCCGGTACCACGGGACGCGGTCACCCCATGGAGACATCGCAGATTGGGGGGGGCATGCCGTCTTGCAGCACCCTGCTCTCCAGCCTTAACCCTGTTGGTCCAGACTGGAGCGCGCGCACGTCTGCGTCACTAACCTGCTCCGCGGCCATGGCTGTGTAATCTATCCCCACACAGACTGGGGCTGCCACGGCACGCGAGAGGCAGTCTGCCACTACATTCAGTTTACCCGAGACATGCTGAATATCGGTAGTAAACTCTGAGATCGCGGCCAGCTGTCTCTGCTGCTGGCCCGACCACGGTTCTGAAACCTTGGCCATCGCGAATGTTAGCGGCTTGTGGTCAACAAACGCGGTGAAACTGTGCCCTTCCAGCCAGAACTGGAAGTGACGAATGGCCAGGTGGAGAGCCAGCAACTCCCTGTCGAACGCGCTGTATTTACTTTCACTGTCGCACAAAGTCCTGCTGAAAAAGGCGAGCGGCTGCCAAGCCCCGGCTACGCGCTGCTCCACGACTGCCCCTATGGCCACGTCTGAAGCGTCAGTGGTGAGCGCTATGCGGGCCGTTGGGTCTGGATGTGCCAGCAATGCGGCGTTTGCCAGGGCTGCTTTGACTTCCGAGAATGCCCGCTCTCGCTCCAGGGACCATTCGATCTTATCCTCGGGTTTCTGTTTTTTGAGCGCGGCGTACAGTGGTTGCATGAGCTGCGCTGCGTGGGGAAGGAAACGGTTATAAAAATTCACCATTCCCAAAAATTCCTGTAGCACCCTGACCGTTTGCGGCCGGTTAAAATCTGCTACCGCGCGCACTTTGTCAGGCAGCGGAACCGCTCCTTCGGGAGAGACGCGGTGCCCCAAAAAATTGATACGCGTCACCCCAAACTGACATTTTGCTGGGTTGATTATTAACCCGTGCTCTTCCAACCTCCGGAAAACCGCCGTGAGGTGGGTTTCATGTTCGTCTTCGGACGCGCTGGCTACCAAGATATCATCCAGGTAGACGAACATGAAAGGGAGATCGCGCAGCACTGCATCCATCATGCGTTGGAACGTCTGTGCAGCCCCTTTAAGCCCAAATGGCATGCGCAAAAACTTGAATAAACCGAACGGAGTTATCACCGCTGTTTTGGGTATGTCAGCGCGCACTGGGACTTGGTGGTAACCGCAAACCAGGTCTATTTTAGAAAAAACGCGCGCTCCTGCCAGGTGAATGGAAAAATCCTGAATGTGAGGAATTGGGTAGCAGTCATGCGCTGTGGCGTTGTTCAACCTGCGGAAATCCCCGCAAGGTCGCCACGAACCCTCAGCTTTAGGGATCATGTGTAGCGGGGAAGCCCATGGGCTGTTTGAACGCCTGATGATGCCCAACCTCTCCAGGTTGGCGAACTCCTCGCGCACTATGGCCAGTTTAGCTGCATCCAAGCGCCGAGGTTTTGCAAAAATGGGCGGCCCGGTGGTGGTGATAAAATGCTCCACCCCGTGTTTAGCGATGGCTGCCGAAAATGTCGGGACAGTGAGTGCTGGGAATTGAGTGAGCAGTGTGTGGAACTTACCGCAAGCAGCTGTGACGTTGGCTTGTGCTGTTGGCCTGGACGCTCGAGCTGTACAGGGGATAGAATCAAAGGACAGTGCATTAACCAGGCGCCTGTTAGCAACATCAACCAACAAACCATGTGTGCACAAAAAATCAGCCCCCAGTATATTGAAATTCAATGCTGCTATGACAAAAGTCCACTCAAATGTACGGCCGTGTAGAGACAGGAGTAGAGTCCTCTCACCAAAGGTCTTAATCTCCGAGCCGTTTGCTGCTGACATCTCGGGGCTGCTGGATCCTGCCAGCCGGTCGGCGTAGGACGGCTTGATGAAACTCGTCTGGGCACCGGTGTCCACGAGGAAATGTCTCCCTGAGCTTGCGTCCATCAAGTAGAGCAGCTTGTTCTCCTCCCCGAGGGTCGCGGCTGCAACCGACCCCCGGTCTTGGCGTTTCCTGAGTTGCTTGAATTGGCACGGTGGTATACATTTGGGTGCCCTCTCTGCGAAGCGGCGGTGGTTGAAGCAAGACGTGTCTCCCTCGCGGTCCTTGGCCCCCGCTGCTGCTGTCGTCGGTGGCTCTTCTGTTGCCGTCGATGGCTCCTCGCCTCCTCCGGCCGTCACGCCGAGCTCCGTCACTGCCGCAATGGTCGTGAACTCCCTGCTGGCGACGATGATCCGGTTTGCTTCCCAGGCTAGCGCACGATAGTCCCGCTTGGCCAGCAACGGCGAATTGGCCAGGGTCGCTCCTGCCGCTGACGGAAGGTTCTGGAGGAAGAGGTGGGTAAAAATGAAATGGTCATCGTCTGTACCCTTTAACCTCAGCATCTTCTCCATCAGGTCTATGGCCGACCTATCTCCCAACCCGGTCTGAGTCAGGAGTCTCTCTGCTCTCTCACCATCCGAGAGTGTGTAGTGCTGGATGAGCGCAGCCTTCAGCGCGCCGTACTTGTCGTCGGTTGGTGGCTGATCGAGCTGAGCCGTGCGGGCGTCGAGCGCTGCGACCACATAGTGGAATTTTGTGTCATCCACCGATATCCCCCGGAGGGCGAATTGCGCCTCGACTAGGTGGAACCAGGAGCGCGGGTTGTGCTGCCAAAAATCCGGTAGCTGGATAGCAACAACACATGCGTGGCTGGGGGCTCCCGTCGAGATTGGCTCCGGGGATCTTTCGTTGTGTTCCATGATTCGTCTTGGGTCACCAGTGTGGAGCGTGTAAATAACGAGGCGGATTTGACTCAGACATTTTATTACACGTCTCACACGAGAAGCATAGAAAGAATGAACACTCAGCAGAGACTCTCCTCTTAAAAAGCATGGCATTCTTCTAGAAGCTTCAAACACACAAAAGGTCACATTGCATACACTGTGGAAGATGTGAAAATGACGAGGCAGAGTTCTTTCTCAGAGTCAGCTTTATTCACATCTCCATCATTTCAAAGCAGAAAAAGAGAATGAATCAGTAAACTCTCGTCCTTAAATATCAGGGACTTCACACCTCATAGATCACATGTCACACAGACCACCTTGCATAAAAAAGACAGTCACAATGCATTTCACCACCTTGCATAATAAAGACAGTCACAATGCATTTCACTCCATGATATCATTTCCACTGTCTCCCATGCATCCTTCAATCGACCCCCCACAATCTCCAGCCTTGCATATCAAGGCTAAGATTCCTGCCTTTGTTCTGACCTAAAATGCGAGTCACAGAACCGGTCCAACAGGTCCCATTAGTGTTCACTACAACACTTCCTTAATCCTTTAACATCCTTCTAGAAGTTTCTAACACACAAAAGATCACACTGCATTCATCCTTCACACCTCCCTGTAATCTCCAAGGGAAACTCTGCTCTTTGTTCTAGTCTAAGATGCTATACCATTATGCACTCCCCATGTGTCACCAAACTTTCCTTACTGAGGAGTTGGTAACAGTGTGCCAGCCTCACGGACTACAGATGGAAATTAGTGAGAATACTATAATCTAGTACAGAGCATCTTTACCCTGTGTTTAATGTTTTTTTTTTCTGTACATGGTCCCTGACAAATAAACCAATAAACTAAACTAAAGCTGAAACAAAGTGTGTTTATCCACCTACGAAGTCCCGCTACAGAAGCGCTAACGAGGGCTAGCGGCCGGCTGGCAGTGTAAACAACTGTCATCCAGGTGAAGTTTTTGAGGAGGCCATGACAGTTTTCCAGGTGACAGCCCCGCTGGATAACGTAATCTTAAACATGACTGCATTTTTGAGGATTTCCACAGCAGGGAGAAAGAAGCTGCAGAAATTATGAAAGCAAGTCCGTTGTCTACAACTCGCTCAGATGTGAATTCACACCTGTTCACATGTTTACATTGAGTTAACTTGTATTTGTGCTTTCGTGTTTAGTCTAAACACACCTTAAGACAACAGAGACTAACATTTTACTGTGGTCATATGACCCAATAGAGCATTTTAGAAGGTTAAATCCTTCAAACACACCATGTTTGAGTGAATGGGGCCTTCATGTCTTTTACATTGCCTGACACCTTCCATCCCGATCTGCAGCAACTTGCAGCCACCTTTTCACCCAGTTCTCGACCTCCTGGTCTGTTGCACTCGCAGTCAATCCATTTCAGCAGCTAGAATGAAAAAAGTAAATATGTTAGGTGGCAAATGATTTCATTATTAAAGTAGGACTATGTAACCCAGGGACGGGCAACTGGTTGCCCGCCAGTCCATTTCCAAAAATCAATTATTTATATTTTTTATCACATTTGACCATTTTCAGAACTGCATTCTTAAATGCAATTATGGAGTCCACCAGCAGAGGGAGCTCTAATCAAAACCTCGGTCCTGCTCTGTGTGAGCAAGAGTGAGTGAGGGAGCCACAGAGATAGAGGGAGTATTGTGCACCGGAGAACATGTTTGTAAGTTATGCTGCATGTTAAGATCGCAGTAATAGGCTGTAAACAGCAGTAAATGTATAAAGTAGGCTGCTTTTAAACAATAAATGCTACAGCTCCTCAGCACTGAGGAGCTGTTGCATTTATTCTGCAGTTGTCCTCTCCAATTGGTCTGTCGGGCCAAGTCATTTGCAAAAAGAAAGACCATAATCCTCCAGACGGTTTCTTTTGTTGTTGTACCTCCCCTCAAGGCAAGTGTTTTTATCTGAAAAAAAATGAAGAAAAGACCAACATCCATGTCATATCTTCTGAGCTTCAACAAACTGATCAACAAGCTGGAGATGCCAATAAGTGTCTTAATCAATAATAAAAAAAAATAACAGTTTATCGGCCTTTCTTCTCTCTATCATATCAGCCAACTCTCTGCATTTACCAGTCATAGTCCCTACATTTAACATCCCTACTCTGACTTCCACAGTTTTACTTTTCCTTTTCTCTCTCCCTCCTAACACACCTTCCCTCTCTCCTCCTCCTCGACCAACAGTAAGCCCAATTTCTACAGGCACCCAGTTGGTTAACAGCACCGGTGCCAGTCGTTGTTAACCAAGGCCTCGACCGATCTGGTATGAAAGTCTCATTTGTCATGATCCGCATGTTTGATTTGGCAAAGGAAAATGTCAGACCGGGCACAACCCTCCCCATTTACCCGGGCTTGGGACTGGCAGTAGTACACTGGCTTGTGTCGTGTCAAAATCTTTTTAGTTTCCCTCCTCCTTCAAAAGCCAGGATTTGTGATTACTAGGCCCTCCCATGTACCACAAGGCTAATAGTGGATAACGCTACATTATCAGAATAAATCCTGTGATAAAAAGAACACTTACCGGCTGAAGGACTTGCCCAGCTCTATGCACAGTTGCCCAGGATAATGACTGAAACTGCATCTGACCTTAAAAGTAGTTTAAAGGTTCAAGATGTATATAGGTTTTTTTTTTATAGTCGTGTTAGTTTTACTTTCCATGGGTAATCCCTTTGTCTGTCATGTGTGTTTCTGTTGTTTGGTTGTCTACTGTCATGCTGCTGTTACACTGTAATTTCCCAGTTTGGGATCAATAAAGTACATCTATCTATCTATATAAGATTGAAGATTCAAAGGCTTTATTATCATGTGCACAGTTAAGAAATGCAACATTTCCTGAGCAATGAAATTCTTACTCTTTTCTCCAAACGAATGTCAAGGTAATAGGTACACATCAGTACTAATAAGCTAAAAACACACCTAATACTAATGGATACTAATAACACTCACTAATAATACACATTAGGCAATTTGGACAGTTAAAGCCATTAAAGAAGTTAAACTAGAGGAAAGAAGAATGAAAATTGAAAATTCACTGGATGACTTATCAGAGATGATATGAACCAGAGATGGCATAAGCCTATGTACAGTGTGCAAATGAGCAATATACAAATTAGCACCCAGTGTGAGAATTTTTCTGTAATAATAATACCCAGTAGACTGTACATGATAATTTAGCTGCAGAGATGATATGGACATGAGACGGGGTGAGACTATGTACACCGTACAAGTGAGCAGTGTGCAAATTTAGCAACCAGTGTGTTAGTTCCTATTCACAAAGCTGTGTTTTTGGAGTTTGTTATTTGTTCAGGAGTCTGATGGAAGTGGGAAAGAAGGAGTTTTTTAGTATGACTGTCCTGCATTTCACGCTTCTGTACCTCCGACCTGATGGTAGAAGTGTAAACATTCTGTGCTGGGGGTGGGTGGGGTCCTGGAGGATGGCGGCAGCTCTCCTTTGGACTCTGTGGTGGTACTATAGATACTCCACAGAGAGGGAAGTGGAGTCCTTATGATCTTCTCCGCTGTCTTCACCACTCTCTGCAGGTGTTTGCGGTCCAGGGCAGCAGTGCTGTTGTAACACGCAGTGATGCAGTTGGTTAAGATGCTCTCGATGATGTAGCTGAAGAAATTGTTGAGGATCCTGGAGGACATGCCAAAGTTCTTCACCCTCTTTAGAAAGTACAGCTGCTGTTGAGCTCTCTTCACCACCTCTGTGGTGTTATGTGCCCAAGTAAGGTCCTTGCTGATGTGGATTCCCAGGTATTTAAAGCTGCTCACCCTTTCCACTTCAAGCTCACGTATGAACAACGGCCGAGGAGGTCTCCTCCCCTTCCTTATGTCCATTATCACCTCCTTTGTCTTGTCCTTGTTGAGGGTGAGGTTGTTGTCCTCACACCATGACACCAGGTTGGCCACTTCCCATCTGTAGGATGTTTCATCATCATCAGCGATGCGTCCTATCACTGCTGTGTCATCCGTGAACTTTAAGATGATATTGGCCTTGTAGGAGGAAACACAGTCATGGATGAAGAGGCTGTAGAGGATGGGGCTGAGAACACAACCCTGTGGGACACCTGTGTCCATGATGATGCTTTCTGAGTTCCTATTACCCATCCTGACAGACTGGGGTGTGCCAGTCAAAAAGCCCAGTAGCCAGTCACAGAGGGTGGGGTGCAGGCCAAATGAAGACAGTTTGTTGGTGAGTTTGTAGGGGATGACCATGTTGGAGGCAGAGCTGTAGTAGACAAAGAGCATCCTAATGTAGGAGTCTTTATCTTCCAGGTGGGAGAGTGAATAATGGAGTGCTACAGCAGTGGCATCTGAGGTGGGCCTGTTGGGCTGGTAGGCGTACTGCAGGGGGTCCAGGGTATCCAGTATACTGTCCTGAATGAAGGGCAGCACCACTCTCTCGAAGCACTTCATGATGATTGGAGTGAGTGCTACCTTTCTGTAATCATTCAGACAGGTCGGCAAGCTCTTTTAAGGAAGCGGGATGATTGTTGTGGTTTTGAAGCAGAAGGAGACTATGTTCTGGTTGAGGGAGAGGTTGAAGATGGATATGAGAACATCAGTCAGCTCAGCAGCACATGATCTGAGGGCCCGCCCAGGTATGTTGTCTGATCCCGCTGCCGAGCGGGGATTGATATTCCTCAGTGCTTTGTTTCCCTGGCCTGCTAAGTGCTGCTTAATGGTGGTGGTGGTGGTGAGGGGTGCGCATGTGTGTGTGTCTCCTCTGTGCACTGCAGCTGGTGGTCTCAGAGCGGGTGTAAAAGACATTGAGATCATCTGGCAGGCTGTTTGTGGCGCTAGTGGTGCTGCTGTTGGTCCTCTTGTAGTCTGATGTGTTGCAGGTCTCACCACGTGCACCCCGGGTCAGGAGTGGAGTAGATGCTGTCCAGCTGTTCAATGTACTGCCTCTTGGCTGTTGTTATAGCCTTCCTCAGTCCATACTTTGCAGCTTTGTACTCAACCTCATTGTCTGATTTAAATGCAAGAGAGCAAGCACGCAGCATCTGACGTACCTGACTGCTGATCCAGGGCTTCTGGTTGGGGAACTTCCTGACTTGAATGGTCGGTACAATGGTATCAACACACGTGCTGATGTATCCAGTCACATACTCAGTATAGTCCTGTATGTTTTCAGAAGAGTCTTCCCGGGTGGCTGCAGCTTTAATCACATTCCAGTCTGTACAGGCAAAACAGTCTTGCAGGCTGCTCTCAGCCTCTGTAGTCTGGCGTTTAATTTGCTTAATAACATGTTTTTTTGTTTCAGCTTTTGTCTGTAGGCTGTGTACATACACAGGGAGATGTGATCTGACTGTCCGAAGTAGGGACGGGGTGCCTCTCTGTATGTGCTGCGTATGTTGGTGTAAACATGATGCAGTGTGTTCTTATCGCAGGTGGGAATGTCCACATGCTGGTAATATTTGGGAAGTACAGTCCATAAATTACACTGATTAAAGCCACCAGCGACAATAAAAACAGCATCAGGATGGGTCATCTCTACTGAGCTGATGATGTCATGGAACTTGCGTAGCGCTGCTGTGTAGTTGCTCCATGGGCAGATATAAATAGCGGCCAAAAACACCGCAATAAATTCCCTCGGCAGATCATAGGGACGACATTTCAGCAGTAAAATCTTCACATCAGGCGAACAGTGCTTGTAAACAGTCTGTACGTCTCCACACCACGAGTTGTTTATAAACACACACACTCCCCCCTCCCCCTCGTCTTACCCGAGGCTTCAGTTCTGTCTGCTCGATGTGTTGAGTGAGTCTGTAGTTTAATACATATTTATTATGTATTTATACACATTACATATTTATACACATTACATATTTATTCCATCTAGCTACAATGCTCAGCACTGGGTGTGTTTATATATTTATATATCTACATATTATTCCATCTAGCTACATTGCTCCGCACTGTGTGTGTTTATATATTTACATATTTATTCCATCTAGCTACAATGCTCTGCACTGTGTGTTCATATATTCATATATTTATTCCATCCAGCTACAATGCTCTGCACTGTGTGTCTGTGTGTGTGTGTATATATATATATATATTTTATAGTAATACGTACATATGTATATTAGCTGCTCTTGCTTGCTTGTTTTTTTCTTGCCTTCTGATTGTTGCTCTGAGTGTTGCTATCCCTGTGCTGTTGCAATCCTGGAATTTCCCCATTGTGGGACTAATAAAGGCTTATCTTATCTTATCTTATCTTAATGGCGCACTCAGAGACTCTGTCTGAGAGCCAGATCTCACAGAAAATTAGGGTGCAGCACTCTTATCTCCCGCTGGTCTTCAATACTTGCTCTTAGTTTGTCTAGCTTGTTTTCCAAAGACCGTACGTTCGCCAGCAGGAAGCTAGGCAATGGTGGTTGGCTGGCGTGAGCCCTTAGTGTAGCATGTAGCCCTCATCTGTTACCTCTCCTACGGTGCCACCTCCGACTCTCTTGGGGTCAGCATGCTCACAGCGGGCTCGGTGCTTTGAGGCCTTCCTGGGGGTGGTGCTGATCACTGCGTGAACGCACAATGCGTTGCAGATCGGGTTGTATGAAGCCAGTAATTTCAGTATGACTGCTTGTTTTGGCGATGTCCAATAGTGTCTGTTGGTCGTATGTTAGCAGTACATGGCCTTTATGCACTGTGGAAAGAGCAGCAAACATGTAAAAAAAAAAAAAAAAAAAAAAAGAGAAAAAGTCAGCATTCGAGAATGGAACAAGCAAAGACATCTGCCTCAGTGGACGCCATCTTGCCAAAAAAAAAAAAAATTGCAAGTTTATGCAAAAAATATTCAAATTGAGGAGGAATAAATAAAAGTAGTAGAATTAAAAGAGAAAGGGCACAGATTCATGAGAAAATCCTTTCTATTTGAGTTGGAATCATCAAGTATTAAGACACAGTGATGTTTTTTCTGTCATTTCTGCAGCTGATAGAGGGTTGTTGGAGACTGGAGCCGTGACCATCGGGGCTGGTGGAGTCTTCATTACTGTGAGCAGTGATGTCACAGTAAAGTGTGTTTGTGGGGCAGCTGGAACAGTGGAACGATGAAGGAACTGTGGTTTGATGATGATTAAGCTGTCAGAGTAAAACGGAAAACAATATTGTGTGGAAATAATTCAATGACTCTGACACTAAACTAAATTATTTCTAAACAAGTTTTTGACCTCTGAAATGACAACATGGACGTGTTGGTGTTACAGGACAGGTGGGTGTGACATATTCATTGAATTCCGATATTTTGGTTAATTTTTGTGACTCATTCATACCAAAGTTATTGTGAGAACAGTACATGTGGTCTCTCATCACATGCAGTAGAGGTTCTGGTTCACACGTCACTGACCCTGGTCACATGGTCACAATAAACCAATCACTGGGAATAAACTGATAATGGTTTTAATGTGTTTACATGCACTGATTAAATGGATTATTGGAGGGTTAACCACTTGAATTAATGACCAAAGTTGCATGGCCACTTGAATAATCAGATAACTCCAGAAATCCAATCATGACCGGTAACCAGTGTTCATGTTACCATGGTTACTGTTGGACTCTTCCTTGTCTTGTGTTTGGGAGGACAGCATCAGTCCTTGGTCTGGGTTTGTCACTTTTGGTTCTTGTATTTATTTATTATCATGTTGTATTTCATGTGTGTGTTTTTCTTGCTGTAGTCTGGCCTGATTTGTGTTCTGATTGTCCACAGCTGTTCGGTATTCCTGTAACTAGGTTACCTGTATTTAAAGGATGCAGCCCTTCAGCTGGGAGCAGCATCACTAGTCATTCTGACCTGTTCGGTGCTCATCCGTTCTGTCTGCCTGACCTGATCGGTATCCTGACCTGTGTTTGTCTGTATTCTAATCTGTTTTGCTTTGGTTCTCTGCCCCACCGGGGCCCAAACTATGACAGAATGACACCGCCGTTTTGGATTCAGCGAGCGAACCCGGTAAAAGGAGGAGGAAATGGAGCCGCAACAAGCGAGAGGTGGTGACCATGGTGGTGGATCTGGTGGCCGCCGCTCGGAGCAGCTCCTCAGAAGATTTGAGGGATTGCTGGGGGGCAGCTGCAAGCTTGATTACTGCTAGACCGAGTGTGCTCTGCCACCCCCGTGTAAAGAGACTCACGCTTCCTGCACTTCCTCCGGTACCAGCTTCCTCCTTTTTGCCGGAGCCAGCTTTCTGGCCACCTGTTCTCTCTCTAGCAGAGTGGAGGGAGTTTCTTGGTTGCAAGTTGGCATTTGGGGGTCCCGGGTGGAAAGAAGAATCGAGGAGACGCCGCTCCTCTCATCGCTCCGCCTCTTTACCCGGAGCTCCCAGCCAGACGATCTCCGGAGCCACCCAGAGGGGGAAGTCTGGACTATCAATGACAGCAGAGGAGGAACTCAGGCAACTACCTGTTCATTCTTAACGTCAGTAAATGATGGGTCTTGTTGGGTTCCTGGTGGGAGGGGACAGTGGCGGCCTTCTGCTGCTGCTGAGCTCTCACCATCCACCTCTGTCATTCACACTGCTGCTTGTTGCATCCCTCAATCCAAACCTGCATTCCCTGTGTCTACTGTTTTTTTTTTGTTTTTTTTTTCTGAGAGCTTTGCCATCCTGGGTGGAAACCAGATTGTTTGGGAGGAGTGTGTTACTTCAGAGGGTCCAGAAACAGCAGCTGTCATCAACGCCACAGGATGCTGAGGGTTTCCAGATTGGGACTACAACTGTAGAACTTCTATGGCAGGGTGACGGGGAAGAACAGGATTAACGCTGGCAGGCTGTGCTAGCTCAGTAGGAGCTTATGTTGGGCTACAAGCCATTGCTCCTTCCAGAGCATGTGTCCTAACTGGGTCAGATCCAGCTGGCTTTGGACATTTCAGCCTCAGAACCTGCTCCACGTCGTTCTCCAGCTCCAGTACCTGCTCCACAGTGCCACCCAGCTCCAGAACCTGCTCCACGGCGCCACCCAACTCCATCGCCTCCTCTGGCCCCTATTTGGTCTGCTCCAGCTCCAGAACCTGTACCACGGCGTCACCCAACTCCACTTCCTTCTCCTTGGTGCCACCCAACTCCAATTCCTGCTCCATTGCGCCACCCAGCTCCATCACCTACTCTGGCCCCTATCCTGTCTGCTCCAGCTGCTCATGAGGTGCCCTTTACAGTTCCAGCCACTCCTGAGGAACACATGACGGTGCTGTCCGTCCCTGTGGTGGACACAATGGTTCCTTTTGTCTCCGAGGTGCACGTAATGGCTTTCGCTGTCCCTGAGGCGCACGATGTAGCTCCAGCTGCATCGTGCACGATGCAGCTCCAGTTGTTCCCACAGTACACACTGCTGTACCTTTTCTGCCAGAGGAGCATGTTCCTGTTCAGCTTGAGGGCCTCACTCCAGCTCCTGCAGCTCATCCTTAGGAAGTTACCCCTGGAGCAGAGGATCAGGAGCTCAGGAAAGTTGTTTTCTTTACTTTCTTAACATCTATATTAGTAAAGACTTGCCTAGCTCCTGATACTTGTGGTGACGCCTTCCTCACTCCCTGCTCTTCTCTCCTGTCCGAGGTGGCTCTGTCAGGGAAGGGGTCGCAGGAGGACCACGCTTCACCAATCATGCCGGAGTCCATGGGACCTTCACCTGCCATGCAGGAGGACCATGTTCCAGCCATTGTTCCCAAGATCAGGAGACCTCCAGCCATCACTCCTGAGATTGGCACGCCTCCACCTGCCGATTTGGAGTTCAGTCTGCACCTGTCGGTTGTTCCTGTGGACTGTGCGTCTCAGCCAATTGTTATGGACCTGGTGACTCTCCTTCCATCTGGTTGTGTGTCTCCTAAACGAGAACATCCTGCTCTTGAATCTTCTGTTTCTGAAAATTCTACACTTGAGTGTCCTGTACCAGAAAATTCTGAAATTTCTGCATTTGTGGGTTCTGGTCCAGATGTTAAGGTTGCCATGGTGTCCTCTCCCAAGGTTGGAATGTCCGAGTTAGCACCTCCTGAGGGTAGAGTGACTGTGACATCATCCCCAGCGGGTAAAATGTCCCTGTTACCATCTCCAGAGGTTCTGACTTCCTTATTGTCAACTCTTGAGGTTTTGGGTTCTTTCTGGTCATCTCTGAAGGTTAAGGGTTCTATGTTTTTCTGCGACCAAGAAAATTTAATTTTGAAATTTTTGTAATCGTCGATCCGAGAGTCTCTTGTGTTTTCTGAAGGAGGGACTCATGTGTCCCCCTCATGGATCGTCACCTTATTGTGGTGGGGGGGTTTGCGTGCCCCAGTGATCCCAGGAGCTATGTTGTCCGGGGCAATTTGCCTCTGATAGGGTCTCCCAAGACAAACTGGTCCTGGGTGAAGGGCCAGACGAAGAACGATCCAACAGACTCTCATGATAAATTGTATATCAAGGATTCAGTGTACCCCGCCCGGTATGGGGTTACCGGGGCCCCACCCTGGAGCCAGGCCTGGGGGAGGGGCTCGAAGGCTAGCGTCTGGTGGCCGGGTTTCCACCCATGGGACCCGGCCGGGCTCAGCCCGAAGGAGTTACATGGGTCCGCCCTCCAGTAGGTTCACCACCTGCAGGAGGGATCATGGAAGTCCGGTGCTATGTGGATTAGGTGGCAGTCAAAGGCGGAGACCTTGGCGGACTGATCCCAAGCTTTCTAAACTGGCTTTTGGTACGTGGAATGTCACCTCTCTGGTGGGGAAGGAGCCTGAGCTGGTGTACGAGATTGAGCGATACCGGCTAGATATAGTCGGCCTCACCTCAACACACAGCTCCGGTTCCGGAACCAGTCTCCTGGAGAGGGGCTGGAGCTTGGCCTTTTCTGGAGTTGCCCCGGGCGAGAGGCGACGAGCAGGGGTAGGTATTCTTGTATCGCCCCACCTTGCTGCCTCTATATTGGAGTTTTCCCCGGTGGACGAAAGGGTTGCTTCCCTGCGCCTTCGGGTTGGGAAACGGGTCCTGACCATCATTTGTGCCTATGCACCAAATGATGTTTCAGAGTACCCACCCTTTTTGGAGTCTGTGACTGGGGTGCTGGAGGGTGCTCCTCCTGGAGACTCCATTGTCCTACTGGGGGACTTCAATGCGCACGTGGGCAACGACAGTGAAACCTGGAGGGGGGTGATTGGGAGGAACGGCCTGCCCGATCTGAACCCGAGTGGTGTTCAGTTATTGGACTTCTGTGCTAACCACAGTCTGTCTATAACGAACACCATGTTCAAGCATAAGGGTGTCCATATGTGCACCTGGCACCAGGACACCCTAGGCCGCAGGTCGATGATCGATTTTGTTATCGTATCATCAGACCTGCGACCGTATGTCTTGGACACCCGAGTAAAGAGAGGTGCAGAGCTGTCAACTGATCACCACCTGGTGGTGAGTTGGATCCGATGGCAGGGGAGGAAGCCATTCAGACCTGGTAGACCCAAACGTATAGTGAGGGTGTGCTGGGAGCGTCTGGCTGAGGCCCCTGTCCGGGAGGTCTTCAACTCCCACCTCCGGAAGAACTTCAACCACATTCCGAGGGAGTCTGGAGACATGGAGTCTGAATGGGCCATGTTCTCCACCTCTGTTGTTGAAGCGGTAGCCCAGAGCTGCGGCCGCAAGGTGGTTGGTGCATCTCGTGGTGGCAACCCCCGAACCAAGTGGTGGACACCAGTGGTGAGGGGGGCCATTAAGCTGAAGAAGGAGTCCTATCAAGCTTGGTTGGCTTGTGGGACTCCCGAAGCAGCTGAGGTGTACCGGCAGGCCAAGCGGAGTGCAGCTCGGGTGGTTGCTGAAGCAAAAACCCGGGTATGGGAGGAGTTCGGTGAGGCCATGGAACAAGACTTTCGGTCGGCTTCAAAGAGATTCTGGCAAACTGTTCGGCGGCTCAGGAGGGGAAAGCAGCTCCCCGTCCACACTGTGTATGGTGCGGATGGGACACTGTTGACTTCAACTGGGGATATCGTCGGGCGGTGGAAGGAATACTTCGAGGATCTCCTCAATCCCACTGATACGCCTTCCACAGAGGAAGCAGGGTTTGGGGACGAGGGGGATGACTCGCCTATCACAGGGGCTGAGGTCGCCAAGGTGGTTAAAAATCTCCTTGGTGGCCGGGCCCCGGGGGTGGACGAGATTCGCCCCGAGTACCTCAAGGCCCTGGATGTTGTTGGGTTGTCATGGTTGACACGCCTCTGCAACATTGCGTGGAGGTCGGGGGCAGTGCCTTTGGCATGGCAAACCGGGGTGGTGGTTCCTCTCTTCAAAAAAGGGGACCGGAGGGTGTGCTCCAACTTTAGAGGGATCACACTCCTCAGCCTCCCTGGGAAGGTCTATGCCAAGGTACTGGAGAGGAGAGTCCGGCCGTTGGTCGAACCTCGGATTCAGGAGGAGCAATGTGGTTTTCGTCCTGGCCGTGGCACATCGGACCAGCTCTTTACCCTCTCGAGAATTCTTGAGGGTTCGTGGGAGTTTGCCCAACCAGTTTACATGTGTTTTGTGGACTTGGAGAAGGCATTTGACCGCGTCCCTCGTGGATTTTTGTGGGGGGTGCTTCGGGAGTATGGGGTATCGGGCTTGTTGTTACGAGCTATTCGGTCTCTGTACGACCGTTGTGAGAGTTTAGTTCGCATTGCCAACACTCGGTCGGAGTCATTCCCAGTGAGAGTTGGACTCCGCCAGGGCTGCCCTTTGTCACCGGTCCTGTTCATAATTTTTATGGACAGGATTTCTAGGCGCAGCCAGGGAATGGAGGGTGTCATGCTTGGTGACCACAGGATCTCATCTCTGTTGTTTGCAGATGATGTTGTCCTGTTGGCTTCATCCAGCAATGACCTACAGCTCTTGCTGGGACGGTTTGCCGCTGAGTGTGAAGCGGCTGGGATGAGAATCAGCACCTCCAAGTCCGAGTCCATGGTCCTCAGCCGGAAAAAGGTGGATTGTCCTCTCCGGGTTGGGGACAGGCTCCTGCCCCAAGTGGAGGAGTTTAAGTATCTTGGGGTCTTGTTCACGAGTGAGGGGAAAATGGAGCGAGAGATCGACAGACGGATTGGAGCAGCATCTGCAGTGATGCGGACGTTGTACCGGTCTGTTGTGGTGAAGAGGGAGCTTAGTTCTAAGGCAAAGCTGTCGATTTACCAGTCAATCTACGTTCCTACTCTCACCTATGGTCACGAGCTTTGGGTAATGACCGAAAGAACGAGATCGCGGATACAAGCGGCTGAAATGAGCTTTCTCCGTAGGATTGCTGGACTCACCCTCAGAGTTAGGGTGAGGAGCTCAGTCATCCGGGAGAGGCTCAGAGTAGAACCGCTGCTCCTCCACATTGAAAGGAGTCAGTTGAGGTGGTATGGGCATCTGATTAGGATGCCTCCTGGACGCCTCCCACTTGAGGTGTTTCAGGCACGTCCCACTGGGAGGAGACCCCGGGGCAGACCCAGGACTCGGTGGAGAGACTATGTCTCCCAGCTAGTCTGGGAACGCCTTGGTATCCCCTCTGAAGAGCTGGAGCAGGTGGCTGGGGAGAGGGAAGTCTGGGCTTCTCTGCTTGAACTGCTGCCTCCGCGACCCGGACCTCCGGAAAAGCGGTAGAAGATGGATGGATGGATGGATGGGACTCGTGTGTTTTCTCCCGTCTGGGGGCTCAGGGATTTTGGTAGGCCACCTGATGCATCATGTTCACCCCTCAGGTGGCTTATGGATTTGGGTAGGCCTCCTGACCCGTCATGTTTTCCGGTGCGGCGGCCCTGGGACTCTGGCAGACCACCCGACCCACCATGTTTTTTGGTCTGGGTGCCCTGGGATTTTGGCAAGCCACCCGACCCGCCTTTTGTTTTGGAGCTGTGGTTTTTGGCTTTGCCCAACCATCTGCATTCCATGTTCTTGGCGCTGTGGGGGATAAGAGTTTGTTTTTGCCCGCCTTGCCTTGAACCCCCACCGCCTACTCTGGAGGGGTCTTTTTTTTGTAGTTGATGTTACCTTGGGTCGTCTGGAAGCTGTGCCATGGGGGGCGGGGGTGGGGGTGGTACTGTCAGGAGGTGAGTTGGAGCCATGTCCTTGTTTAGTGTTATAATTTGCATTTCTTGTCACTGGAACATGGCCTCCAACTCTCATTCTCTCTTTAAGTTCATTCTCTGATTTTCTGTATTATTTTGGTCCTGTTTATCATTTTGGTTCTTGTATTTATTTATTATCATGTTGTATTTCATGTGTGTGTTTTTCTTGCTGTAGTCTGACCTGATTTGTGTTCTGATTATCCACAGCTGTTTGGTATTCCTGTAATTAGGTTACCTGTATTTAAAGGATGCAGCCCCTCAGCTGGGGGTGGCATCATTAGTCATTCTGACCTGTTCGGTGCTCATCCGTTCTGTCTGCCTGACCTGATCGGTATCCTGACCTGTTTTTTGTCTGTATCCTAATCTGTTTTGCTTTGCAGTTCCCATGCTGCTTTATTTTGTGTTGTATTAAATAATGTCAAACATCCACTCTGCATTTGAATCCTATTCTCTGCCCCGCCAGGGCCCAAGCCATGACATGTAGGGTCTTGGCTGTCCGTGGCACATGACTGGACACTCCTGGTTTATATCATCCGATGGGGGGGCTCACCTGAAAAAGTTTCCACAGCCTCCAAAACTTCACAAGATGGGTGTTTCCATTGCCAACTTAGTAGTGTTGTTAGCGCGTCCGTGGCAGGAATCCATGGGTAAACAACTCCAACATCTCGATTCAGCTGAAGTGCTGTTGGTCCTTTTGTCTCCAGGTGAGTGGCAGTATCATTTTCAAACTAGTTTATTCTACAATGTTGATATGTTTACTCAGATGACGGCACTATCCCTAGGATGGGAACGTGCAAATGCACGATTTCGCGTGCACTCAACTCTTTCCATTGACTTTGTATTGATTTGCGCCACCCATTTGTGTTTGGTATGAAGGCACCTTAAGAATTGGCCTGCACACTGATTCAGTTAAATTTCCTCATTAATATCATTGTTTTACTTCAACATAAAAAAATCAATATTCATGTGCAGTCATAAATGTTTGAGCTTGGAGATAGAAATGTTTTGTGGAAAAAAAGGTACTGCATAAAGTTTTCTGTTGTACTCTTTCATTAATTGTTGTTTCTGCTATCTTGTCTCAGACATTTTTCCTACTTTCTGTGTCTGCTGGGAACCCAAACATCTGGATCATTTTCTTAGCTTCATTTGTGCATCCATAAGCTGCGCAGAAAATCATGCTGAGAACCTGATCTGTGAACATTTTAGGATTTTATTGTTTTTGCCATCAAAATACAGTTTATGAAGTAAACCCTTCTGACATTGGAGGAAAATATTCATTTTCCACAATTATGTGATGTTACAATATGGATAAAAAAATAGAAAAAAAAAGCTTGCTTTAATTTGAATCACTGGTGCTGTTATTATCTATTTAAATTTAATCGTGTAACCCCAGTCACCCTCTGGAAAAGGAGGCAATGATGCCAGCATGCTGCTCACTGATATTAGCTGACAGTAATTTGTCAGGCAGAAGTTCAGAGTAAAAAATGAGAAAACAAGAGCATGTCTTTGTATTTTTATTAACTTTTATTTTAAAAAATACAGTTTCATTGCATTTGTACTACATTGGATATTTTCATATCAGACCTTGACTACATTGTGTTACAAAGGCCTCTTCTTTTATTTAATATTTTCCACCCTGCTTAGTCACTAGTTTTCAGAGTTTACGTTCTAATGTTTATGTCCTAGTACATCTCACTAAATAGAATATCATGATTTGCATTTTAATTTCAAAAAGTATAATTGACATAAACTGACTGACAGCAGTTTTCTTTAGTCCATATTTCCATTTCAGAAAATTCTGCCTAATCTTGCAAAATAATCCATTGTATTTAAAAGTTGATAATTCAGTAATCAGTTCACTGAAGCCATAATATAAGGTAAGGCTGCACAGCTAGGCAGTGATATTTACACTGCAGCTTTCATCAGTGTGAATCAGCAATTCTCCTTCCCTCCAAAACAGACTCTGTCTTTTAAAAACTGCCCTTTATGTCATAATCCATTTAAGTGTGTTCATTATAAGTTTAAACATTGTACCTACCAAAAGGAATTCTGAATATTTACCTAATATGGCTAAAAAAATGCTGTTAATACCGCAGATTGTCACAGCTGCCGTTCACACGCCATTATAGAAAGGCTGTTGTTTCGAACTATTTGGGTCTCTGTGAACCATGTGACCGGGCAGCGGCAAGAGCAAAGAGTGTCACAACTCTCATAGAGCTCTGCTCTGCCCATAACACACTCTTACAAGACGCAGCCCTGGTGTGGTGGTGGTGGTGGTAGGGGAGCAGATTTATCAAATTATATTCCATGCATTTTGTCATTGAACATCATCATTCTGCTCTCCAGACTTTGTTTACACAAACAGCAACTAGACGAGACTCTTAAGCTTGTTTCTCAGATACACAACTTACCTTCAGATAATCAACATTCTTTTAAAAAAGATCTGTTTGTAGAAATTAGCTCACTGTTTGAACAGCAGACAACCAAAGACAGTTCACATTTTCTGGGTATGACGTGAAAATACACATAATAGAGAATTAATGATATCATGTGACTTTAAAGGGGTTATTGACTGCACTTTTCCAACATTTTAACAGCTCACACATCTTAATGAAATGTTTGTGACATATTTTGTTCAGTTTTTCTTTCATTTTTTAATTATTGAAGCAAATTTGCTTTGTATTTTTCCTTTCTGAAACATTCTGATTTAAAGCCCATCACTTTAAGAAACATCCTTCACCTATTCAACTCCGTCCTCCCTCTTATATCAGTTAGCCATTAGCTCACTAGCATCTAGCCTTTAGCTTCTAGCCTCCTTCTAGCTTGGATGAGTGGTGCTGGTTCACTGATCCACAGTCAATGGTGTAATTCCATCACTCCGGCCAATCTCCCAATAATTGTGCCGTGATTCCACAACAAATCACTAGCACCGTCCACCGGGTGGCGCCACGATGACCACAGTGACCTGGCCTGAGACCCAAGGCTGCTGGCTGAGCCACAAGATCTCAAAGGGCAGTGTCTCACTCTGCAGGACTCTGCTCTGCTCCCACGGCCAGCTGGGAGATGCTCCATTATGAGGTGGTTCCCCTACACTGCCCACAAGAGCAGAGCAGACTCATGCAGAGCTCCGGAGGAGCTGGCCATGAGAGCCAGCAGCTTCCAGCCAGCAGCCAGGGGTCCCAGGTTTGTTGCTGTGACCGGCGCACTGGTGCTGGCAATTTGCTATGGAATCATGGCAGAATTATTGGGAGATGGGCCGGAGTAACGCGAAGTATATTGTGGACTGTGGACTGGTGAACAGGGTGGTAACAGGGATGGCTATAAGGGTGAATATGTTTTTGTTCCGGTTCCGCTGGAACCGGCGGTGCCACACGAGTTGGCTGCCTTTTGCAACTGCCTTTTTTTTTTTTTTAATCTTCCTTCTTCTTTCTACACCTTTCACTCTATATATATATCACGGACACACAGATCGCCCCAAAGGTCTCCCGAGTCGGCGGACGGAGCCACTGTTTACAGCAGGAGACGATACAGCAGGGAAGAGCTAGCTAGCACTCAACCGCCACCCGGTGCTAACGGAGAAACTTGACATACCGGGGAACTGAAGCGAAAACGACGCGGGTGCCGGGCTGGAGTTTAGGCGGCGTGCAAGAAATATAAGACAGAATAATAAAGAGCAATGGCAAGAACCAAGCAGACCGCCCGTAAATCTACTGGAGGAAAAAGCCCCCAGGAAGCAGCTAGCCACCAAGGCTGCTCGGAAAAGCGCTCCGGCCACAGGCGGAGTGAAGAAGCCTCACCGTTACAGGCCCGGTACCGTGGCTCTGAGAGAGATCCGTCGCTACCAGAAATCCACGGAGCTGCTCATCCGTAGGCTGCCCTTCCAGCGCCTGGTGAGGGAGATCGCTCAGGACTTCAAGACCGACCTGCGCTTCCAGAGCTCCGCCGTCATGGCTCTGCAGGAGGCCAGCGAGTCCTACCTGGTGGGTCTCTTCGAGGACACCAACCTGTGCGCCATCCACGCCAAGAGGGTCACCATCACGCCCAAAGACATCCAGCTGGCCCGCCGCATCCGCGGAGAGAGAGCTTAGACTTTCTGCTGCACATTCACCAACCACAATGCTCCGCACTGTGTGTCATATATATATACACTACCATTCAAAAGTTTGGGGTCACCCAGACAATTATTTTGTGTTTTCCATGAAAATTCACACTTATTTACCACCATGAGTTGTAAAATGAATAGAAAATATAGTTAAGACATTGACAAGGTTAGAAATAATGATTTGTATTTGAAATAATAATTTTTTCCTTCAAACTTTGCTTTCGTCAAAGAATCCTCCATTTGCAGCAATTACAACATTGCAGACCTAACATGATTGCACAAGGGTTTTCTAATCATCCATTAGCCTTCTGACGCAATGAGCAAACACATTGTACCATTAGAACACTGGCGTGATAGTTGCTGGAAATGGGCCTCTATACACCTATGTAGATATTGCACCAAAAACCAGACATTTGCATCTAGAATAGTCATTTACCACATTAGCAATGTATAGAGTGTATTTCTGATTAAAGTTATCTTCATTGAAAAAAAGTGTTTTTCTTTCAAAAATAAGGAAATTTCTGGACTTCCGGTCTGGATGCCATGGTGATAGCAACCTAACAGTGAAACTCCCAGACTCAATCCAAGGAAAACCTCCTCAAAATCAGACCTAATGGATTTTTGGAAGATTAAAAAAAAAAAAAAAAAATCATGTTAAAATAGAAATGTAACAATGACCCACATGTTCTCCCCACACTAACAAATACTGTATTAGAGTGAATGTTTGCTGTGATGGGGGTGGGAGGGTGCACACAAGCTCATAGGTTATAGGCATAAAAAAAAAAAAAAAAATCATTACAAATTCGGATTGGGATCTGAAATTCACGTTAAAAACATGGGACAACTTACAGGGGTAAGAGAGGGCCCTCAACACGTAACAGAGTTTGAGGAATTTCCCTCAGAGCCCATACTCCATCAGGGCTCTTACAGGGTCTTTAAAGAGACCCCAGCTCAGGAAGTTTTTTTGACAGTTTTTTGTTTTAAAGTTTCGTTCATTATGTACTTAATGTTTTTTATGTTCTTAATGTTCTTTCAGTTTCTGAGTAGCAAAAAAGAGGGCCACCACACTGTTATACTAAATAAGAAAATACAATGGAGAAACAGGGTGTAACCAAAATAGCCTCATATAATGTGAAAGGGATCCTGAATCCAGTTAAAAGATCCAAGATTCTACGCAAAATGAAAAAAGACAAAGCAGAAATAGTATTTTTTACAAGAAACCCACCTAACAGACGTGGAACACACTAAACTCAGTAGACAAGGGTTTAAAATGATCTCTTCATCTTCATATAAATCAGGGAGGAGGAGGGGAGTAGCAACATTGATATCAACCAAAATTACATTTGAAAAAAAATCAGAACACAAAGATAAAGAAGGGAGGTACAGTTTGGTAACTGGGCAGCTAGAGGGAGAAGATATCACCCTGCTGAATGTATATGCACCACCAGGGGCTAAATGGAAATTTTATAAAAATGTATTCGACCTAATGATAACTAAAGCCCAAGGTTTAGTAATATGTGGTGGAGACTTCAATCTAAGACTGAATCCATACTGGGATGCGACAGGTAATTCTTCACATCAAAATAACACCCAAAATAAGAATACTCGGATGCTACTAAAAGAAATGGGAATCTGTGACGTATGGAGGGAATTCAACCCCAATGTAAAAGATTATACTTTTTATTCAACGCCACATTCATCTTACTCAAGGATTGATTACTTTTTTATGTTTAATAGAGACACTGGAAGAGTAAAAACATGTAAAATAGGACTGATGGATCTCTCCGACCACAGTTCGATCTATATGGATTTAAACATCCAAAAATACACAAATAATACATTTTCCTGGAGGTTGAATTCAAGTGTCCTGAAAGGGCCACTGAAAGATGAATTGGAATCAGATATTCTCAGATATTTGGAAGAAAACGATAATGGAGAAGTATCCCCTTTAATACTGTGGGATGCGTGCAAAGCAGTAATAAGGGGAAAAATTATTGCAAAACTGGCAACCCAAAAGAAACTGAGACAAGAAAAACTAATCACACTAGAGTCAGAGCTCAAGAACCTAGAAAAAGAACACAAAGATAACACTCATTCTAATGGCTCGCTCAAGATCAAAGAAATTAAAAATCAAATAAATGAGATCTACACAATAGAAATCCAGAAGAAACTTACATTTCTGAAACAAAAACACTATGAAGCAGGCAGTAAATCGGCAAAATTACTAGCCTATAAATTGAGGAAACAACAAACGGAAAGAGCAATCTACAAAATCAGAAACCCAGTATCAAAGGAAATAAAATTCAGAATTCAGGATATTCTTAAAAGCTTCGAGAATTACTACAAGAACTTATACTCCCACACAAAACATAAAAACGCATCCGAGACATTCCTAAACACATTAAACCTTCCCCAACTTACGGAATCACAAAATAAAACCCTACTGTCAGAAATACAACCTAAAGAATTGGAAAAAGCAATTATGAAACTTAAAGCTAACAAATCCCCAGGAGCAGATGGCTATACAGCAGAATGGTACAAAACCTTTAAACAGCAACTATCTCCTCTCCTCCTGAAAACATTTAACTACGTCCTCCACACAGGGGAAATCCCCCCCTCCTGGAGAGAAGGGGTCATTGCAGTCATACCTAAACCTGAAAAGGATAAACTAGAATGCTCCAACTACAGACCAATCAGTGTATTAAATCAGGACTATAAGCTTTTTACCACTATCCTTGCCAAAAGGTTAGAAAACATACTGACAGACTTAATTCACTTAGACCAAACAGGTTTTATAAGACAAAGACAGACACAAGACAACATTCAACACACTTTACACATAATTCATCATATAAAAAAATATAACTTAAATGCAGTCATATTGGGATTAGATGCTGAAAAAGCATTCGATTCAGTTGACTGGTCTTTCCTCTATAAAATCTTATCCAGTTTCAATTTTCATAACAACTTCATTAGAACTATATAGGCATTATATAAAAAACCAACAGCTAAAATAAGGATTAACGGTAATTTATCATCATCTTTTGAGCTGGAAAGAGGATGTCGTCAAGGCTGCCCCCTGTCTCCACTGCTCTTTGCAATCTTCATAGAACCTCTGAGCCAATGGATAAGACAAAATCAAGAAATTCAAGGTATTACACTTGGTCAGAAAGAACATAAAATAGCACTCTTTGCTGATGACATTTTAATATACCTAGGGCAGCCAGACACTTCTCTACCAGAACTAATCTCAGTTTTTTCAGACTATGGAGATTTATCAGGGTACAAATTAATCATGCATAAAACCCAAGTTTTAACATTCAACTATGACCCAAATCATTTTTCACTAAATGAACTCAAAACTAACTGGGAGTTGGAATCTATGAAATATCTGGGGGTCAATATCCCGAAACAACTCGACAAAATTATAACACTAAACTATGATCCACTGGTGACAAAAATAAAATCTGACCCAGCAAGATGGAATGTGATACCATTCTTAGGTACCGCACAAAGAACTGAAGCAGTCAAAATGAATATACTTCCACGTCTTCTATACCTTTTCCAAACAATACCGGTAGAACCTCCCAAAAAAACATGGCAGGAACTGGACAGAAGGATCTCAAGATTCATATGGCAGGGTAAGAGACCTAGAATCAGATATAGAACCCTACAGCTAAACAAAGACAAAGGTGGGCTCGCACTGCCAAATATCAGGGACTATTTTATAGCTGCACAAATTAAAACTTTAGTAGAGATATGTAACCCAGTCTACACTGCACAATGGAAGGAGATGGAATGCCAAATAACAAGTGACATCCCCTACAGGCGATAATAGGGAACAATGCCTTAACTAAACTCCTGAATAACACTAACCCGTGGATAGAGACCCCGCTAAAAATTTGGTTTAAGATAGTCAGAGAGAATCAAGCTAAAGAGCCCTATCGACTTCTGCAATGGATTGCCTATGATCAAGACTTTACCCCCAATAAAACAGACACTAGATTTAAAGAGTGGAAAGAGAAAGGGCTGATAAAATATTACGATTTTTTTAAGGGGCAAACTTTAAGAAGTTTTGAAGATTTGAAAAAACAAGGTCTAATAAATCAAGATCTTTACAGGTTCTTTCAGCTTAGACACCACATAAACAATATACTTAAAAAGGAGGATTTGGAAAGGGCCCAGTCAGGTGTTCTGAAGGTCTTCTTAATGGCATATAAAAGGATCCCAGGGATCAGATACATTTCTAAAATATACCAAGGTCTTCAAGACTTAAAAGGAGACAACACATCGTATATAAAAGAGAGATGGGAAAAAGAGGGGAATTTCACTTTACAATTGGAAATATGGGAAAAGCTAAATAAACAGCAATGGAAAAGTACCTCATCCCTGCAGTGGAGAGAATTTGGATGGAAAAACTTGGTAAGATTTTTCAGAACACCTGCACAAAACAAATTTACCCATAAGGGGTTGAACTGTTGGCGCTTGTGTGGTGAAAAGACTGCAAATCATTTTCATGTGTTTTGGTCATGCACAGTTATCCACCAATATTGGTCCAACGTACAGACAATATTGGGGAAAATATTCAAAATAACAGTTCCCTTTTCTTTTGTAACTTTGTATTTGGGTTTATTACCGGACTCACTGGAAAGACACCAAGCCCAGCAAAAACCGTCTCCAGTGTATTCCATCTCCTCAATGCAAAAGCTGCCAGAGAACTAAACATCCACCTGAGCGGACTCAAGCTTAAGCATGCCCCAAATCCAACTTATCTTGGAGTGACCCTTGATAGGACCTTATCCTTCAAGGAACATCTAAAGGGGACGGCTGCTAAGGTGAAGGTACGAAACAACCTGCTCTGCAAGCTCGCTGGTGCAAAATGGGGGGCAGCAGTCTCCACCCTGCGAACCTCAGCACTGGCCCTTTCATACTCTGTAGCAGAATATTGTGCCCCTGTCTGGTCCAGGTCATCTTACACACACCATGTAGACACCCAGCTCAACACAACCATGAGAACTATAACTGGAACAATCCGCTCAACACCACTCCCCTGGCTCTCTGTACTGTCAAACATAGCCCCTCCACACATCCGGCGAGCAGCATTAACTCAAAGGATGCTCCAAAAAGTTAAAGATTCTCCTCACTTACCAATCCATGCAGATATCTACACTCCACCCACTGCCCGACTTTCATCCAGACGGCCGATTTGGAAAAACCCTCCCCCAGCTGACTTTACCATCCAGACAGCTTGGCAAGAGGAATGGGAGACCAAGGAGGTCCCAAACAAACAGCTGGTGATAAACCCCAACCAACAGGTCCCGGGCACCAACCTCCCAAGGAGACAGTGGTCTACACTGCAAGTCAGAAGTGGGATCTCCTGTCCAAAGCAGTAATGGGGCGCTGACATCGGGACGATGTCGAGAACCAGAGGGGAGTAGTGTAGCAAACTCAATATGAGCACCCTACTTGGCTTGCCAAGTGGGTTAACCCTATTGGCGACACAGGTAGGGTGCGGGACTCCGGAGCGGGAGGCGTGAGTTCGAATCTCCCGGTGGGACGTCGCCATGTCGAGCAGCACGTTACACTGGTGTCAGGAGTGGGACATGGAGCGAGATGAGGATCCAGGCGGAGGTACAGCGGCCGGAGCGATTCATCGCTCAGCCGGGAACGGAGTGTAGAGCTGAGACACCGGCCCCTGGAGAGCTTCGCCGCGATGGACGGAGCAGAGCAAACCAGCCCCGCTTCCCGCCCTTTTCAGGGCAGGACGGGCTGGCAATTCCAGAGCGACTAGGAGCGGCAATTGACCGGGAGATGACAGTCTCAGCAGCGGGCCAAGATTCCCCGCTACAATGGCGAGAACCTGTTGGATGACCACCTGGCCCAGGTCGAGCTGGCTGCCGCGCTGATCATCAGAGGAAACCACCGTGCTGAGAGCGAGTGGAGGAGGAGCTACGGCAGATCACAGCAGCGCGTGCACGAAGGAGACAGCCGTGGCGACGCGAGGAAGGACGGCTTCCGCTGCACAGAGCCAGGGTACATGGCATGGTACTGCCCCGCACACAGCGCACGACAAACTGGCCCCTCGCCGACGCTAAATTAGAGCGAGGTGGCATGGACGGGAAAAAAAGCCGCCTCCTGCAGATGCTTCCCCCGGCAGATGACGTCACAGAGGCGCAGGAGCGACGCAGCGGAGCGAGCAGGACGAAGATGCGGCCACCTTCCAGGCGCGGCAAAGGCTGGACGCATGGATGCGGGCCAGCGGCCGCCTGGGAGAACTGGCAGCGGTGGGAGTCGGCCGGAGCGGGCCTGGGACTCCCGCTGCCAGGGAAGGGACTGTGCGTGGTCCTACAGAGGCTGTCAGATGTGTCCATCCGCCCGCTGATGGCCAAACCGGAACCCTACCCCAACCAGATGCTCTGACCGAGACTCAGATGGCCCGTGCATGCCGCCCTGGCACCGGGCTGACTCGCGTTGGATTTCTGAAAGTGGACTTTGAATTTTCTGGGGACAGAAACCAGTCCAGGGGGGGGCAGTGTAACGTCGGGGCCATTTTAAGGGAGCCAGGGATTTCCCAGCATGCTTTGCCAGTTTGAAACGTTACTGTGTGTGTGTTAAATGTGTTACTTCTGAGTTATACTGCTGTGTCATTATAACTGCATTATAATGGCCCAGCAGTGTTTAGCAGGATTAGGGCAAGATGTATCATGTGTGTGTAACCGTGATGTAAACAGAGGTCTGTGAGAATGACCTCCGCTCCTGTCTGTGCTGAGAAGCAGGTTGGGGGTCGGGGTGTGTGTAAAATAAATCTGGTTGATCACAGCCATCTGCTCCATTGTCTTTTTGTGTGAACCCCTGCAAACGTCACACTGGTGACGTTTGCAGGGGTTTGCAGACGGTGCACTGATCCCACTGCAGTCACTTACCGTGACTGCAGCGGCGGTGTGCGACGAGACTACCCGAAGCGATTGCTAAGCTAATGCTAGTTAGCTTAATGCTGGCGCCAGTCATTCCACCTTACACTAGCCTGAATCGAAGCCCAGCTGCGAGGCCCAGCGGAGATACTACCAGGCAAGCGGCTATTTGTTGACGGGGCTCAGCAGAGATTTCACCCAGGCAGACGACGGTAGGTGGCGGTGCCTAGCGGAGGATTTACCGTGACCTCAGCGGAGCTCGGTGGCAGCGGCGGTGTGTGACGAGACTCGGTTGGAGGAGCGGGACGGGAGACCAGTTACGGCGACTATGAGCAACGAGACCAGCAACGGAAGGGGCTAGTTGGCTAGCTGAGGCCCAGCTGGATTCGAGGACGATCGGATCAGATTCTGGCGATATAAGCAGAATTTATTTTACTATCCACAGATTTTCCTTTTCCTTCTTTCCAAGAAAGACTGAAGATGGCTGCCACCGGATTAAAAAGTGGGCTGATGGGCACCACTAATAAGCCTTCTCTACTTCTCTACTTCCTCTTCGTTTTGTCTTTGTGTGTCTGGACCTGCAACAAGAAGGATTTTCCGACAAACTCAACCAAAGGTGAAGTTAAAAAGTTTTATCTGTATGGATTTGGGCTTGGACATCTCACCCTACACTCTATGTGGTCTTTAAAAGCCCTGAGCAAAAACTTCCAAATTAAGGCAAACATGGCTGTTAAGCAAAAATCACAATATGGCAGAGGATATACAGTTAAAGTTCTGTTAGTTCTGCTACTTCTGGCAGGAGATATTCACCTTAACCCTGGACCTGCCACTATTAAACAGCAGACCACTGGGTTAGCACAAAACCGAGCTGTACAAAAGCAAAAACAACATTTATTTTTCCAAACTGTTAATCATGCACGAGTTCTTTGGGACACCAAGGCTAAACCAAAGGGGATCCTCGGCGGTCATTTAAACATACGGAGCATAATCCCCAAAAGAGATGAGATTTCGGTGTTGCTGTTGGACTCAAATCTGGACTACCTTTGTCTCTCAGAAAGCTGGCTACACAGTAACATAGACACTAATATGATCGATATTGTGGGCTACCAGTGTTTTAGAAAAGACAGGCAGGTAGGGAGGGGAGGAGGTGTTTTAATTTACATCAAAGAGAAATATAAATGTCAACTGGTTGATTTGAATACTTCACTTGAATGTTTAGCTGTTAATGTATGTCTCTCTCCGGTAATGAATTTCAACATTGCAGTAGTGTACAACCCACCGTCACACAACTCTTCCTTTTATAATAAGATAAGATAAGATAAGATAAGCCTTTATTAGTCCCACAACGGGGAAATTCCAGGATTGCAACAGCACAGGGATAGCAACACTCAGAGCAACAATCAGAAGGCAAGAAAAAAACAAGCAAGCAAGAGCAGCTAATATACATATGTACGTATTACTATAAAATATATATATATACACACACACACACAGACACACAGTGCAGAGCATTGTAGCTGGATGGAATAAATATATGAATATATGAACACACAGTGCAGAGCATTGTAGCTAGATGGAATAAATATGTAAATATATAAACACCCACAGTGCGGAGCAATGTAGCTAGGTGGAATAAATATGCAAGTATATAAACACACACAGTGCGGAGCAATGTAGCTAGATGGAATAATATGTAGATATATAAATATATAAACACACCCAGTGCTGAGCATTGTAGCTAGATGGAATAAATATGTAAATATATAAACACACACAGTGCAGAGCATTGTTGCTAGATGGAATGAAACAGCATAACCGTCTACTTAGTTATCCTACATGGTATGATTATGTGCCCATACATATTCTCACCCTCCATAGCGACCGGTATGTTCCTAGTTGTATGCCGGAGGGGACCATTGTGTAAGTCTATTGCATCTTTTGCATTCAAAAAACTATTAGTTTGTTACGTCTTTTTGCTATCTCTGCGAGCAGCCCTGCTTAGGTTGTACAGTCTGACAGCCGTTGGTAGGAAGGACCTACGAAACCTCTCGGTTGTGCACCTGGGATGATGTAGTCTGCTGCTAAATGAGCTCCTCAGTGCATTCAGTATGTCCTGCATAGGGTGGAACTCGGACTCCAGCAGAGATGACAGTTTAGCCACCGTCCTTCTCTCTCCTATCTCCTCCATCGGATCAAGGCGCTGCCCCAGGACAGAGCTAGCTTTCTTAATCAGTTTGTTCAGTCTCTTCCTATCGGCTGCAGTAATGCCACTGCCCCAGCAGACCACTCCAAAAGTGATGGCTGATGCCACCACCGTGTCATAGAATGACTTCAGCAGCGCCCCTTGTACACCAAAAGACCTGAGTCTCCTCAGCAGGAACAGCCTGCGCTGTCCCTTCTTGTAGAGTGCATCAGTATTGTGTGACCAGTCTAGTTTATTGTTCAGATGAATACCCAGGTACTTATAGGATGTCACCATCTCGATGTCTGTTCCCTGTATATTTACTGGTACTGTGAGGGGCTGCCCATGCCTGCGGCAGTCCACCACCAGCTCCTTAGTTTTCCTCGCGTTGATCTGGAGGCAGTTCCGATGGCACCAGTCCACAAAGTCCTGGATAAGCCCTCTGTACTCAGCTTCATCTCCATTGGAGATGAGGCCAACGATCGCAGAGTCATCAGAGAACTTCTGTAGATGGCAATGTGTTGTGTTGTGTGAGAAGTCCGCAGTATAAAGAGTGAACAGGAAGGGAGCCAGCACCGTTCCCTGGGGGGCCCCCGTGCTACTGATGATCGTGTCGGACACACAGTCCCGGGTTCTCACAAACTGAGGCCGGTTCGTGAGGTAGTCCAGGATCCATGATGACAGGTGCTGGTCCACCCCTGCGCGCAGCAGCTTGTCCTTCAGGATCATCGGTTGGATGGTGTTGAAAGCACTGGAGAAGTCAAAGAACATGATCCTCACCATATTCCCGGGCTTCTCCAGGTGGGACAGAGAACGGTGAAGGAGGAAGATCACCGCATCCTCCACCCCAATGCCATGCTGGTAGGCGAACTGGAGTGGATCCATCGCTGGTTCCACCAGGGGGCGGAGGTGAGCAAGGAGCAGTCTCTCCAGGGTCTTCATCAAGTGGGACGTCAAGGCCACCGGTCTGTAGCTGTTCAGGTCTTTGGGGTGGGAAGTTTTTGGTACAGGTACCACACAAGATGTTTTCCACAGCTGTGGTACCCTCCCCAGTTTCAGGCTCATGTTGAAGATATACGTCACAATCCCACACAGCTGGTCTGCACATGACTTGAGGAGCTTTGCGCTGATGCCGTCCGGTCCCGGCGCCTTCCTCGCCTTGATCTTCCTCAGCTCCGTCCTCACCTGGGTCCTGGTCAGGGTCAGGATGGGGGGCTGTGTGTTGGGAGTGGGGGGGTGTTGGTGGAGTGGGGAGTGGGCAGCAGGACTTGATTTCTTTAGAGGCAGCAGTGGTTGTTGTGCAGTCAGGGGGGAGGGCGGTTGGTCAAATCTATTGAAAAACAGATTCAGGTTGTTCGCCCACTCCCTGCCCCCTGTGGCCTGGGGGGAGGTATTCTGGAGCCCCGAGATGGTTTTGAGGTTTCTCCAGACCCCGCTGATGTCGCTCTGTTGCAGCTTGTCCTCCATCTTCTTCCTGAAGCTGTCCTTGCCTTCTCTGATCTTTCTCCTCAGCTCCCTCTGTACGGACTTCAGCATCTCCCTGTTCCCTGACCTGAAGATCCTCTTCTTCTCTCTCAGAAGTGTTTTTATCTCAGGGTTGATCCAGGGTTTGTTGTTTGAGTGACGCCGTATGGTCTTGGTGGGAACGGATTTGTCCACACAGAAGCTGAGGTAGCCCGTGAAGGTGTGAATGAGGCCATCGATGTCCTCACCATGTGGATCGCAGAGCTGCTTCCAGGCGGTGGCTTCAAAACAGCCCTTTAGGGTGTCCATTGTCTCCTCAGACCATAACTCCACAGTGTGCATGGCCGGAGGTTGTCTGTGCACTAGGGGTTTGTACACCGGCCGGAGATGAACCAAGTTGTGATCCGATCTCCCGAGTGGGGGGAGTTGTGATGAGGTGTACGCCTCCTTAGTGTTTGCGTAGAATAAATCCAGTGTTTTATTGTCTCTAGTGTGGCATGTGACATACTGGGTGAACGTGGGTAGAATGGGAGACAGTGAAACATGGTTGAAATCGCCTGAGATGAGGAGAAGAGCATCTGGGTGTTCTGTCTGCAGCCTGCTGGTTACTGAATGGATGACGTCACGTGCTGTCCCAGCGTTCGCCGTCGGATTTGCATAAACAACAATGCAGATCACGTGTGAGTGTTCTCTCGGGAGATATGTAGGCCTCATGCTAACAGCTAGCAACTCAATGTCTTTGCTGCAGTGTCGTTGTTTAACAGTGATATGTTCCGGTCTGCACCAGTTGTTGTTAACATACATTATCACTCCACCGCCCCTAGCCTTGCCACTGTCTGGTGTTCGGTCAGCTCGTATCATGTGAAAACCCTCCAGCTCAATGTTAGCATCTGCTGCTAGTTCAGTTAGCCACGTCTCAGTAAACAAAAGGAGAGAGCACTCCCGGTATGTGCTATCATAACGGGAGATAGCCGCTAGCTCATCTAACTTTCCCAGTATCGACCGTACATTTCCCATGACAACAGATGGAAGGGAGGGTCTGTACCTTATATTTTTTGTCCTCCGCCTTACTCCAGCCCGGCAGCCGCGGCGTTTTCGCCTCAGTTCTCTCGGTATGTCGAGTCTTTCCAATGGGACCGGGTGGCGGTTGAATGCTAGCAGCTGTTCTCTGCTGTATCGTATCCTGCTATAAACAGTGGCTCCGTCCACCGGCTCAGGAGACATTTAGGACGATCTGTGTGTCCGTGATATAAGTGGGGTGAAAAAAAAAAGACGGATCAAAAGAGAGAGGAAGGGAAAAAGACTCGGAATCGAGCCGCTGTTGCAAAAGGCAGCCTACTCGTGTGGCGCCGAGAGAAAATATGAATTAAGTGATCTGGTTAAACAACTTGAGAAGAACAGAGAAACAATAATTCATGGTGACTTTAATATCAACTGGTCTGATAAAAAAGACAAACAAAAACTGAAAAGCCTCATGACTAAATTTAATTACCAGCAAATCATCAAAGGACCCACCAGGATAACCAAACAATCCAGAACACTTATTGACATGGTATTTACTAATAAACCAGAACGAATAACCAGAACCTATAATCTTGTAACTGGTCTCTCAGATCATAACATGGTTCTTGCTGTCAGGAAACTTACTAAAAAGCGACTACAGTATTTTGGGGGAGTCGATATTGACAAATCAAATTTTATTATCCCCAAATCAAAAAATGAGGAGTTTGAACATTACTTAGAGAATCAAAATTGGGAGCAGCTCATGGCAACATGTGAAGTAGATGATTGTTGTAATTTTATAACCGCAACAATCACAAAGTCTATAGAAAAATTTTCAAAGCAAATTAAAAGTAGACAACAGAAGATTAGCCTACCATGGTTAAATAATGAAATAAGAAAACTTATGAAGAGGCGAGACTATGCACTGAAAACATCACTAACCTCCAAACTACAAATTGATCACCTTGTGTACAAAAGTTTAAGAAATAAAGTGGTACATGAGCTGCGAAAATCAAAAATATCTTATTACAATAAACTGATAGATCATGCAAAGGGTAACAACAGTTCCCTATGGAGGCATTTAAATAACTTAACTAATAAAAAAAACGATCAGAAGGGGGTAAAGGAACTTAGAATCAATGGCAAGACCGTCAGTGACAAGGCTACTTTGGCAAATGAATTTAATTCACACTTTGTGGGCTCTGTGGAAGACTTAACAAAAATTTTTGTGCTGCCAAATGTGCTCAACAACACAAATTCCATACTTCCAACAGATACTTTTCACATCGATGAGGTAAATGAGAAGTTAATTGCTGGTATTGTTAAAACACTGTCAAACTCAAAAACTAATGATATCTACAATATGAGCACCTCCTTTCTCAAAATGCACAGCAAAATATTAATCAAACCACTGACTCATCTCATTAATCTCTCCATTAGGTCTAGTACATTTCCATCTGGCTGGAAAAAAGCTGTCGTCATACCAGTTCATAAATCAGGCAGTAAAGACGATATATGCAATTACCGCCCAATCTCTATCTTACCAGTCCTATCTAAGGTTCTTGAAAAAGTTGTAGCTACACAGCTGATAGACTACTTACAAGACAGTCAACTTCTTCATCCACATCAATTTGGTTTTAGACCAGGATACTCAACAGAAACAGCAAATTGTTGCCTTATTGAAAACGTCAAACAGTCCTTGGACAGGGGTAATGTGGTAGGAGCTGTTTTTCTAGATCTCAAAAAGGCTTTCGATACTGTAAACCACAGTTTGCTTTTATCCAAAATGGTATCTTTTAACTTCTCCCCAAATACATTAGAATGGTTTGCATCTTATCTCCAGAATAGAGAACAGTGTGTAAAAGTTCACCAGGATAAATCCTCATTTTTAAACAACCGCATGGGTATCCCACAAGGGTCCATTCTTGGTCCTTTACTTTTCAGCATTTTTATTAATGACTTGCCGTTACACTGCTCAGCTGCAACATGCCAACTTTATGCAGATGATGCAGTTATTTACACAGCTGCCAAGACTCCAGCACAGGCTGCAGATGTACTGTCTACAAGTATGGTTGATGTCCAAGAGTGGCTCCTCAAGAACCATCTATTGCTGAACCTTCAGAAAACAGTCTCAATGTGCTTTTCAATCAAAAAATGTAACCTGCAACATTTTAAAGTTAATATACATGATCATGACATCAGTTTAGCTACAGAATTCAAATACCTTGGCATTGTACTAGATCCTCAACTCAAATTTAATCTTCATATAAAGAAAATTTCAAAAACAGTAAAAAAAAATCTGAACTGCTTTAAATTAATTAGATATTACATACCTTACGAAGCAGCTGCACTGTATATGCATTCTATGGTTTTTTCTCATATATCATACTGTTTGACAGTCTGGGCTCAAGCAGCCCCTTCCACAATAAGACATATAGGTTCATTATATAATCAAACCCTAAAAATCTTGGACAAAAAGCCCATTAGGTGGCATCACTGTAATGTTTTAAAAAAATACAACCTATTGAGTTTTGAGAGCTTCATTGACCTCTGTCTTCTGAAATTAACGTTCAAATGTTTCCATAAATCAGCACCCGAGCCACTTGCTGGTTTCGTCCAAAGACAGGACAGCAGCAGAGCCACCAGGAGTTCTGTTAACAATAACTGTAAAATATTCCACCGCAGAACCACATTTGGACAAACAGCTTTCTCTATAAAGGGCAGTCACATCTGGAACACAATGCCAAATGAAATTAAAATAATAACGGACTTTAAAACATTCACTAAAAATGTTAAAAACTGGCTGAAAAATAAACAAGAATGTACTCATGTATGAATTATTTGTCTGCAAAGTGAGAGTGAATGAAGGGAAGGAATAAATGTGTTTGTTTATAGTGAGTGACGGAGGGAGGAAGGCCTGAAATAGGCAAATGTGAGTTATGTTATATGTGTTAAATGTGAGTCAGGCTGTTATATTTGTGTATTTATAATATTTATAATATTTATGTTAAATGTGAGTCAGGCTGTTATATTTGTGTATTTATAATATTTATAATATTTATAATTGTGTATTTATAATTTTTCTGCATTGATGTATGTGGTTATTGTGTATATTTTTTATCTTGATTCTTTTTTCTAAAGCCCATCCAGGGACAAGAGTTGCAAATTAGCTAATAGCTATACACTCTATGTGCAACACATCAGATTGATTGTCTTTGATTAATTGTCTATGTTTATTGCACTGTCCCTGTCAAATAAACTAATCTACACTCAATCGCTTCAGGACTGGACATGGCCCCTGCTTGGCCAGCCTTCACAGATGGGGCAGTAGCCCTAGCCCACTGTGCGCATGTGGAGAGGAGCAAACAATGGAACACATCATAGAGGCTTGCCCGCTCCAAAGACTGGAAGGAGGATTACACACCCTCCATACAGCAAACCAGGAGGCAACTGCTTGGCTTAAGGACTTTGCATTCGCTAAATAAATAAACTGGAAAGACGAGGAGATAAATACTTATTCAATGTTTTAATATTGGCAAGTAAAAAAGCCCTAACTAAAAAATGGATGCTGAAGGACTGTCCTACACCTGAAGATTGGATTAACGTGATTCAAGACATTTACTCGATGGAAAAGTTGACATTCGCACTGAGACAGGACATGGATGGGTTCATAATCTTTTGGCAACCCTGGATCGCATATGTGTCTTCCATTAGAACTAATCTTTGACAAATACCATTTCAATAATGGTCCCGCTCTTTGTTCCAACGCTACTCAGTTGCTCTTTTACTTTTAATTACTTAATTTTCTGTTTGTTTGTTTTTTGCTGTTCTGTTTGTTTGTTTATTTGTTTGTTTGTTTGTTTTTTATTTAATTCTCCTTAACTTCACTTTTTCTTTCACTTTAAAAAAAAAAGGGGGGTTGTTGTAATAACTATCCTACCAATGTTGTCAAATAGCAAAAAATAAGGGAACATGTGATGAAAATGTAAACAATGCAATGCTGTAATGACCTGTATACCCTTTACAAAAACTTAAATAAAAAAAAAAAAATAAGGAAATTTCTAAGTGACCCCAAACTTTTGAACGGTAGTGTATATATATATATATATATATATATATATATATATATATATATATATATATATATATATATATATATATATATTTATAGTAATATGTACATATGTATACTAGCTGTTCTTGTTTTTTCTTGCCTTCTGATTGTTGCTCTGAGTGTTGCTATCCCTGTGCTGTTGCAATCCTGGAATTTCCCCATTGTGGGACTAATAAAGGCTTATCTTATCTTATCTTATATGATCTTGGGAAAATATCAATATAAGCCATGCTTGGTGCAAGTCTCCTGGTACCAGTGTTAGCTTGGGGGCTCATAGCTCAGGGGCTAATAGGTTATCTTTAGCAACCCTTCCATCTACATGACAGATACCTAGGTGGGACCTAGGTCTCAAGGACGATGGTGGGTTGGCTTTATCAATTATGACGTATTTGATTTACCCGGAAGAGTAAAAAACATTTCTGGCATTTGTGAGAGTGAAAAATGAGATAAAGGCTGTTTTTTTCTTTTTTCAAGACAATTGACTTTTTTGATAATTTTTGGATAATTATGTGACCAATTGACACATTTCAGACAGTTAAAACCTACAAACACATCATTTTCAGTCAATGGCCCCTTTAACATCAGCCAAATATTTGCAAATTTATCCAACAGAATTAAAGGAATGGGAGGTACTGAGGAACTGGTGGAGCTTGTGGAAGTGGAAACACAAGCGCTGAGGATAGTACTTGTAGGGAGAATTGGATCTGGGAAGAGTTCATCAGGAAACACCATCTTAGGAAGACGTGATTTTAGATCTGAGCTGTCTCCTTCCACCGTGACATCTGAGTGTGAGAAGGAAATAAGAGTTTCAGGATCTACCATTGGGTGTGGTTGATACTCCTGGTCTGTGACACCAAAATAAGTAAAGAGGAAGATTGGTAGGTGTGTCCGATTAGCTGCTCCAGGTCCTCATGTGTTCCCGGTTAATCTCCCGCTGTACAGATTTATGGAGGAAGAGCAAGCAACAGTAGCAAGGATTCAGGAGAGGTTTGGAGAAAAAGCAGCAGACTGCACTATGGCTTTATTCACCCGTGGAGACGATCTGAAAGCAGCAGGAGGGCCCATAGAAACACTTGTTGATAAAAATCCAGATTTTCATGAGCTTATTGATTGGTGTGGTGGGGGATGTCATATGTTCAAAAACAGAAAGCAAGAATCCTCTCAGGTCAGAGAGCTGCTGGAGAAGATCAACATGATGGTTCAGAGAAACGGAAGACGCTACTACACCAACGGAATGTTTGCAGAGGCTGACAAAATCACCAGAGAAGGAGAACCAGACATCAGGATGGTTCTGGTAGGGAAAACTGGAGTTTGGAAGAGTTCAGCAGGAAACGTGATCTTAGGGAAAACAGCTTTTAAAACATCAGGAACATCAGAGTGTCAGAAAGACCAAGCTCAATTTGATGGTAAAACCTTTGTTGTAGCTGACATTCCTGGACTGTTTAACACCACACTATGTGAAATGGAAGTGATGACTGAGCTCATTAGGTGCATCATCTTAACTGCTCCTTGTCCTCATGTGTTCCTGGCTGTGATCGACCCAAAGACATTCACAGAAGAAGAACAAGAAATAATGAAATTCATTCAGTCTATACTTTACACAAATGCACCAAAGTACACTATGGTCCTCTTCACTCATGGAGAACTTGAACTGGAGGGTGAAAGAGTGTCTGCAGAAGGTCTGATAGAAATGAAGCTCTGAGTGGCCTCATTAGACAGTGTCATGGAGAATATCACATTTTCAACAGCAACCACAACAGAACATCTCAGGTCCAAGAGCTGCTGGAGAAGATCAACACCATGATTGAGTGTAAAAGTGATTGTATCACTTAATCTTATCCTACACTTTATTACATGTATAGTTTATTTCTCTTATCTTAGCATGTTTAATGTTGCAGCATTGTACCGAGACAAATTCCTAGTTTGTGTACTACATGAACAATGGCAATAAACCTGATTCTGATTCTGATTCTGATTCTGATTCTGAGTGGAACGGAGGGAGTTATACCAATAAAATGTTTGAAGAGGCTGAGGAAGTCATAAGAAAAGAGCTGGAAAAACTTCAGAAAGAGAACCCTGACATAACCCCAAACGAAGCGAGACGAAGAGCAGAAAGAATAATCAGATTTAAAACCAACACTTTTAAGATTGCTGCTAAAGTTGTTGGGCTTAAAGCTGCTGCTGCTACTCTTGCTGCTGTTTGTGGTACTGGTGCTTGTGTTGGAATTGGTATTGAAGCAGCTGCTGCAGGAGCCATTGGAGCTGTGGGGGCTGCAGTGAGTCTCACAGTGGGATGTAAAAAACCTGCTGAACTATTCATTGCAGATAAAATAAAAGAAAAAGAAAGAAAAGAGAAAATGAGAGCCTGTGGGATACAGTGATGTCACAGTAGCACCACATTAACATGTGAGATACAGGAAATTAATCTCTGCTTCAGGTTATAACATTTCTTCATATTTAATGAATATTTGATGTTTTCTATCAGGCTGTTTTGTTATTTTACTCAGTCTGGACATAATCACTACATCATTGATGATGTAATAATCAGACACTTTTGACCAACAGCAATCATGTGATTTGATGTAAAATCTGACTTTGACTTTCGCCGCATTCGGCTCGGCTTCCCCTCGCTATCCCTCTTGGTAGGGAGGCCGCCTCCGAGTTCTCCCCTTCGGTCCTGGTGACCTAATGATGCGGGTCAGCCACCCGGGAAACTGCTTCGCCAGTTCGGCGTTCTGGGTCGGCCGCCCGACGGACTGCATTCTTTGTTCGGCGACCTGGTCCGGCCGCCAGAGGTACTGTTTCTCCGGGCCTGGGACTGGGGTAGGCCGCCCGAACTCTTACTTTTCCCCCTGCCAGCGATTTGGAAGCTGAATGCGGGCAGGCCTCCCGAACTATGATTTTTTTGTTCCTCCTTGTGCTCTGCTTGCTGACATCCCTGTGTTTTCTTTTCTCCTCTGTAGTTTTAGGGATGTTCTTGTGTTTGTCTATGGACTATATTGAACGGTTGGTATATCGCTGCTCCATAACGTGTTATTTTTTTTTTCTGGTGTTATAGGGTACACTGTATTTTTGTTATGTGCCTGTATTTCAGTTTTTCTTGTTCCTCTGTGGGTTGAGAGTTGCTCTTTTGTTTTTTTGTTTTTGTTTGTTTTCCTTGCCTGTTACTTGATTAGACTGTATGTATAATGTGCTGTGTTGCTTGTAGCGGTTTGAGTTTTTTTTCTCTTCTTGGTATTTTTTGGGTGCAGTGTGTTGTATGTACCTGTATTTTGGTTTTCTTGTGTATTCTACCATGCTCGGATTGTTGTACATTTCTTTTTTTTTTTTTTTTTTTTTTCTATATTTGAGCCTTGTAATTTCTGGTTCTTTGTTCCCCTCCTTTATGTTTTTTTTTTCTTTTTTTTCTGGTTAGTGTTTCACATTTTCTTTCTGTGGTTCTCGTCCTCCTGGCCTGTTCCCCTCCACCCTCCCTGGGTCGGCCTGGGTAGTCTTCTGGGTGGGGAGGAGGCTTAGATGCTATGTTGCGCCTGGAATGCCCCTTTTGAGGGGGGAGTACTGTCATGGTCTGAGCGCTGATACTGTCCACGCTCAGATCATCCAGTATTTTCCCCATTCCTCTGGGTTGTTTTCCTTATGGCCGTTCAGGGCCTTTATTTTGACAGCATTACAACGGGGCTTCCGGCTATCAAAGCCGAGTCACATTGTGACAGCTGATTGCCATTTCTTCTAATTACATTCTCCTTTATTGATTGGTGTGTCATTAGTATTTAAAGAAGCAGCTGAGGCTTATTCCTCGCTGCGACCTCGCCTAACGTTGCCTCCGTACAATGTTCAGCTGGAGTCCCTATCCCCGGCTCCAGTCACCCTGTGATTCTCCGTGTTGCTGTAAGTCTATTACTTAGCCTGAGTATTTCATTACTGTGTCTTAGCTATAGTTCATGTTCGTGTTTTTGCCCCACGTGGCTCATTTTTTTGTCATCTTTGTCTTTTGTTAATAAATATGTAAACTTATCGGCTGGCCTGTAGCGTCTCATTAGCGGTCCGCGAAGGCCATCTCTGACACTTAACACTTTGTAATCTTTACCCCACTCAGAACTCACAGCCAGAGACTGCTCACTAAACACCACAAACTTTACCTCATTAAAGACTTTCAGCAAGTGACTGTTTAATTGTTTCTCTATACAAGTGTTGACTGACGACGCCCAGTATTGGGCGCCCAGTACCAGCTTAAGATAGCGAAGCAAGCATTTGTCTATCATTTGTCTATCATCATCCGCCACCCCTCAGCTTAGCCCCTGTCTTCCCCATCAGAGAACCGTTGTCTGCTCCCTCCAAAGTAAATAAAAATATCATGCATAAGCATCCCAAAGTGATAAAGCAAAACATTGGTAAAACTCAAATTAAACATAAAGCCTCTAAATTGAATGATTTGGCCTCTGTTCCTCCTCATAATTTAAAAATTAAATGTGGTTTACTAAATATTAGGTCTCTAACTCCCAAGTCTCTGTTAGTCCATGATCTGTTAATTGATCATCAGATTGATTTAATTTCCCTTACAGAGACTTGGTTAGGGCAAGAGGATTATGTTGGTTTAAATGAACCAACTCCCTCTGGTTATTTAAACTGTCAAAATCCCAGAAGTTCTGGTCGTGGAGGAGGAGGAGCAACAATTTACCATTCCAAATTACTAGTTAATGTAAAGCAAAAAACATGTTATAATTCCTTTCAGGGCCTGGTCCTCAGTATTGGGCACTTTAGCAATTTTAGGTTAAACCCAATTTTATTTGCCATAGTTTATCGTCCCCCATCAACCTACTCAGAATTTTTATCCGAATTTGCTGATTTCTTAGCTGATTTAGTGCTGAAATCTAATAGAATAATTATAGTAGGGGACTTTAATATACATGTGGATGTAGATAGTGACTGCCTTAATGTGGCATTTAATTCAATATTAGACTCGATTGGGTTTTCTCAGAAAGTAGGAAATTCTAATCATTACCTCCACCATACATTGGACCTTGTTCTGACATATGGCATAGAAATAGAAAATCTTGTAGTGTCTCCTCATAACCCTGTACTGTCAGACCATTGTCTGTTAACCTTTGATTTTACCATTTCTGACTATTTGGCTTCTAAAGAAAAATATTATTACAGTAGATGCCTCTCAGATGATGCTGTTTCCAAATTTATGCAGATTGTTTCCTCTATGCCATGTGTCAACACAACGGAAATAAGCTATAGACAGCTTGCTCCTTCTATAATTGATAACATGGTGGATAGTGTTTCAGCTTCTCTGCATCAGGCTCTAGACTTGGTGGCCCCCTTAAAAAAGAAAAAGTCTAATCAGAGATTTCTAACTCCTTGGTTCAACACAGAAACTCGTAGCTTAAAACAGAAGACTCGTCAATTAGAAAGAAAATGGCGCTCTACTAATTTAGATGAAATCTATTTAGCTTGGAGAAATCATCTTTTAATTTATAAAAAATCTCTTAGAAAAGCTAGAACAAGTTATTACTCTGCATTAATAGAAGAGAACAAGAATAATCCCAGGTTTCTTTTCAGTACTGTAGCCAGGTTGACAAAGAGTCAGGACTCTGTCAATCCTAGCATTCCCTTAGAGCTTACTAGTCAGGACTTTATGAACTTTTTCAATAATAAAATTTCATCCATCAGAGATAAAATCAATCAGATTCTTCCCACAGTTAACTTAAATACTGTAACTACTACAACTCCTTCTTTTGATGTCTGTCTTGATGAGTTTACTCCAATCAACCTTTGTGAGTTAGACAAAATAGTTTCCTCATCCAAACCTTCAACTTGTCTTTTAGACCCTATTCCTACTAGGTTTTTTAAAGAAGTCTTCCCACTTATTGGTAGCTTTATTCTTCATATAATCAATTCTTCATGAACTTTAGGCCATGTACCGCAGGCTTTTAAAACAGCTGTAATTAAACCCTTACTCAAAAAGCCAACACTAGATCCAGGAGCTTTAGCTAACTATAGACCAATCTCTAATCTCCCTTTCATTTCAAAAATCTTAGAAAGAGTTGTTGCTACGCAATTATTCGACCACCTGCAGGGAAATGGTTTACTTGAAGAGTTTCAATCTGGGTTTAGAATCCATCATAGTACTGAAACAGCCTTAGCGAAGGTCACTAACGACCTCCTCATTGCATCTGATAATGGACTAGTTTCTGTACTTGTCCTTTTAGACCTTAGTGCAGCTTTTGATACTATCGATCATAATATTCTACTTGATAGATTAGAACACTATGATGGACTTAATGGAACTTCGTTGCAGTGGTTTAGATCTTATTTATCTGATAGGTTCCAGTTTGTTCATGTAAATAATGAGTTTTCTTTCAACTCAAAGCTTAGTCATGGAGTTCCACAGGGATCTGTGCTAGGCCCTACTCTTTTTAGTTTATATATGCTTCCGTTAGGCAACATTATTAGAAAGCACTGTATACATTTTCATTGTTATGCAGATGACACACAATTATACCTGTCAATGAAGCCAGATGATAGTAATCAATTAGCCAAGTTAGAAGCCTGTCTTAAGGAAATCAAAGCTTGGATGACTTGTAATTTCCTGCTATTAAATTCAGATAAGACTGAAGTCATTCTTGTTGGTCCAAAAAACCTTAGAAATTCCTTTCCAAATCAAACTTTCAGTTTGGATGCAGTTACTCTTTCTCTTAATAGCTCTGTGAGGAACCTTGGAGTTATTTTTGATCAGGATTTGTCCTTCAATTCACATATTAAATTTGTTTCTAAGACTGCCTTCTATCATTTGCGTAATATTGCCAAGATTAGGAGCATCTTGTCTCAGAGTGATGCTGAGAAACTGATCCACGCTTTTGTTAGCTCGAGATTAGATTATTGTAATTCTTTATTATCAGGTTGTCCTAAAACATCTTTAAAAAGTCTTCAGCTGATCCAAAATGCTGCAGCAAGAGTTTTAACAGGTACTAGAAAGAGAGATCATATCTCTCCGGTTCTGGCCTCCCTTCATTGGCTTCCCATAGAGTTTAGAATTAAGTTTAAAATCCTTCTTCTTACTTACAAAGCTCTAAACAATCAGGCTCCTTTTTATTTAAAAGATCTGATACTACCGTATTATCCTAACAGAGCACTACGCTCCCAAAATGCAGGACTACTTGTAATACCTAGAATCTCCAAAAGTACAATGGGAGGCAGAGCCTTCAGTTATCAAGCTCCTCTCCTGTGGAACCAGCTGCCAATCTGGATTCGGGAGTCAGACTCGATCTCTGTTTTTAAGATTAGGGTTAAAACCTACCTTTTTGATATAGCCTACAATTAGGGAGGGATCATGTGTTTCTGAACCCTCCCTTAGTTATGCTGCTAATAGGTTTAGTCAGCCGGGGGACCTCCAGTAATGCACTGGGCCTCACTCCTTTCCTCACTCTCTATGAAATATTTTTTTTTTGCTGGTCATTAACATTTGTTTGTTCTCTCCCATAGATTGAGTCCCCATCGTGCTGTTTGCTCTCTACATGTCTGTTCTTTTAATCTTCTCTGTCCCCTCACCCCCCAGCCAGTCGCAGCAGATGACTGCCCCTCCCTGAGCCTGGTTCTGCTGGAGGTTTCTTCCTGTTAAAAGGGAGTTTTTCCTCTCCACCGTCGCCAAGTGCTTGCTCACAGGGGATCACCTGATTGCTGGGGTCTTTCTGCAACTGTGGGGGTTCCCCCCTACAGTTGATAGTGCTATGAGATGACTGTTGTTGTGAAATGGCGCTATATAAATAAAGTTGAATTGAATTGAATTGAATGGAGAGACAAGAGATAATCAAAAGAGGGTCAATCATTAAATGGTATGGCTGTAGTTGTTGTTGTTTCCTTGGCATCATCCTTGGAGTGACATTTTTGCTTTGGTTTCTTTTGGCTACCCCACAACCCAAACACCATAGGGCTAGAGATCTTACACATGTCCAGCATTATTGGCTGGAAATTCAAGGGCATCAGGACAATGATTATGCTGCCAATACTTGGTGGAAGTATGCTAACTACACAGCTAGGTCAGCTAATCGCTTCAACTGTTGTTTGTTCCTTGGTGCCACTGCCAACTGGGCAGACATCTGTTACAGACAGAACAATGGAGCCATCACAAGCTGTCTGCTTCTTACAGAAGGCTATGGAAAGAGACTACACAAGAAAGATTATTCTGAATCGCTCTTGTAAAACCTTTCATCACTCCACTAATCAGAAAACCTATGGCACCCCTTACACTGTCAGGGCGAGGTTAGTTTCATCAGAGAACTTGTCTTTCTGTTTGAAGGGAAGTGGCAATAACCCTCTGGGCGACTTACCCCTTTCTCGGTGTGCAGCGGTGTACGGTGTATACCGCCCCAGTACTGCCAGCACCCTTACTAACAAAGTGGGCAGGTGGTGCCCACAAATCAGTCGTTGTTATTATGGGCCTGTCACCATGTTAGAGCTCTGCAGTGCAGCTATCTGCAGCTTTCACATGTATGGCGCACATATGTTGACAGGTGGTTGATGGCTGTGTGGCCATCGGGCGTATTCCCATTTGGCTATGGGTTGGGCAGGAGTTTGTGCCCCTGTCCTTGTGACTGATCACACCCTCATTATGTCAGCAGGCCAGGCGGGCAGGGTTTAAAGAGATGCTCACCTACCACAGGATGCTACTTTTACACCACATGAATCTATCTGGGGTACAGACGTGCCAGAGCAGTTTAAACTACACACCACAGAACAAAAGCTTCTACAGTCATTGTTCCCTTGGGTAGGAGTGGCAAAGAACACTTTGTGGGTTGAAACTCTTAATTACAGACTACAGTCTTTTGTGAATTTTTCCTTGGCTGCTTTGAGAGGTGAAAGGGAAGAAATGACAGCTACTGTATGAGACTTATGTTGACACAAAATAGAATGGTACTTGATCAGTTGACTGCCGCCCGTGGGGGCATGTGCGCTGTTGTAGGTCAGTACTGTTGTACTTTTATTCCTGTGAATGATGCAGATGGACATGTCATTGCTTTAGCCATACGTAATCTAACTTCTTTACAAGCTGCTGGGGAAATTGATAATGTTACTGATGCACAGTCTTGGATAAATTGGTTGTTTTCCTCATGGAGGAGTCTTGTCATCAACCTGGTGGTGATTCTTGTGGTAATAGTTTTGGTTTTCTCATGTACTATTCCCTGCATCCATGACATGATGATGAGACTTGTTCATGAGAACTTGGTGATGTGTCATGAAGCCACAACTGAGGATGATAGGGAAACAACACCAGCTTAAAGTTTTTTTTTTTGTTTTTTTTTTTTTTTCCATGAGTACAGAGTAAAAGTATGACTGACATGCAGAAAACCGAGAGGAGATGCATGCTCTTGATGTGAATTTGAAATGTACTATTTGGGAAAGAAAAACATGTCTGAAGTTCTGAGATATTGCCTTTCATTCTTGTTTGGGGTTTTCATTTAACTTTATTTCTAGCACATTATATTTGTAATCATCACATTGGTAATCACTATTTACTCATTGTGCAGTTTTTACTGTTGTGATTGTTGTTGTGATTCTTGGTTGCTTGACTACATTTTTATATGTTAAGATACTAACATTCATAGGTTTAAGATGCTAACACACATATATCCTTATCACACACAAACACACACACACACATATGTAACCCAGCTGAGAAAATGACCCTTTTTCTCAGATGTAAATTGTATTAATACAATTGTGTGATTTTATTTTGAAAACCAATTCTCTTGGGGAAGAGGAAGTGTGATCCTCGTCATCCAACTTTTGAATTTCCGGTTCAGGGTCACGTTAGGTGATCTGAGTCTTTCTGTTTGTTAAGAGCAATATTAGCCCCGCCTTCCGAGCAAAGTGCTGAGGCGCTATGCTGGAAATCGTTCTTTTCACGATCTGCGAGCGGAGGAGAGGAACTGTAGGACGATCTGTCCTCACGTTGACACCTCTTCTTGGTAAGCTAATTCAGATAAATACTATAAACGGATCTAAACACTCTCCCAATGCTAATTTGCAACCTTTATTATCCTAAGTTGATGGGAGCACGAGCTTGAGAGGCCGTGAAGCGGTGACTTCTGCTGTGTTCACGCTGAATCTCATCTTTGGTGAGTGAGATACATGCTAATGTTAGCGCTATGCTAATGCTAGTCGTGAGTGGGTTTTTTTCTGTTTAAAAGCAATGGAAAAGGCTGTCCTTGTGTCTGTATGGTTTTCCTAAATGTGATTTCAGTCCCCAACAGTATGCTGAAGTACTTTTAGCTCTTATGCACCATTTCTGTCGAATGTAATGTGTAGTTTGATGCTAAAAGCACATGGTGTTAGCCCTCTAGGTAAAAGCATAGGTTATGCTAAACCCAGTAGCTAAGACCGGGTTCTTCTGATTTTTAAAAGGGAATATTGGATGTGATGGGACAGTATATTCCCTGGTTATGTGATAAATTAATTGTGATTCATTTCATGAATTACAAAGACAAGGTTAGGGAGGATTAATCATAATTTCATGGTTAAATGATGTAGAGATAGGAAGATGATTTCATTTAACTGGTTACATGAAAAAGGGGTATTTCATGTGCTACTGGAGAGATTGAGAGAAGAAAAAGAACACATGCATATAAGATGCAAGATGTGAAATGTAAGATACAGTGATCCCTCACTTATCGCGGTTAATGGGTTCCAGAACCGACCGCGAAAAGTGAAAAACCGCGAAGTAGCGTCACCCCTAATGACGTCATCCATAAATAATATGTACGTTCATTCTCTCACTCTCTCTCTCTCATATGATACGTGTGTGTGTGTGTGTACGTGTACATACATACGTAGATGTAAATAAAGTGTACATAAATATGTTTTTAGAACTCTTTTATTCTTATAACAAGATACGTAACTCAAGATGAAGATGATTTACTTCACAGGTTAATGAGAGCTTTACTGCTCCTCAGGTGACGCCTCATCGTCAGGTGCTAGAAGCGCAGGATCATTGAGGGCAGCTTCCGATAGAGCTGGAGAAGCTGCAGGAGGCGGCGTAGTGGCTCGACGGGAAGACTATTTCGCACAAAATGGCACAAGAGAACAGCAAAAAGTTCCACGCTGCGAGACTACGTAACACGAGCGATAAAGAGCAATGAATGCGGTCTTCCTTCCTTCATGGGCGCTCGGCAGGGAGAGGAGGTGGGTGAAACGTCTCGGCCAATCAGCTTGCGGGGTGAAATGTCTCGGCCAATCAGCTTGCGAGATTTCCGAGCCGAGCCAACACGAGAACAGCGAACAGAGAGGTGGATTTTTTGAGTTGTGCGGGCTCTCCGTGTTGATACCTGATGGTCTAATGTAGTCTCCCTGCCTTCTGCTAGCGCCCGCCCATTATTTCTCAATTTTGAATTTTTGATGAATACTTTTGAAAAATCCGCGATGCACTGAGGGCGCTAAAGGGGAAGCGCGAAGTAGTGAGGGATCACTGTATTACTATATTGCTGGATTGTGATAATAGTAATATGAGAGAAGAATTTCAACACTAAGCTATGGTGTTATATAAGAAGGGATTGGAAGACGAATTACTCTAGCTGTAAACAGTAATACCATTATTGTCGTGCAGGCTAGGTTTTTTTTGGTTGCCGACCAAAAACCTTCTGGATCCTGGATTCTCTCCGAATGGAGATGGCGAGCCTGACCCGAGACTGAACCAAGATTGGACTGAGATCTAACCAAGATCTCGAGTGAAGAGCATCTTTCCTCTCTCCAGTGCCCAGGATTGGAAACCTGAGTCTGGAGATACAAGATATCCTGACTGGTCAAACGACTAACCCGAACAGGCAATCAAACACTGAGCTCAGTAGGACACCTTGGGGTTTTATTTCATGCCGGCCGTTGTTATATTTGTACAGTTGTAAATTATCTGTATATTTTGCTCACTTTATCACTGTAAATAACAACCATTATTGCTCATTTCTTGCCTCCAACTATTTCATTCCACACTCACTTTAATTCCCTATTGTAACCCTTACGAACCTAGCAACTGGTCTACACCTAATTATTTCCCTTACCTAATTAACACAAGGCAAGGGTTACAATAAGAGCATTTACATCTGAGAAAAAGGGTCATTTTCTCAGCTGGGTTACACACACACACACACACACACACACACACACACACACATATATATATACTGTATATATATATATATATATATATATATATATATATATATATATATATATATATATATATATATATATATATATACACTGTATATATACTGTATATATATATATATATATATAAACATATATACTCAAAATTCATATTGTCTTTTGTCATATAATCGTTTTTATTGTTCTTTGTTGTGATTTTAATCATTTTTACACTTTTGATGCATCGTTTACACTTATGATACATCAACATTTTTACATTAATGTGATACATCTGTACACTATCTCGCTCCATTGAATTGCTGCTAATCTGCCAACACACACAACGACAAATAGATACTTAGGTACACAAATCATTTCACAATTGATCATCAATAGTGATTTTACTTTACTTCTTTATGATTTTGTTTGAACATTGATTTCTTTAATTGAACAAAAGGCTTTTACCTTTCTAGCTCCCCAGGAAATGAAACATTCCTGCGGACTGTTCCAGCTATATATACACACACGTGGACAAAATTGTTGGTACCCCTCTGTTAATGAAAGAAAAACCCACAATGGTCACAGAAATAACTTGAATCTGACAAAAGTGGTAATAAATAAAAAGTCTATGAAAATCAGACAATGCTTTTGAATTCTGGTTCAACAGAATTATTTTAAAAAACAAACTCATGAAACAGGCCTGGACAAAAATGATGGTACCCTTAACTTAATATTTTGTTGCACAACCTTTTGAGGCAATCACTGCAATCAAACGATTTCTGTAACTGTCAATGAGGCTTCTGCACCTCTCAGCAGGTATTTTGGCCCACTCCTCATCAGCAAACTGCTCCAGTTGTCTCAGGTTTGAAGGGTGCCTTCTCCAGATGGCATGTTTCAGCTCCTTCCACAGATGTTCAATAGGATTTAGATCAGGGCTCATAGAAGGCCACTTTAGAATAGTCCAATGTTTCACTCTTAGCCATTCTTGGGTGTTTTTAGCTGTGTGTTTTGGGTCATTATCCTGTTGCAAGACCCATGACCTGTGACTGAGACCAAGCCGTCTGACACTGGGCAGCACATTTCTCTCTAGAATACCTTGACAGTCTTGAGATTTCATTGTACCCTGCACAGATTCAAGACACCCTGTGCCAGATGCAGCAAAGCAGCCCCAGAACATAACGGAACCTCTTCCATGTTTTACAGTAGGGACAGTGTTCTTTTCTTGGTATGTTTCATTTTTGCATCTGTGAACATAGAGCTGACGTGCCTTGCTAAAAAAGTTCAAGTATTGTCTCGTCTGTCCATAGGACATTCTCCCAGAAGCTTTGTGGCTTGTCAACATGCAGTTTGGAAAATTCCAGTCTGGCTTTTTTATGATTTGTTTTCAACAGTGGTGTCCTCCTTGGTCATCTCCCATGAAGTCCACTTTGGCTCAAACAACGATGGATGGTGCAATCTGACACTGATGTACCTTGACCTTTGAGTTCACCTTGAATGTGTTTAGAGGTTGTTCTGGGCTCTTTTGTTCCCGTTCGTATCATCCGTCTTTTCCATTTTTAATCAAGTTTCCTCCTGTGGACACGTCCAGGGAGGTTGGCTATAATCCCGCGGATCTTAAATTTCTGAATAATATGTGCAACTGTAGTCACAGGAACATCAGGCTGCTTGGAGATGGTCTTATCGCCTTTACCTTTAACGTGCTTGTCTATAATTTTCTTTCTAATCTCCTGAGACAACTCTCTCCTTTGCTTCCTCTGGTCCACGTTTAGTGTGGTATACACCATGTCACCAAACAGCACAGTGACTACTTATCACCCTTTAAATAGGCCAACTGACTGATTACAAGTTTGTAGACACCTGTGATGTTAATTAGAGGACACATCTTGGTTGAACGTGTCCCTATGGTCACATTATCTTCAATCTTTTCTAGGGGTACCATCATTTTTGTCCAGGCCTGTTTCATGAGTTTGTTTTTAAAGTAATTCTGTTGAACCACAATTCAAAAGCATTATCTGATTTTCATTGGTTAATTTTTATAGAATTTTTATTTATTTCCACTTTTGTCAGATTCAAGTTATTTCTGACAACAATTTTGTCCACATGTGTATATGTGTGTGTGTGTGTATATATATATATATATATATGTAGCTGCACCAAGACGTCAGCCGGGCCACCTCCCTCCTATAGACAGACTCATCGCCGTTGGAGATGAGCCCGATGAGGGTGGTGTCGTCTGCAAACTTAATCAGCTTGACAGACTGATGGCTAGAGGTGCAGCAGTTGGTGTACAGGGAGAAGAGCAGGGGAGAAAGTACACAGCCCTGAGGTGATCCAGTGCTGATGCTAACAGAGTCCGAAACAGTCTTTCCCAGCCGCACATGCTGCCTCCGGTCCGTCAAGAGGTCAGTGATCCACCTGCAGAGAGAGTCAGGCACATTGAGCTGGATCAGCTTGTCCTGGAGCAGAGCAGGGCGGATGGTATTAAATGCAGAGCTGAAGTCCACAAACAGAATCCTAACATAGGTTCCCGGGGAGTCCAGATGCTGCAGGATGGAATAAAGGGCCAGATTGACTGCATCGTCCACAGACCTATTTGCTCTGTAGGCAAACTACAGCGGATCCAAGAGGGGAGTAGTGATGGTCTTAAGGTGGAGCAAGACCAGGCGCTCAAAGGACTTCATGACTACAGAGGTAAGCGCTACAGGTCTGTAGTCATCAAGTCCAGTGATCCGTGGCTTCTTGGGAACAGGGATGATGGTAGAAGTTTTGAGACAGGCCGGCACGTGGCATGACTCCAAAGAGGTGTTAAAAATGTCTGTAAAGACAGGAGTCAGCTCCTCCGCACAGTGTCTCAAGGTGGAGGGAGACATGTCGTCCGGACTGGAGGCCTTGCGCGGGTTCAGTCTAGAGAATTGTCTGTGCACGTCCTGCTCACTGATGACAAGGGCAGGGGGGAAGGAGAGGGGAACCACCTTTGATAAAGTGGGAACCATGTAGGCAGTGACGCAGGGGGGAGGGGGGATATTGGGCACAGCTGACGAGGTGTCAAAACGGGCATAGTGTTGGGACAGTCTTTGACAAAGGACTTTGTCATCCTGTCCCTTAGAAGCCTGAGGCCGATAGTTGGTGATTTGCCTCAGTCCTTTCCACACAGAAGCAGAGTCGTTAGCAGTGACCTGCTGCTGGAGTCTCTCAGAATACACAGATTTAGCTCTCCTCAGCTCTCTGCTAAACCGGTATTTGGCCTCCCTGTAGCAGTCCCTGTCTCCACCCTTCAACGCCGCTTCCTTCTCCTTCCTGATCTGTCTGAGCTTAGCTGTGAACCAGGGCTTGTCATTAACCTCACCCTGGTGCGCGATGGAAGAATGCACTCCTCACAAAAATGGATATATGAGGCCACAGTGTCCATATACTCATCCAGATCATGCGTAGCACTTTTAAACATGTCCCAGTCAGTTATTTCCAAGCACGTGCGCGACTTCTCCACAGCTTCACTGGTCCATTTCCTCGTAGTGCTCACAACAGGTTTTGTGAGCTTCAATCTCTGCCTGTATGTGGGAATCAGATGAACCATCACGTGATCAGATAGTCAGATAGTCAGATCAGATAGCGCAGTGTGGGGAATAGCATGGTACGTGTCCTTAACTGTAGTGTAACAGTGATCCAGCGTGTTCTCCTTTCTGGTAGGACATTTAATAAACTGTTTGTACCGGGGAAGTTCATGGCTCAGATTGCTCTGGTTAAAGTCGCCAAGCACAATAACCAGAGAGTCCGGAAAAGTCCGCTCCACTTGCTGAATGTGATCCGCGAGTGCGCGCTGAGCCTCGCGCACATCCGCGTCTGGCGAGATATAAACAGCGACCAGAATGAATGAAGCGAACTCGCGCGGAGAATAAAGTGGCCTGCAATTGATGAATAAATATTCCAGAGCAGGAGAACAGTATTGGGCGATCACAGTCACATCGGTGCACCAGCTGTTGTTGATGTAGAAGCAGACTCCTCCGCCTGTGGTCTTGCCGGAGAGCCCCGTATCACGGTCAGCATGAAACAGCTGAAATCCCTCAAGGAGGAGCGTGCTGTCCGGTATCTTTTCTTTGAGCCAGGTCTCAGTAAAGCAGAAGGCACACGAGGCGGAGAAGTCCTTAATTTGCATCTGGAGTTTCAGCTCATCTACCTTGTTACAAAGTGAGTTAACGATGGACAGAAATATCCCAGGTAAAGCCGTGCGCGTGCCTCTCCTGCAAAGCCGCACCAAGCTCCCACTCGTCCACCTCTTTTTCGACGTCTCACTTTTTGGGCTAAAAAATAAACCAGATCGGCAGGAGGAGCTAAAAAAACTGGGAGTAGGTCCGTGGGAGTAATAGTCCTAATACTTAGTAGCTCTTCACGAGTGTAAGAGCAAGCAAACACACAATTAACGAACAAAAACAAACAAAACAAGACGCAGCGAAGCACCATGTCGACCACTGTGGGCGTCATGTTTCATCATAATTTAATCCATCATAATTTAATCATGATAATACAGGGAACACTAAATGTGTTTTTGACTTCAAATACATAAATAGCTCTAAAATTCTAAACTCTACATTTTGAATCTTACAAATGTGAAGTTTTACAGGAGAACACAAACTAAATTGCATATGTGACCCAGGGGATGGGCCAAGCCCAAGTGGTGGTGACCAAACAGGGGCTTGAACTCACAACCTCCCACTACAGAGTCCAGATGACCTGCGTTACCAAGACGGTTGACCGACTTAGCAAGCTGAGTAGGAATGCTGTTTAATGACTCTGTTACACATACATTTAAAAAGATTAATATGAAGAAAACAAAATGTCACACAAAAGTCTCACTCAATACTATATTTTCAGGATTAAAAAAAAGTTTCAGTGTAAGACTAAAAAAGGGACAGAAAATATAATTAATTCCACGCTACAGAATTCCTCTGAGGTTTTTCATGGTCAGTGACACACAGAGCAAATGACTGTTTTTACATGATATCAGAGGGTTGTGGAAATTACCTCCATAACAAACGTCATACTGGCCCAACGGAGATGCGGTCCCAGGACAGGTGTGGAGGAGGTTCGAGGGCCTTCTGTCAACACCCCCCCCCCCCCCGGGTGGACCCATACTATAGGGCTGCCTACGCTTGCGTCACTGATCGTCGTGAACGAGCCCTAGTGGTAGAGCGAGGTAAAAACTAACAACATTCTCAATGTATTTCATTGGAAATGTTAGCTAAATTTAACCAAAGAAAATTCCGAAATTGTGCGCAGTTGGCTCATGTGGCCATCGCCATCTTATGAAAGATGGTGATGGCAATCAGAAATACAAGTTTTTTAGATTCCCATCAGCCAGGAGAGACTGCTGAAGGAGGGCTAATATCTGCTGAAAGATAACGCCTTTTCATAATGGGATGTTGAGACTGAGGGATGATATGACCCATGTCTTTGTCTGTTCTGAGCACTTTATAACAAGTATGTCTGTTTACCAAACAATGACTCTTATTTATCATTAAAAGTAACTTGCCTACATGTAAAGTTAATGTGAACATGCGAAAAACACCGAAATTTGCATCAAGGGGAGTTAATAGCTAGAATTGCATTAGCATAGAAACGTGTTGGGTCGGTAGGATTATTCATTCCAGTTTGAGCCGCTAATCAGCCTCAGAGTAAACTTATCAACACTGGAATTAAACTAGTTTAAAAATGAGTCGGAAACCTGCTGACAAATGGACCGAAGCTCTGTAGAGCTAAAATGAAGTGTCAGGATTAAGACGGGCTAATAAGTGGAAACAAACAAGAGGTTTCTTGTCCTGTGAGCTCCCGTGGATACATTTTCCAAACCTAAAGATGACAGCTTTTCAGGGATTTCCACAGCAGGTATAATTACCTCTGCCAAGGAGGTTATGTTTTCATCGGCGTTGGTTTGTCTGTCTGTCTGTCTGTTTGTTTGTTTGTTTGTTTTTTTAGCAAGATAACTCAAAAAGTTATGGACGGATTTTCATGAAATTTTCAGAGATTGTCACAAATGGGGTATCCTACAGATGGTTAGATTTTGGTGGTGATCCGAATCACCGTCCAGAAGAAAACCGCCATTACGGAAAATGCAATTTTCCTGAATAACTACTGAACCAATAATCCTATCATTGTCAATCCAATTGCTAGTCATATGTTTTCATGGTCAAGGAATCTGAAAAAGTACACACAAACACTGTGTGGTCAAGGAATCTGAAAACGTACACACAAACACTGTATGGGGGAACTGTGGCGCTTGGCGGAGGTCTGTACTCTCCGAGTGCTTTTCTAGTTTCTTTTCTATTATTAGAGTGTTCTGCCAATGCAGAGTGAAGCTGGAGCATCTGTCTGGTAGTTACAAATATCAATAAATATTGTTTCTGGCCACTCTGTTGGATCATTCTTCCACATACTGGCTGGTAGATGATAAGGACATACCTGTCAAGGCATACCTCATGCCTCCCTTATTGGGGGGGCTTTCACACCTGTACTGACCTCATGCCTCCCTTATTGGGGGGGCTTTCACACTTGTACTGAGTACTTAAAAACTGTATTTATCGGCAGATGAAAGAAAACTGAAGCAAAAAACCCCCCAAAAAACTAAACAAACAGCAACTGCAACATGAACTATTTCAAACATATTTATTCAAATGTACACTTATATGGACACAATCTTGAGCCATAACTTTTTGGTAATGTGAAAATAATAAGCCAAGTAGCACAAAAAAAATAAAAATAAAAAATGAATAAATAAAAAATAAATGATATTAATAATAAATAAATAAATATTTTTCAAATTTACATTAGCACAAGGTAGATTGCTTAATTTGAAAGTACACAATAAGAATTATTCTGAATATAGTTCTTAATTGTCAGCTAGATACTGTATATACACTTGGAATTAAAGAGTTTTTAATTGTCAGCTTTGTTACACTAATGCACTTGGATGAACTTGAAACAAGAAAATGTTCACTGATGCTGCTTGTTATAGTTCCAAGTAGCAGCCTTTGCTGACTCTAGCATTTCTGAAGTGGCAGATCAGATCAGGTGGCAGATCAGAAGTGATCTGCCACCAATGGGAGTAGATTGTGCTCTGCCACAAAATGACAAACCATCACTTCTGCTAGTGATGCATTGGATTTGGAAGGCGTCGGTTCTCTCACTGGCTGAAAATGTTCATCCATCGATCGATATGTTTTCGATTTGGCTACACAGTTTTTGTGGCCCTGTGTAGCGAAGTGCGACTTCAGGTCGAAAATCCCCGATGCAGTCACTTTTATGCTCCTCCTACATGGAACACAGAAGGAGTGTGTAGGGCCCTCTGGAGAAGCCTTTATCCATCCAGCGATTCCTTTCTGCTCTGGAGCCGCAGGACAACAGAAGGTGCGAGGCCATCAGCATAATGATCAGTCCACACCTCTCACTGTTGTGATAATTGCTCACGCTGAGCGCTCTGCCAGCCCCGTACGCTGTGGGGGTCACACACACGACGTGTTCCTCCACACTCTCAATAATTTTTTTTCCCGTATATTTTTCTTTTTGGCGTACAGAAATGGCAATACGCCCGTATTTGCTAAAATTGCATTTTCCCCGTATTAAAATACGGCAAAACCGTATCACTTGACAGGTATGTAAGGACACTTTTTGAGATCACAGATTTAAAGTTTTTGATCATATCTGATCCGATCTTGCAGTGAAAAATCATAACAATATTGATGCCGTATTGTTTCAATGGTGAACTGCCAGTTTTTCACACCTCCCCACTCTCACGGTTTGCGTGTTCATGTGCAAGTACCTGGATGTGTAGACAGCCCTACTGGAGGCACCCAGAGGGCCGGTGGACACAATTTCATAACAGCGCTTCATTCCGTGGGTACACACCTGAAAGGAAGCGAGGCTGTCCGCCTCATTTGATACTCGCAGCAAATGGTGATTTTGCCTCCCGCTTTATCCCCCGGAAAACCCATAAAGTCTCATGCCATAAAATGTCTGGGTGGCCACCACCGATACAGCACTTAAGTTCTGCTTTTTTCGTTTGGTTAAAACAAAATAGTATAATCCATCCATCCATCCATCTTCTTCCACTTAATCCTTTTTGGGTCCCCAAATTACATTAAAAAACTTCGGAGTCTGGACGAAGGACTCTCAAGGTCCAGATCCTGCCCGGAGTCCGCTAGTTGGTGACCCATGATATGGAACATTTCATACATTAAAGCAATTCATTGGACTGGCTCGAAATTACAGTGCAGTTACTGATTTCATTCATAGGTGCATGAAAATAGAAAGTGTTGTGGCGGTTCGTTTTAACCCCACAACAGACTAAGGACACTCAGCCCTCTTTTCTCTGTTTTTCTGCTGCATTACTGAGAAGCAATGTGCCATTCATGTATTTGTGATGCAAACATGCATGTGTTGTGATGTAATGCGCCATTCTGTATAGTGTGCATATGGCTTGTCCTTACTGTGCTTTTTCTGAGCATCTTAGATGTGCTTTGGTGTATTAATGTCTACAGGTAGACGAGTTTCTTCTGTCTCACCTATGTGATGTTAATCGATGCCTTTCATCCTTTGTACTCATGCGTCCTGTCCTTACTGTGACCTAGGACAGGACGCATGCTCCTGGTGGGTCTGGAAGCGCCATGTTAGGCAGCATGCCACCATCAGTGTGTGAATGTGTGTGTGAATGGGTGGATTGCAGGATCTGTAAAGCGCTTTGGTCATCAAGAGATGAGAATAAAAGCGCTATATAAGTGAATGCCATTTACCATTTACCATTTACCATTTTAGAGACTCAGATCAATATGTAGATGTGCTTGTTAGCCTCTTTGTCTTGCACTTAGAGCGAGGTCTAGCTAATCTGCCCATTGTGATGTATGGCTTACAAATGCAAATACCTCCTGCCTGTTCTGTTGTCCCTTTGATCATTCTAGACTGTGGGGTATGTCTTTTTGATGTATTGTTATGATCAAGTATTTAAGGTGCAACTCTGTAACGCAATCTCTCTCTCTTACTCTCTCACTCTGATCCTGCAACTGGCGGACACACTGTGTCTGCCTCTCCTGCTCTGAGAGCCTAGGGATCCCGCTCCGGGCTGCTCCACTATGCACCGGAGAGGGGATCCCGTGAAGGCGACATGATTAATAAAACCTGCTTAAAACCACAGCACTGCTGCTTATTTTTTCATGCCGCTTCACTGGTGACCCCTCGAACACGCACACGTTTTGTGCGAAAGCAACCTTCCGAGCTGGACAGCCACACAGCTGCGTTGGTGGCCCCTTGAAGACGCACACGCTTTGTGCAACGCAGCCTTCTGTTTTGGATGGCCACGCTGGCGAAGCGACGCTGAAAAAAACGAGCGGCCAGCGAACGCAACACCCGGGCATGAATGCTCCGTCGCAGCGGCCTACTGGTTCCCCCTCCCTGCGGCTTCAGGGAGACTTCGACGCGGAGCCAACACAGGCGAGCCGTTCTCCGGACCTCACCCACGACCGGGTAAACTGCAGAAAACGTCATGGCGCGACCCTCGCCTGAGATCTGCACAACCACGCTGGACCGGCCGCTCTCACAGAGAGCGCACGCACCTCGTCCTCTCCCCAGACGGCAACCTCCAGGGCCGACGGGGAGCGCAGCGCGTGGAACTGAACGTACCATGGCCGCACGAGCGACAACGATCGTCTCCTCCCTCTCACCGCTCCAAAGCAGCTGCACGAGCCCGGGGCACAAAGATCGTCTATTGCGTCGCACTGCTCCAACGCGCCTCCACGAGCCCGAGGGACGGAGATCGTCTACTTCCTCACACCGCTCCAACGCAGCTGCATGAGCCTGAGGAACAAAAGATCGTCTATTCCCTCCCGCCGCTCCAACGCCTCTGCACGGGCCTAAGGGACTAAAGATCGTCTATTTCCTCTCACCGCTCCAACGCACCATGGCCAATCTACAGCCACAGCTCAACCTGGATTTTACCGGCGCCGTCTGCGCCGTTCTCCACCAAGTTTCTGCACCCTGACTCACCACTCCAGCGGCCCACCCACGCACTGAACCCCCGCGCACGCATCGGGGAGTTACAAGGACGGCGCATCACGCACGGGACAAGTAATGGCTCCACAGACTGCCTTCCTCCTTCGCCGCTGCCTTTCAGGGCTGCTCGCTCACCTGAGGCACGCATGCAGCATACTGGAAGGATTTGTTAACAGTCTTAGCCACGCCACAGACCGCCATCGTCCTCCGCCGCTGCCCACAGAACCTTCAGGGCTGCTCGTTCACCTGAAGCAAGCACGCAGCTCGCCACTGGATTTTTTAATGGTCTTAGCCACGGCACAATGGGATTTCAGCTGTCAGCTGTTCCCGGGAGCTTTGGGGTTGCTTCAGCACCCAAAGCCAACAGTCCCTATGCTTTGTTTACTTTTTTTCTTACAGCCGCCCCTGCTTTTCTTCATGGCCACGAGAGGAGTCAGAGACTAGTTTTTTCTTCTTGTGATCTCCGCACGTGCAACGGGACAACCCCTCGACGTCACGGAGCAGCAAGCAATTTTTGCGCGGCTCAGGACGATTTCACAGCTCCTGCCGGCACTTACCACCCCTCCCCTCCCTCCCCCTCCGCCTGCAGCGAGCTTCTCCCACAGCTCGCTCACACAGATGGATTATCGAGGTCGCGGCCCCCTGCCGCGTCCTCTGGGGGGGAGCGTGTGGCGGTTCGTTTTAACCCCACAACAGACTAAGGACACTCAGCCCTCTTTTCTCTGTTTTTCTGCTGCATTACTGAGAAGCAATGTGCCATTCATGTATTTGTGATGCAAACATGCATGTGTTGTGATGTAATGCGCCATTCTGTATAGTGTGCATATGGCTTGTCCTTACTGTGCTTTTTCTGAGCATCTTAGATGTGCTTTGGTGTATTAATGTCTACAGGTAGACGAGTTTCTTCTGTCTCACCTATGTGATGTTAATCGATGCCTTTCATCCTTTGTACTCATGCGTCCTGTCCTTACTGTGACCTAGGACAGGACGCATGCTCCTGGTGGGTCTGGAAGCGCCATGTTAGGCAGCATGCCACCATCAGTGTGTGAATGTGTGTGTGAATGGGTGGATTGCAGGATCTGTAAAGCGCTTTGGTCATCAAGAGATGAGAATAAAAGCGCTATATAAGTGAATGCCATTTACCATTTACCATTTACCATTTTAGAGACTCAGATCAATATGTAGATGTGCTTGTTAGCCTCTTTGTCTTGCACTTAGAGCGAGGTCTAGCTAATCTGCCCATTGTGATGTATGGCTTACAAATGCAAATACCTCCTGCCTGTTCTGTTGTCCCTTTGATCATTCTAGACTGTGGGGGTATGTCTTTTTGATGTATTGTTATGATCAAGTATTTAAGGTGCAACTCTGTAACGCAATCTCTCTCTCTTACTCTCTCACTCTGATCCTGCAACTGGCGGACACACTGTGTCTGCCTCTCCTGCTCTGAGAGCCTAGGGATCCCGCTCCGGGCTGCTCCACTATGCACTGGAGAGGGGATCCCGTGAAGGCGACATGATTAATAAAACCTGCTTAAAACCACAGCACTGCTGCTTATTTTTTCATGCTGCTTCACTGGTGACCCCTCGAACACGCACACGTTTTGTGCGAAAGCAACCTTCCGAGCTGGACAGCCACACAGCTGCGTTGGTGGCCCCTTGAAGACGCACACGCTTTGTGCAACGCAGCCTTCTGTTTTGGATGGCCACGCTGGCGAAGCGACGCTGAAAAAAACGAGCGGCCAGCGAACGCAACACCCGGGCATGAATGCTCCGTCGCAGCGGCCTACTGGTTCCCCCTCCCTGCGGCTTCAGGGAGACTTCGACGCGGAGCCAACACAGGCGAGCCGTTCTCCGGACATCACCCACGACCGGGTAAACTGCAGAAAACGTCATGGCGCGACCCTCGCCTGAGATCTGCACAACCACGCTGGACCGGCCGCTCTCACAGAGAGCGCACGCACCTCGTCCTCTCCCCAGACGGCAACCTCCAGGGCCGACGGGGAGCGCAGCGCGTGGAACTGAACGTACCATGGCCGCACGAGCGACAACGATCGTCTCCTCCCTCTCACCGCTCCAAAGCAGCTGCACGAGCCCGGGGCACAAAGATCGTCTATTGCCTCGCACCGCTCCAACGCGCCTCCACGAGCCCGAGGGACGGAGATCGTCTACTTCCTCACACCGCTCCAACGCAGCTGCATGAGCCTGAGGAACAAAAGATCGTCTATTCCCTCCCGCCGCTCCAACGCCTCTGCACGGGCCTGAGGGACTAAAGATCGTCTATTTCCTCTCACCGCTCCAACGCACCATGGCCAATCTACAGCCACAGCTCAACCTGGATTTTACCGGCGCCGTCTGCGCCGTTCTCCACCAAGTTTCTGCACCCTGACTCACCACTCCAGCGGCCCACCCACGCACTGAACCCCCGCGCACGCATCGGGGAGTTACAAGGACGGCGCATCACGCATGGGACAAGTAATGGCTCCACAGACTGCCTTCCTCCTTCGCCGCTGCCTTTCAGGGCTGCTCGCTCACCTGAGGCACGCATGCAGCATACTGGAAGGATTTGTTAACAGTCTCAGCCACGCCACAGACCGCCATCGTCCTCCGCCGCTGCCCACAGAACCTTCAGGGCTGCTCGTTCACCTGAAGCAAGCACGCAGCTCGCCACTGGATTTTTTAATGGTCTTAGCCACGGCACAATGGGATTTCAGCTGTCAGCTGTTCCCGGGAGCTTTGGGGTTGCTTCAGCACCCAAAGCCAACAGTCCCTATGCTTTGTTTACTTTTTTTCTTACAGCCGCCCCTGCTTTTCTTCATGGCCACGAGAGGAGTCAGAGACTAGTTTTTCTTCTTGTGATCTCCGCACATGCAACGGGACAACCCCTCGACGTCACGAAGCAGCAAGCAATTTTTGCGCGGCTCAGGACGATTTCACAGCTCCTGCCGGCACTTACCACCCCTCCCCTCCCTCCCCCTCCGCCTGCAGCGAGCTTCTCCCACAGCTCGCTCACACAGATGGATTATCGAGGTCGCGGCCCCCTGCCGCGTCCTCTGGGGGGGAGCGTGTGGCGGTTCGTTTTAACCCCACAACAGACTAAGGACACTCAGCCCTCTTTTCTCTGTTTTTCTGCTGCATTACTGAGAAGCAATGTGCCATTCATGTATTTGTGATGCAAACATGCATGTGTTGTGATGTAATGCGCCATTCTGTATAGTGTGCATATGGCTTGTCCTTACTGTGCTTTTTCTGAGCATCTTAGATGTGCTTTGGTGTATTAATGTCTACAGGTAGACGAGTTTCTTCTGTCTCACCTATGTGATGTTAATCGATGCCTTTCATCCTTTGTACTCATGCGTCCTGTCCTTACTGTGACCTAGAGACTCAGATCAATATGTAGATGTGCTTGTTAGCCTCTTTGTCTTGCACTTAGAGCGAGGTCTAGCTAATCTGCCCATTGTGATGTATGGCTTACAAATGCAAATACCTCCTGCCTGTTCTGTTGTCCCTTTGATCATTCTAGACTGTGGGGTATGTATTTTTGATGTATTGTTATGATCAAGTATTTAAGGTGCAACTCTGTAACGCAATCTCTCTCTCTTACTCTCTCACTCTGATCCTGCAACTGGCGGACACACTGTGTCTGCCTCTCCTGCTCTGAGAGCCTAGGGATCCCGCTCCGGGCTGCTCCACTATGCACCGGAGAGGGGATCCCGTGAAGGCGACATGATTAATAAAACCTGCTTAAAACCACAGCACTGCTGCTTATTTTTCCATGCCGCTTCAGTGTCTACATTGGTTACAGATTTAATCTCCACTGGTAGTTTGTTCCACTTGTTTGCAGCATAACAGCTAAATGTTGCTTCTCTGTGTTTAGTCTGGACTCTGGTCTTGACCAGATGACCTGAGTCCATAGATCTCAGAGCCCTGTTAGGTTTATATTCTCTGAACATGTCACAGCTGTTGTACCTAGTCCTAAACCATTCAGTGATTTGTACACTAGCAGCAGGGTTTTAAAATCTATTCTGTAACTAACTGGATGCCATGTCCAGGTCGTTTGCACTGTCAACTAAAGAAACTACCTTGTTCGTCCTTTCTTTAGGAGGTCCTTGCCTCCTACCAGGCTGTTGCCTTCAATAAGAATAAGTTCTTTGCTAACTTCCATCCATCCATCTTCTACCACTTACCTAGGGATCCGTGTCATGGGAGAATCAGTCAACGAAGAGTTGCCCAGTTTTCCACCCAGTTCACATAGCACCATGATCCCCATGATCCCTCCTGCAGTTGGTGAGCCCACAGGAGGGTAGACCCATGCGCCTCCTTTGGGTAAACAGGGTCAAACTCCTCCACCACGATAAGGTGGTGATCCATGGAAGGGTCTTTGCTCGCTTACCTGGTCATTTAAACGTTGATGACGATGATCGTTCCACTGAGTGGGGTAGGATGGGTCAACGTTGCTCTCGCTGAGACTGCATCATGGGGGCTTGTGGGGTTACTGTGTGGAAAAGTGGTTTAAGCTCCTTTTTAATTTCTCTGTTAACTCCCCTCAGTTGTACTCTCACGTTCTCCATAATATCATGCTTCAGGGCTTCTTTTCAGTGGGCCTTCTGTTGTCCCTAAGGGGAGATGGGCTGGTTATTTATGGCAGTACAGTTTATTTCAGATGATGCATGACCAAAGGGCAAAGCACAGCACAAATGCATGCTTTAAAGCATGATAATAGGGCCCAAAGGGTTCTATATGGAGCTCTCTACATTGGTTCTGGGTGTGGGTGAAACCCTTGATGGTTCTGGGTGTGGGTGAAACCCTTGAAACATCAAGGGCCCCATTACAGTGATCTAAAGCATGCATTTGCACCATGCTTTGTGTCTTGCATCAATGGTCTTGTCAGTTTCTGTCTATAATATATGTTTTGTATCCTCATACACCTGGTGGGCCTCTCAGGTACTATTCTTGAATGGTTTCATTGCTATCTCACAGATCATCGCAATTTTGTAAGTATGGGTAGATGCTTTTCGGGAATCTATGAAATTATGTGTGGGGTCACACATAATTTTAGGCCCAATACTTTTTTATCTTTATATGCTACCACTTGGGGATGTTATCAGCAGACACAACATCAGTTTTCATAGCTATGACTGATGATGGTGCCGTGCCAGCAGCAGCCTGTTGCAGCAGCTCCTGTTGCTTAAAGTTTTTATCATGTTTTAGTGTTTTTATTATGTTTTTAATCAGTGTGCTACAAGTCGGAATTTCACTCAAGTGGACTTGCTGATTTCTGCTTGTCTGCTTTTTTCTCTGAACTTTGTTTGAACACAAAAGCCATGCTTGCAATGCAAAACTGGCCGGTTGTGTTGTTTATACACGCGATCAGCTGGTTGCTCTGCAGCATGGGTCTAATGCAACTGGCGACAGACTCTAAATCCCGAAGGATATACGGAGATGATTGCAGGGTTGGGGAGCCGGTGTTAAACAGAGAATGAAGAAGAGGAGGTTTAAGCCCTACATACCTGCAGTGATCACGGGCAATGTGCAGTCCTTGGCAAATAAGATGGAAGAATTGGAAGCGCTCATATGGAGTCAGAGGGAATACAGGAAGTAAAATTTACGTCATCGTCTCTGGTCAACTAGTGTCCGCAGGACTCTTCTATGAACATCCACATGCAGCCCAAATTTTATGACCACACAGCCTGCCCGCAACTTGAACGCATTGACAGCGCATGTGCAAGACTGAACGTACCATTCATGAGGTGGTGCTACAAACATAGTATATAAAGACCAAGTAGACGAGGAAGACAACATGGACACAGAAGACAAGGATGAACAAACATGAATCCTTTTGCAGCAGCAGAAGCTTGAGTGGTGAAGAGCACTGTAAAATGGTAATTCCTCCTGTTCCTTGAAACAACACCATTGGTGTTGCTATAAAAAAAAATGTGTATCGCTCTCGTGTTCATAGCGGGTAAACAAACTGGCATGTTAGCACATTTGTGCTACCCATAGGGCTGCGGCGAAACTACAAATAACGGTTGTGGGCATGCGTCAACCGCTTGGCTTGGTAGATGAAAAAAACTGAGCATGTACAATGCCATGTGCACGCCAGGCTCATCCAAACTGCACACAGACCAAAGCGGACCAGAGGGGAAATGCAGCATGAATAAGGCTTTACAGAGACATGGCTGCACAAGTTCATACCTGACTCAGGTGTGAGTGTCCCCAGCTTCGACATTGTTTGGGCTGATAGAGATTTCACTGCGAGCTGCAAGAAGAAAGGCGAGGGGCTTGCTGTGTTCGTCAACACTAGGTTGTGTAACCCGGGACACATCACTGTGAAGGAGTGTTTCTGCAGCCCCGACATTGAGCTTTTGACCATTGGACTTCACCCATACTATTTGCCAAGGGAATTTACCAGCGCTATCACCTTTATTGTTTACATTCCTCTATCTGGCAATGCGGAAGCAGTGTGTGATGCCATTCACACAGTCACAGCAAGACTTCAGACTAAATGTCCTGCCTTCATGATAATAACAGGGAATTTCAATCATGCATCTCTTTCTTTCTCTCTCCCTACGTTTTATCAGTTCATCATGTGTGTAACAAGACAAAAAAGTAAGAGATTGGAGGAGAAGATGCAGCAAAAGAAGTCGAGGGGTGTCTGGAACGGGTTGAGAGAGATCGCAGGCTTCCAGAAGAGAACAGGAGGTCCAGTAAAGGGGGATATAAAACTTGCAAATGAGCTGAACCAATTTTTCAATAGGTTTGGCTCTAGCTCCCCCTCGCCCAGTACTTCTTGGAGTTGTAACACCTCTCAACCATCACCATCACCTCCTATTGTCCCACGTGGCCAAGGGCGAGCCAGTCAGTTGTATTGTTTAATAGTGACAGGAGTAAGGGATGAGGAAAGCACAGATGCTCACAAAACACTTACGAGAGATGCTGGATGATGAGACAAGGGCTGGCACCGGACGAAGGGGCTCCAGCCTAGTAGTGCTTATGTCGCAGTGCCGAATGATCGTGGATACTCCTTATTAGCAGTGGCCCAGCTGATGAGGATTAATTGGCCCCAGCCGTCCCGTGACACTGACAGCTGGGAGCCAGCTGAGGCACTGCCCAATGAGAGGCAGGGATAAAAGGAGCATGGGCTGAGCGCCGAGCCGGCGTCTCACCCCATGGTGACAGAGCCTCCACCTCACGGTCCGGCTCCCGAACGACCAGGAACATCCCAGCACCCCCCACCCCCACCTAGGGTGGGCGGAAGGGAGGCAGGACCGGAGGGGAAGATGCAAAGGGAAGGACAAAACAAAAAAACCCCCAATGGACAATGTAGGGTCACAGGGCAGAGAGAGGAAAAAACCCAAACACAATACGTTACAAAACCCAGGGCACAGATGGGGAGAAAACTGAGTAGGACACAGGTTACGCTCTACTCAGATAACACAACGTGTAGCCCAGGGCAAGAAAGGGAGGAAAAAAAAAACCCAAAGAGGTAACAGGACAAATAAAGCAATTACAGAGTATGGTTAAGGGGGAACAAAACACGCTACTCCATAACGCACTCCTACAAAGCTAAAGATAAAATAAGGGTGATGAAAGACGCTGAGTACGGGTGGCAGGGAAAACAATACACAGCACCATATACAAAGAGGGACAACCAGGGAAATAACGGTGACAGGGTAGGAACAGGATGAACATGAGGGAAAAATGCTGAGTACGGTTTACAAGGGGGAGAACGCAATACACAGCACCAAAAAAAACGGGGGATTACCTAGAGGAATAAAGGTGACAGGATCATAGGATAACAATAAGGTAAAATGCTGAGTACGGTTAATAAGGGAGAAAACACAATACACAGCACTAAATACAAGGAGGGTCACCTAGAGGGATAATGGTGACAGGTGAAACAGGGTAACAATAAGGTAAATTGCTGAGTACGGTTATAAGGGGAAAAAACACGATACACAGCACTAAATACAAGGGTCACCTAGAGGGATAATGGTGACAGGAGCACAGGATAATGATAAGATAAAAATGCTGAGTATGGTCAATAAAAAAAACACAACACACAGCACAAAAACATATATTCCCCTAACGGACAAAGAAACTACACCCGAGTGACCTCAATAATAATAAAAGAAGTAAAGGACACCTGAGGAGACGGCAGGCAGAGTCCAAAACGGCCGGAATTGTTCTGGTAATCTCCCCACCCATTGTCCAGTTTCAACCCGGGGAAGAGACAATGTTCGGGCGGCCAAGTCCAAACCCAAGTTCCAAGAAACTAGGCCACCGGTAGCCGTGCCAGGCCACCCAGCAACAATACAGTTCGTCGGGAGGTTGGACCAGCTCGCCGAACCAGAAGACTTGCAGGTCGAGCCGTCGACCCGCGTCACTCAACCACCAGGACCGTTGAGACGGGAGAAAGGGTCAGAGCGGACCCCGGAGGAAGAGGCTTAGGGGAGAGCCGATGATGAGGTAGACGAGCGTCAGGCTACAGGGGAACAGCCACCTCCCCACCGGACCTGGACAACACTGGGGTGGCACCCGCGTCGGACCCCGATTGGGTCTTAGGCGAACCCACGCTGAACGCCGCTGGAGCAGCACCCGCGTCGGACCCCGACTGGGTCTCGGGCGAATCCACGTCGAGCACCGCTGGAGCAGCACCCACGACGGACCCTGACTGGGTCGGCACAGCACCAGAACCGACCTTCAACACTGAACCTGGACCCCACAGCACCACGAGGAACGGCAACTCCTCGCCGGCGACCCTGGAAGAAGGCTGATCTCGGGTTCCGACGCTGTCCAGGACTGCGAAGATCCAGGATCCGTTGTCCGGAGGTCGTTGTCAGGCTCCATTCGGCTGCGTTGGGCCCCGCAGCCAGAACGATGGTCAGCGCAGCTTGAGGTTCCTCCAGCACAGGTAGCCACGCCGACAGTCCACGCGGCGTGATGGTAGGAGAACCTCGTCCTGCTGGACCGAACCGCACCTCCGTGGAGACCCGGGGACGCTTGGTCGTCGGCGCAGACTCCACACAACAGTCGGTCTTCCTCCTCCGCCCACAACGTAGCTGCGGAACCGCAGGCCCTCTCCTCGTCCCATCACATTGACCCGGAGCCGGGGAGCGCTCGGCGGAGAGAGACACAGAGGATGTAGGATTAAAGGCACAGGTTACAGCAGGTGGTGGGAGTTCAAGGAGCTGCGAACCCCGAACTCCACCTCCAGGAGTGTGACAGAGCAAATCATTAAACTGATGTAAATAAACTGAGACTTGCCTGCCTCCTGGAGGTTGGGTGGAGCCTGCTGCGGTGAACATTGCTTCCTCCTCTCCCCGCCAGGCGATAACGGAGGACCCCCTGGGAAATCGTCTGGGGACCGCTCGCGTCGTCTCCAGGAGAGGGCTCACCAGGCCGGGATTCCAGGCACACACAGCAGTCGGGGAGCGCGTCGAGGAGGAGGGGGTATCAGCCGGGGTGAGCCAGCCCGAATGCCCTGGAGTGACAGCGGGGGAATGAGGCTCAGGGAACGAGGCTGTAAAATCTCCACACTGACGAGGCGAAAAGGTGACAGCTGCGTGGGAGGAGAGGTCCTGGTGGGAGCCCAGAACTGGATCCGGACGGGGTTCATGCTGAGGTGACTTGGCGAAGTGATGACGGCTATTCCCAGGGGATGAAGCGAGGGGGGAACCCAGGAATCGCCGCTCCTGATCAGAGACCGAGGTGAGGAAGGCGTTGAGCTCAGGAAAGCTTTGCTGCCCTGGAGTCCTCTCCACCAATCTCACTGCCGCCGCCACGTGCCTGCAGATGGTGAATAAATGCACAGCGGGAATCGCGTCAGCCGCTCGGTCCCAGACGTAACTGCTGTCAGCTGCGGCTCCATGGGGGGAATCCCGAGTGACGTGATGCAGAATGGGGGAAGCCCTCTGGGTGGCGCGAACTCCCGGGCTGGAATGGCAGCAGGAACGGGGTCCCGAAGCGGGGGGCAACGTCATCCACTTCGGCGTTCTGCCGGGGTTTCCATCCAACCCGCGGAGCTTCTCTCGCTGTGTGTCCATGGCGTCAATCCTGGCACTGACCTCAAGATGGAATAAGGAGCGAGTGTAACTGTCCAGGAGATCCTCAGCACGGCCCGGATGCCAGCGTCTCGCGTTGGAGGCGTCGTGCAGGGTGAAGAGCGTCCTGTTGACAGCCCCCAAGATGGACCTCAGCTCGTCTCCCTGGCGTCGGAGGTGACTCCTGGGAAACGGTGTGCTAACGGCGCTAACACCCAGACAGGAAGGTACAAGTCCAAACCATTTACGGCCGCCGGCAACTCGTTCGGGCTGCGACATACTGTCACACGTGGCTCTAGGGAGCCACGCAATAAGAGAGCCAAGAGCGAGCCAGTCAGTTGTGATGTTTAATAGTGACAGGGGTAAGGGATGAGGAAAGCACAGATGCTCATACATAGTTACACTCATGGGCAGTACAGCAACAGAGTTAACAGTTAATAAGGTGGCACTCCCAAGTGATTCGCTAAGACTAGTAGAGGGCTTGCGCCGGACATGGGGGCACAGAGGCACAAATACTTCTTCCGGGAAAACACTTACGAGAGATGCTGGATGATGAGACAAGGGCTGGCACCGGACGAAGGGGCTCTAGCCTAGTAGTGCTTATGTCGCAGCGCCGAATGATCGTGGCTGCTCCTCTTTATACTCATTAGCAGCGCCCCAGCTGATGAGGATTAATTGGCCCCAGCCATCCCGTGACACTGACAGCTGGGAGCCAGCTGAGGCGCTGCCCAATGAGAGGCAGGGATAAAAGGAGCATGGGCTGAGCACTGAGCCGGCGTCTCACCCCATGGTGACACCTATCAACTGTTGCATATCCCTCCCCCCATTACGACACGCACCTGCCACTTCTTCTACCTCACCCCCTTCTCCGCGGACTGGTGCACTCATCTCGGCAAACCAGGTGAAGAGAGAACAGGAGAGACGTCATCTGAGAAGGCCACTGTCTAGGCACCGTTGTAGCAGGAATCCTGTTATGTCTGGAAAGCAAAGCAACAGAGGAAGGAGTTGTATTGAACCCGAACTTTATTACAGAGACAATATACATACTGTGGATACACGTGCCACAGTGTAAGACATGCAAGCTAATCTTATAACTATACAGGCTGTTGTGATTACTGACATCACCCATGTGTTCGACGACACGTCTGTGCTGCCTATTTGTTAGTATGGGAAATAACTAACATTTATCCCCCTCTGAAAAACTCAAAACATTATCACTATAGCAGTTTAACTCTCACAACAGCTTCTTTCTTTTTTTTTTACAACAAGTACAGAACCAGAACCTGGGCCACCGGGTAGACTGCCGGTTATCCCTGCACAATGGCGTGAATTATTCTGCCACTACTGAAGCAGTCGTGCTCTGTTAAACATATCAAATCACAGTCATTACTTACAGTTCAACTTCAGGGGCCTCAGTTGAGCCTGAGGTGGGTGCCCACCGGAGGTGCCGGCTGCAGCAGAACTGGATGCCATCTCGCTGGAGTAAAGGTTCCCTCGTCAGTAACATCCCAGCCCGGATCCCATACCAGCTGGGTCAGCTCCAGTGCTGCGTCTTGATCTGAGGCAGCTGCATTTATCTTCCCCAGACAGCTGGCATACCATCTAAAACCATCGGCCATCTAGGCGGAGGCTGGCCTCTCTAGTGCGCCAACTCTAATCTGCGATGACGGGACCATCTGTGTGTCAAAGTGGTCAAATTGTTGGACCCGAACCTAATCAAGTAGTGCTTGACTGCACTTGGTGCTGCTGCTCTCTTGTCATTGTTGCTTGTTGCTACTGTGGCGGTGTGCCATTCATGCCACTGGCAGGAAGTGCCCTTGGTTGGCATTGCTCTGCTGGGTCCTGCTTGGCCACAAACTCTCCATCCTGCTCTGCTGCATTGGCTTCGAGAGGCTGATATTCGGCGAAGATGCGGGATGAGTTTGGCTTCTTCTCTCTCTCACCTGGTGCTGGTTGTGGTCGCGGTGATGTGTTGCTGTCATCGGCAACGGGATGCGCGTCGGTTTGTTGTCATTCACCAGGGTCCCCTTTCTCCAAAAACTCACTCTCCTGTGGCTCCATGGCAGCTGCCTGAATCTTGTGCTGGCCAAGGATCAGAGGTGAGTCCGATTTGTGCTCTCTCTCCATGCTGCATTCTTCGGCTGTACCCATGTCTGCAAAACCAAACTCTCCTTCCTGTGACAAGGCTGCGGCTTGCAAACACTCGTGCTCCACAGGGACTGGCTCCGGGTCCTGTATGGCTGCGAACTGGGGCTCTTGTTGCTGCTCCAGTTCTACTGGGTTCTGTTCAGCATGCAGTGTGAGGCAGGGAGTGGCTTGCATCCACGTGTGCGTGCAGCAGACTCGAGTCATCGTCCAGGCTGAGTTTCCCACTGGACTGTTCCACTGTTGCGCTGTGGTACCCTGTTGTCCCGCAGTGTCTGCCTTGGGGCCCTCCCAAGAAGGAGTGGGGTCGGTGGGCTCAGCAATAGGGGCCACTGTCTTTACCAGCGGAGATGACTGTGGGGAACGCGGGCAGAGGTCCGCCAGCCGTGATACTACCTGGTCCATCATCTCCAGCTGGGCCCCTAATTCCATGGCGATTGTCTCCGATAGGAGGTGCAGCGTACCCAACAGCACTAACTGTAGCCAGTTCACTGAGCCTGTTACTGTCTGGATGTCCAGCCCCTCCAGCAACATGTGCTGTATCAATGGATCCACGGCATCCTGCTCCAACTGAGACTGCATCATCCTGTCGTCCACATTCCCAAATTCACACATCCTAGCCAAATAGCAAAAGGCATCTATGTACTGTATGAATGACTCATCCTCTCGCTGTTGGCACTGGTAAAACACGAACATCTGGGCCATCACACTCTGTGGGGCAGTGAAATACTCGGCTATTAAGGCGGCACATTTGCTGAAGGTCTCCACAGGGCCCAGTGCCTTCAACGTCCACTGTCCCTCAAGACCAAGGCAGTACCATATCACAGCATTTAGATGACTCTCGCTAGTCTTAACTAGGCCTTCAGCTGACACAAATGCCTGAAGCAACTCAAACCAATGGGGCCACAGGATGGGCAGCTCGCCTGGGGTGTTGAGGAACAGTGGAAGTGGCATCAGACACGCTTCCATCTTCAGGAAAATAATCAGTTTTCCTCCAGAAGATTAAGTTTACTCCTTATCGCCAAGTGCTATGTCTTGAAAGCAGGGCAGCGGAGGCAGAAGTTGTACTGAACCTTAACTTTTTTACAGAGAGAATATAGATACACGTGTTACAGTGTAAGACATGCAAGCTAATCCTATGGCAATATAGGCTGTTGTGTTTATCAAAGCGGAGTGCCAAAGAGCACGACTCCCGCCAACAGTCCCCCTAAATAGGCACGGCTTGCTGACATCACCTGTACGTTTGACATCACATCCGATCTCAGCAGTGAACGCTTTTCTTCTTTGGATACATAAGTGGAGTGTGTCAGACATATAGTCCGCGGCCTAAAACCGGCCAGTGGGATGAATTTGCAAAATGGGAAAAGGACATAGGCTGCTTTTACTAACTGTGTCAAAATATTGTCAAAATTGCACTCGCTTTTCTTTAAAAAAAAACAAAAAACAGGTTGTTCATAATGTTTTGTAAAGGAATGGTTCATTAAATGTAAACATTTCATAATGTACTTTGTTGCGCTAAAACAAACAAATCTGGAGTTGTCATTATTTAGGTTATTATGCTATTATTTTACTGGTGGAGCCCACTTGAGATTGCATCATGCTGTGTCTTAAGTAAAATTAGTTTGACATCCTGGTTTACAGTAAGAATAACTAGCAAGGCAAATTTTTAATATTCTCCACAAGATGAAATGTCTAGAAATGTGTAATCCTTTACAATAACCACTGCTGAAACTAAAAGTTAATTCCATAAACTATCAGAGCTATTATGTGATGGGCTGAGCACTGGAGATTTCCGCCTTGCTCAGTCTCATGGCTTTTCCTCTACATTTATATATTTGTTATAATTTGTGTTTTTTGGGTTTCTGTAATTCTTCTACTGTTTTCTATTTTCCTGTTTATGCTTTAGTTTTGTTAAATTTTTACTTTGTATTAATTTGCATTTGTTTGGTGATATTTTATTCTTTATATCTTTACTGTTGTGTTCCTTCTCTGGGTTGAAAGCTATTAGTGGCTTTTCTGGGTTTGTGCTCCGGGTGGGCATCACCCTGTCAGCTGTCAGTTCCAGTCACTCCTCTCTCATTACCCCCAGCTGGTCTAATTATGAATCATTGTTTCCTTCTTCCCACTAATGTGACCCACACCTGTCGTTACTTATGTAAATTGTTTTTGACCCTATTTAAGGGCAGTTATTTTCATTTCCTGTTGCCGCTGTCTTGAGTGACTTCCTCTCATTTCATCTTCACCAGAACCCAGTCCCTGTTCCGGTGCGCAATCCATAAGTTTATTTGTTGTTTGCATTTTGTGTTAGATCACTGTTTGGACTTATGCTTTGTTACTTTCAATAAACCTCACAAATTCACAGTTCAGCATGTGGGTCTCACCTCTCTGCCCCTGAAGGGCAATTCATGACAGAAGACAGCAGCCACTTAAGAGACCCAGCTGCTGTGAGTTTTTGGATTTTTGGCTTTTTTGTTTTCCCTCACCTTTTTCTCCGGAGCTCATCATGTCCCCAGCACGCCGACCTCCAACAGGCAAAGGGAGATCGGCAGCGGGGGTTCCAAGTGTGGAGGAGCAGTGGGCTGCCGAGTTCATCAAGAGTTTTGTGGATGAAGCTCTCACCTCTCGTAGCCCAAAAAAGATCTGGAAGAGTGTGGATTCTGCGACCGCCATTGTCGAAGCGTACCCAGGGTTATGGTGGCATTGTCAGTTCACGGACTTGCTGACCATGCTCTTCGTGCTGCAACAATCCTACCTTGGGCTGACACGGGGGCCGTCTCCAGCAAACCCGGCGCCCACAAGGAAGTGTGCTTTGCGGAAGGCGCCCTTCTTCACCTCCAGTGTGCCCATTCCTGCTCCTGCTCCACCAGCTCCACAACATCACCATCCAGCTCATGATCACCGGAGGAGCACCTCCACCTCCTCGTCAGCAGCCCCTCCTTCACCAAGGGCAAAAACTCCCACAGCAGTTCCCTTATCTCGTTTTTCTTCTCCGGCTGTTCCGTCAGCAAACTCCTCCGCTGCTGCTGCCTCTCCCTCCTCCTCGGTGATTCCTCCCACTGCTGAAGGACTTGTCGCCTCCTTCCCGGCTCTGCCCATTACCACGTCTGCAGGTGCGGCTCCTCTATGTTCCTCTGAGGGTCCGCAACAACTGCAGCCACAGAGAGGGTGGATTCTATGCCAACTACAGCCTGACAACATCACGCCCCGGGAACACAGGCAAGGTACTTTTTCATTCTCTATCACTGACACATGAATAACCTTGCCTGATTCCCGATGGTGAGGCTCAGCCAATGCAGTCCTTTGAGTCCTCACCACCTGCTGCAGCTATAAACTTTTCACCTGCTTTCTCCGTGTCTCCTCCTCTGCCCCCTGAGTGTCCGCTGGCCCCAGAACTGAGCCACCAGATGTTGGAGGAGCCTGCGGTCCAGGGGGACCAGGTTCCAGCCCCGCAGCCATGCTCTGGATGGAGCGAAAGCACTGAGACCGAGCAGACACCTGTGCTGACGAAGGAGTGTCTCCGGGCTGCAGCTGAGCAGAATCCAGCTCCAGCAGGAAATCAACTTCCTGAAGCCACGCTGGACGAGCCACTGGCGTGGGTCACCTCACTGGGGGGTCCAAGGGCTGCATTAACCACCATGCCTGCTGCAGAGGCCACCGCAGCAGAGCCGGAGTTGGACCTCCAGAGGGCCGGGCCAAAGAAACCATCGCCTGGATCAATGGAGTCCTGGACGGCAGTGGAGCTTGAGCTCAGGCAAGTGCTCTCCTTTTTTTTTATTGTTTAAATTTTGGAGAGATATTGTCGGGCTCTTGGTGGGGAGACCCAAGTGAAACCATCAGCTGCACCTGAGCTCGCCTCACCGGGATCCACTGCCACTGGTGACCCTGACCCTGTTTCTCTACTTCTTTTGCCTGAGGTTTCTCTCAGGGTCACCGAGGATTGTCCAGCTCTGCCAGAAGTCTCTGTGGGTCCTGGCTCGCCGCCTTAGATCCCCATGGGTCCAGCTCCTCCTGCCAAGGTCATCGTGGGTGCTCCGTCCCAGCCCGGGACCTCCGAGGGTGCTGCTTCCCTGTTGGCTGAGGTAATCACCGGTGCTCCGTCCGTCAATAAACCTCACAAACTCACAGTTCACTGCGTGGGTCTCACCTCTCTGTCCCTGAAGGGCAATTCATGATATAGTAATGTTTGTATGACAGAGATTATTTGTGCTGTCTGCTTTATAAATTTAAATTACATATGTAGCAATTTTTTTTTTACCAAAACAATTTATTCAACATCGTCTGCTGTTTACCTCACACATAGTTATTGTACTGAGATGTATAGAGAATCAAGATACTGAATTATATCAATAATACAAGCAGTCAGGGACTGCTTGTATTATTGATATAATCCCTAAAGGGACTGCTTGTGATCTGGTTGCTCGGGATAATGTGCCACTGTACCCAAGTGGATCGGGACATGAGGCCGACCACGCTCCTGAGCTATACTCGAGACCAGCTCCTGCTTCTTCGTTCCAGCCACGTCTCAGCACCCCTCCTGCCTAGGAAGCTCTTACGAAATCCGATGGGAGGACGTAGAAGTCGGTCGCAGAAGAGAGGGAAATGTGGCGGAGTACGACAGAGACTGCGGAGGAGAGAGATCAGGCCGCCACTGCCATCCACGTTGCTCTGTAATGTCCGCTCACTGAAGAACAAAATGGAGGAACTCAAAATCAACGCCAGGTTCCTATACGAGTACCGGGAGTCATGCCTGCTCGTTTTTACGGAATCGTGGCTTCAGGAGGATGTACCCGACTTGCTCCTATCCGTGGACGGCTTCTCCCTGGTGCGTCAGGACAGGGACGTGCTCTCCGGTAAGATCAAAGGAGAAGGTATTTGTGTGTACGTTAAGAACAAATGGTGCTCACAGTTCACTACGAGAGAGTCATTTTGTACCCCAGACATAGAACTGCTGTGCTTAAGCCTGAGACCCTTTTATCTCCCCCGTGAATTTGGAAACATTTTATTATGCACCGTTTATATCCCGCCCAGTGGGAATGCTTTCAACGTGGTGAATGCTATCGTGGACTGTGTACACAGACAACTGGAACGCACTTCTGAAGCACCTTGTTTGATTTTAGGGGATTTTAATCACTGCAAACTGGATGTGGCACTGCCTGGCTTCAGCCAATATGTGAACTGCAGCACAAGGGGGAAAAATATTTTGGACAAATGCTATGGAAACGTCAAAAATGCCTATATAGCAAGGGTTAAGCCCCCCTTGGGGTCCTCAGACCATAATGCTGTTCATCTGATTCCTACTTACAAGTCTTTGCTTAAAAGCAGCAAACCACAGACAAAGACAGTCTTCATATGGGACAATGAAGGCATAGAAACTTTGAGAGTGTCACGACCCGCCGCTCATCAGCGGCCTCAGCTGCGCGCACACCTGCGCCTCGTCAGCAGCGGGCTATTTAGCCCACTCGGCCCAGTGCTGCGGTTTGGAGCCGTCTGCTCGCATCAGCACTTTGTAGCTTGTGCATCAACCTCTGATCACCAGCAAGACTTCACTAAACATAAGCATTCCTTACCTTTCTCCAAGTTCTTCACCCCTGTGCACAGGTGGATTCCTCGGAGGCGGATTTCCCCGTCATCGCCAACCAATCCCCACCATCAGCGCAGGCTCTGCAGGACGCTGTCTTCCGGGCTTCTCCCTTGCCAACGCCAGCCACCTGTTCCCACAAGTAAGTGTCACACAAACTCATTTCCCTGTCCAGGTGTGGTGCCTTTTACCCTTGTCCTCTGCTCTCTCTCCATAGGGTTGTCCGGCTGTACGGCGCGCTGCTCTGCTTCCTGCACATCGGCGTTCACCCTCAACACATACACATACCACACACATCCATTCAGACACACCTGCTTGTTGAATAAAGCTGTTAAATCTATCCTGAGCCTGCGTGCGTGTTTCCTGGGCCAGACATTATGTCAGAGAAGTTGTTTTTCTTGTACCGACTGGGGACTCTTCCCTAACTTGGAGTTGGAGGAGGCCACAGATACCATAACTGAGTACATAAAATTCTGTAAAGAAAATGTTTTACCTCAGAAAGTAATCACTATGTACCCCAATAATAAGTCTTATATTTCCAAGGAATTAAAACGGTGCATAGTACAGAAAAAGATTGCTTTTAAGAATGGGGACGTGTTAAGTGTGAAAAATATACAGAAAGAACTTAATTATAAACTAAGAACAGCTAGAGATGAGACGAGGAAGAAATTTGAATCTGAATGCCTAGCAAAAAGTTCTAGGAAATTGTGGGACTCAGTTAAAGTAATGACAAAGATGACTCCATCCAAAAGCTGCATTAATGTAATGAATGAGGAAGAAAAGGCAAACGAGTTGAATAATTTCTTTTGCAGATTTGGGAATAGAGATTTTTCTCATGAACAAAAAGCTGCTCTGGACGCTATATCAGTTTCAGGCTATGCAAAAATTATAGTTGACCAGCATGTTGTGGAAAGATTTTTCTCACGTATGTGCCCCAGGAAGGCATCTGGACCAGATGGGATCTCTGGGCGCTCACTGAAGTCATGTAGTGAGGAACTAGCAGAAGCCTGGAGTCCCATATACCAGAAGTCCTTAGATACATGTTCTGTCCCAGTAATTTGGAAAAGCTCTATTATAATTCCTGTACCAAAAAAAGCAAGCTGTAAAGAGAATAATGACTATCGTCCTGTTGCACTGACCTCACTGGTAATGAAGTGCCTCGAGAAGATTGTCATTGACATTCTGAAAACTGATTTTGGAGGACTTTTGGATCCTCTGCAGTTTGCTTATAAAAATAACAGAAGTACAGAGGATGCCATTTTAACCTTAACTCATTCTGTGTTTAAACATTTGGAGGAGACAACCTCATATGCACGTCTTTTATTGGTTGATTTTAGTTCAGCTTTTAACACACTGCAGCCACACCTTTTAATTAAGAGGTTAAATGATTTTAAAGTGCATCCTGTCATTATTAAATGGTACCACTCATTTTTAACTTATCGTAAACAGCAAATTAGTGTAAATGGAACTTTATCTAAATTTAGAACCCTCAGCACAGGAGCTCCCCAAGGCTGTGTTAGTTCACCATTTTTGTTCACCTTGTACACTGATGAGTGCAGAAGTGTCTATCCAGCCAATCAAATTATTAAATTTTCTGATGATACTGCTATTTTATCACTACTTCAAAAGACTCATGATCTGTCAAGCTATTTTATAGAAATTCGGAGGTTTGTCAATTGGTGTGATGACAGTCATCTCATTTTGAATACTGATAAAACAAAGGAGATGGTGTTTGACCCTCGGGGAGTTGGTGACCACAGGCCTGTGGTCATCCACGACCACACTATAACACAGGTTAGTTCCTATAAATATTTGGGAGTATTTATTGACAATTCATTAACCTGGAGCACACATATCGATTACCTCTTGTAGTAGACTACAACAGCAGCTGCATTTCTTGCATAGATTAAGAATACATGGCGTTGATAAAAGGATTATGTTAATATTTTACCAGGCTGTGTTGGAGAGCTGTATTAGATACAGCATTACAGCTTGGTTTGGCAACCTCTCTGTGAAACTAAAGAACAAAGTGTTGTGTTTAATTCATACAGCATGGAAAATTATTGGAGTTAAAGACTATTTACCCATGCAGATCTTATACGAACAGGCAGCCTGTAGACAAGCTCAAAAAATAACCAGTGACATGAGCCATGTACTAAACAATGAATATGTGCGGCTGCCCTCAGGGAGGAGATACAGAGTCCCCAAGTGCAGGTTCAATAGATACAAGAACTCATTTATCCTGACGTCAGTAAAACTTTTAAACTCAGATAAATAGGTCAGGGACACTTATAACTCCTGTTCTTAATGACTGCTGTTATATATTTATTTATGTATGTACTTGTATTATTTATTGGGTTTTATTTCATTTATTATGTACTACATCCATTGTGTATGTGTGGATTGTATGGTTGCAGCACGGGTGACAAGCCCAAGACAAATTTCCCCTTGAGGGACAATAAAGTTTATCTTATCTTAGCATATCTAAATGCACATCTTATATCAGCACATCACATATCAGCATAAGCACATCTTATATCAGCAATTGTCAACTCGTCACTCACACTTCATTCCAGCATTTGGAAGTGGTGGCGTTCCATTTTACACTGAGCCCATTATGGTTTTTTTTGTTGTTACAAGAGCGCCGAGTGTCTGCTGATCTGTATATACTTTATTTATTTATCTATCTGTAATATGAACCCTGAGTTTGAAATAAACGTTTGAATTTGAATTTGAATTTGAATTTGAATTTGAAAATATGAAATTTGACCCATATTGCACAGCCCGATTGTATGTCTATTTAATTCACTGATTTTATATGCATTTCTGCACATTTGTTTTCAGTATATTAAATCAGACTCCTTTTTCTACTGTTTGTAGTTTCTAAAAATATCTAACTCTATGGCTAGTATATTAAAAAAATGTTACATCATGTCTTGTCAGAGATCTTGTAAAGTTGTAAAAAGCTCAAGAAGACAGTTTTTTGTCTTTATAGAATATGTTGATCAAAGTGAGATTCGGTGAAAGCCAGAAGTATGTAAAGGTGGCTGAGATTGAAGGCAGCTTTGAAGATTATATTTCTTCAAAAAGGTTGGATTGTGGAGAATGTGCGGAAGGATGAGACTGAGTTATTCCTCAGGTTCAGCTTTATCGACAGATCACATACTCCATCATTCTTAAAGCAGGAAAAGAGACAGTACATTCTCACATCTCACTTCTTATACCCCGGACATCGAAAAAGCAGTCACATGGTGTTTAATCAAACATACAGTCACATGGTACTTAATCCCAGTCACAATGTAACCCCTTTGATCTTCACCATTGTCCTTTATTCTTCGGTGGTCCAGAAGTCTCTCCAGGTCATCTCCCTGAAACAAAGGCCAAATCTCACACTCTTCTGTTATCCCTCAGAGGCTCAGTCCTTTTGTTCCATGAGACGTGTAGCACACAATAAACACACAGCAATATATTTGTGGAGCATATGTAACCAACATATGTACCCACATGACCCCCCAAACGTCTAAGATGGGACAAACATAACCAGAGATACATGACATAATAACATTACTACATATCAATCCACCAGTTGCCGAGGTCTAAGCCTCCTGCCGTATCTGCTGTAAGCCGGCTTTGCTGCCTCTGCAGTGTCTTCCTGTGGATTAGAACTGTTAGTAAATCTCTGTGGGTGCTCTGGAGAATGCCCTCTAGGAGGTCTGCCGCGATGGGGGGCTCTCGCCAACTGCAGTGTTTCATCCGCCAAAACAAAAGCGGGTTTGAGTCTGTTTATACAAATTAACTCCTTTCTGTCTCCCAAATCTAGCAAAAAATGCTTCTCTCCTGTTTCCAGCACCCTGAACGGTCCATCGTAAGGCGGCCGCAAGTTTGGGCGATGAGCATCATGTCTAACAAAAACAAACTCCGCATTTTTTAAAGCCTTCGGCACAAAAATGCGTGGGAAACTGTGATGAACCGGGCCAGGAAACGTGTTTGATCCTGTGTCGCTCTGCAACAGCTGAGCGGCAGGGCAATTTGGCGCAGGATTATCGGGGAGAAATTCCCCGGGCAGACGGAAAGGCTGTGTAAAAACTAATTCAGCTGGGGAGGCCTGCAAATCTTCCTTAGGTGCAGAACGCAACCCCAATAAAACCCATGGAAGTTTGTCAACTCAATTTGTATCCGTAAGCGACGTTCTGAGGGCTGCTTTCAATGACCTATGAAAACGTTCGCATAAACCATTAGCCTGGGGGTTGTACGCGGTAGTGCAGTGGATCATTACCCCTAGGCTGCGGGCCATCGATGACCAGAGTTCGGAAACAAATTGAGGACCCCTGTCGGACGTCCGACGGAACTCCAAAACACGCTACCCAAGCTGTTAAAAACACGCGCGCCACTTCTTCAGCTGTGGTTGATGCCAGAGGGACCGCTTCAGGCCAACGCGTGGTGCGGTCCACCATCGTCAAAAGGTGTGTGCACCCCTGTGACGACGGAAGGGGGTCTACCAAGTCGACATGCACATGATCAAAGCACTTAGCCGGAATGTGAAAAGGCTCCAACGGAGCTCTAGTGTGTCTGTGTATTTTGGCTCGCTGAAACGCTACGCAGGCTGTCGCCCATTCCTTGACCTGTTTGCGCAACCCCGGCAATACAAATTTCTCCCCCACCATTTTGACCGATGCGCGCACCCCCGGGTGCGCCAGAGAATGGATCGAGTCAAAAATGCGGCGGCGCCACGCAGCTGGTACCACGGGACGCGGTCGTCCCGTGGAGACATCGCAGATTGGGGGGGCATACCATCTTGCAGCACCCTGTCCTCCAGCCTTAACCCTGTTGGTCCAGACTGGAGTGCGCGCACGTCCGCGTCGCTAACCTGCTCCGCGGCCATGGCTGCATAATCCAACCCTACGCGGACCAGGGCTGCGCGCGCTTCCGCGTCGCTACCCTGGCCCGCGGCCATGGCTGCAGAGTCTGCCCCCACAGGGCCTGGAGCCGCCACAGAACGCGAGAGGCAGTCTGCCACTACATTATGTTTACCTGCGACATGCTGGATATCGGTGGTGAACTCCGATATCGCGGCCAGCTGTCTTTGCTGTCGGCCTGACCAAGGTTCCGAAATCTTGGCCATCGCAAAAGTCAGCGGTTTGTGGTCCACGAATGCGGTGAAACGGCACCCTTCCAGCCAGAACTGGAAATGGCTGATGGCCAAGTGTAGAGCCAACAACTCCCTGTCGAACGCGCTGTATTTTCGCTCGCTATCGCGCAAGGTTTTACTGAAAAACGCGAGCGGCTGCCAGGCCCCAGCCACGTACTGTTCAACAACCGCCCCTATGGCTACATCTGACGCATCAGTGGTGAGCGCCATGCGAGCCGTTGGGACTGGGTGAGTCAACAAAGCAGCGTTTGCCAGGGCTGATTTGACTTGAGAGAATGCACGCTCCCGCTCAGGAGACCATTCGATTTTATTCGTGGGTTTTTGTTTTTTTAGTGCAGCGTACAATGGTTGCATTAGCTGTGCTGCGCGGGGGAGGAAATGGTTGTAAAAATTAACCATTCCCAAAAACTCCTGTAACGCTTTGACCGTTTGTGGTTGGGGAAAATTTGTTATTGCGCGAACTTTATCGGGGAGCGGGACCGCTCCTTCTGGCGAAACGCGATGCCCCAAAAAATCAATCTGCTTCACCCCGAACTGACACTTCGCTGGGTTAATTATTAACCCGTGCTCTGCCAACCTCCCGAAAACTGCCTTGAGGTGGCTTTCGTGTTCGTCTTCGGACGTGCTGGCTACCAAAATGTCATCCAAATAGACGAACAAGAAAGGGAGGTCGCGTAGGACCGCGTCCATCATACGTTGGAACATCTGCGCCACTCCCTTGAGCCCAAACGGCATGCGCAAAAACTCAAAAAGCCCGAAAGGAGTTATTACCGCTGTTTTGGGTATATCCTGTGCGCGCACTGGAACCTGATGGTAACCGCGTACCAAGTCTATTTTAGAAAAAATGCGTCCCCCCGCCAAATGAACCAAAAAATCTTGGAAATGAGGGATCGGGTAGCAGTCGTGTGCTGAGGCGTTATTCAACCTGTGGAAATCACCGCAAGGTCGCCACGAGCCATCAGCCTTTGTGACCATGTGCAATGGTGAAGCCCAGGGGCTTTTAGAACGTCTGATGATGCCCAGTTTTTCCAGGTTGGTGAACTCCTCGCGCGCTATGGCCAGTTTAGCTGAGTCCAAGCGCCGAGCTTTTGCAAATACAGGTGGGCCGGTGGTAGTGATAAAATGTTCCACCCCATGTTTAGCCACTGTCGCCGAAAACGTTGGGACTGTGAGTGCTGGAAACTGAGTGAGTAGTGCATGGAACTTACCACCCGCAGCTGTGACGTTGGCTTGTGCAGTTGGCGGTGCCACCCGGGCTGTGCAGGAGATAGAGTGAAAAGAGAGTGCATTAACCAGACGTCTATTAGCAAGATCAACCAATAAACCATGTGAGCACAAAAAATCAGCCCCTAACATGTTGAAATTGACTGCCGCTACAATAAAAGTCCACTCAAATGTACGGCCCTGCAAAGACAGAAGCAGAGTCCTCTCACCAAAGGTCTTAATCGCTGATCCGTTCGCTGCTGACACTGACACCCGGGGAACCTTAGACGGCATCAGCCGGTCCGCGTAGGAAGGTGTGATGAAACTCAGCTGGGAGACTGTGTCCATGAGGAAATGCTTCCCCGAGCGTGCATCCATCAGGTAAAGCAGCTTGTTCTCCTCCCCAAGGGCCGCAGCCGCTACCGACCCCCGGTCTTGGCGTTTCCCGAACGCTTGAATTGGCACAGTGGGAGGCAGTTGCGTGCCCTCTCTGCAAAATGGCGATGATAGAAGCACAGGACGTCATCTGCTCCGTGTCGCCTGGTCCTTGCTGCTGCCGTCGTTGGAGCGTCTGGTGCTGCAACCACTGGCTCCGCGTCGTCTCCAGACGTCGCTCCTAACTCCGCTGCTGCGGCCGAAACCGCGCTCCGTTTGTGGGCGTCGACGAGTCGCTGCTCCTCTTTGCTCAACCCATGGTAGTCTCTCCGGGCCAACCGAGGTGAGTCTGCCAGCTTAACTCTCACCGCTGGCGGCAGGGTCCGGAGGAAAAGGTGGGCGAAGATAAATTCACAATCCTCGGAGTCTTTCAGCCTCAGCATTTTCACCATCAAGTCTACGGGTCTGTCATTCTCTGACTCCGTCAGCGCTAGGAGCCCCTCTGCTCGCCGTTGCACCGAGGGGGTGAAATGGCTGATAAGCGCAGCCTTCAATGCATTGTATTTGTCGCTGTCCGGTGGGTGGTTGACCAGATCTTCCACCCTCTGGGCTGTGTGGCTGTCCAGCTTCGCCACCACATGGTAGAACTTCGTGTCGTCTCTAGAGATTTTCCGGAGGTTGAACTGCGCCTCGACCGCGCTAAACCAGGAGTGCGGACTATGCTGCCAGAAGTCGGGCAGCTGGAATGTGGTGGCAGCCATCAGGCTGGCTTCTACCGAGCCCCGCTTGGGAGAATTATCTCTGCTCATGCTTCGTCGTAAGGTCACCAGTGTGGAGAATGTGCGGAAGGATGAGACTGAGTTATTCCTCAGGTTCAGCTTTATTCACAGATCACATACTCCATCATTCTCAAAGCAGGAAAAAGAGAGTACATTCTCACATCTCACTTCTTATACCCTGGACATCGAAAAAGCAGTCACATGGTGTTTAATCAAACATATAGTCACATGGTACTTAATCCCAGTCACAATGTAACCCCTTTGATCTTCACCATTGTCCTTTATTCTTCGGTGGTCCGGAAGTCTCTCCAGGTCATCTCCCTGAAACAAAGGCCAAATCTCACACTCTTCTGTTATCCCTCAGAGGCTCAGTCCTTTTGTTCCATGAGACATGTAGCACACAATAAACACACAGCAATATATTTGTGGAGCATATGTAACCAACATATGTGCCCACAGGATTACTTTTTTTTTTTTACACAGCCCTAATTGTTTGACTGAACTGATGAATGATTTTTATCTTTAATGTGACTATATTACTTCACCAACGACGTTTATACAATGGTGTGAAAAAGTGTTTGCCCCCTTCCGGATTTATCATTTTTTTGTATGTTTGTCACACTTATATGCTTCAGATCATCAAACAAATTTAAATATTAGACAAAGATTACACAAATAAACACAAAATACAGTTTTAAAATGAAGGTGTTTATTATTAAGGATAAAAAAAATCCAAACCTACATGACCCTGTTTGAAAAAAATGATTGCCCCCCTGTTAAAACAAAAATTAACTGTGGTTTATAGCATCTTTGGAAAGCTGAGTTCAATTTCTCTAGCCACACCCAGGCCTAATTAATGCCACACCTGTTCTGCGAACACCTGTGGTTCCAGCGAACCACAGTGAGAGCAATTACCCACAAATGCCGAAAACATGGAACATTAGTGAACCTTCCCAGAAGTGGCCGTCTGACCAAAATTACCCCAAGAGCACAGCGACGACTCATCCAAGAGGTCACAAAAGACCCAACAACAACATCCAAAGAACTGCAGGCCTCACTTGTCTCAGTTAAGGTCAGTGTTCATGACTCCACCATAAGAAAGAGACTGGGCAAAAATGGCCTGCATGATGATCCCCAAGACTGTTAGGAAAATACTCTGTTGACTGACAAGACAAAAGTTGAACTTTTTGGAAGGTGTGTATCCCACTGCATCAGGCATAAAAGTAACACAGCATTTCAGAAAAGGAAAATCATACCAACAGTAAAATATGGTGGTGGTAGTGTGATGGTCTGGGGCTGTTTTGCTGCTTCAGGACCTGAAAGACTTGCTGTTATAAATGGAACCATGAATCCTGCTGTCTACCAAAAAATCCTGAAGGAGAATATCCGGCCATCTGTCCGTGACCTCAAACTGAAGCACACTTGGGTTCTGCAGCAGGACAATGATCCAAAACACACCAGCAAGTCCACCTCTGAATGGCTTAAGAACAACAAAATGAAGACTTTGAAGTAGCCTAGTAAAAGTCCTGACCTGAATCCGAATTAAATTCTGTGGCATGACCTTAAAAAGGCGGTTCATGCTTGAAAATCCTCCAATGTGGCTGAATTACAACAATTCTGCAAAGATGGGGGGGTCAAAATTCCTCCACAGTGATGTAAAAGACTCATTGCCAGTTATCGCAAATGGTTGATTGCAGTTGTTGCTGCTAAGGGTGGCCCAACCAGTTATTAGGTTTAGGGGGCAATCACTTTTTCACACAGGGCCTTGTAGGTTTGGATTTTTTCCCCTTAATAATAAACACCTTAATTTAATAACTGCATTTTGTGTTTACTTGTGTTATCTTTGTCTAATATTTAAATTTGTCTGATGATCCGAAGCATTTAAGTGGGACAAACATACAAAAAAAATGAGAAATCAGGAAGGGGGAAAACACTTTTTCACACCACTCTGTGTGTGTGTGTGTGTGTGTGTGTGTGTGTGTGTGTGTGTAGGTTTCATGAGTTTGCTTTTTAAAACAATTCTATTGAACCACAATTCAAAAGAATTGTCTGATTTTCATTGGTTAATTTTCATAGAATTTTTGTTTATTACCACTTTTGTCAGATTCAAGTTATTTCTGTGACCACTGTGAGTTTTTCTTTCATTAACAGAGGGGTACCAACAATTTTGTCCACGTCTGTAGAAGGTCACTTTAGAATAGTCTAATGTTTCGCTCTTAGCCATTCTTGGGTGTTTTTAGCTGTGTGTTTTGGGTCATTATCCTGTTGCAAGACCCATGACCTGCCACTGAGATCAAGCTGTCTGACACTGGGCAGCACATTTCTCTCTAGAATACCTTGATAGTCTTGAGATTTCATTGTACCCTGCACAGATTCAAGACACCCTGTGCCAGATGCAGCAAAGTAGCCCCAGAACATAATAGAACCTCCTCCATGTTTCACAGTACGGACAGTGTTCTTTTCTTGGTATGTTTCATTTTTGCATCTGCAAACATAGAGCTGATGTGCCTTGCCAAAAAGTTCCAGTTTTGTCTCGTCTGTCCATAGGACATTCTCCCAGAAGCTTTGTGGCTTGTCAACATGCAGTTTGGCAAATTCCAGTCTGGCTTTTTTATCATTTGTTTTCAACAGTGGTGTCCTCCTTGGTCGTCTCCCATGAAGTCCAATTTGGCTTAAACAACGACGGATGGTGTGATCTGACACTGATGTACCTTGACCTTGGAGTTCACCATGAATGTGTTTAGAGGTTGTTCTGGGCTCTTTTGCTACCATTCGTATTATCCGTCTCCTCTTGCAGCCACATCCAGGGAGGTTAGCTACAGTCCCGTGGATCTTAAATTTCTGAATAATATGTGCAACTGTAGTCACGGGAACATCAAGCTGCTTGGAGATGGTCTTATAGTCTTTACCTTTAACATGCTTGTCTATAATTTTCTTTCTAATCTCCTGAGACAACTCTCTCCTTTGCTTCCTCTGGTCCATGTTTAGTGTGGTACACGCCATGTCAACAAACAGCACAATGACTACTTGTCACCCTTTAAATAGGCCGAATGACTGATTACAAGTTTGTAGACACCTGCGATGTTAATTAGAGGACACATCTTGGTTGAACGTGTCCCTATGGTCACATTATTTTCAATCTTTTCTAGGGGTACCATCATTTTTGTCGGGGCCTGTTTCATGAGTTTGTTTTTTAAAATAATTCTTTTGAACCACAATTCAAAAGCATTGTCTGATTTTCACTGGTTAATTTTCATAGAATTTTTATTTATTACCACTTTTGTCAGATTCAAGTTATTTCTGTGACCATTGTGGGATTTTCTTTCATTAACAGAGGGGTGCCAACAATTTTGTTCACATCTGTAAACTGGATTAAAACACTATATAGCTATCCAACTGCATCTGTCGAAACCAATGATCAAAGTTCCCAAAGCTTTAATTTCCAGAGAGGCACTAGGCAGGGTTGTCCACTTTCTCCCTCACTTTTTACCATCTTTATTGAACAATTAGCAGCAGCAATATGACAAAATGTTGATATCAGAGGTATCCAAACTGGAGGAAAATAGCACAAGCTAAGTCTTTATGCTGATGGTGTATTAATTTTCCTTGAAAACTCACAAAGATCTCTTGTTCAGACAGTGGCGCTCATTGATAAATTGTCATCACTATCAGATTTCTCTATTATCTGGGGCAAAACAACAGTCTTACCTATAAAATGTAATTTTTCAAATATATCCACTATTCCAATACAATCAGGTAATATGAAATATTTAGGAATAGATATTTCCCCCAGGCTGTCAGAGCTACTGTGACTAAATCACATTCCCCTTCTAAAAACAATACAGGACTGTCATGTTTACGAGAAAGATCAGCTCACATGCAGGATGCTACACTAGAGAATGCACACGACACAGAGAAGCAACGTTTAAGCACAGTTTTACTGAACAAAGTGACTCAAAGTTATAGAAAATACATCACTTGCCAGAGGAATACCCAGCGTGTAAACAGGGAGATGAGAGCAGGTTAGATTTAAAGAGGGAGACTGGGAATAAACAGGGAGATTCTTACAAATTTGGAGCAGAGAGCCTGGCAGAGAAACCCAGCAAGAAAAGGATGAACCAGCGAGGTGGAGCTGGCAGGGAGTTGAGGATGAGTAGGGGTGGGAGAGGTGTCTGACCGGGTGGAGAAGGTTGTCCGGAGCGATGATGATGATGATGGAGCAGGTGAGCGCACAACAACCCCCGGAGACGCACCGTGGAGATGGCAGCAACCCAATGAGCCAGCACTGGAGCATTCACGAGCTGGTCCTTTTAAGTGCTGGCAGGGAAGAGGCGGCAGGTGCATCCACTCACACAGGTGTACTGATCACCTGTGGAGCCGGGGTCTTGATGAGGAACTTCCCACAGGAAGGGAGGGGGAGTGCCCTCACCAGAATATAACAGTGCAACCCCCCAAGGGGCACCTCCTGGCAGCCCAACGGGCTTGTTGAGATGAGCTCGGTGAAAGGCACAGATCATCCTCCTGTCATGGAAGTATGAGCCAGGGATCCATGACCTTTCTTCAGGTCTGTAGCTCTTCCAGTGGACGAAGTACTGCTATCCCCGACACCCTATGGCGAACGTCCAGAATTGTAGGTGGTCTGGCCATCGAGGATCCGAGGATGAGGAGGTGGCTTGCAGGGGGGGGGGGGGGGGGCAGAGAGGACTGGCGGAGAGGGGCTTGATCTTGGGACACATGGAAAGTAGGGTGGATGCGGAGTGTCAGCGGCAGCTCCAGGTGGACTGTCATGTCATTGATGATTCTGGAGATGGCAAACAGCCCCAGGAAGTGAGGTGACAAATTTCGAGACTCCATTTTTAGGGGCACCTGGTCCGCCGATAGCCACAGCCTCTGCCCGACAGTATAGCTGGGTACTGGAACCCGCCTGCGGTCCGCGTACTGCCAGTTCCACTCAGCAGAGCGGAGAAGTGCAGCCCAGGTGGCCCTCAAAATACGGCGGCTATGGTGAGTGTGGGCCCCTATAGATGGCATGGCAACTTCCCTCTCCACTATGGGTAACAGGGGACTATAACCCGTAGGTGCCTCGAAGGGCATTAGTCCAGTAGACAAGGAGACTGCAGAGTTGTGAACTTACTAAACCCAGGTTAGATGAGTGCTCCAAGTTGACGGGTTACAGGATGCCACACATCTGAGGGTGGCCTTTAGGGATTGGTTAGTACGCTCAGCCTGACCGTTGCTCTGTGGGTGGTATCCAGATGTGAGGCTGACCGTGGTGCCCGGCAACAACAAAAGGACTTCCATACTTGGGAGGTGAACTGTGGGCCCCGGTCAGACACAATGTCCAGAGGAATGCCGTGAAGGCAGATAATGTGGGTAGTGAGCAGGATGGCAGTCTCTGAGGCAGAGGGCAGCTTGGGGAGGGGCACTAAATGGAGGGCCTTAGAGAAAAGGTCAATGATGGTGAGGATGACTGTATTACCATTTGAGGGGGGAAGTCCAGTGACAGAGTCCAGTGCAACGTGCGACCAAGGGCAACTGGAGACCGGCAGGGGATGAAGCGGACCGGCGCGAGAAGAGTTGAATTTGTTTCTGACGCACACTTGACAGGCCTTGAAATAGTCCCAGACATCCGTCCACAGCGTGGGCCACCAGAACACTCGTTGGATTAAGTTGATAGTCAGGGAAACCCCTGGGTGGCAGGCAAAGTGACTCGTGTGACCCCACCAGATGACATCACTGCGGAGGCCAGCCGGGACAAACAGCCGATCATTGGGACCCCCCTCAGATTTGGTCTCAGTAGATTGGGCCTACCGGACCCTCTGCTCGATCTCCTAGGTAAGAGCACCTAGGATACAGAAGGAGGGCACAATGGATTGGGGAAGGGAAGGGGGGGCTTAGTGGTCAGGGGTGAACTGGCAGGAGAGAGCATCTGGTTTGATGTTGCCGGAGCCAGGCCTGTAGGTGATGGTAAGATTAAATCTGAGAAAGAATAGGGCCCAGCAGGCCTGCCTGGCAATTAATCTGCAGGCCAACCGGAGATACTCTAGATTTTTATGGTGGGTCCACACAACGATTTGATGGATCGTTCCCTCCAGCCAGTGCCTCCACTCTTCCAGTGCCAATTTAATGGCCAGAAGCTCTCGGTCCCCTATGTTGTAGAGAAATAAGCGCATGGGTGGAGCTTCTGATCAGAGGTTGAGTGCTGTGAGAGGACAGCGCCCACCCCCAAATCAGAAGCGCTCACCTCAACAATGAACTGGAACTGAGGGTTGACCTGGGCCAAGATGGGTGTGTTGGAAAACAGGTCCTTCAGTTTGGAGAAGGCCCGCTCAGCTACCTCGGACTAGGTGAAAGGCAACTTGACCAAGGTCAGCTGAGTAAGAGGCTGTGCCACACCACTGTAATTTCTAATGAATTGACAATAAAAATTTGCAAAGGCCAAGAAGCGTTGAAGCTCCTTGTGGAACTGGGGCGTAGGCCAATCAAGCACAGCCTTTACGTTGGCCAGATCGGCCCTCAGTTCCCCCTCAGCAACAATAAACCCCAGGAAGGAAGTGGATCAGGTGGAAAACTCACACTTTTTGTCCTTCACAAAGAGCTGGTTTTCCAGGAGCCGCTATAACGTGGCCCTGACGTGGACTGAGTGCTCCTCTGGCATGCGAGAAAAAAATTAAAGTATCATCAAGGTAAACTAAAACCAATTGATTAACCATGTCACGGAGGACATCATTAATCAAGCCCTGGAAGATGGCGGGGGCATTGGTGAGCCCAAAAGGCATCACAAGATATTCAAATTGCCCCAGGTGTGTTTTAAAAGTTGTCTTCCACTCGTCCCCATTGCGAATGTGGTCTAGATGAAACGCGTTGCGCAAATCCAGTTTGGTAAACACCCACACGCGCTGAAGGATCTCAAACGCGGAGTTGATCAGGGGCAGAGGGTATTTATCCTTGACTGTAATAGTGCTTAACTCACAAAAATCTATGCACAGGCGCAGAGATCCGTCCTTTCTGACAAAGAAAAACCCTTCTCCAAGAGGAGCCAAAGAAGGCTGAATGAGGCGGACATTCAAAGAGTCCTTGATGTAACTTTCCATCGCCTTTCTCTCCAGCCCAGAAAGGCTGTAGAAGCAGCTGGATGGCAACCACGCACTCGGGAGGAGGTTGATAACAAAGTCGAATGAGCGGTGAGGAGGCAAAGAAATGGCTCTTGACTTGCTAAAGACCTCCCCAAGGTCATGATAGACCTCAGGTATGAGGCTGAGATCCGGCGGCTCCACCGGAGGGGAGGAGATGAGAAGGGACGGTGAACACTAGGCCGAGCAGAGGCAGGATGCTAAGCAGAAGGGGCTCCAGGAAGAGATGGAATTTTGTGCCCATTTAATAATAGGGTTATGCTTCCAGAGCCACAGGAACCCCAGAACCACTGGGGAGGACAAACTAGGGAGAATAAAGAATGATATGGTCTCCCGGTGGTTCCCGGAAAGGAGGGCGGAGATCGGCGCCATGCAGTCGGTAATGGATGCCACACAACTACCAGAAAACGTTTAACAAAGTCGTCAATTTAGTCATGGGGATGCCTACTTCCCACACCAGCCACGAAGAAATGAAATTCTGCTCTGCCCCTGAATCAATCAATGCTGAAACCCTCCTCTCGACCCCCAGTAACTGAATAAGGGCCCAAATGGAAAAGTTACGGGGGGGGGGGGATGAATGGAGTTCCCGCCCGTCAGACACCCCACGGCTACTGACAGGCCATGTATTTTGGCTTAAGGTGACAGTTAAACAGTTTGTGCTGTAAGGAGCCACAGGCTTCACCCATGCCAGTAACGGGAAAACGTGCGCTCAACGGGCGGGCAGGAGGAGGTCTTCCACTCCCTCGCACGTTCGCGGTAGTGGTTATCCAAACTGACGGCCTGACCAATGAGTCCATCCAGAGAGGAGGGAACAGCATGAACTGCCAGGTCATCGCGGAGGTTGGCATTAAGACCCTGGAGGAAAGCAAATCTTAATGAAACATCATTCCAGCCAGAGTCTGCCACGATGACCTGAAACTCCAAAGAATAGTTGGCTGCAGACCGGCTGCCCTGGCGAAGTGATAAGAGACGGCTCATAATGTTACCCTCGCTCACCGAGCGATCAAAGACCCGGCAGAACTCACCAATAAATCTATCAAAAGTGTAAGTAGGGCCCTCCGCGCTGTCAAGAATAGACTGAGCCCAACTCAGGGCTCGGTTTTGCAGCAGGAGGGTCATGAAATGAATTGTGGACGTGTCGTCCAGGTACCCCCCGCTCACCTGCCCCAAATAAAGCCGAACATGGCACAAAAACCCTTTACATTTCCCCACCTCCCCCCCCCCGTATGGGGCTGGTGAGGGAACGGAAATGGTTCAGCAAATGATGGAAGAAACTGGAATGGTAGGTGGGGGAACTGGACCCAAATGAGACATGTGGCTAAGATGGTCGGTGACCATGCTAAGCTGCTGCATAATTGTCTGCATCTGCTCTGTGAGCATGGCCACCTGCCTCTCTGTGACGTTGAGGCGGTACAGGGCGGAGTGCGCCTCTGATGTAGCACCTGCTGAGCCTAATTCATGGTTGGCTTGTTCTGTCATGTTTGCAAGAAAGATCAGCTCATGTGCAGGATGCTACACCAGAGAATGCACACGACACAGAGAAACAACATTTAAACACAGTTTTATTGAACAAAGTAACTCAAAGTTATAGAAAACACGTCACTTGCCAGAGGAATACCCAGCCGGTAAAGAGGAAGAAGAGAGCAGGTTAGATTTAAGGAAGGAGATTGGGAATAATGAATTACAGGGAGATTCTTATGAATTTGGAGCAGTGAGCCTGGCAGAGGAGCCCAGCAGGAAAAGGATGAACCAGCGAGGTGGAACTGGCAGGGAGTTGAGGATGAGTAGGGATGGGAGAGGTGTCTGACCGGGTGGAGAAGGCTGTCCGGAGCGATGATGATGATGGAGCGGGTGAGCACACAACAACCCCCGGAGACCACCATGCACCTGCACCATGTGCAGTGGGCATCCCCACTGCACATGGTGCCCAAGTCTGATGGGTCGTGGTGGCCATGCGGCAATTTCCGACGCTTAAACAACGCCATGGAACACGATCGTTACCCCATCCCCATATCCAGGATTTTTCCGTGCACCTGGCTGGGACACGCATTTTTTCAAAGTGTATCTGGTCCGCAGTTACCACCAGGTCCCGGTGTACACAGAGGATGTCCCCAAAACGGCAGTAATAACTCCCTTTGGTCTTTTTGAGTTTTTGCGCATGCCATTCGGGTTAAAGGGCGCAGCACAAACTTTCCAAAGGATGATGGACGCGGTGCTCCGTGACTTGCCATTCATTTATGTCTACTTGGATGACAATTTGGTGGCTAGCACATCAGAGGAAGAGCACCTTTAATTAAATCACCCTTATTGTCATTCAACTGTACAACCAATCATGTACAGCAGAACGAGATTGTGCTTTACCTATCTACAGTGTCAATCACACACACCCCAAGTGCAGAATCAGAGGGTCGCTGCCATGCAAGGCGCCGCCACAGAGTTCCCTCCTCCATTCCATTTATTGCTGAGCACCAAGCTGGATGGCAGGAAGTTCCACTTTTATATGGTCTTCGGCATGACCCGGCCGGGATTTAAACCCCTGCCTCCCGGGTGTGGGGCGGATGCTCTACCAACTGAGCCACCACTCCGGTAACTAAGCCACCACCTCACCCATCTTAAACAAGCGAAGTGTCAGTTCAGGCTGCCTGTAATTGACATTTTGGACCACCACATCTCAATTTTCCGTGTCCACAGACACGTTTTGTCCCCAAAATGGCAGTAATAACTCCCTTCGGTCTTTTTAAGTTTTTGCGCATGCCATTCGAGTTAAAGGGCGCAGCACAAACTTTCCAAAGGATGATGGACACGGTGCACCGTGACTTGCCATTCATTTATGTCTACTTGGATGACAATTTGATGGCTAGCACATTAGAGGAAGAGCACCTCGCCCATCTTAAACAAGTTTTCCAACATTTGGAAGCACACGGGCTAATTGTTAACCCAGCGAAGTGTCAGTTCAGGCTGCCGGTAATCGACATTTTGGACTACCACATCTCAATTTTCCGTGTCCACAGACCGTGAGCGCGCTGCAGGAATTTTTGGGGATGGTCAGTTTTTGCAACCGCTTCCTCCCCCCGCGCACCCCAGCTGCTGCAGCCGCTCTATGGTGTGCTCAAGAAAAAGAAGCCCACAGATAGCATCGACTGGACCTCCGAGCAGATCCAGGCATTCACAAATGCCAAAACGACACTCGCTAAAGCAGCTTTGCTGGCCCACCCAGCCCAGTCAGCGCAGATAGCGCTCACCACAGACGTGTCTGACATCACGGTAGGAGTTGTAGTGGAGCAGTACATCTCCAGTTCGTTGCAGCCCCTTGCCTTTTTCAGCCATACTTTGTGCGACAACAAGCGTAAGTATAAAGTTTTCGACAGAGTTGTTGGCTCTCCACCTCACTACACGTCATTTTCAGTTCTGGCTCAAGGGTCTCGAGTTTATCGTGTTTGTTGATCATAAACCACTGACCTATGCGATGTCCAAAGTCTTGGACCCGTGGTCAGATCGGCAACAACGGCACTCTGCCGCAATTTCATAGCTCAAGACTGGCATCCAACATGTTGCTGGTTAATTTAACATTTTGGCAGACAGCTTGTCATGTGCGCTTGTCTCCCCAGTATACATGGGCATCGATTTTTCTGCAATGGCAGCCGACCAAACCGGGGACACAGACATTTGCGCGCTCCAGTCCACAGCTACTGAATTAAAACTTGAGAGCAGGGTGGTACAAGAAGGGTGCCCCCCCTTGCGCTGTAACATCTCCACTGGCCGCACCCGCCCCGTGGTTCCAAGCGCCTGGCGCCGCTGCATTTTCGAGTCTGCCCACTCCCTTTCACATCCTGACGTGCGAGCCTCAGTTAAACTAGTGGGGTCCAAATTCGTTTGGCCTCACTTGCACAGGGATGTGAAAGAATGGGCTGCAACTTGCATTGCGTGCCAACTGGGTAAGGTGCGCAAGCACACCAAAGCCCCCCTCGAGCCTTTTCAAAATCCAGCCAGGAGTTTCGACCGCTTACACGTTGACTTAGTGGGTCCCTTTCCACCATCGCAGGGGTTCACACACCTTTTAACAATCACAGAAGGCACTACGCGTTGGCCAGAGGTGGTGCCGCCAAGTGCCACCACATCAGCCAAGGTAGCCCAGGTGTAGCCACGAGGTAGTCCATGCGTTTTTGTCATCTTGGGTGGCACAGTTCGGATCCCCGTCGGACATCCCTTCCAACAGGGGTCTGCAATTTGTTTCAGAACTTTGGTCTGCAATGGCCGACAGCCTGGGGGTCAAAATCCACCGCACCACCGCGTACAGCCCACAGGCTAATGGTTTATGGGGGCGTTTTTTCACAGGTCGCTTAAAGCAGTGCTCAGAGCCTCGCTAACAGATGCAATTTGGGTCGACTGCCTGCCTTGCTCTTATTGGGGTTGCACTCCGTACCTAAGGAAGATTTGGCAGCTTCCCCAGCAGAACTCTTTTCTCAGCAGTTGCAGCGACTGGGGGAATTTTTGCCAGAGAGCCCCACACCCAGTACCGATCCACCCACACACTTTTTTTTCTGGTACAGGGGCTGCCAGTGTTGCAAGCCCAGCGCACCATTGTTTTCCCCGCACTTTTGTTCCAAAGTGCTTGGAGAACGCCAAATTCGTTTCTGTCAGGCACAATACCCACAGAACCCTGCTGCGTCTGCCGTGTGATGGCCCATTCAGAGTGCTGGAACCTGAGGAGAAACATTTTGTTAGACTTGTGGGAGGCGTAAGGAAACCGTCTGCATAGAAAGGCTGAAGCCTGCTTATGTTTTGGCAGATGAGCAGGTGGAGTTTGTTTAAGCTCCCCCTGTGCAGGCGCCCTCCTACAGTGGGTCTGCAGGTTAGTGCTCCCCCGACAGAGGACTGTTTTCAAAAAGCTAACTTTTTTCCCTCTCCACCGTTTCCCACTCCAGAGACCAAGCCTTTCTCCTACCCGCCTCGACAGGAAGGCGCTTCAACCGGCCCACATTACAGCCGCTACGGGCGCTTGCTCAAGCCCAAAGGTCTGGAGGGTTAGGACCCCTTCTGGGTGTTCGGGGGGGCGGGGGCTGTGTGGTGACACAAAGGAGATGACACTCCACCCAGTACTTCGGGGTGTTGGGGGTGCTACCCAGGGGCGCCAGGGCACCGGGGGGTATGTAGTAAATAAGGATGTGCCTTTAGCCCCCGCTGTGCCAGGCTCACACCTGAGGACGCAGGGGCGAGAATGTGTAAATGTGTATGTTGATGTGTGTTCACACTTGGTAACAGGCATTACAGCAGCCGATTGGAAGAGACTGAACAAACTAATCAAGAAAGTAAGCTCTGTCCTGGGGCAGCGCCTTGACCCAGTGGAGGAGATAGGAGAGAGAAGGATGGTGGCTAAACTGTCATCTCTGCTGGAGTCCGAGTCCCACCCTATGCAGGACATACTGGACGCACTGAGGAGCTCATTTAGCAGTAGACTACATCATCCTAGATGTGTGACCGAGAGGTTTCGCAGGTCCTTCCTACCTACGGCTGTTAGACTGTATAACCTAAGCAGGGCTGCTCACAGAGATAGCAAAAAAAAAAAAAAAAAAGTGACGACCTAATAGTATTGAATGCAAAAGATGCAACAGACTTACACAAATGGTCCCCTCCAGTATACAACTAGGACAATATCAGTCGCTATGGAGGGTGACAATATGTATGGGTACATATTCATACCATGAAGGGTAACTAAATAGACGGTTATGCTGTTTAGTCCATCTACTGTAGCTACAATGCTCCGCACTGTGTATATATATTTATATATTTATGTGTACATATGTGGGCAGCGTGGTGGCGGAGTGGTTAGCACTGCGGCAGCACAGTAACTCACCCTTGGCCGGAGGATCCTGGGTTCAATCCCAGCCCCCGACCAACAGTGATCTGTGTGGAGTTTGCATGTTCTCCCCGTGTCTGCGTGGGTTTACTCTGGGATTTCTCTGGTTTCCTCCCACATGCCAAAAACATGCAAGTTAGGTTAATTGACATCAAACTGGGGATTCTAAATTGTCCTTAGGTATGACTGTGAGAGTGAATGGTTGTCTGTCTCTCTTTGTTGGCCCTGCGATGGACTGGCGATCTGTCCAGGGTGTACCCTGCCTCTCGCCCAAAGATGCTGGGATAGGCTCCAGCCCCCTCGCGACCTGAAAAGGATTAAGCAGTAGAAGATGAAAATGAATGAATGAATGTGTACATATGTATATTCACTGCTCTTATTTTCTTATCTTCCAAATTATTGCTCTGAGTGTTGCTATCCTTGTGCTGTTGCAATCCTGGTATTTCCCCATTGTGGGACTAATAAAGGCTTATCTTATCTTATAAATGCAGATAACTAATATTGATAGCTAACTGAAGTATGATAATAATTTGATTTTGTTCAGGATTGTTACTGCAGAAGGAATAAATGATTTCTTGTAAATGTTTTTATGGGCCAATGGAACTTTATATCGTCTGCCTGATGGCAGTAACTGAAAAGAGTGATGACGGGGTGAGATGGGTCCTCTGTGATCAGGGTGGCTTTCCTGATCACAGAGCGCTGATACAGTTCAGACAATGGTGTCTGTGGTGAGCCAATGATTTTACTAGCCTGAATAACTATACGGCATTGTTTTGTGCTTGATGAAGAGGGAGCTGTACCAGGATGAAATGTTAAACGTGAGAATAGATTCAATTAATGAAGTGTAAACCAGAGTTAAAATGTGTCTGCTGACATTAAAAGTCCTCAGTTTCCTCAACAGGTGGAGGCATTGTTGTGCTTTTTTTTATAAACAGAGTCAACATGCCATGCAAAAGACAGGCTGCAGTCCATCTCTATTCCCAAATATTTAAAAACTTGAACATGCGCAATAGCCTGACCCTGGATACTGATGGGTGTAAGAGAGTAGCTGAAAGTTTCTCTCTGCTCCCACAGCACAACTCCTTAGTCTTTGTGGTGTTTAACTCCAGATAGTTTTGATTAAAAGTCTGAGCTAGATCGTTGGCTGCCCGCTGATAGTGGGTCAGTGCAGTACCGGCTGTCATATGAGCCACCAGGGCCTTGTCATCTGCATATTTAAAAAGAGTCATTCCTTCACTGTTACAGGAGATGTTATTTGTGTACACAGAGAACAAAACCGGAGATAAAACACAACCTTGAGGAAGACCTGTGTTTAAAATTGCCTTGCTAGATGTAAAACCATTTAAAAACACTTGTGGCCTGTCATACAAAAAACTCTGAATCCATAAAATCAATGTTGGGTGAACCTGTAGGTCTGTCAGGTGATGTAGCAAGGTGCCTGTATGTACAGCGTTAAAAGCAGAAGAAAAGTCCATAAACAAAATCCGTGGGTGTGGGTGTGAAGAATCCAGTTGTTTAGTGACAGTGTCTAGAAATGTAAGACATGCATCCTCTGCACCCCGTTTTGCCTTATAGGCAAACTGGAGGGGATCCAATTTGTGTGACAACATGTTGGTCAAAAAATCACACACCACTCGCTCCATACATTTACAGAGCACAGAGGTCAGGGCCACTGGTCTGTAGTCTTTCAGGTCCTTGGGGTGAGTCTTTTTGGGGATTAGAATGATGGTAGATTCCTTCCACTGGTCAGGGACACATCCAGAATGCAAGAGATGCTGAAAAAGTCTGGTGAGGACTCCACCTAGCTGAGTGGGACATTCCTTGAGGACTCTGCCTCTGAGCTTATCAGGGCCAGCGGCTTTGTGTTGGTTGACCCTATGTAAGATGGATGTCACAAGTTCATTCATTCATTCATCTTCTTCCGCTTAATCCTTTTCGGGTCACGGGAGGGCTGGAGCCTATCCCAGCGTCTTTGGGCGAGAGGCAGGGTACACCCTGGACAGATCGCCAGTCCATCGCAGGGCCAACACAGAGAGACAGACAACCATTCACTCACAGTCATACAGTGGGGCAAAAAAGTATTTAGTCAGCCACCAATTGTGCAAGTTCTCCCACTTAAAAGATGAGAGAGGTCTCCAATTTTCATCATAGGTATACCTCAACTATGAGAGACAAAATGAGAAAAAAAAAAATCCAGAAAATCACATTGAAGGATTTTTAATGAATTAATTGGTAAATTCCTCGGTAAAATAAGTTTTTGGTCAATAACAAAAGTTCATCTCAATACTTTGTTATATACCCTTTGTTGGCAATGACAGAGGTCAAACATTTTCTATAAGTTTTCACAAGGTTTTCACACACTGTTGCTGGTATTTTGGCCCATTCCTCCATGCAGATCTCCTCTAGAGCAGTGATGTTTTGGGGCTGTCGCTGGGCAACACAGACTTTCAACTCCCTCCAAAGATTTTCTATGGGGTTGAGATCTGGAGACTGGCTAGGCCACTCCAGGACCTTAAAATGCTTCTTACAAAGCCACTCCTTTGTTGCCCATTTTGACCCCACGGGGTGAGATCTTGCGTGGAGCCCCAGATCGAGGGAGATTATCAGTGGTCTTGTATGTCTTCTATTTTCTAATAATTGCTCCCACAGTTGATTTCTTCACACCAAGCTGCTTACCTATTGCAGATTCAGTCTTCCCAGCCTGGTGCAGGTCTACAATTTTGTTTCTGGTGTCCTTTGACAGCTCTTTGGTCTTGGCCATAGTGGAGTTTGGAGTCTGACTGTTTGAGGTTGTGGACAGGTGTCTTTTATACTGATAACGAGTTCAAACAGGTGCCATTAATACAGGTAACGAGTGGAAGACAGAGGAGCCTCTTAAAGAAGAAGTTACAGGTCTGTGAGAGCCAGAAATCTTGCTTGTTTGTAGGTGACCAAATATTTATTTTACCGAGGAATTTACCAATTAATTCATTAAAAATCCTTCAATGTGATTTTCTGGATTTTTTTTTTCTCATTTTGTCTCTCATAGTTGAGGTATACCTATGATGAAAATTGGAGACCTCTCTCATCTTTTAAGTAGGAGAAGTTGCACAATTGGTGGCTGACTAAATACTTTTTTGCCCCACTGTACGTCACAAGTTGCTCCTCAATGATAAGGGTTTCATGGGGGGGAGACGGAAGGAGGGGAGGTCCAGGTGGCCGGTGTGCTGCTGGTATTAAAACGGGTGAAGAAAGTGTTAAGTTGTTCTGCAAAGGACGTGGGTTCTGGGCAGTTGACCATGGCAGGTTTTGGGGCTCTGCCCATCATGATGTTTAGACCCTGCCATGCCTCTCTCACACTTCCTGATGTTCATTTCTGCTCCACCTTATTCTTATAATTTATTTTAGCCAGCTTCACCATCCTCCCAAAATCTTTCTGCAGTTCCTTCACCCTCAGCTTGTCTCCTTGTAGGAAAGCTTTTTTCTTTTGGACCAGGCAGATTTTCATGTCCTTTGTAACCCATTTCTTATTGTTTGGGTGCATTAATATATGGTGGGTGGGAGTAACAGTGTCCTCACAGAATAAGATGTAAGAGGTCAGCACATCTGTCAACATGTTAAAATCACTGCCACAGTCATTGAAGAATAGATCCCAGTCCGTCAATTCAAAGCAAGCTCTCAGTGGTTCAGCTGCGTCTTTATTCCAGACTCTGACGGGTTTTTTTATGGTTTTACTCATTTTCACTTGTGATCTGTATTTTGGCAGTAGCAGAATGACGTTGTGATCTGAACGTCCAAGAGGTGCACGTGGTTTTGAGGTATATGCACCAGGGACATTACCATAACACAAGTCCAACATGTTTTCCTTTCTGGTGGGAATTGTGACATATTGCACATATTGCAAACAGCAGAACTTTCACACCATAGGGCAGTAAACATGATCATTCACACCTAGGTGTTACTACACCTCACACTCAACAACACTCACACAACAACAGTGGTCTTCAATCTCTTAATCACCCTGTTGCAGCGGCACACTTTTCTCATTACTAATAAAAATGTAAACAGCCATAAAGGCCACACCACAGGCAGGGAAATAAACAGCATCTCGTGCTGGAAATAAAAACAAAACACAACATATCCAAATATTGTAGACAATTACCCTGACCAAGAGGTGGCACACACAATAAACAGGTCAATCTGCAATAATACCATTCTATAAATATGCTTTTTTTTTTTTATAACTGCAGAACAAGCTAAATAATCACATACGTTGTACCATTAATAGGGTAAATGATCGTAGGAACCAACACATACACATCACTTACATGGTTCATGTCAACCCCAATCCGAGACAATTACAACATGTGAATATGCAGAACCCATTTAACTATAACAACTGTAAACAAAACACATCCACTTACAAATGAACATTTCAGACACACCGTAAGCCCTCACACATTCAACGTGGGTCTCCCGAAGGCCCCCCCGGAGTGTCCGTCACGCGGCCCACTTCCAGAGCGTCTGTTTTTTTATGACCGGAGACGGACTGCATAGATGCCCTTTCGTGGTCCGACGTCGCAGCTCGTTGGGATGCCGTCTCGACCCACCAGTCAAACTCAGGTTGCCGTTGCCGCTGGACTGGACCACCCGCAGATTATCCTGTCCTGCTGTCCCTTTCCTGGAACTGCTCATCTGACCAAGCCGAGGCTCGACCATAGGGCTCACGTCATCAGCCTCGCCCAGGGGAGCACTCACTGGCTTCCTCCATCATCTGTGCCATGATCTGGCTCCCTTATGACTCCTCAACGGCTCGCCAAGTTGACTCGAGTCATGTCCCTTGCCTTTGGTATTGGCACGGCTAAGATTTGTGCCGTCTGGATGTACCGCGGAAACCAGATGATATTGCGTCAGAGCGGCATCAGTCACTGTTGGCTCAGCAGCTGGAACTTGTCGGCCACCGGAGCCCTGTAGCTCATGCTCTGCGGACATTTCTGCCACCGCAGGGATCAAACCATGCTGTTCAAATCCACCGTTCATGGGACCACAAACACTGGCACGGGACCCCCACCTAGTCAGCATACTAAGGTGCTGGTGGTGTCCCTCTTTACCCGGAATGGGCCACCCAAAGTAATACACTCCTTTTCCACTTCCCACGTAAAACAAGTCACTGCCTGTCAGATTAATGCCTTCGAGACATCATGATGCCAAGGGGAACATTACCATAATCATAACAAGCCATGCACGCTTTACTCACATTATGGTGGGGAAAATGCCATCTTACAATTTCCAAGTTCAAAATGGAGGTTGCCGACACCGAGTCCGCCAACATCGGTACCAGTGTCCCGACCGTGTTGGGAGAGACAGTGTGGACCACTGTAGACACCTTCTTCTTTCCACTGTCCCTAGCAGACCTCCGTTCCTCCTTGTCGAAATTGCGTAAAATTCTGGCGAAGTGATGGAGCAAACTGCACCATCCACAATGCTTGCCCCTCGCTGTACACTCCCTGGCTCGATAACGGTGCCTACTGGATCCGCAGCCGTAGTATCTCGGCGTCCCCGAGGTGGACTTTGTTTTCATGACCGTGCAGTCAACGTCGCTTCCATCGTCTGAATCCAAGGCCAGGGTCGTCCTGCATGTGTCGTTCTTCTGTGGGGAGTCGCTGTCCATAAGACGCATCATCAGCCGTTCTGCTGTCTCATTTTGTTGTGGTAGCTCCATGGCTGCCAGTGGTGCTAGCTCACCAGCACGAGTTAGTAGGCAAACTCTTGCCGAGGGGCCGGCCACGTGTTCCGCTAACTGGCCGCGGACCAACTCCTCCTCCAAAGTCCCAAGCCTGCACTCACCTGCCAGCCACCAAAGGTCTGCCACAAACCATCAAACCGACTCTCCGGGTCACTGGTTCCGCTGCTTGACTTGCATGAGCCTCCTTATGATGTTTCCAGCGGCGTGAAAGTAGCCCACCATGAGCCTCGTCACATGGCCGAATAGGTCACCTCCTCCAAACATGTTCATGACCCTCCAGCTCTCCTCACCCAGGTTATGGACCAGGATAGTCCGGGCATAAAATTTGTCTAGGTCGCCGAGGTCTAACGTGAGTAGATAGTATTCGAAGGCCGCCCGCCACCTGGTCTACAGGACCAATGGCTCACCCGGAGCCAGCAACACAAAGCGTAGCGCGGTAACAGCCCTCTCCATCTCCGTATGTCCTTGTCGCCAAATGTAGTGTCCAAATAGGTAAGGAGGCGAGGTGACGTTTTATATAGTTAATTACAAGAACTTACACTCACCGGCCACTTTATTAGGTACACCTGTCCAACTGCTCGTTAACACTTAATTTCTAATCAGCCAATCACATGGCGGCAACTCAGTGCATTTAGGCATGTAGACATGGTCAAGACAATCTCCTGCAGTTCAAACCGAGCATCAGTATGGGGAAGAAAGGTGATTTGAGTGACTTTGAACGTGGCATGGTTGTTGGTGCCAGAAGGGCTGGTCTGAGTATTTCAGAAACTGCTGATCTACTGGGATTTTCACGCACAACCATCTCTAGGGTTTACAGAGAATGGTCCGAAAAAGAAAAAATATCCAGTGAGCGGCAGTTCTGTGGGCGGAAATGCCTTGTTGATGCCAGAGGTCAGAGGAGAATGGCCAGACTGGTTCGAGCTGATAGAAAGGCAACAGTGACTCAAATAACCACCCGTTACAACCAAGGTAGGCAGAAGAGCATCTCTGAATGCACAGTACGTCGAACTTTGAGGCAGATGGGCTACAGCAGCAGAAGACCACGCCGGGTGCCACTCCTTTCAGCTAAGAACAGGAAACTGAGGCTACAATTTGCACAAGCTCATCGAAATTGGACAATAGAAGATTGGAAAAACGTTGCCTGGTCTGATGAGTCTCGATTTCTGCTGCGACATTCGGATGGTAGGGTCAGAATTTGGCGTCAACAACATGAAAGCATGGATCCATCCTGCCTTGTATCAATGGTTCAGGCTGGTGGTGGTGGTGTAATGGTGTGGGGAATATTTTCTTGGCACTCTTTGGGCCCCTTGGTACCAATTGAGCATCGTTGCAACGCTACAGCCTACCTGAGTATTGTTGCTGACCATGTCCATCCCTTTATGACCACAATGTACCCAACTTCTGATGGCTACTTTCAGCAGGATAATGCGCCATGTCATAAAGCTGGAATCATCTCAGACTGGTTTCTTGAACATGACAATGAGTTCACTGTACTCAAATGGCCTCCACAGTCACCAGATCTCAATCCAATAGAGCATCTTTGGGATGTGGTGGAACGGGAGATTCGCATCATGGATGTGCAGCCGACAAATCTGCGCCAACTGTGTGATGCCATCATGTCAATATGGACCAAACTCTCTGAGGAATGCTTCCAGCACCTTGTTGAATCTATGCCACGAAGAATTGAAGCAGTTCTGAAGGCAAAAGGGGGTCCAACCCGTTACTAGCATGGTGTACCTAATAAAGTGGCCGTTGAGTGTATATACACTTGGGAAGACCCTACCACGAGTACGGGAGTTCAGGTTCAGGTTACTTTATTTGTACCCGTAGGTAGATTTGTTTTGCAGTCAGGTGACATCCATATTTACAAACCACAATTACATTCAACATGAACACAAACACAGGCACACATGTAGCTGACTATAAACATGATAAAAGTGCTCAAGGCTCCACCAATCAGGACATAGGACAAAGAGATAAGAGAAAAAACAGAGATAAGAGAGAAGGGTCATATTAAAAAGTTAAAGACTAGTCAAAGAGGTTAAAAACTCAAAAGTTTTTAAGCAAGGAGTAACAGCAAGGAGACAATATGTCTCCTGCTCCAGGCTTATATATCCCAGGTGACGCCACCCCCCGAAGGCGGGGCATCATCCCTCCCAGCCTAGGGCACCGCCATACTAATATATTATAACTATATTACGATCCTACAGTCAGACTTCATCATTTTAAGAGTGCTCTGTTTTGTAGAAAGTTTCCAGTCTTCCACAGGTTGTGCAAATTAAGTTCATCAAAGCTCAAGTTCTAAATTTCACATGTCAAGTTTGTAGAATCCACTCTAAATGGAGAAGACTTTCCCCTTATTGACAACAACCATCTTTACCACGGTCTGCACTAGATCGTAGACCTGCTGACCATCCCAGTGCTGAGGTTGGGTGTTGAGGACCTGGGTCCTGTAGCTGACTCTTCTAAGCAGTTCAGGCTCAGCCTCCGAGAGCATTCTCTCTGGGTCTGAAACCTTTAGGTCTGCCTCGATGAAGACGATGATGGTGTACGTCCAGATGTTTGCCCCAAAAATCTCCTCCATCTGCTCCACTGTGCCGTGATCCTGGGGGGTGAAGGACCCCTCCCTGAGGACCAGCAGGATGGCGTGAGGCCCTGGGGTCAACATGTTGATGGACTTGAGGATTTCCCACTGCACGGTGGTACTGGATGTCGCTAAAAGTCCAGGAGTGTCAACGATGGTCACCATCCTACCGAAGACCTGCTCAGTCTGAAGGCAGCAGCATGCCGTACCTGAGGAGAGGAGGCAGACAGGTGAGGACAGCTGACGACTAGCGTTTAGTTTACTGATTGTAAAGATTTGGTGCAGAGCTACCTGAGAGACCACCCACTATGAAGGCATCCCTCCCCAGTATGGTGTTTCCACTGGAGCTCTTTCCCACTCCAGTCCTCCCAACAAGAACCAGCCGGATAGCTGACACTGGAACACACACACAGTGAATGCTTACACCTGATTTATACAGTGGTGTGGAAAAAGTAATTGCCCCCCTTGTTACATTGTGAATTAACTGAGATTAACCACATTTTTTTGGAAAGCTGAGTTCAGTTTAACTATTCACACCCAGGCCTGATTACTGCCATACCTGCTGAATCAAGAAATCATTTAAATAGAACTTGTCTGACAAAGTGACATAGGCTAAAATACCTCAAAAAGCTACACATCATGTCACAATCTAAAGAAATTCAACAGATGAAAACACAAAATAATTGTCTGGGTGACCCCAAACTTTTGAACGGTAGTGTATGTATTTATACAAAGTCATTTTAATGAAGAACAAATGTGACCCGTGCTGGCAAAATGAGTCACTTTGAGGAAATTATCAAAACTGAGGTAATGTTTTTTTCCATATTCTGTATTGAAAGACTTTCAAAATAATATTTAAGTTGTAGGAAGTGCGCAAAAACGGACCCGGAAAAAGCCGATTTGTTTATATTTTGGCTAGCTTTAAAACTTATGTTCGATCAGTCAGGAGTTACGTCTTCCGCCAAAATATATGTATTTTTAGAAAGTATGATTTCTAAGCTTTACAGTGACACCAGGCACTCACGGGTTTTTTCCCGGGACTTACTGCGAGCAAACAAAGAGGGTCAGGATTTATGACTTCTCGTGCCTGTATCTCGTAATGATGCGGTGCGCATTCCAACTCATTTTGCCAGCACGGGTCACAAATAAACTGAACTACCTGTAGAAGAGCTGAAGGCACCTGCTGTCTGTTCACTTTTCCCGCTGTTTGGATAGGGAGGGCCCTGATGGTGCATTCAAATACACTCAGAAGTTTGACTTTATGTTGGAATTAGTAGGGTAAAACATAAAGTTTGACACATAAGGCTTTTTCTGAAGCTTTTTAAACCGACTAATATGTCCCTTATTTTAAAAAATTTAGTGGCAGCCTTTCCGTTTCCATTTTTTTTTAATTTTTTCCCCCAATCTTTTTAACTCCACTTTTACCCTTTTATTTGTCCATTTTCATCCAACATTTCTGCTGCGACACAATTTCTTCCACAGTAAACTCCTCTTGAAACAACTTTTAATACTTTATTGTTTTACCCATGAAGGACCCGACGGGGAAGGGGGGGGGGGATGAGGAAAGGAGGGTATTATACAGTGCATCCTAGAAGTACTCACAGTGCTTCACTTTATCCACATTTTATGTTACAGCGTTATTCCAAAAGGAATTAAATTCATTTTTCCCTCAAAATTCTACACACAATACCACATAATGACAATGTGAAAAAAGTTTTGAAAGTTTTTTGACATTTTTGCAAATTTATTAAAAATAAAGAAACTAAGAAATCACGTGTATATAAGTATTCACAGCCTTTGCCATGAAGCTCACAATTGAGCTCAGGTCCATCCTGTTTCCACTGATCATCCTTGAGATGTTTCTACAGCTTAACTGGAGTCCACCTGTGGTAAATTCAGTTGATTGGACATGATTTGGAAAGACACACACCTGTCTATATAAGGTCCCACAGTTGACAGTGCATGTCAGAGCACAAACCAAGCATGAAGTCAAAGGAATTGTCTGTAGATCTCCGAGACAGGGTTGTCTCAAGGCACAAATCTGGGGAAGGGTACAGAAAGATTTCTGCTGCTTTGAAGGTCCCAATGAGCACAACTGCCTCCATCATCCATAAATGGAAGAAGTTCAGAATCACCAGGACTCTTCCTAGAGCTGGCCGGCCGTCTAAACTGAGCAATCAGTGGAGAAGGGATTTAGGGCTGTGACCAAGAACCTGATGGTCACTCTGTCAGAGCTCCAGTGTTGCTCTGTGAAGAGAGGAGAACTTTCCAGAAGACAACCATCTCTGCAGCAATCCACCAATCAGGCCTGTATGGTAGAGTGGCAACATGGTAGTCACTCCTTAGTAAAAGGCACATGGCAGCCCAACTGGCGTTTGCCAAAAGGCACCTGAAAGACTCAGCCCATGAGAAACAAAATTCTCTGGTCTGATGAGACAAAGATTGAACTCTTTGGCGTGAATGTCAGGCATCATGTTTGGAGGAAACTAGGCACCGCTCATAACCACGTCAATGTTGGTAGCAGCATCATGCTGTGGGGATGTTTTTTAGTGGTAGGAACTGGGAGACTAGTCAGGATAGAGGGATAGATGAATGCAGCAATGTACAGAGACATTCTGGATGAAAACCTGCTCCAGAGCGCTCTTGATCTCAGACTGGGGTGACAGTTCAACTTTCAGTCGGATAACGACCCTAAGCACACAGCCAAGATATCAAAGGAGTGGCTTCAGGACAACTCTGTGAATGTCCTTGAGTCGCCCAGCCAGAGCCCAGACTTGAATCCAATTGAACATCTCGGGAGAGATCTGAAAATGGCTGTGGATTGATGGTTCCCATCCAACCTGATGGAGCTTGAGAGGTGCTGCAAAGAGGAATGGGTGAAACTGCCCAAAGATAGGTGTGCCAAGCTTGTGGCATCATGTTCAAAAAGACTTGAGGGCTTTAACTGCTGCCAAAGGTGCATCAACAAAGTATTAAGCAAAGGCTGTGAATACTTAAGTGCCATAAATGTCCTTCAGGGCAGGATTAAAGGCACCAAACGCCGGTTGTGAGTTTGCTTGTTTATTAAGACAGAACACAAAAAAACACTGCAGAATAATGAAAGCAAGCTACCAAAACACAAAACGAGGGCAGGATTCAACAACGAGAAAATAATGAGACGAGGAACGCTCGTCTGAGACAACCTGAAAAAGCGTGGAACACACACCGGTAGGATACAAAGGAAAAAACACAAGAACAAGGTACAACGAAGCAGAGAACTTACGTTCGTTCTTAGAGTTGAGAATAGGGTGCTGCACCGGCAAATAGTGCACAGCCCATTAAATAAGGCTAGAAACAAAATGAAACAAGTGATCACAGGTGTGGGTTACCTGAGTCGACAGGTGAAAGCAAAGAAACAATTTAGACTACTGGGAGTGATGAGAGAGGAGGGAGCGATCGAAGCTGGCAGCTGACAGGGCCACGCCCACGCAGAGCAAAACCCCAGAAAGCCACTGACAGCTGTCAACCCCGAGGGAGAGAACACAACAGAATGCAAATATAATGAGATGGCAGAAAATATAGACAAGTAACCTCAAAAATGTAATTAGCAACCTATAATATATGGCGGTGCGGTGGCGCAGTGGTTAGCACTGCGGCAGCACAGCCACTCACCCTTGGCCATGGGATCCCTGGTTTGATCCCAGCCCCTGACCAACAGTGATCTGTGTAGAGTTTGCATGTTCTCCCCATATGTGCGTGGGTTTACTCCGGGATTTCTCCGGTTTAACATGCAGGTTAGGTTAATTGGAGACTCTAAAGTGGCCCTAGGTGTGAATGTCTGTGTGAATGGTTAAGGGATAGCGCCGTACCGTGGCTGCTTCATCCATCCAGGTGGATGCCCTCAATTTCCCCTCTGGGGATCAATAAAGTATACAAAATCAAATAAAAATAAAAAAAAATCAAATCAAATAATGAACATAAACAGGAAAATAAATCATACTGAGATAAAATACAGGATATGTGACAAAGTAACCAAGGATAAAATGACAGGAAGGGAACTCAAAATGACAACACAGTACAAATATGAAAAAAGGCAGAAAGACTGAGCCCAGTGGAAATCTTCCCTGCTCAGATCGTGACATCATGTACATGTGATTCCTTTGTTTTGTTTTGTTTTTTAAATAAAGTTGCAAAAATCTCAAAAAACGTTATTCATGTTGTCATTATGGGGTATTGTGTGTAGAATTTTGAGGAAAAAATGAATTTAATCCCTTTTGGAATGAGGCTGTAACATAAAAAAATGTGGAAAAAGTGAAGAGCTGTGAATACTTTCCCGATGCACTGTATGTGAATATGGCACATTATTGTGAAGTGCAGTGTGGTGACGTGCACTTCCTGTCACATCACCGTACCGCCTTATTTAAGGCAGAGGGCATCCATATTCCGGAATCCTTGCCGGATGCCCATGCTGGTGCCTGCCACGTGCTGTCCTGTAAATAGTTCTAAAGCTGTGTTCGCCAACTCCATCCTGCCTCATCCTTCACCCAGGTATTTTACCATACATAACATTTGGCGATCGAGGATTAACTCATGGAGGCGTGCATTACACCGCTTCATCCCTTTCTCAAGCTCCCGGGTGAACCACCGGTTTTATGGCCGCATTGGCAGGAGGCCTATCAGATGTATATTACAGCATTGGACCTCGGGAAGCTCGATTGGGTGAGACCACGGGCGCTTCTCATTCACAACCTACTGAGGGCTGCAGAGTCCCATGGATGCTCCGTACGGTGGACTCATACAAGGAAGTTGTGGAGCTGCTAAATGTTTCTCCACCCCCGACAACATGACTGTTTGGAGAATTAGTTTTCCCCAGAGATACCAGCGGGTAGTTGAACCTAGCCACCAGTATGTCATTGACTTGAAGCAGCTAGCCAGTGAGTGTCATTTTGGACAGCTTGAAGATGAAATGGTATGCGACAAACTAGCAAAGCACATGTGTAACGCTGAGCTGTGTGCTAAGCTATTAATGGTGCCTAATGACTTAACGCTAGCTAAAGTAATGGAGCTAGCTCTTTGGTTGGAAGCTGCTGATAAGCTAGCTGTGAACCTAAATTGGCGTAAGCCACAGAAGACGCTGGAGCCACTTGACTCAGCTAATGTTGTGGACTCTGATAGCGAGGATAGCTCGGATTGAGATTTTTGGGAAATCAATGCTGCCAGCCAAACGTCTGCCCCGGGAAACTCCTGTTGCAGGGGTTGTGGGTCCGCGACACACCGCCATAAAGCTAGGAAATGTCCAGCTAGAGGAAAATGTTATAGCAGATGTGGACACTTGAATCATTATGCCAGGGTGTGCCGTTTGTCTTACCCGAGGAACCCAGGGGAGAAATCACCTCGCTCACCCCTGACAGACACTGGGAGCGAACGGTACGAAGAGCTAATGGACGCCCTCGCTTTCAAGTCGGCCAGTTCTCGCTCAAGGTCGGTACCCATGCTAATGAGCGACACCATGCTAGTCCCAGATGCCTCCGGTTCATGGCCACAGTTGGATGGGGGGTCTGCAGCTACTACGGTGAACACAACGTTTATAGAAGAGGACGGGGCCAGAATGACAAGCATGGAGTTACCACATGCTCAGCAGCACCACATTGGGCCGAGTAAAATTCCATTCCGGGTTGTGGACTTGGTTTGGGTACGGAGTGAAGATGGGCCAAACGACAGCCAGCAAAACATCAAGGATGTCTGCGCATTGTGGCTAAGCTGGGTGCAGCGTGCTTCGGATTGTCCGACGGCTCGTCGAGGCACACCAATCATCTTCAGCATGTCCAGGAAGACGCTCCAGGTGGCAAGGCTGGACGGGAGTCGTGATGGCAGTGTGGGATCCAGGCTCCGTCATCCAGAAGATCGGCCATCGCTCCGGGGGTCTGTGGTCTCCAGGGGCGTGCCTGCTGAGGTGCTGCCCTGGACCCCCCCCCCACATGCAAGTTGCAGTTTTTTCACTCAAATGACTGTGTGCGATAGCACTTTGTTTATAGTTTTGTTTTTTGTGCATGCATGTTATGATATGGATTATTTTGTGTGTTTTGTTTAGTTTAGGAGCATGCCATGTTATTTTAGTTTAATAAAGGATTTTTTTTTAGTTTGTTGAGTGGCAGAATAATCCACCCCGCCGTGCATGCTGCTCAGTAGTCCAACCGTCAGCCCCATTTTAGCTTATTTTGTGGTAATGTGTTAGGCCAGTTTGGTACATTGTTTTTCGTTATTTTAGTGCGTGACTCGGGTCCCAAATTTGGGGGGGTTTCAATTGTGTGTATGGTTTTGGACTTTCTAAATGGGGGGTATTATATATGAATATGGCACATTATTGTGAAGTGTGGTGTGGTGATGTGCACTTCCTGTCACGTCACCGCACCACCCTATTTAAGGCAGAGGGCATCCATATTCAGGCCTCTTTGCCGGATGCCCATGCTGGTGCCTGCCGTGTGCCGTCCTGTAAATAGTTCTTTAATAAAGCTGTGTTCGCCAACTCCATCCTGCCTCATCCTTCACCCATGTATTTTACCATACATAACAGAGGGGTGGGGAGGGGGGAAAGAAAGGAGAGAGGAACAGAGTAGACAAACAGACTAACACAACTGGAACATACAGAAGACAAACTGCCTTTTAGTGAAAAAGGTCTCGTCATGAGTCTGGTATCTGCACCTGTCAAAGGATAGACATGTGCGTGTGTGTGTGTGTGTGTGTGTGCGTGCGTGTGTATGAGAGCATGTGCAAAGTAAGTGTGTGAGTGGTTTGCCAGGAAACATACAATGAAGATGGCAGGTCAAAGCAACCCCCCCCCCCCCCGAAACCCCGAGCAAGGAAGAAAGCGCCACCAACACCCACAGAGCACAAATGTCCCAAGGCCAACAAGCCCCAGGCCAACAAGGCATCTGCCCCAGGAGGGAGAGCCGAGGGAGGCCAGGTCACCAAGTGGCCATCCCGGTGCACCTCCACCCCCGGACCAGCCAGCCCCCGCCTCCCCCAGCGGGGCCAATGCCAGGCCCCTGGCACCAGAAGGCCAGTGTCCCAATCCTGAGCCAGAGACCGGCCCACGTCCCCAGCGCAAGCCCCCCAGACACCCCCACAGTGTATCCGCATCAAACCCAGTGCCACGACACACACCCCAGGAACCCCCAGGCCACCACGCCCAAAGAAGGAGGCAGCGAGGCACAGGAGCCTCATGGGGGGCCAGCCCCCATAGTTCAAGGAAGCCCATGCAGCCAGGAGGTACCAGGAGGCACCAGGAGGTGCCACCCCCTCAGTCCAGCACCCCTCGACCAGCACACACGTCCATTCCCATGGATTCACACTCTCATGCTTTCACACACACCCACACACACTCACTCACTTTTAATCACCCTCTCCCCCACACAATTCCACACTCGCACTCCCACACCCAGACCGACCCACTCTCACCCACTCCCATACCTGCTCAATCTCGCTCCAACTCCCACTCGCCCTCACAGTTGCCTGCACCCACCCATGCTCACCCATACACACTCTCACTCACGCTCCTACTCACTCACATCCACTCGTGCTCTCCCCCACACACTCACCCACACTCATTCACCCTTAACACTTGGAGTGGCTGTGGCACAGATGTAGTTGTCATGAACGTGCACCGATGCCCAGCAGCGACCGGGGAGACTGCCGGCATGGACCAGCAGCCACACCCCTGCTAACCCACTTCGGGGCGGCCGCAGCCATGGAAGCAGATCACCACCACCAATGCCCATCCAGTGCAACTGATCAACTGACCACGATAAGCGCTCCAAGATGCCACGCGACACACAGAGCGCCACACAAATCCGACCCACCACCACCATCACCATCCCCACTCATCACTCCCTCTTACTCACTTGCTGTCTTGCTCGCTCACTCTCTCTCACTCCCTTGCTTGCACCTATTCATTCAGCAGCGCCCAGGGGTGACGACAACATGACAGGCCCCAGGTCACCAGCCAGGCCCCAGGCCCATGGCAGGAGGGCAGCCCCCCCAAGCTGGTCACATTTCTGTATTGTGCACATCATCAGTACGGTGTAGGCTCCAGGAGCTTTGGTATTCTTCAGAAGTGAAAGTATAAATCAGGCTTTGGTCCACATCTGATGCTAACAGTGAAGAATTAACAGGCATGGTCCCCTAAATATGGCTCTATGGTGCCCTCTAGCAGTGGCTTTATACTTTAAAAACATGCATGATGTTCTGAGATGTTTTTAGCTGTAACACCTGAGTAAATCTGCAGCAGCGAACGCTCCTCCTCCAGTGGAGCGCGAAACCCTGGCCATAAACTTTTAACCAAGTTTTTAGCTTCTTCGAAATCTTCACCGTTTTCTAGCACCACATCGTCTTCTGAACAGAATTTCAGGTTTTGTCTTAGTCGAGCAGCACTGAACCTCAGCACCTGGAACAGAAAAGGAACATTTATCAGATCAAAAATGATTGACAGCTTATAAAATAAGACATTAAGTAATCTGCTTTACTGCCTGAAGCTGTTTCTGTGTCATAGTCAATAATCATGTGGGACGAGCAGTTTGAGCACCTTTCTGTTCTCCACATGGAGGGCGAGGGCAACGTGGTCCCAGAAATAAAACACTGGCGACGTGACTTCCCGAGCCTCCATCTGTTTCAGATCAGGTCTGTGGATCAGCTCAGAGCTGGAGGAAAACACATCAGAAGACTTTAAACCACAGAACATCTGCCTGCAGCATCAGGATCGGTGTTTCAGTTTAATTCATCTCTACCAAAACTCGGAACCTTTCTGGAACGGTTGTCCTACAATTTTTGAGAACTCATGTTAATGATGATAATTTATGAGAAAAAAATTCAAATTTGCAAGAAAGAAGAAAAAGTCACAAATTCAAATTTAAAAAAGTAACAAATTCACATGAAAAAGGCTTTTTTTTTTTTTTAGAAAAAAGTACCAAATTAACAAAAAGAGTTGCAAATTTACACACACACACAAAAAAAAATAGCAAATATATGAGGGAAAGGTTGCAGTTTATAAGAATAAACCTGAATATTTATGAGAAATTCTGACAAATTTATGTGGGGAAAAGCTGCAAATATATGAGGAAAAAGTAGCAAATTTACCTGTAAAAGGCCACAAATTAACCAAAATAAAGTAACAAATTTATAAGGAAAAAGTAGCTAATTTATGAGGAAAAAAACAGCAAATTTGTGAGAAAAAAGAATTAAATTTACAAGTAAAAGCCTGCAAATTAACAAAAATAAAGTAACAAATTTACAAGGAAAAAACAGCAAATTTGTGAGAAAAAAGTCACAAGTTTACCTGAAAATAGGTATCAATTTCCCTGAAAATGGTAACAAATTTGTGAGGGAAAGGCAACAAATTTACAAGTAAAGCACCACAAATTAACAAAAATAAAGTAATTTGTAAAGAAAAAGCAAATTTGTGAGAAAAAAGTAGCAAGTTTATAAGAAAAAAAAGCAAATTTATGGGAAAAGTACCAAATATACAACAAAAAAGTAGCAAATTTATGAGGAAAATAAAAAGCAAATTTATGAGAAAAAAGTAACAAATTTACAAGTAAAAGGCCACAAATTAACAAAAAATGAAGTAATAAATTTATAAGGAAAAAGTAGCGATCTTTTTAAGTAGCAAGTTTACGAAAAAAGAAGCACATTTATGAGAAAAAGAAAGCAAATTTATGAGGAAAAACGTAAGAAATTTACAAGTAAAAGGCTGCAACTTAACAAAAATAAAGTAACAAATCTGTAAGAAAAAAACTGCAACTTTGTGAGAAAAAAGTTACAAGCTTACCTGAAAAAATATACCAATTTTATGAGAAAAAAGAAGCAAATCTACCTCAAAAAAGTAGCAAATTTATGAGAAAAATGTAGCAAATTTATAAGTAAAACGCCACAAATTAACAAAAGTAAAGTAACTATAAGGAAAAAGTAGCAAGTTTATGAAAACAAAAGAAGAAAAATTATCAGGAAAAAAGTAGAACATTTGTAAATAAAAGGCTGCTAATTTACTAAAATAAAGTAGCAAATTTATAAGGAAAAAGTAGGGAAAAAATGCTGAAGGTGATTTGAATTTTCCTCAAAAATGTTGAGTGTGAACTTGCATGACAGGCCCCCCTCATGGCTGACAGGGGTGATTGCATTTGCATAGTCCGACTTATAACCAGAAACAACCCTCCCTTCAGCATATAGGAGAATATCTTTGTTACGTGATCACATTGTAATGAACCATTTCTGTAAAGTACGTATTGCTGTGTGTATATGGGTTTGTTTGGGTTTGTTGTTTTTTGGGGGGGGGGGGGGAAGGTGCGGTAATAAGACCAGTCTACTCTATTTTCACCGCAGTGCCTTCACATTTGTCTTGTACTGCATCCCACCTGTGGGTCTGACACATGGCCTCCGGCCTCCAGATGAAGCACCCCTCTCTGTAGACACAGACGGCGTTGGGGTCATCTCTCAGTAGAGGAAACCTTGAGAAGAACAGATCATTGGCAGGACTGTGGACCAGCACGGCGTACACCACTTCCTTTGTGTACAGGTAAGTCCTGTAGACTCTCATGACTGGCTGATAGCCAGAACAGAACTGGAAACAACCAGAGGGGTTTTAGAGGAAGAGTTGTTACGAGTTAATGTTTCAGTTCTTTTAACTGAAGATACAATGGATGTTGTTTTTTCTATCAGGGATTGACAGGTTAGTCAGGTATGAATTTCCAGCAGAGAACTCATGGATAGATTGAATGGTTCAAATCAATTCTTTTTCAAAAGGTCCCCATCAAACTGGATGAAGACCATACCACGCTCTCCATCACTAAGAACATGGCTGGATTGTTGAAAAACTGGAAAACCTCCTTCAGAGTGAAAGCAATCATGACACTGTTAAACTTATCCCTGATATTTCCCACATCTCCAAGATACTTTCCTGCACTCCCACCAGGCTGTATACATCAGCAACCCCTTCCCTCGACAATTTTACCACTTACGCCCACGATCTGACTACACACTAGAAGACCACACCACACCAGCACAATGCTATTGCCATGTTTATCAGAGCGGTCAGTCCTGCTTCAATTCTTGGCCAACCCACACCGGTGTGTGTGGGTCCCACAACTTTGATACAATGCCACTGTTGCCGCTACGCTTCCCCCAGAACCTTCATATGATGCCACCATCGTCAACAACCACCACAACTTTACTGCAAGTTCTTAGGTCATAGCATGGTCTTCATCCAGTGTGAGGAGGGATTTAATGACTAAAGTTTTTCAGGTGTTAGACATCAGCCGATGTTAGTACCTGTTGGCTGTAGGCCTTTAGAACCTCCTCCAGGGGGAAGGTGAAGCGGTACGACCCCAGTCTGGACTTCTCACTGAAAGCCGGTGAGTTAGCAAACCTCCACAGGAAGTTCTGTTGTTCCACAGCCTGCTGCTCGGTCCGGTCCGGATACACCTTCTCCAGGAGCCTCGTCTCTGCCGACTGTATCTCCTCTCGTCCAACAACCAGACTCCACCACACCAGGGGGGCATCAGAGTTTTTGAACGGGTTTAAAAATCCTTCATCCCTCCTGATACCTTCTAACCCTTTTTGATCTGTGTCGTGTTTCACATGAGAAACATGAAACTCCGGGAGGGGGTAGTCCGGGACAAGCATTTCAAAGGGGTATTGACTTTCAAGACCAATACTACGAACTTGCTCTTTCAAATCAATAAATTTCAGATGCTGATAGTTTACAAAACGTTCTATTTTCCCCCTCCGGTTTAATTGTGTCTGCATGATCGGATGTGGTGCAAGAAATCAGAGGATGAAAATTAACTTTCCACCACAGGGGACAACTGTTCTGATTGGAAAATGCTCAAAACAACGATAACATGAGAGGAAGTTTTAAAAAAGAGCTGTGACGGTCTTTTGACGCTACAGTATCATGCCACATCCACAGCTTGAGCCGGTAGAAGTGTACATGGACCATAACCAGTGAAGTCACAACAAATGATTGGCATATGTGCTGGTCAACGTGTCCAACCAGTAGGGGTGGGGGGTGGGTAAAAAATTGATACAATATAGTAGCTATTTATGTTGACAATATTGCATCACTCCAAAGACAGCAGTATCACTACATTTTAATAAAAGTGTGAGTAAATGATGGCAATACAAACTCAGCTTTTCAGGTATGAGTAATAAAGCCAGGTGACTTTACAGTGCACTAGATGGTGCTAAAGTCTCAATGTCTGATCATTTAAGCACAGCAAAGAAGCAACTTTGAGATCTAGCCACAATTTAACAAAACAAAGATCGGAATGGGAAATCATTGAGTATGACATTGCAATACCCAGCACACATATCGCAAAACTGTGACAATATCACAACATTGTCGAAGTATTGGGATTACATTGTATCTTGGTCCAAGTATTGGGCTAATATCATATCATGAGCCAAGCAATTCAATTTCAACTTAATTAAATTCAACTTATTTATATAGCACCATTTCACAACAGTCATCTTATAGCACTTTCAAACTAACTAACTAACTAACTAACCTGCACTTATATAGCGCTTTTCTAGTCACAAAGACCACTCAAAGCGCTTTCATTAATACTAACCCTCTATTCTAAGGGCCTATAGGAAACAGATATCTAGGGACAATTTAGAACAGCCAATTAACCTAACATGCCTGGTGAATATATAACATGCCTGGTGAATATCGTACTGTGGTCCAGTCATCAGGTCAATACTGTATTGTGGCCAAAGGGTCGTACAAATATTGTATCGTGGCTCCAGCAATGGTATAATACTGTATTGCAGTCCAAGAATCAGGTGAAAATCGTATCATGGAACAAGTATCAGTCTAATTTCATAGTGTTGTCAAAGTATTGGGATAATATTGTATCGTGACCAATATTTGGATAATATTATATTGTGGGGCCTCAGGCGATTCCCACTTCTTCTAACAAGTCATCCAAAATGGAGCCTGGTAAGTACATTTTCTCCTTTATCATCAAAACTAAAGAGCAAGTTATGTTTCTGGATTTGAGGATTTAAGAATTGAAGTAAATGGTGTAATTCCTGATTATGTGTTTACTTGTCACTAACAACGCAAGTTTAAAAGTTCAGTACAAGCTCATTGAAGTGATCACCTTGAAGTGGCCACTCCTCATTTGTATGAAGAACAGAGGACCTCAGCTCCGGGCTAACAAAGGACAGATAACACCACCACTCACAATTCTAGACACAAAGCTGCACAGATAATGAATGGGGAGTGGAGATACACACGCCTGGACATGTACCATAAATCACTTGTTTATATCTTCATAGACTGAAGGTGTCTTTAGCTCTTGGTGATGAGCTGTCTTACAGGCATGTTAAATAGCTACAAAAGTGGGCGGGGCCAGAATGGCAGTACCTCCTTCTAACAGGGACATAAAAATTAACCCAAAGTTCTTCTGTGATTCTTAGTTTCTTTTTGGCATGTGATACATCGGGTATTAGGAGGGTGTTAGTAACTAGTTACATGTATGCAAGTAACTATTACACAAAGTTGTAGACTACTTCCTTTTCACTTACTTGAGTACATTATCTGATTACCACCTCTATTGAAGCAGAAATGAATAAATAGCTCTAATACTATTCTCCTTCAATGACACTGAACTGAGCAGAAGTTTCTGAGGCTGCTTCTGATAAAGTGGATGAACGAAGGATGACACCAGGTGGCTCTGAGTTGCAGTCACTTATGCTGAGGAGGAACAAGACGACCATAAACAGGCCGTTAACATGTCTGTGGAATGATAATCAGCACATTACTGTCTACCAGATCTCCTCAGAGCAGTCGGTGCGCTTCTTCTTCTTTTTGGTTTAACGGCGGTTGCCATCCAGCTTATGGTGCTTTACCACCACCTTCTGCTCTGGAGTGTGGATCAAAGTGTGCAGTACCCCTGAAGCCAAAAAAAAAAAAAAAATTATACACAACTAAATTCTCCTTTAAACCCCAATTTTCATTAAATACTTTAACACAGCCTTCACCTGTGCCCATTTCCTCATACTTAAAAACCCTCTTAATGTAAAGTCATTGATTCCCTCTTTCCACAGCAACTCCTTCAACACCTCCCTTTGTGCCTCATAACCCCTACAACTTGACAGCACAGGTTCCACTGTTTCATCCTCCTGACAGCTATCACATAGACCTGACTCATGTTTACCTATTATTTAATGAGCAGTGTCCTACTCTCAGTCTAGTGAGTATTGTCTCCTCACTCGTTTCCACTTCTCAACCGGTTCATTTTCACACTTTTTTGGATTGTATGACACTGTCTACCCCTTTCCTCTATGTCCCAACCTACTTGCCATATTTGATGAATTTTGCCCCAAATTATACTGTATATTCTGCCTCATTTTACCAAAGCTAGTCTGTTTGTCTATAGTTTCCTTTTTAGTGCATTCTTTGCCAACTCATCACCCTTTTCATTCCCCTTTATACCAACATGAGCTGCAACCCATACAAATTTTACCTGCATTCCATTATCTGCAACTCTCCTAATAGACTGTAATACCTCATACAAAATATCTTGGTGACTTTTTGACTGAAAAGATTGTATGCTTGATAGCACTGATAATCTGAACAAATTACTACCTTACCTGGTTTTAACTTTTCAACCCATAATAAAGCTTCCCACACAGCCACCATTTCCACTGTATACACCCCCAGCATGTTGGAAGCTCTTTTGCAGACTTTTATTTCCCTAGGTGGAATGGCTACTCCAAACCAAACAAATCCACTATCAGAATCTTTAGCCCCATTTGTATAAAAAAATAAGTAAGCAATTACTGTATTTTTCTTCCACAAAACAGAAAAAAAAAACACTCACAGTCCACTCACTGCTCACAGATGAAAAAGGAGGAACAGCAACCGCCTTGTTTACTTCCTGTTGAACTGCCCGAGGGTGTTCCTGTCATTGTTCAGCAAGTGGCGACATTCAGCAGTGAAACTTCCTGAAAACATTAAACAAGTTCTGAACTTTTCTTCATCTTCTTCTGTCCCAGTTGTGTTGAATCCTCTCAGACTGACTGGAAATGAGAAAATAAGAGCCTGTGAACTCTGCTGCTGCTGAGATGAATGATGGGGGTTATCTGGAGGTTAATGCCCTCTGCTATCAGCTGTTCTCAGGCAGTTAAGCACAATCAATCAGTTACAGGACACGTGTCAGCTGACTGATCACATTAACATCACATCATGTCTGTAATCACTCTGGGTTTTATGGCAAGTTTATTTGTATAGCACATTTCATGTACAAGCCAATTCAAAGTGCTTTACAGAGAAAAAACATTAAAGCATTATAGCAAGTTGCAAAAGGAATACATTGTGGAGAGTGTGCTCAAGGATGAGACTGAGTTTATTCCTCAGATTCAGCTTTATTCACAGATCACATACTCCAACAATCTCAAAGAAAGAAAAGAGGAAGTATAATCTCACATCTGGGTTTTATACCCCGGACACGAAACAGCAGTCACATGGTGTTTAATCAAACATACACTCACATGGTACTTAATCCCAATCACAAAGTAACCCCTTTGATCTCACACCATTGTCCTTTAGTCTCTGGTGGTCCGGAAATCCCTCCAGGTCGTCTCCCTGAAACAAAGGCCGAATCTCACACTCTTCCGTTGTCTCTCAGAGGCTCAGTCCCTTTTGTTCCATGAGACGTGTAGCACACAATAAACATACAGCGATATATTTGTGGAGAATATGTAACCAACATATGTGCCACAACATAAGAATTTAAAAGCAAACTAAAAAATAAGTTAAACCCTTGCACTCTGGTCAATTTCCCTACAAACGCCAAAAAATAACGTACCCAAAGTAAATCAAAAGCTGTTCTTCAACCCTTTGCAGCATCTTCATGGGGTTGGTCTCATTTAAAAGAAAACACTTTGAATTTTTTGGCAAAACAGTCATAATCTCTCTAAGTGCTCCTACCACTGAGTAACAGTCATCTAAACATACTGAACTTGAAGAAAATAAATTTCGCCTGGGTGTTTTTTTTTGATACAAATGCTTGCAAATAACACACAGCTTCAGATACTGGCTGGAAAATGCAACAGAAATGTAGAACCAAGTGTTATCCAGCTGAGGTCAAAATTTTGTAACAATACCACAAAAAATGAATATATTACACAGCTTTTTTCTTAGGTTGTTCCCAGGTGTTTTTGAACTGTGCCAAATTGTGCCAAATGGCACAGTTTGGAAAAACGTCTAACTTTTGAATGATTCAATATAGAAGCTTCATCTTGGGCTCTAATGAAAGGTGACACTCAGGGCTGTGTGTGTGTGTGGGGGGGGGGTTGTTTATTCATTCATGAATGAATGAATGAACAAACAAGCCCCCACACACAAAGAAGCATGCCACGTAAAAAATGTGTGGCTTTTTTTTTACAAGAAAAAATAACCTACAGTGCACAAAAAATTATACTAGAATATCTGTAATGTAGAAGATAACAACTCCCACCCACCCACCCACCCCTGCTACAGAGGACGGACATCGCCCATCGTTACATGACGGAAAGCGGTGACGGTGTGACGGTGCGCCGCGGTCTAATACGCACAGTTGCACTAAAATATCTGCAATATATCTGCAATCCGCTACAGAAGAGTAGCGGGGGGGGGGGCGTTCACAACACGACGGGGGGGCCATTCGCAACATGACGGACCCGGACCGCTCCGGTCCGGGTCCGTCATGTTGCAATAATGCACAGCTGTAATTTACCGATCGGTCAAAAGTCATTTGGATTACAATTTTCAGGGATAAAGAATAATTTAGCTTATAACACTGACCTGTCCACAACAGCAATGTCGCTGGCGAACTTCTCTTCCTCATTGTCAGACGAACATGATGCTGGTCCGCTTGTTACGGACTCATGGTTCTGGTCACGCGACCCGGTCAAACCATAATTCCATTATTGCGGTTTTGCGCTTCCATAATTGTGGTTTTGGCGAACGATTTTTCAAAACAAATAAGAACAGTAGTTAGAAAAAACAGACTGGCGAACGCCTGTGTGTCACCCAGCCTTACACAAAACAGCTTTCGAACTTCTGTGCTTCAATTGGCTGGCTGTATTCGCAGCCGTTGGTAGGCGGGTCCTTCTTGCTAGGTTTTCAGTCATTGGTTCTTCAAGGTTTCAGAAGCCCAATTCAAGGCTCTTATTAGTCGAATGAGAGGTCAATCACATCTAAACCAATCAAAGCACTCCTTTGGCTTTCTGTTTGCGGCTGTGTCTGTAGTGGAAGAACGGAAATGCAGCTTTTTTTTTTTCAGTACCTCCTAGGATGCCCTCGTGCGCCCTAGGACGCAGAGACGTGTCCGTCCGCGGTACACCGAAGTGCAACAGGTTAAAGAGAAACAGCAACAAGCTAAAATGGAATAAGATAGAAAATAAGACCTTCAGTTATCAAGCTCCTCTCCTGTGGAACCAGCTGCCAATCTGGATTCGGGAGTCAGACTCGAGCTCCGTTTTTAAGAATAGGGTTAAAACCTTCCTTTTTGATATAGCCTATTGTTAGGGTGGGATCAGGTGCCCCTAAACCCTCCCTTAGTCCTTAGTTATGCTGCTAATAGGTTAAGACAGCCAGGGGACCTCCAACAATGCACTGGGCTTTAATCCTTTCTTCACTTTCAATAGCCAAGTTTTGGGTTTTTTTGTTTGTTTTTTTTAAATGGCGCTGGAGGCAGGGCGGCCGTAACAGCAGCAACTCTCTTTTGTCTTTGTGTTTCTATCTGTTTATACCTGTATATAGTGTGTCTCTTACTAACCAGGGCTCTGTAGGAATACTCGGACTAAGACTGGACCAACTTTTATCTCTATTTAGCCAGTCTTTTTTTCTAGTTTTCATCGCTTTTTCTCTTCCTCGGACAATGGAGATCAACAGAGGTGGGTGTGGACGCATTGTTTACACACGTGAACAGTTGATTGCGCTGAGGAGGCCGGAGCCTGAAGAGCTGCGGCCGGCAGTGAAGCCCCTCATCCCGGATGAGCTGAAGAGGAGACACCGCGGGCGAAGGGCTGGAGCGAAGGTGAGGAGGAGGAGGAGGAAGCATAAGCCGGCTGTACCAATGTCATCAGCGGGAACGTGCGTTCCCTGGGAAACAAAACAGATGAGATCACAGCGCTGGTCAGGACACAAAAGGAGTATCGTGAGTGTAGTTTCATGTGTTTTACGAAGACGTGGCTACACTCACAGATCCCGGATGTAAACGTAGAGATACCTGGCTTCAAGACCATAAGGGGGGACAGAGATGTGATAAGCAGCAGGAAAAAGAGAGGAGGAGGAGTGGCACTTCTTGTTAACGAGCGGTGGTGTCATCCCAGGCACATTTATGTGAAGGAAAAGTGCTGCAGCCCGGACATTGAACTGCTGGCTGTCAGTATGAGACCTTATTATATGCCGTGAGAAATGAAGTGTGATTTAATTGTTATCGTCTACGTCCCTCCGCCAGCTGATGCAGCGGTGGCCTTGACGTCATCAGCTCCACTGCGGCCACATTACTGGAGAAGCACCCGGATGCATTCATGGCCATCACAGGTGATTTTAACCATGTCTCAGTGGGAAAAAACTTTACCCAACTTTCACCAGTTTGTTGACTGTCCCACCAGAGAAAACAAAGCACTGGATCTACTGTATGCCAACGTCAGGGATGCATATAGTGCCACAGCTCTACCCCCCATTGGTAAATCAGATCACCGCATGGTCATGCTAACACCCAAGTATGTCCCCCTTGTGCAAAGGCAGCCTGCTTATACACAGACTGTGAGGAGGTGGACACAGGAGGCTGCTGATGCACTACAGGACTGCTTCGAGACGACAAACTGGAGCGTACTCTGTGAACCACATGGGGTGGACATAGACAATATGACCGACTGCATCACTGAATACATTAGATTCTGTGAAGACAAGACCATGCCAGCTCAGACTGCACACTGCATCTCCAACAACAGACCATGGGTCCCCAGTGACCTGAAAGCACTTCTGAACAAAAAGAAGAGAGCTTTTAGGGCTGGAGACAAGGAGAAACTGAGGGGAGTGCAGCATGAGCTGAGAGAGATGCTGAGGAGGTGCAAGGACAATTATAGGAGGAAGCTGGAAGAGAAACTCAGGCAAAATAACACTAAAGATGTGTGGGAGGGAATGAAACAAATCACTGGGTACAAGGGGAGAGTCAGGCAGTCATCTGGGAGCCAGGAGACAGTTGAGGAACTGAATCTGTTTTTAATAGGTTCAACTCACAGTCTGTCACCCGAGCAACACAACCAGACCCCCACACACACCCTCCCCACCCACGCTCCCGGGCAGAACCTCTCTCCATCTCCCTCCTCCTCCTCCTCAGGGGGCACCAGGACCCTCCCTCACTTCACGGTGACTACAGATCAGGTGGAGAAACAGCTGGAGAGACTCCGTCAGCGGAAGGCTTCGGGCCCGGATGGCATCTCCGCTAGGATCCTGAGGACCTGTGCCAACCAACTACAGTGGGGAAAAAAAGTATTTAGTTAGCCACCAATTGTGCAAGTTCTCCCACTTAAAAGATGAGAGAGGTCTCCAATTTTCATCATAGGTATAGCTCAACTATGAGAGACAAAATGAGAAAAAAAAATCCAGAAAATCACATTGAAGGATTTTTAAAGGATTTTTATTTAAAAGATCTGATACTACCGTATTATCCTAACAGAGCACTACGCTCCCAAAATGCAGGATTACTTGTAATACCTAGAATCTCCAAAAGTACAATGGGAGGCAGAGCCTTCAGTTATCAAGCTCCTCTCCTGTGGAACCAGCTGCCAATCTGGATTCGGGAGTCAGACTTGATCTCTGTTTTTAAGAATAGGGCTAAAACCTACCTTTTTGATATAGCCTACAATTAGGGAGGGATCATGTGTTTCTGAACCCTCCCTTAGTTATGCTGCTAATAGGTTTAGTCAGCGGGGGGACCTCCAATAATGCACTGGGCCTCACTCCTTCCTTCACTCTCAATGAAATATTTTTTTTTTTGCTGGTCATTAACATCTGTTTGTTCTCTCCCATAGATTGAGTCGCCATCGTGCTGTTTGCTCTCTATATGTCTGTTCTTTTCATCTTCTCTGTCCCTTCACCCCCCAGCCAGTCGCAGCAGATGACTGCCCCTCCCTGAGCCTGGTTCTGCTGGAGGTTTCTTCCTGTTAAAAGGGAGTTTTTTCCTCTCCACCTTCGCCAAGTGCTTGCTCACAGGGGATCGCCTGATTGCTGGGGTCTTTCTGCAACTGTGGGGGTTCCCCCTACAGTTGATAGTGCTATGAGATGACTGTTGTTGTGAAATGGTGCTATATAAATAAAGATGAATTGAATTGAACCTTATACACCACGGACTTTCAGTACAACACTGAGTCATGTCACCTGCAAAAATTCTCTGATGACTCAGCTGTTGTGGGGTGTATAAGAGGAGGAGAGGAGGGGGAGTACAGGGCACTGGTAGACAGATTTGTGGAGTGGACGGAACAGAATCACCTGAGGTTGAATGTCAGCAAGACCAGGGAGATGGTGATTGACTTCAGGAAGAGGAAGGCTCCTTCTCAGCCACTGCAGATTAGGGGGAGGGATGTGGGAGTGGTAGAAGACTACAAATATCTGGGTGTCAGGATCAGCAGCGGGTTGGACTGGAGATCCAGCACCGATGCTGCGCACAAGAAGGGGATGAGCAGACTCTATTTCCTGAGAAAGCTGAGATCCTTCAACGTGTGCAGCAGGATGCTGGAGCTTTTCTACCAGACTGTTGTCGCTGGTGCCATCTTCTTTGCTGCGGTCTGTTGGGGTAGCAGCATCAGGGTCAGAGATACCAACAGACTTGACAAGATTATCAAGAGGGCTGGTTCTGTAATTGGTCTCAGACCGGAGACCTTTGAGACAGTGGTGGAGAGGAGAACACTAAATAAACTGCAGTCCATCATGGACAATCCTGATCACCCCCTCCACCACACACTAGATAGACAGCGAAGCACTTTCTCCAGTAGACTACTACATCTTCGTTGTCGAATGGCCAGGTACAGGAAATCTTTCCTGCCACATGCAATTTCACTGTGCAATAACTCACTATGATGTTGTATTCTGGTCATAGCTATGCTGCCACACTGCACCTTACAGACTAACTGGTACCTCACATTTCACTCTGCTCCTGATAGTCCTCCTTTGTGCAATGGGATGATTCATGTGTTTATACGGGTCATCATATATTAAGCTATGGTGTATATAGGTTCTATAGTCGTGTTAGTTTCTTTTTTTTAACTTTCCATGGGTAATCCCTTTGTCTGTCGTGTGTGTGTTTCTGTTGTTTGGTTGTCAACTGTCATGCTGCTGTTACACTGTAATTTCCCAGTTTGGGATCAATAAAGTACATCTATCTATCTATCTATTATCTATCTTAAATTTCTTCAATCTGATTACAATTCAGATTAGAACTTTACTGTTTACATGGATCCTGAAAAAGTTGATCCGATTAGGACGTGCATTTTCATGTGTCACATGGTTGAACAGACTAAATCATTTTGACATGCGCACAATTATCTGACATACATTACACTTGTAATTTCCCAGTTTGGGATCAATAAAGTACATCTATATCTATCTATCTATCTATTCTGGAAATAGTAGTACAAGAAGCAACTTCTGATGTAAACAAACCCCGCTTCGTGTCTTTCTCTTTTTGAAATGGGCCTGTATTGTGTTATTCAGACTGCACTTTTGCTTCTGCTGGTCTCCGTAATGAAGCTACAAGTACATACTTCTGCATATGATGAACAGAAGGAGACAGCAGGACGATACAGACCAGTTTTGTTTTACTCGCGCCATGTCTTCCGCTAGCTGCTGTAAAGGTGGAAATACGTCACGTCGACGTGTGGCTGACATACAGACATGCGCAGTAAACATATTTTCTGCCCAACCTTCGGAATAAGTGTTTATATGTGCACCAATTGGATTAACAATTGGCATTACCCACCTGTCTTAATCAGAATTAAATTTTGATCCAAATGAGTGTGATCGGGTCAGAATATTCAAATTGCCGTGTTTACATGAAGTATTTTTATTCCGATCAGGCTTTTAATCTGGTTACCTGTGTCCATGTAAACATGGCTATTGAAATATTTTTGCTGGTCATTAACATCTCTTTGTTCTCTCCCATAGATTGAGTCCCCAACATGCTGTTTGCTCTCTACATATCTGTTCTTTTCTTTTCCTTCTCTATCCCCTCACCCCCCCAGCCAGTCACAGCAGATGACTGCCCCTCCCTTAGCCTGGTTCTGCTGGAGGTTTCTTCCCGCTAAAAGGGAGTTTTTCCTCTCTACCGTCACCAAGTGCTTGCTCACAGGGGATCATCTGATTGCTGGGGTCTTTCTGCAATTGTGGGGGTTTCCCCTACAGTTGAAAGTGCTATGAGATGGCTGTTGCTGTGAAATGGCGCTATATAAATAAAGATGAATTGAAAGTGCAAGAAATAAAAGTTACAGTGCGTTGTGGGAGACTCACAATTATTCTACTAAAAGGCAGTGGCAAACAGGAGAGTTTTTAACCTGGATTTAAAACAGCTGAGAGTTTCAGCAGCCCTGATGCTTTCTGGGAGTTTGCTCCATATGCGAGGAGCATAAAAACTGAACGCTGCCTCACCATGTTTGCTTGTAACTCTGGGCACAGATAGTAGACCTGACCCTGATGACCTGGAGCAGCAGCAGGTGATTTGTTAATTTATTACACGGTAGGTGGGGATTATTCACCAACTTAGCATGAGGTACAAATGGATAAATGTAAATTATGTTCAAATACTCAAGAATAAAAGTGCAAAGATATGATAAAAGATGCCAATTTAAAAATAAAAAGTAGCAAATCACAATTTATTTACACAGATGAAAATTTTAACCAGCATAGATGAGCACTGCAAATTTATGAGAAAAAAAGTTGAAAATTTAAAGGAGAAAAAAAACAACTTTGAGAATAAAGTTGAAAATTTGCAGAAAAAAGTTGCAAATTTATTAGGAAAAAGTCACACAAGTTTTTGAGAAAAAAAAGCTGCAATTCTATGAGAAAAGAGTTGAAATTTACAGGAAAAAATTAATTTCACAAGAAACTCTCATTCCCCATGTTTTGTCTACGCCAAAGGCGAAGCCGGAGTGTCCTCTCCAGTGATCCGGTGTTCTACCTTCCAGCGTTGGGCGTTGGTAGGATTCAAGCCTGGGCAGGAAGATATGGAGGACAAGATGTTGCCCATGCAGCATGTCCCCCCTCTCCACGTCACTGATGAATCCAAAGGAACAGCAGGGCTGCTACAGTTTGGCACCAGCGTCGTCGCAGGAGCTGCCAGAACGATGTTGAGCACAACAGAGAACTGCCTTAGGGGCTCCAACTCCGGATTTTTCCTCAGGGTTGACTCCCGAAGCCTTTCCCGTGACCGGGTGTGCCGCAAGGCAGCGGAGGTTTGAAATCAGGGTTTACCTTCCCCTAGATGGGCTACCTTCCCAGGTTGACGAGCCACCATCTACCCAAAGCATCTGGTTTTAAGGCGCCAGAGATCCGCCCTCGCCCCTTCTCCTATTAGTAAAAGCAGTTCCTCCGGGCTTAGAGACTAAACCACACGGGCAGGCTAGAAGTTGGACTTATGCCCCATTTCCACCAGTATCACCTGGGCTTTACTTTTTTTTACTTGTTTCGGTTTTTCGCCATTTCCACCCAAGTCCTCACGGTTTAACCGTTACGATTTTCGTGCCTGTTCAGAGGCAGGGTACAGCCGAGCGAAAAGCGAGGTGTGATTTTACGTCAATCGACTGCTAAACGCTGATTGGTCAGGGCGTAACGTCACCAAACGCGTCCGTTTTGTTTTCTGTTGAAGCTACACGACCGCCATTTGTAATTTCAGCGAGTAACTGCGGTGACTGGATTCACAATTGTGTTCTCATATAACGATGTCCACGCGCAAGTTTATTCCATGAACAAACGAGGAGGTGCGGACTTTTCTGTCCCTCGTAGCCGATGACTACATCCAGAGCGAGTTGGTGGGGCAACTCGCAATGAAAAAATATACCAGGAAGTGTCCGGCCTGCTAATTTGGACTCGACACGGCCACGCAATTGGAAAACGGTGACGGTGTGTGTTGTTTTGTTATTGTCCGTCTTCTTGCCTTTCGGTCAAAAGCGCACTTTATTTAAGCAATAAAGAAAGTTGTTTGATTGTGGGCAATTGTGGTGATGGCTAGCCCGCTAATAGCTAGCTACCTCTGTACCTTGCTGCTACCTCGCATCAAGCTGCTGAATCGCGCTTTTATTTCAGTATTCACGTGAACAATACGCTGACGTAAGCTTATGGTATTCTGGTTAAAAAGTTTTGTGTTTGCGGTACATGTTGCACTTTGTTTGTGAGCTTTATTGTGTGTTTTTTCCTTCTATACACAGTTTTCAAATCCCTTGGGGTCCGCCTCACTGGACTGCCCCGGCATCTCCCGGTCAAGTGCTGGTAAGGCACAACAAACTGAAAATTACCACCCGGTTGTTTTTATATGTCATTGTTATTTTCTATAGACGCATAATAAGGAATTTAAAATGTCTTTCTACGTTTATAAAAATACTAGATTCAGGGGTGTTCATAGCCACAGTGGCCCAGTGTTATAGGTGTGTTGGTGGTGGAAATACTGTTGTATTTTCACAAAAAAAAAAAAGGAGCACATGTACCGACTTCAAATCAAAATGCTTGATTGAAATTCTTCAAGTCAGCTAACACTATTAACCCATTCTGATTTATGAGGCCACAGTACAAAGAAATTCTTTTAAAAATAACCCATTAAATCAAAATACTTTTTACAATTAATCCTTTTTGAAATGAAGGGGGGCCTAACCACATCACCACAGAAGTTGCTTATAGTCCACTCTACTGCGGGGTAGCAACATGACAGTAGAGCTTAAATACAGCAACGCAGCATCCCACCACAGGCTTTCAACAGTTTAATTCCATAATATTTTTTCTGACATGTTTTGATCCAGTGTTATCTAAATACAATGACTTCTGTCTTTCATATAGGCAAGCTGAAAAGCAAAAAGATTGCAGACCTTGCATCACTGATGGCCCAGAATCATGCTGAGGAGATGCGGATCCATGAAAGGATGCTCGAACAGCATCAACGGCAGCACGAACAGCGCGAAAGACACCTGCAGTTAGCCGCATTAAGAAGGGATGAGCTGACAGAGACGGCTTCCTTCCACGGAGCCTTCCTAAACCATTTTGGCAGTCTGGTCGAAGTACTGAAAGCTCCCCATTTGTTAACATGTTTTGGGAATATTTGTAATGTAATAAAATGTTAGTCTTTTGGATAAAAGTGTGGTTTGTATATTATAACACTGGATGATAAAGGCGAATAATTACATACACATTCCATTGCCTCATATGACCCTAATCCTGCTGTTCAGCCATAAAGGTGTCAAGATTTTTAATGGTAATGTAATTGTTTTTGTTAAATTTAATAAATATTACCACTGCTGTATCCATTGCTCTACATTGGGTACAGTTTTTAAGTAAAATTGTAAGCAGTTGCACAGGTGTAATTTACATTCAGCAGTAGACACTGATAAAGGTAAAAGTCGAATTAGGTAAAAGGTAAGTACATGTGAATTGAATGTTATATCGGCATTCCAAATTCTGAGAATTCCAATAAATTATAAGCAGTCTAGTATAATATAAAGTGAAAATACCCATACATGTAAACCCAAATATAACATTTTTGATGTTGTAAACGTTGATGTGAATATGATAAACCTATGCTATTGTGATTCAATAGATCCATAGTGATCTTTGGTTTGAAAAAGAAAATTATAATTTGGTGTTGGGCAGTGTGACAATGTCACAGTATTTAGTAGGATTAAAAAAGTTTCATCATAAAAATTCTAGGTTCATTGGCAATTCCATCAAACCAAAAGTGAGTTGTCTAGCTGCAGCATTTTTTTTTTTTTGGAGTCATTTCTACGTTGTTTTAGTGTGTAATTAGCCACCACTGAACAGATAACCCTTATAAATAACAATAGATGGGAAAAATGATACTCAAATGATACACAATGGGCCTAGATTTAGATTGGCTTTTTTATAATATTATAAATTATTTGGTAAGTTAAAGTTAACTGGAAGTATAACAAGTTTCCACATATAATTCCAAGGTCAATTGGCAATTCCATCAAACCAAAAGTGAGTTGTCTAGCTGCAGCATTTTCTTTGCAGTCATTTTCTACGTTGTTTTAGTGTGTAATTAGCCACCACTGAACAGATAACCCTTATAAATAACAATAGATTGTACAATGATACTCAAACGATACACAATACAAAAAATGGGCCTAGATTTGGATTGGCTTTTTTATAATATTTTTAATTATTTTGTAAGTTAAAGTTAACTGGAAGTATAACAAGTTTCCACATATAATTCCAAGGTCAATTGGCAATTCCATCAAACCAAAAGTGCGTTGTCTAGCTGCTGCTTTTTTTGGGAAGTCAGTTTATCATCAGTGTATCATTATTACACAATACACAAAATGGGTCTAGATTTGGATTGGCTTTTTTATAATATTATAAATTATTTGGTAAGTTAAAGGGGTTTAGGATTAAGCTTCTGCATTATTTTAAATTACCCCGGTGTTTCAGCATTTAATTAACCGTCTGTTAACATTTAACCGTTTTGAACAACAGAGGCGACGTAGTTTAAAAGTGCACAACATTTTATTTAAAAAACACGTTTGACATATGTATGCACATGAACACTGAACAAATGAAATGATCTCTGCTTCATATGCAGCTGCTTCAGATTCCTCCTGGGCAACCGCTATTCTCCTCTCCTGCTCCGTGTGTTGTCTCAATCCACGTCGTCTTCTCCTGTAAAATTCTCTTGTCTCGTTAAAGATATTCATTCTGTTAAAAACCGTGGAAATCCTCCGCTCGTAATCCGCTATTTTTTTCTGTGTTGTTGAGGAGTCGGTCGCGTTCTTTACTACGTCAGCAGTGTAGCGCCACCTCGATCCCGCCCACCCCAGCAATACTCGGCTTTCCGCGGTTGTGATGGAGGCGCAGCCGCGGGAGAAACAAGTAGTAAAGAAAAGAAAAGAGTAGCGCAGAACTATATAGTGGAAATGTGGCTTTAGTTGTCAGAGGCTTTTCGAGACGCACGCCGTAAGGAGCATTTTATGAGCACTGGGAGCTTAACCCCAGTGCCGCTCCTGGCTATGACAACCTTGGAACCTTTCACAAGAAAACAGCTTGCAAATTTATGAGAATAAAAGTCGCACATTTTTAAGAAAAAGTTGCAAAACTGTAAGAAAAAGTCAAATTTTTAACAGTCACAAATTATGAAAAAGTTTCAAATATATGGGAAAAAGTTAAAAATTTACAAGAAAAAATTAGGAGATTAATAAGAAAAAGGTCACAAATTTTTAACAAAATGTCACGGTTCCTGTGTGCACTCTGTCCCTCGCTCTCCCTCTGATTAGGCTCATCCTCTGCAGCCTCCTGCTTCACCTGTGATTAATCAGGGAAGCCTTTAAATAGGAAGCTTTCCCTTCACTCTGCCTGGTGACGCTGATCTACTCACAAACCTGAACTGAATTCCATGTTTTTCTGCTCTTTCGTATTTTGTGATATAAATATTTTTTGCCTGCTTTAGACTCTGAGACTGCCTGCCCCTAGTGATGGCCAGATGAGGCTTTCTAGAGAACTTGAGGCCGTTCATCAAAATGGCTCTTATAGACAAGGCCTCATGTGGAAACTTCATTTTCTCTACTAGGCCATCAAGTGGACAAAATGTATACAACATGCAGATTTTTGGAAGGGAATTATTAGTTTAATGTGAATTTTTTTTCCCATTTAAATAAATGCAGTCTTTTAAGAAATATCAGTGATCATAAGTGAAAAAAGAATAATAAATCCCAGGTGACTACAGTGAATGTGCTTGTGGTACTTATTCATTTTTATTAAGAAATAACTTTTCAACAGTCTTTGGACTAAGGCGATTTCATTTTTTCTTTTTTTTTTTTTTGAGATTATATCTCCAGCTTTGAAGAATACTCTCACAGAGCAGAGAGGATGCAGGTGTGCAAAGAAAGGCTTCTGCAACTTTGTACAGTGTCGGATAGACAAGCTTCTGTCTCTCCCAGTACATTCATGCACATTCACCTCTCCTTATTGTCATGCAGGGCACAATAGTGCCTCCACATAACGATGTTATTGTTGTATCCAAGCTCTTTGAAACACAAAAGACACTTCACTGCAAATAAAAATAAATTATAAGGATGGCCCAGCTAGGACTTGAACCCCAGCTTCCCAGTTGCAGAACAGATGCTTTATCTCTAAGCTATTAGTGATGGCTAGTTGAGGCTTTCTTGAAGACTTGAGGCTTTTCAACAAAATTGTTCATATAGACAAGAACTCATGTGAAACTTCATTTTCTCTACTAGGCCAGGTAGTCGACAAAATGTATACAACATGCAGATTTTTGCGAGGGCATTATTGGTTTAATGTGTATTTTTTTTCCATTTCAATAAATGTGCTGTCTTTTAAGAAATATCAATGATCATAAGGGAAAAAAGAAATAATAAAACTGGGGTGACTCCATTGAATGTGTCTGTGTTACTTAGTGTGCTTGTACTACTTAGCCATTTTTATTAAGAAATAATAACTTTTCAACAGTCTTATACTGTCTTTATTCACCTCCACCCTTACTCTCATGCAGGGCACAATGGAAACAGTGCCTCAGCATAATGATGCACAATAATGATCCAAGCTCTTGGAAACACAACAGGCACTTCACCTTGCAAATAAAAATTAAATTACAAAAACATCCCACCTAGAACTCAAGTCTCCCAGTTAAAGAGCACATGCTTTACCACTACACCATCACTTCAATTGTAATAAACCTCCCCTATTTGTGAAAAATACATCAATGGGAGAAATGCGCTCACAATGTTCCCAGATGAGAAGTCCGTGTTTTTGGTGCTGCCTCCATCTGAAAATTGGCTGTGATAAATCCCTTACACCACGGGTGTCAAACTCATTCCATGGAGGGCCAAGACCCTGCAGGTTTTACCACCACCCAGTGTCTTCAACAGGTGATTTCACTGAATTTCTTCCCACTGATTGCTGATCAGTGAAAACACCTGCTGAAGACACTGGGTGGAAGTAAAACATGCAGGGTCTTGGCCCTCCACGGAATGTTTGACACCCCTGCCTTACACAGTCAAACATCGACAACACAAAACGTAAGGGACGGGGATTTCCATTGTGTATCGCTGCTCACTTTATTCCATGTTAAGTGCAAAATCATGAACGGCTTCCTGACCCAGTCATGCGGTACAACCGGAAGCTAATGACGTCAATACATACGTCAGCAATACACGCCTCGAAACGCACTTTGCCAAATATTTCCTAGACAAGCTCAGAGCACCCTCGAAGCTCCAGAGCCTGCTGTCCCCTCACTACCTGTCCCCTTTTGGAATTGCCTGCCTGTGTTTAGCCTTTGTGCCTTGACCTCCACCTGCCTTTGGATACTAGAGTTTGCCCTTTGGATTGGACTTGGAATTTCTCGGACTGTGCATTTTCCCCCATTCATCACATAAGTGGACTTACCACCGTAATCCCTTCTGCTCTTCACTGTCACTCCCCAGCACACAGGCCTGGCCAGCCTGTCCGCTTCAAGCCCTGGACAATCTCCCGCATCACCATTGCACGCTTCCCCCTGGCAGCCTGTTTCACCAGCAGGAAGGACTTTCCTCTGCTCCCAGCTGCTCACTCCTGCTGAAGCACAACAGACAAACATAACATATTCCTTAAACAGCTGCGGTTTTAACTAATCAATCCCTCTGCTCGCTCCTGGTAGGGTTGCCAGACTCCAGTATCACACAGCAGTCAAGTGGGCCGTCGATCGCCAAGAGCCGGTCAAGCCAAAGTATCATGCGCGTCTATTTTAGACATTACGGTAGAGGCAAAACAACACGAAACTTTTTTTTTAATTTCAAGGTGCTGTATCAACAATTTTCAAAGTACAAATAAGTTTTGCAGTAAACAAAAATTACAAACCAACAGGGCACAGTACAAAAAAAATGAACAACAAAGTAAACAACATTAAACGGGTGGTGATGGGGGAGGGGGGGTCATACAAAAATAACAAGGGAAGACAATAGGTATCTCTATAAATAATATAGATCTTATTAAACTAAACCAAACATTCCAAATGCTGAATATAATTTAAAAGTGTGTTTATTTTTAACAAGTATAAGTGATTTGCAAAATAAAAAAGGTCATTTTGCCAGTGGTTTATCTGGGGTTTAGTTTAAAAAAAAAATCAACATTTATGAATAAAATGTTTGCAAATTAAAATCAAATTGTTTATCATTAATTCTAATTTTGTGTTTTAACAATTCAGTCCAAACAATATAGTGGTGTCTGCTAAGGGAGAAATAATGATGTTCTTGGAATGAAGCCAACCTTGCACATCACTCCAAAAACCACTGACAACCTCACATAAAAAAAATAAATGTTCCAAACTCTGTGTGAACATTGAACACTTGTAACTGTATGTGAGCAGTTCATCTATCAGGTTTTTCTTAAATGTCCTCGTGTTTAAACTTTAACAAAATCATTTCCTTAGCGGGTCACTACATAATCTCAATGGATTGTTGTTCAGAGTATGGTGCATTTTGAAATAACTTTACTGTCAAAATTATTAGTAAATTACAAAGTCCATAAAATCTGTATTGAGTGGTTAATTTCCTCACATTTGAACCCTCATAAAATTATTTCCTTCAATGGATTAGTGTTCAGACTGACCTACACTATGAGTCTGATGCATTTTCAAAAAAAAAATACTGTCAAAATTATTAATAAATTAAAGCCAAAATCCATGAAATGAGCTATACCTAATGGTTCATTTCTTAAACTTTGAATCCTCATAAAATCATTTTCTTGGGAGGTCACGGAATAATTCCAATAGATTGGTGTTCAGAGTGATGAGTACTTTGAGTCTGATGAATTTTTCCAAAAATTTACTTTCAAAATTATGAAAAAATGATCAATCGGATACCTCTTCCTGAACGCGGGGAAAAACCAAGGAGATTGTAGTCGACTTCAGGAGGGGTCACACACAGCATCCCCCCCGATCATCGACGGAGCAGCTGTGGAGAGGGTGAACAGCACCAAGTTCCTGTGGGTGCACATCTCTGAGGACCTCTCCTGGTCCAACAACACCACATCACTGGCCAAGAAGGCTCAAGCTTGACTCCATTTCCTCCTCAAACTGAGGAGAGCATGAGTCCCTTCCCCCAATCATGTGCTTATTCTACTGGGGCACCATTGAGAGCATCCTCACCAACTGCATCACGATGTGGTATGGAAGCTGCACTGCCTCCTGCCGGAAGACACTACAACGCACTTTAAAGCAGCCAGCACGATCATCGGTGCCCCCCCTCTCGGACATCTACCTGACCCGCAGAGCCATCAACATTGCAGGCATCACCTCCCACCTCTCACACTCCCTCTTCAGCCTCCTGCCCTTGGGGAAAATGTACCAGTGCCTCCAGGCCCTCTCCACAAGAGTGCTAAACAGCTTTGTTCATCAGGCCAACAGGACCCTGAACTCTGTCCGCTCCCCCTTTCCCCAGACTTAAAGGCACTCACCCACACAATAGCTACCTCAGCTGTTGGCACAGAAAGACTAGCACACAAACAGTAATATATTTGCTGCTATATGTCTCTGTACTTTACTGCAACCATTTGTGCAAATGCTATATCTGCTGCTGTCTGTCTTTGCAATACTGATCATGTGCAGGCCTACCTGTTACTGTCTGCACCTACACTACCACACTGAACTTGGCACTATGAGTATTACTGCTCTACTTGCTGTATATAAGATTGCTGGGTCTCATCGTTCATCACTGATCTTTATTTGCATGAAGGGAGGTATGAGTCTCTTTTGTTGCCATTTGCACTATGGGTAGCATTACTGTACATAGAGAGCTGTTGTAGTTTTTCCAGCCTTATTCCTTGACTTTTTTGTATTGTGCATACCACTGAAGAGAGAGAAACACCATTTCAATTCTCCTGTATGTCCTGTACATATAGTAGTATTGACAAATAAAATCTTTGAATCTTTAAATCTTTAAATAGGATAGGCAGTGACCAACTTCGGGAAGGCAGGCAAGGGGACTGGAATTGCTGTCTTTGCACAGGAAGGGACACTTTTAATATAGTTATTATTATTACCTCCACCAAGGAGGTAATGTTTTTGCTGCCGTGGGTTTGTTTGTTGGTTTTGTGGTGTATAGAAAATGAATGTTTACATATATAAACACGGTTTTATGAATGAAATTGAACCTGTAACCATGTGACTATGATCCTCAGATCAGGAGCATTATACCAAATTAATCACACCCGTGGATGCACACCTTATATATACCCCTTGCATCCATCCATTCTTCCTCTTTCTAATGACTGGGAGGAGCCGGCCTCCACCCACGAAAGACAATGAATGGTTACAGGTTCACTTTCATTCATAAAGCCATGTTTATATATGTAAAAGTTCATTTTATTTCATTTCAGTAAACCTGTAACCATGTGACAACAGTATACCAAATGAGTCCTGCGGAGAATGGAGGTGGCATCACTCACAAGCTGAGGGAACACAATGCTCCAATCATGCCATTAAGCACAGAACACAACCAGATGAGTTCCACTGCTTTATCGTACTTAACTGAGTACGTACAAGTTAAGCCAGTTCCTCCAGGAGACCAGAGCTGAAACAAAAACATTTTCAAGCACAAGGCACACATGCCGGCTTAAATGAGGAGAAAAACTAAGATGCAACTTAAGAATTTTTATTATTATTGTTATTATGAACAGGCAAAGAGCTGTTCCAAGAGGTACCAGCACGCTAGTCAGAAGACAAGGTATCAATATCACATTTCAATTCCCACCTGTATGCAGTACCACTCCCCCACAAAAGGTGGCGAGAATGCACTAAGCACAGGAGTGCCCAGTACTCAGACAAAGAAGACGACTGTCAGTCGAAAAAAAGAAAATACAGGACTAACGGCAAATTGTACCATGCTATTAAATTGTTAAGCAATTCCTGCTTGAAGAAGGCAAATATATATCACATGCCCCCAAGCAGATAAGGATAAAGCATATCGCGTGCTGTTAAGCTGTTAAACAGTTTTCTGCCTGAAGAGAAGGCGAAACTATATCACATACCTTTAAGCAGTTAAGGGTAGTACATACCTCATGCTGTTAAACTGTTAACAGTTCTGGCTGAAGAAGGCAGCAAATTGTCATGTGTCTGAGCTCAGGTTTTCACTGAGCTCAGACCCTCACTTTATTTTGAGTACTGTATGTCTGATTAGTTTAATTTTGTTAGTTTTCTGTATAAACTTTAGCAGTGTTTTCACTTGGGCCTCCCCTTTCCCAGACACTCCCTTCCACTGCTCACAGCCTGCCTTCTCAGCTCAGCTGTGGGCAGTTGGGTTAATTAGGCTCTGCTCGCTCAGTGATTCACACCTGCAGCTCATTTACGTGTGTGTATTTATGCACTGCCTTTCCACTGTTCAGTGCTGCGTGATTGGATGTCAAGACTAGGTTCTCCCCGATTATCCAACTTCTGTGTACTCCATTTCACCAGCCTCTGAAGTTGACTTCTCCTGAGCTCTCCCTGTTCAGAGGCTTAACTGCCTAACTCCCTCTCCTGCAGAGTTGCAGGAGAGGGAGCCCGTGTCTATCCGGAACCCCGGGACACAAGAACCCAGAGTAGGTTCTACCAACAGCGACAGCAACACATCGCCACGACCAGACTCCCCAGGAGAGGGGGAGAAGAGGCCAGACTACTTCTGAATCCACGTCCCAGCACCAGCCTCCAGGAATCACCGCTGAGCTGCAGGGTGAAGAGTCCAACACCCAACAAACCACAGCAGAACCACTGGATGCCTTTGGAATCCATGCCTGGCATCAGCCTCCAGGAGCCGTCTTTGAGCTGCAGGATGAAGAGTCCATGATCCAACAAAATGCAGTAGAACTATTACAACCTGCTGGACACCCCACAGCAGACATGAGAGCCACAACATCACAACTACGACACTGAGTGCAGCCGAACAGAGCATCGCTCACAGTGATGGACTGGGTTCGGGTCCACAGAACCAAACGACCGGACCCACAGTCGACCTCAACACCATCTCCACCACTACCGGAACCTATTAAGATCATTGCGCAGCTGGGGCCAGCCAACTTCCAGCTGGCAGAATGTTCGGTGTGGTATGCCAACTGTCTCCGCTGAGTTCAAGCAGCTGCCCCGGATGACACGGCTACGTGGGAGCCAACTCGGACAGTGTGGGACCCGGACTGTGGTTTTGAGGAAGACGATCCCGGTCCGTGGGCCTCTGCACCTCCAGGGGCATGTCCACCACGGGCTTGTCACAAGACCCCTCTGACTGAACTGCCTTCCTCAATAAAAAAGATCTGTTTAGCAAGGGCTGCGGCTGCCAGCAAATAGTGGCACAATAAACCATTCAACCGTGCCGGGTCATGTGGCAGTCTACTCATTGGTCCTAGCTAGTCTGGGATTCTTGTATACCAAATTGGGGAGGGCTAATTGACTCATGTGGTGTTCTGTTTTTCCAAGGGGGGTGGGGCAGATGAATGTGGTGTCTAGAAAACCAGAAGTTTGGTTAGCGTCAGCGTGATGATGTGGCCGCTTGGTGATGTCATCATGCCGAACATATAAAGGTGAGAGGTGGCCTCCCATAACAACATGTTCCCAGCAAACACCACTCTCTGTTGGTCATTCCACGTTTTCCAGACAGAACAGGTTTGTCTGTCTGTCTGTGAGCAATATTACTCAAAAAGTTATGAACAGATTTTGATGACATTTTCAGGAAAGATGTTTAATGGCACGAGGAACCGGCGGTTAGATTTTGGTGATGATCTGAGAGTGCATACCTCCACCAAGAACCTTGTTTGTATGTGTGCAGCAGGATTACACAAAAACTAATGCAAGTATTTGGATGAAATTTTCACCAACTGTGGTTCTTGGGCTAGAGAAGAACCCATTACATTTTGGTGATGATTTGAGAATGCATACCTCAGCCAAGGGTTTTATCTTCTCCCAGTATGTTAGCAATAATACCGTATTTTTCGGACTATAAGGCACACTTAAAATCCTTTAATTTTCTCAAATCGACAGTGCGCCTTATAATCCGGTGCGCCTTATGTATTAATTCTGGTTGTGCTTACTGACCTCGAACCGATTTTATGTGGTACACGGCGCTCGAAAATATGTCAAAAATGGTTTAGTACGACTTTGGTAAGTCACGAAGCCAAACCGCTTGAGGGATTTTCGGAGCATTACGGTAGTCAGGAGCCTCCGCAGAGTAATATACGATATTCGATACCCAGAAGCCGATGGTGTATAGAACACGTATATTAGGATTTGTATGTGAAATTTCGGCATCGAAACTGCTCCCCAGTTTAGCTGTAAACGGGAGCAGTAAATACGGCTATAAATACGTATTTACGGCTGTAAATATGGCTCGCTCTCCAGCAGAGAGCGAGCCGTATCGGTATCGTACTCGGTATCGAGTACTGAGCGATATTCTGGCCAATATGGCGATGTAAACAGCCACGGACTAAAAACGTTCCGCCTGCTCATGGAGCAGGTCATTCATACTCGCAGACAATCGCGCTATATAAGATAAGATAAGCCTTTATTAGTCCCACAACGGGGAACTTCCATATGTGTCTATAATGACTACAGATAGGATTTTCTTTCCATGCACGCAAAAAAAAAAAAGAAAAATTCCCAGATTCGACTACCGCGAGGTAGTCGATACTACCTCGCGAGGTAGTCGATATCCAAAAGCCGATGTGTATGTGAAATTTTGGCATCGAAACTGGGAGCAGTAAATACGGCTGTAAATACGTAAATACAGCTCATTCTCTGCGGGAGAGCGAGCCGTATCGAGTGCTGAGCGATATTCTGGCCAATATGGCGATGTAAACAGCCACTGGACTAAAAACGTTCCGCCTGCTCATGGAGCAGGTCATTCAACACTCGCAGACAATCGCACTATATGTGTCTATAATGACTATAGAGAGGATTTTCTTTCCATGCACGCAAATTTTTTTTTTTTTCCCGGCTCCAACTACCTCGCTTTAATGCGCCTTATAATCCGGTGCGCCTTATGTATGAAATTAGACCATCAAATAGACCGTTCATTGATAGTGCGCCTTATAATCCGGTGCGCCTTATAGTCCGAAAAATAGGTACTCCAAAACTAATAGACTTTGATGCAATTTTCACCAGAAGTTGCTCTGGGCCTACACACAAACCCATTACATTTGATGGTGATCCATGAGGGATGAAACATTGCGGAGGTTGGTGGAGGTGTGTGCTCTCTGAGTTCTTTTCTACTTTGTAGTATAGTTACAATTGCTTTAAGATTTTGAGTAAAGAAACTCACTGTGTGAATGAATTTTTAAAAAAATAGTAGGCTCCAGCCCCCCCGCGACCCGAAAAGGATTAAGTGGAAGAAGATAGATGGATGGATATTCAGAATGAACTTTATTATGATTTAATTTTGAGAGTAAAATTATTTGTAAATAAATCGTATCCATATTGTAGTTCAGTCGAAACTACAATACATTGAAATTATTCTGACCTCATGAAGAGATGGTTTTATCAGGGTTCAAAGATTAAGAAATTAGTTAACAAGCGTTGATCATTTCATGGATTTTGGCATTCATTTTTTCATAATTTTGAAAGTAAAATTTTTGGACAATGCATGAGAACAGTAGTACACATTACTCTGAACACTTATCCACTGGAATTATTCTGTGACCTCTAAAGGAAATGATTTTACGATGGTTCAGAGTTTAAGAAATAAGCCAATCGGTATAGATCATTTCATGGAATTTGATTTTAATTTATTCATAATTTTGACAGTAAATTTTTTTTTGAAAATGCCTCAGACTCTAAATGTAGGTCAGTCTGGACACTAATCCTTTAGTATTATTCTGTGACCTCTAAAGAAAATGATTTCATGAGGCTTCAAAATTTAAGAAATGTGCCAGTCGGTATTGAACATTTCATAGATTTTGTTTTTCGTTTATTAATAATTTTGACAGTAAATTCTTTTGAAAATATATCAGTCTCATAGTGTATGTTAGTCTGAACACTAATCCATTAGAAATATTCTGTGACCTCTGAAGGAAATGATTTTATGAGGGTTCAAAGTTTAAGAAATGAGCCAATCAGTATAGATCATTTCATGGATTTTGGCTTTCATTTTTTCATAATTTTGACAGTAATTTTTTTGACAATTCATCAGAATAGTAGTACACATCACAATGAACACTAATCCATTGGAATTATTCTGTGACCTCTAAAGAAAATGATTTCATGAGGGGTCAAAGTTTAAGAAAATAGCCAGTTGGGATTGATCATTTCATGGATTTTGGCATTCATTTTTTCATAATTTTGACAGTACATTTTTTGACAATGCATCAGAATACTAGTACACCTCACTCTGAACACTAATCCATTGGAATTATTCTGTGACCTCTAAAGAAAATGATTTTATGAGGGTTCAAAATTTAAGAAATGAGCCAATCGGTATAGATCATTTTATAGATTTTGGCTTTAATTTATTAATAATTTTGACAGTATTTTTTTTTTTTTGAAAAATGCATCAGACTCATAGTGTAGGTCAGTCTGAAAACTAATCCATTGGAATTATTTTGTGACCTCTGAAGGAAATAATTTTATGAGGGTTCAAAATTTAAGAAATGAGCCAATCGGTATAGATCATTTTATAGATTTTGGCTTTAATTTATTAATAATTTTGACAGTATTTTTTTTTTTGAAAAATGCATCAGACTCATAGTGTAGGTCAGTCTGAAAACTAATCCATTGGAATTATTTTGTGACCTCTGAAGGAAATAATTTTATGAGGGTTCAAATGTGAGGAAATACAATCCAGTACAGATTTTATGGCCTTTGTAATTTACTAATAATTTTGACAGTAAAGTTATTTCAAAATGCATCATACTCATAGTACTCATCACTCTGAACAACAACCCACTGAGGTTATGTAGTGACCTGCTAAGGAAATATATTATTAAGGTTTAAACAAGAGGAAATTATATTTAAAAAAAAACTGATAGATGAACTGCTTACATACAGTTACAAGTGTTCAATATCCACACAGAGTTTGGAACATTTAGGGTTTTGTTTTTTTTTTTATGTGAGGTTGTCAGTGGTTTTTGGAGTGATGTGAAAGGTCGGCTTCATTCCAAGAACGTTGTTATTTCTCCCTTAGCAGACACCACTATATTGTTTGGATTAAACTGTGAAAACACAAAATTAGAATTTATGATAAATAGTTTTATTTTAATTTGTAAACATTTTATTCTTAAATGTTTTTTTTTTAAAATTAAACCCCAGATAAACCGCTAGCAAAATGATTTCTTTTTATTTTGTAAATCACTAAAACTTGTTAAAAATAAACACACTTTTAAATTATATTCAACATTTGAAATGTTGTGTTTAATTTAATAAGTTCTATATTATTTATTTATAGAGATACCTGTTGTTTTCCCTTGTCATTTTTGTATGATTTTTTTTCTCTCCCCCCCCCCCCCCGTTCTCTTGTTGAATGTTGTTTGCTCTTTTGTTCCATTTTTTGTACTGTGCCTGTTGGTTTGTAACTTTTGTTTTTGACAAAACTAATTTGTACTTTGAAAATTGTTAATAAAGCACTTTGAATTAAAAAAAAAGTTACGTGTTCGTCTGTTACCGTAATGTCTAAACTAGACGCGCATGATACTGTGACGTTTGAGGGATTCACACAAAGAAAGAGGAGCAAGATGGTTGTGACGAACAGGCTTTATTTACACACCACCAACCCCAACTACTTCTGAGCACATAGAGGAGGGGAGGTCATTCTCCCAGACCTCCGTTTCAATCATAGTTACACACACATGATACATCTTGCCCTAATCCTGCTAAACACTGTTGGGTTATTATAACGCAGTTATAATGACACAGCAGTATAATAACTCAGTAATAACACATTTAATACACACACACAGTAACGTTTTCAACTGGCAAAGCATGCTGGGAAATCCCTGCCCCCCTTAACATGGCCCCGACATTACACTGCCCTCCCCTGGACTGGTTTCTGTCCCCAGAAAATTCAAAGTCCACTTTCAGAAATCCAACGCAAGTCAGCCCGGTGCCGGGGCGGCATGCACGGGCCATCCAGTGTCCATCTGAGTCTCGGTCGGAGTATCTGCTTGGGGTAGGGTTCCGGTTTGGCCACCAGTGGGCGGATGGACACATCTGACAGCCTCTGTAGGACCACGCACAGTCCCTTCCCTGGCAGCGGGAGTCCCATGCCCACTCCAGCCAACTCCCACTGCTGCCAGGTCTCCCAGGTGGCTGCTGGCCCACGTCCATGCATCCAGCCCTTGCCGCGCCTGGAAAATGGCCGGATCTTCGTCCTGCTCGCTCCGCTGCTGCGCCGAGGGTCTCCGTGACGTCACCGAAAGGGGAAGCATCTGTGGGTGGCGGTAGGACTACGCACAGTTCCTCCCCTGGTAGCGGGAGTCACGACTCCCACCGCTGCCAGGACCTCCCAGGAGGCCGCTGGCCTGCGTCCAGGCGTCCAGCCCCTGCCGAGCCCGGGAAAATACCGGATCTGTCCTGCTCGCTCCGCTGCTGCTGCGCTCCAAAGGCCTCTGTGACGTCACCACCGGGGGGAGCATCTGCAGGAGGCGGCTTTTTCGCCGTCCATGCCACCTCGCTCTAATTTAACGTCGGCGAGGGGCCAGTTTGTCGTGCGCTGCATGCGGGGCAGTACCATGCGATGTACCCTGGTTCTGCGCAGCGGAAGCCCCCCTTCCTCGCGTCGCCGCCGCTGTCTCCTCTGTGCACGCGCTGCCGTGGTCTGCCGTAGCTCCTCCTCCCACTCGCTCTCAGCACGGCGGTTTCCTCCGATGACCAGTCGTTCAGTGCGGCAGCCAACTCGACCTGGGCCAGGTGGTCATCCAACAGGTTCTCGCCGTTGTAGCGGGGAATCTTGGCCCGCTGCCGGATGGATGGGACAGTCACCTCCCGGTCGATCGCTGCTCCTAATCGCTCTGGAATCGCCAGCCCGTCCTGCCCTGAAAAGGCCGGGAAACGGGGCTGGTTTGCTCTGCTCGGCCCGCTCTGCCTTGAAAAAGGCAGAGCAGTCCCGTCGGGTCCGCTGCTCCATCCATCGCGGCAAGCCTCTCCGGGGGCCGGCGTCTCAGCTCTACGCTCCGTTCCCAGCCGAGCGATGAACCGCTCCGGCCGCTGGACTTCCGTCTGGATCCTCATCTTGCTCCATCCCCACTCCTGACACCAATGTGACGTTTGCGGGATTCACACAAAGAAAGAGGAGCAAGATGGTTGTGACGAACAGGCTTTATTTACACAGCACCAACCCCAACTACTTCTGAGCACAGAGAGGACAGGAGGTCATTCTCCCAGACCTCCGTTTCAATCATGGTTACACACACATGATACATCTTGCCATAATCCTGCTAAACACTGCTGGGTCATTATAGCGCAGTTATAATGACACAGCAGTATAATAACTCAGTAATAACACATTTAATACACACACACAGTAACGTTTTCAACTGGCAAAGCATGCTGGGAAATCCCTGCCCCCCTTAACATGGCCCCGACGTTACAATACTTTAAAGCCATGGCTGGCTTGACCGGCTCGCGAGCGACGGGCCTCTTGACTACAGTCCGCAACACTCTCCAGCACATTTCCTCACGCTAATCATTGTAATAAAGATCATTGGGTTTATTCCGGGATTTCTCCGGTTTCCTCCCACATGCCAAAAACATGCAAGTTAGGTTAATTGGCATCAAACTGGGGATTCTAAATTGTCCTTAGGTATGACTGTGAGAGTGAATGGTTGTCTGTCTCTTTGTGTTGGTCCTGCGATGGACTGGCGATCTGTCCAGGGTGAACCCTGCCTCTCACCCAAAGATGCTGGGATAGGCTCCCCGAAAAGGATTAAGCGGAAGGAGATGGATGGATGGACGTTCACACACTTTATTGTTTTCTCCTGAGTCTGCTTTCGGGTTTCACACCCCCAACCAAAACAAAAAAAGTCACAAATGTATGAAAAAAGTGACAAAAGAGAGGAAAAAAATCACAAATTTTTAAGAAAGTTACAAGTTTTTAAGAAAAAAGTTACAAATCTATGAAAAATTCACAAATTTATGAGAAAGTTGCAGATTTATGAGAAAAACACTGCAAGAAAAACATTTACAGATTTATGTTAAGTCAGTTTTTTTTAGAAAAAGGTTGCAAATCTATAAGAAAAAGTAATAAAATTTTAACAATAAAGTCACAAATCTATAAAAAAAAAGTTGCAAATTTATGAGAAAAAGTTGCAGATTTACCAGAAACAATTGGCAGATTTATGAGGAAAAAAGCCCCAAAGTTGCAAATCTACAAGAAAAAGTCACAAATTTATGAGAAAAAAGTTGCAGATTTACAAGAGAAAAAAAACTTGCAACTCTATGAGAAAAAAGTCACAACTTTGAGATAAAAAAGGTGAAAATGTCATAATGACAAAATTGCAAATTTATGAGAAAAAAAGTTCAACATTTGCAAAAACAAAATACAAATTTATTAGAAAAAGTAAAAAAAAAAACTGACAAAAACGTTGCAAATCTACAAGACGAAAAATATGGGGAAAAATAGAATGTTACAAGAAAACATTGAGCAAATTTTATGCAAAAAGTTCCAAAATTTTGAGGGAAAAGGCACAAATTTACGAGAAAAACAATCTGGAAATTTATAAGAAAAAAATGGCAGATTTATGAGAAAAAAAATGTGCAAATTTATGTGGAAAAAAGTTGCAGATTTACAAGAAATGGCGCTGAAGTCTGGGACCTTTCTCTCGTCGGTGCAGACTTCGATTCATTGACGGTGTCACGCCTCGCCGCTCATCTGCGGCGCGAGCTGCACGCACACCTGCACATCATCAGCGGCGAGGGATTTAAGCCGCCTCGCCCTGGGCTTCGGCCTGAAGCCGTCAGACTTCGCTCGTCACTACTGCTGTGAGTAACCTCTACCACTTCAGCAAATATACCGGTAAGAAGCCCTTACCTTTTCCTCTTCAAGTCTGCTCCCCTGTGCACAGGTGGATTTCCCGGCGGTGGACCATTCCTCTCCGTCTCCACTCCCTCGCTGCTGCACCAGGCTCTCCAGGTCGCTGTCTACCGGACTCGGTCCTTGCTGTGCCAGCCACCTGCTAACTCCAAGTAAGCTCATCTCTGTTTTATCATCTCCTGTGTTGGTGTGTGCCCGTCACCCTTCTCCTTGTGCTTCTCCCATAGGGTTGTCCGGCTGTACGGTCTCCTGCCTCCGTGCCCGACGCAGACGCCACCACCAATACATCCACATCTCGCAGACACACATCCATACACACTTGTTGCTAATAAAGCTATTTGAGCTACTCTGAACCTGCGTGTGTGTCTCCTGAGCCGTGCATTATGTCAGTACGGCTTCAGCAGAGCGGCTCGGCAGACTTACCACTCTCGAGGCTCGAGTGGACCAAATAGCTCACCAGCAACAGATGATTTTTAACCAATTGATCATTATTACTAACCGATTGGACCGCTTGGACCCCCAACAGCCGTCCCCCCCGGCTCGTCAGGGTGGCGCGGCTCCTGCTGCTCCAGCGGCCGTCCAGCCGGCTCCGGTAGCACCGGCTCGGCTCACGCCCATTCCGACCCCCGCCCGCTTTAGCGGTAAGCTCAGCGGTGCGCGGGGGTTCATAATGCAGTGTGAGTCCGTGTTTCACCGTGTGCCCGGAGACTTTCCTTCAGATCATAGCCGAATTGGTTATATTGGGAATCTCCTAGAGGGGCGAGCACTAACTTGGGCTTACGCCGTAATGGCGAGGCCCAGTTACGCCACCCTCACCTATGACCAATTCGTGAGACAATTCCTGGAGGTCTTTGATCATTCTCGTACCGAGACAGTCCAGGTCGATCGGCTTCTCAGTCTCCAGCAGGGAAGCCGGTCGGCAGCGGACTATGCGATCGACTTCCGGGTAGCGGCGGAGGAATTGGGCTGGGATGAACGTTCATTCTGCGGCCTTTTCCTCCGCAGTCTCAATGATGATCTGAAGGATGAACTGGCTGGGCGGGACATCCCGGAGACTTTAGCGGAGCTAACGTCCCTAGCAATCAGTTTGGATAACAGGCTGTGCGAGCGCTCCTCGGGGCGGAAGTCGTCTTCTTCTCGCCCTCGTGGAGCCTCGTCGTGCCAGTTCCAAGCTCGCCCCCTGGCGACGCTGCCACCATCGCGCCCTGAGGAGTCGGAGCCGATGGTGACGGGCTGGACAAAGCTCCCCCCGGCGGAGAGACAACGCCGCCGTGAGTTGAATCTCTGCATGTATTGCGGAGACAGCCAACACACGGTGGAGCTTTGCCCACAGAAGCCAAACGGTGGGGTCCGCGAGTCACTGTAGGGGGCCTCGCGGACATCAATCGGTTAAGTCCCCTCACCCAGTTGAAGCTGCCCGTCCGATTTTGTTACAACTCCACTGGGCATCTCACTCATGCACTGGTGGATTCGGGCGCGGAGGGCAGTTTTATTTCACAAAGCCTGGTAACCCGATTGGGCATCCGCTGCCAAGCACTAAGAACTCCTCTCTCCCTGGTCAACCTCTCCCGTGTCTCCCTGGGGAGAGTAACACATCAGACCGTCCCTGTTCCTGTTATCATCTCTGGGAACCACCAGGAGGAAATAACCTTCTACGTCCTCACCAACTCTGTGTCGCCCGTCATCCTGGGATACCCCTGGCTACGCCTCCACAACCCCGTCTTGGATTGGAAGTCTGCCAGGGTGTCGGCATGGAGCACATTCTGTATGAGCACCTGCTTACAGTCCGCTGCCTGCTCTCCATCCTCTTCCCCAACACCTACGGACGCTGCGCCCCCGGACCTCTCCCTGGTGCCATCGGAATTTCACGACCTGGGTATGGTATTCAGCAAGTCCAAGGCGATGTCTCTTCCTCCACACAGACCCTACGACTGTGCAATAAACATCAGCCAGGGGGCACCCTTACCCCCTGGGCGACTCTACAGCCTGTCGGCGCCAGAGAAGGAGACCATGAATGCCTATCTCAAGGAATCGCTGAGTGCTGGAATTATCCGTCCCTCATCATCACCATTGGGGGCAGGATTCTTCTTCGTGGGCAAGAAGGACGGTTCCCTCCATCCTTGCTTCGACTATCGCGCCCTAAATGATATCACGGAGAAGGATCGCTACACCCTGCCCCTCATGGACACCGCCTTCCACTCCCCCCAGGGGGCGACTTGGTTCACCAAGCTGGATCTACGCAGCGCATACCACCTCGTCCGGATCCGGGAGGGAGATGAGTGGAAGACAGCCTTCTGTACCCCAAACGGCCACTTCGAGTACCTGGTGATGCCGTTCGGGTTGACCAACGCTCCAGCCGTCTTTCAGCGCCTAATTAATAACGTCCTCCGGGATTTCATTGGCCTTTTTGTGTTCGTCTACCTGGATGACATCCTCATCTTCTCCAAATCCAGGGACGAGCACCGGGTCCATGTGAGGCGGGTCCTCCAAAGACTGCTGGAGAACCGGTTGTACGTGAAGGCCGAAAAATGCGAATTCTACGCTAAGACAACATCCTTCCTCGGGTTCATCATCTCCCACGACCAGGTGCTTCCGGACCCAGTGAAGGTGAAGGCGGTGGTGGAATGGCCTGCACCTGCATCGAGAAAACAGGTGCAACAATTCATCGAGTTTGCAAATTTCTACCGCCGCTTCGTCCCTAATTTTGGCACCATCGTCGGCCCGCTGACCCGCCTCACGTCTCCTAAGGTCCCGTTCCGGTGGACCGAAGAGGCCGCGGCTGCTTTTCAGGTGCTGAAGGCGGAGTTCTCCTCCTCCCGGGTCCTTAGCCAAGTCAACCTGGCGCTGCAGTGCATCGTGGAGGTGGACGCTTCGGACACAGGAGTGGGGGCGGTTCTATCCCAGCGGTCGCCAGGGGATGGAGTCAAACGGCCCTGCGCCTTCTTCTCTCGGCGCTTGTCCCCGGCGGAGCGGAATTACGACGTGGGGGACAGAGAGCTCCTCGCCATCAAGCTCGCGCTGCAGGAGTGGCGTCACTGGCTAGAGGGGGCGGACCTGCCGTTCGTGGTCCTGACGGACCACAAGAACTTGGAGTACCTGAGATCTGCCAAGCGTCTGAACGCCCGCCAGGCGCGCTGATCCTTGTTCTTTGCCAGGTTCCGCTTTAACATTACCTTCAGGCCTGGCTCCAAGAACGGTCTGCCTGACGCCCTCTCTAGGCAATTTGCCCCTGAGGAGTCTGAGGACACGGTCCACACCATCCTACCCAGGTCGTGCGTCGTGGGAGCCGTCACCTGGGACATAGAAAGTAAGATCCGGGAGGCGCAGGAAGTGGAACCTGACCCTGGCGGCGGACCGGAGGGGAGGCTGTTCGTGCCATCCACGGTTCGGGGGAAGGTCATCCACTGGTTGCATACGTCCAAGCTCACCTGCCACCCTGGTTCCTCCCGGATGATCGACCTCCTTCAACGGTCCTTCTGGTGGCCGGGCCTGCGGAGGGACGCTGCCCGCTACGCCCGGGCCTGCCCAGTATGTGCCACCAGCAAATCAGGTAATGCCCCTCCAGCGGGTTTGCTCCAGCCTCTGCCCGTCCCTGGCAGGCCCTGGTCGCATATCGCCCTGGATTTCATCACCGGACTCCCAGTCTCAAACACCTTCGACACCGTCCTGACCATCGTGGACCGCTTCTCCAAGGCGGCACACTTCATCCCGCTACGGGGTCTTCCATCCGCCCTGGAGACGGCGAACCTCCTAGTCCAACACGTGGTCAGGCTGCACGGGATTCCGGTGGACGTGGTCTCGGACCGGGGGCCCCAATTTTCCTCTGAGGTTTGGAGGTCATTCTGCAACGCCCTGGGAGCCAAGGTGAGCCTCTCCTCCGGCCATCACCCCCAAACCAACGGGCAGTGCGAGCGGACCAACCAGGAGCTAGAGGCTGCGCTCCGCTGCGTCACTGCGTCCAAACCTACGTCCTGGAGTAACCATCTCGCCTGGGTTGAGTACGCCCACAACACTGCCTGCTCTTCTGCTACAGGGATGTCCCCCTTTAAGGCGTCCCTGGGTTACAACCCCCCTCTTTTTCCAGCACAGGAGAGTGAGGTAACGGTCCCCTCAGTTCGGGCGCACCTCAGACAGTTCCACTCCATCTGGGCGTCAGCGCGCAGTGCGCTTTTACGCACGGCGGAGCGCAACAGAACCACGGCGGACTGGCACAGAAGACCTGCCCCAGCGTACCAGGTGGGTCAGCATGTCTATGTGTCAACCCAGGACATAATTTTAAAGGGCGAGAGGAGGAAGCTGGCACAGCGTTTTATGGGCCCATACCCCATCACCAGGATTATCAACCCGGTGGCTGTGCGTGTAGCTATTCCCCCCCTCCCTCCGCATCCTTCCCACCTTCCACGTATCCAAGGTGAAGCTGGCAGTCTCCGACCCCCTTTGCCCTCCTCCTGCTGCGCAACCCGCGCCCCGGATGATTGATGGCCATCCGGCCTGGCCTGTCTCCTCCATCCTGGACTCCCGGCGCCGGGGTCGCGGGTTGCAGTACTTGGTGGACTGGGAGGGTTATGGGCCTGAACATCGGCAGTGGGTACCCTCGTCGTTTGTGTTGGACCCATCCCTCATTACTGAGTTCCACCGAGCGCACCCGGAGAAACCATCGCCAGGAGGCGCTGCTAGAGGGGGGAGTACTGTCACGCCTCGCCGCTCATCTGCGGCGCCAGCTGCACGCACAACTGCACATCATCAGTGGCGAGGGATTTAAGCCGCCTCGCCCTGGGCTTCGGCCTGAAGCCGTCAGACTTCGCTCGTCACTACTGCTGTGAGTAACCTCTACCACTTCAGCAAATATATCGGTAAGAAGCCCTTACCTTTTCCTCTTCAAGTCTGCTCCCCTGTGCACAGGTGGATTTCCCGGCGGCGGACCATTCCTCTCCGTCTCCACTCCCTCGCTGCTGCACCGGGCTCTCCAGGTCGCTGTCTACCGGACTCGGTCCTTGCTGTGCCAGCCACCTGCTAACTCCAAGTAAGCTCATCTCTGTTTTATCATCTCCTGTGTTGGTGTGTGCCCGTCACCCTTCTCCTTGTGCTTCTCCCATAGAGTTGTCCGGCTGTACGGTCTCCTGCCTCCGTGCCCGACGCAGACGCCACCACCAATACATCCACATCTCGCAGACACACATCCATACACACTTGTTGCTAATAAAGCTATTTGAGCTACTCTGAACCTGCGTGTGTGTCTCCTGAGCCATGCATTATGTCAGACGGGGCTCTTCCCGAGATACTCCCACTGCAGATCCTCCATCAGGAAAATCCTTTCCCTCCCCTCGGCATGTAATACAAGCAGAGGATGGCGCTGCACAGTTGCCTCCGCAAGACCCAAACACCACAGAGCATCTTGAGGGGTGGAAGCTTGACGAGCATCTGAAATATATTTGTCCATCTCCAAAAGAGCTGTGTGGAGCTACCACCCCAAGCTCAGTGGGTCCTGTCTTCCACCTGCTGACATCTCAGCAGGCATGGGATGACAGCAAAAAAATAATGATGGAAAGGAGAAAAAGAGGAAAAAAATGCAAAAACCCACAGCGGCTGGTGTCCACACACACTGGTTGTGTCCTGTCATAAACGTTCTCTTTTCAAGGGCTATGAAGGACACTAAATGCTCGCTGTGAGTTCTGCACATTTATTAAGATAAACACGAACAAACATACAACACTACGTTTACATACAACGGGATGATGGAGGCACAGGAGGAGAACGGGGCTCAACGTCACAAGTGGGGAGAATAGCCTGGAAGGAAAACAGGCTAAGGTGTGTGGAAACGCCGGGCAAAAAAGAGAATAAACTAGCTGGAGCACACCCAGGAGGACACGGGGCTCACGGCTGGAAATTGAGAGAAAAGAGAACTAACCTGGACGGAGCTCACCCAGTTCACCTCGGTGCCAAACCAATTTCCCTCACTCAGGGATTAGGCTGATTCCTCTGAGAAGGCTAACAGTAAGACACAACAACGGGGGAACGTTGTTGTGCCCTTAAATAGGAGAATGGAATAAATGATTAATGGATCATAGGTGTGGATACATGAGAGGGAAGTACACATAATTAGTGAAAGCTGTGCAGCCCGCTAAGCAGAGTTTGACAGACAGGAGCTGCACAGCACTGTCAAAATAAAAACACAAAACCGGAAACTAAATATTTATACAAGAATAAGACAGCACAACCTCCAGATGTAAATAATACCATATAAGTACAAAATGACACAATAAACAGACAGGACAATAAGGATGAGACTAAGAATACAAACAACTCATAACCACACAGGAACCAAATACAGGAGACCATGATAAGCAAAGAAACAAACAACCAGAAAAAGACTAAACTTTAACTGAGGCTGAGCATGGCACCCATCCATGCTCAGGATCATGACAGGAGCATTACAGCTAGATGGAATAAACAGCATTACAGTTAACTTACCTGGCAAAAAAATAAATAAATATATACCTACACAGCATATTTTACATTTGAATGAACAGTGTTGTTGCCACCCTCTATAACAATTGTAATTGTCTTAGTTGTGTATTGGAGGGGACAATCTCTATTGTGCAAAGTTGTGACGTTTAATACAACCTCTACGAGCAGCACCAGTGAGATTGTAAAGTCTGACAGCGGTAGGTAGGAAGGACCTGCGGAACCTCTTCCTCAAGCACTTAGGATGGCACAGCCTAATGAGCTCCTCAGTGTGTTCAGCGTGTCCCGCATGGGGTGGGACTCGGACTCCAGCAGAGATGACAGTTTAGCCACCATCCTCCTCTTTCCTCCACTGGGTCGAGGCATCACCCCAGAACAGAGCTAGCTTTTTTGATTAGCCTGTTCAGTCTCTTCCTGTTGGCTGCCTTGATGCCGCTGCCCCAGCAGACCACTCCAAATGTGATGGCTTATGCCACCATCGACTCGTAGAAGGTCTTCAGGAGTGCCCTTGCACTCCAAACAACCTGAGTCTCCTCAGGAGGAGCAACCTGTGCTGCCCCTTCTTACAGAGTATGTTAGTGTTGTGTGAACAGTCCAGTTTATTGTTCAGGTGAACACCCAGGTATTTGTATGATGTCACCATCTCAATGTCTGTTCCCTGGATGTTTACCGATGCTGTGGGGGGTTGTCCACACCTATGGCAGTCCACTACCAGTTTCTTGGTTTTCCTCACATTGATCTGGAGGCAGTTCCGCAGGCACCAGTCCACACAGTCCTGGATCAGTCCTCTGTACGCCACATCATCCCTATCAGAGAGGAGGCCAACAATCGCAGAGAACTTCTGTAGATAGCAGTGTGGTGTATTGTGTGAAAATTCAGCAGTGCAGAGGGTGAACAGGAAGGGAGCCAGAACTGTTCCCTGGGGTGCTCCCGTACTGCAGATGATGGTGTCAGACATATAGTCCTGGGTTCTCACAAACTGCAGTTGGTCTGGGAGGTAGTCCAGGATCCACGATGACAGGTGCTGTCCACCCTTGCACACAGCAGCTTGTCCCTCAGGATCACTGATTGGATGGTGTTAAAAGCCAGAGGCGGACTTACCATTAGGCAAAGGTAGGCAGTACCCGGTCAAGTCCCCCCATAACCAACTCACCCCAGCCAGTTACAGCCACCCCATAACCAGCTTGCTCCACGGCAAACTCGCCCCACAATAAACTTGCCCTGGAAGCATATAAATGTAGATAACTTGTGCATTACCTGAACTCTCATCATGGAAGACAACAACTGCTTGGCTTGTGCCAAGGAGGTGCTCAGACACATCCCCAACAGGTCCCGTTATATGAACAAGTATGTGTGTTTAGCTCTGTGTGTATGTATGCACTGCAGGCAGCAGCTGAGGAGAGCTCTGTACGGGTTTTTCCTGTGAGCCAGTGCTGCAAATATGACCCACAATAGCTGGTCACATGTTTAAATTTCAAAGAAATTAAAAGTTTGGTTAAATAGATGGGTTGAAAATATATATTTTTATTAAAACTGTAACACTGAAAAAAAAATCCTCTTCCATTGCAGAAAAAAATTACCCTCAGATATTCAGAGATTTCAACAAACAACAGAAAATGAGGCTGCTGAGTTAGGCTCGTTCACTGTGCCGCACCACAGGCCATCGCTTGATGAGGCGAGTTTGGGATGGGTTGGGGCGAGTTGGTTGTAGGGCGAGTTGGTTATGGGGCGGCTGTAACTGGCTGGCATGAGTTGGTAATGGGGTGACTTGACGGTAAACCAGGTAGGCAACTGCCTCAGGCTCTGACCTGCTAAGGGGCCTGATCTACTAGGAGTCCCTTATATTTTTTTAAATGTTTCGCATATTTAACATGATGTCTGACAAAATAAAGAAACACCAGTATTTACATAAACTGCAAATCAAATCACAAATGTAGCATTTTCCCCCCTTCTACTCATACTGTTGGACTCTTCCATGTTGTCTCTGAGACCTGTGCATGTGCATATCGTTGGTTACATTGTCAACAAACCGTACAGTGTGGGGGCAAAATGAAACAAAGTTTTCTGAATGGTGCAGAGAAACAGAGAAAAAGGGAAGACCACAGAAAATATTTTATCAAAACAACCTTTTTCACTTCAACCTGGGAGGAGACTAACCCTCTCAAGGAACAGAGAGCAACGCTGCTTGTACGACCACATGTGATGCTAATGACAAGCACCTGTTGTTAATGAGGAGGCAGCGGTGACGCCGGTTGCTGATAGTCCAGGTAAACAACAATTTTTTTAATTATTTCTTTTAATTGCAAGATTTGCAGAAACCAAAGCTCGCAAGGCTAAATTTAAATATCACCAACTGTGCTCCCCAGGCATGCACAGGATATCTGTAGCCTCAGCAGATGAAATTGCATGAGATTAATTATAATTTGTTTGTTTGTTTGTTTGTTTGTTTTATTAAGATCCCCATTATCACTTGTATAAAACAATGGCTATTCTTCCTGGGGTCTAACATATATATATTATCCCCTGTGTCTACCTAGTATAGAGGAGGGAGCACAATAGATGAGTCTGCAAAATGGACCAGTCGGACCAGTCAGCAGGCCATGAAACCTAATCCTTTACTCTGCTGGCAAATGTGGGAAAGTAAGTCACTCCGTCCAGGATTTCACAGGATGTTTTTATGATTGTTCCAGCCCCAAAAGCCTGAATTTGTGGGAGCTACATTCATCCATCTTCTACCACTTTTCTGGAGGTCCGGGTCACGGAGGCAGTAGTTCAAGCAGAGAAGCCCAGACTTCTCTCTCCCCAGCCACCTGCTCCAGCTCTTCAGAGAGCATACCAAGGCATTCCCTGACCAGCTGGGAGATGTAGTCTCTCCACCGAGTCCTTGGTCTGCCCCGGGGTCTCCTCCCAGTGGGACGTGCCCGAAACACCTCAAGTGGGAGGCATCCAGGAGGCATCCTGATCAGATGCCCATACCACCTCAACTTGCTCCTTTCAATGTGGAGGAGCAGCAGTCCTACTCTGAGCCTCTGGTGGATGACTGAGCTTCTCACCCTATCTCTAAGGGCGAGTCCAGCAATCCTATGAAGAAGGCTTATTTCAGCCACTTGTATCCGTGATCTCATTCTTTCAGTCATTACCCAAAGCTCATGACCATAGGTGAAGGTAGGAACATAGAATGACTGGTAAATCAACAGCTTTGCCTTAGAGCTTAGCTCCCTATTAACCACAATGGATTGATACAACAACTGCATCACTACAGATGCTGCGCCAATCCATCTGTCAATCTCTCGCTTCATTCTCCCCCTCACTCATGAATAAGACCTCAAGACTTCTTAAACTCCTCCATTTGGGGCAGGAGCTTGTCCCCAACCCAGAGAGGACAATCCACCTTTTTCCGGCTGAGGACCATGGACTCGGACTTGGAGGTATTGATTCTCATCCCAGCTGCTTCACACTCAACAGCAAACCATCCCAGTAAGACCTGTAGGTCATTGCTGGATGAAGCCAACAGGACAACATCATCTACAAACAACAGAGATGAGATCCTGTGGTCACCAAGCATGACACCCTCCTGGCTGCGCCTAGAAATCCTGTCCATAAAGATTATGCACAGGATCGGTGACAAAGGGCAGCCCGGGCGGAGTCCAACTATAACTGGGAATTAGTCCAACTGAGAGTTTCCAATACAAACCAAACTCTCACAATGGTCGTATAGAGACTGGCTAGCTCGTAATAACAAACCCAATACCCCATACTCCCAAAGCACCGCCCACAAAAAAACCACAAGGGACACAGTCGAATGCCTTCTCCAAGTCCACAAAACACATGTAAACTGGTTGGGCAAACTCCCACGTGCCCTCGAGGATTCATGAGAGGGTAAAGAGCTGGTCCGATGTGCCATGGCCAGGACAAAAACCACACTGCGCCTCCTGAATCCGAGGTTCGACCAGCGTCCAGACTCTCCTCTCCACCACCTTGGAATCAACCTTCCCAAGGAGTCTGAGGAGTGTGAGCCATCTAAAGTTGGAGCACACCCTCCGGTCCCCCTTTTTGAAGAGAGGAACCACCACCCCGGTTTACCATGCCAAAGGCACTATCCCCAACCTCCACACAATGTTGTAGAGGCATGTCAACCATGAAAGCCCTACAACATCCAGGGCCTTGAGGTACTCAGGGTGAATCTCGTCCACCCCTGGGGCCCGGCCACCAAAGAGTTTTTTAACTACCTTGGCGACCTCAGCCCCTGTGATAGGTGAGTCGCCCCCCTCATCCACAAGCCCTGCGTCCTCTGTGGAAGGGGTGTCAGTGGGATTGAGGAGATCCTCGAAGTATTCCTTCCACCGCCCAAAGAGATCCCCAGTCAAAGTCAGCAGTGCTCCATCCGCACCATACACAGTGTGGACAGGGAGCTGCTTCTCCCTCCTGATCTGCCAGACAGCTTATTAGAATCTCTTCAATGCCGACCGAAAGTCTTGTTCCATGGCCTCACTGAACTCCTCCCACACCCGTGTTTTATCTTCAGCAACCACCCAAGCTGCACGCCACTCTGCCTGCTAGTACGCCTCAGCTGCTTCGGGAGTCCCACCAGCCAACCAAGCTTGACTGGACTCCTTCAGCTTAATGGCCTCCCTCACCACTGGGGTCCACCACTTGGTTCGGGGGTTGCCACCACGAGATGCACAGATGACCTTGTAGCCGCAGCTATGGGCAGTCGCTTCAGCAATGGAGATGGAGAACATGGCCCATTCAGACTCCATGTCTCCAGACTCCCTCAGAATGTGGTCAAAGTTCTTTCAGAGGTGGGAGTTGAAGAGCTCCTGGACAGGGGCCTCAGCCAGACATTCCCAGCCCACCCCCACTATACGTTTGGGTCTACGAGGTCTGAATGGCATCCTCCCCTGCCGTCGGCTCTAACTCACCACCAAGTGTTGATCAGTTGACAGCTCTGTGTTGTGGGAGCTTTAAAAAAAAAAAAAAAAAGTTGCGATAAAAGTTGTGATGTTTTGAGATTTTTTTTTTTTTTGTACTAAAAGTTGTGGGAAAAATTCCAAATTTTAAAGCAGATGTTTTTTCATAGTTTACTGCAATTATATTCTATAACATCACAAGAAAAGCACAGGATAGTCAAATATTCCTATTAAACAGTGATTTGTAAATTAAGCAGAAACTTCTGCTATACTGAAAAACTTTTTTGCAACAGCAAATACAGACTTTAACACATTTAAGTGAGAATGAAGTAGGTACTCATAAATTTGTCATAAAAATGACCAACACTGTAGGCTACTCTTGCTGAGAACTTGAATAAAAAGGATGAAAAAATAATTATCCATTACAACAGCTCAATTGTATTGAATGCATGTTAACCTCTTGCGCTCCGTTGTACCACGGACGGGCAAGTCTCTGCATCCTAGGGCGCACGAGGGCGCACGAGAGCGCATGATGCAGGACGCACGACTCGGACGCATGATCTTGATGGTGGTGATGTGGGTGGTGTGGTGTGACGTCCAAGCGCGCACTGAAAATAAAAGCTGCAGACACAGCCGCGAACAGATTAGTTCATCTGATTGACCTGTCATTCGACTAATAAGAGCCTTGAATTGGGTTTCTGAAACTTTGAAGAGCCAATGAATGAAAACCTAGCCAGAAGGACCCGCCTCCCAACGCTGTGAATGCAGTGAGCCAGTTGAAGCAGAGAAGTTCGCGAGCTGTTTTTTTTTAAGGCTGGGTGAAGAGAGACTGCTGCTGCAGAGAAAAAAAGGACCCGCAGGAAGAACCCACAGACCCAGCAGCACGGAGACCACCCACAAATGCAACCTGTGTGACAGGGAGTGCCATTCGTGCACCGGCATGTTTGGCCACAGGCGGTGCTTATTTGTTTTGGTTCCAGCAGAGTAGATGTTATGATTTCTTCCATGGTCATAGACAGACGGAGGCTGACGACGAAGGCTGAGTGACACACACGCCTTCGCCAGTCTTTTTTTAATTACTACTGTTATTTGTTTTGAAAAATCGTTCGCCAAAAACCGCAATCATGGAAGCACAAAACTGCAATAATGGAATTATGTTTTGATCGGGTCGCGAGACCAGAACCACGAGCGGACCAGCGTTCGTCTGACAGTGAGGAAGAGAAGTTCCCCAGGACTCTGCTGTGAAGAGGTAAGGTGTTATAAGCTAAATAATTATTTATCCCTGAAAAAATGTAATCCAAAATGACTTTTGACCGATCGGTAAATTACAACTGTGCGGCGCACGATGTCCGAAGTGCGTGCGCCGCGTTACACTGTTCTTCGCCGCCTCCGGACAGTGAACGCCCCCCACCCCCCCGCTACGATTCTGTAGCGGGGGTGGGGCGGTGGAGGGAGCCGCGGTGACAGCGGTGCTGTGAAAACATGCTACATCCGAGTGTAATCCGTCATGTAGCGAGGGCGGATCTCTGTCCTCTGTAGCGGGGGGGGGTGGGTGGACAACCCCCCCCACACACACACAGACACAGCCCTGAATGTGACCTTTCATTAGAGCCCTAAATGAAGCTTCTACATTGAATCATTCAAAAGTTACAGACGTTTTTCCAAACTGTGCCATTTGGCACAATTTGGCACAGTTCCAAAAACGCCTGGGAACTACCTGAGAACAAAGCTGTGTAATATATTCATTTTTTGTGGTATTGTTACAAAATTTGGACCTCAGCTGGATAACACTTGGTTCTACATTTCTGTTGCATTTTCCAGCCCGGATTTGAAGCTGTGTGTTATTTGCAAGCATTTGTATCCAAAAAAACACCCAGGCCAAATTTATTTTCTTCAAGTTCACTATGTTTAGATGACTGTAACTCAGTGGCCGGAGCACTTAGAGAGATCTTTTTTTTTTTTGCCAAAAAATTCAAAGTGTTTTCTTTTAAATGAGACCAACCCCATGAAGATGCTGCAAAGGGTTGAAGAACAGCTTTCGATTTACAGCTTTTATTTTCAGTGCGCGCTTGCAGCTCCATCATGCGTCCTAGAGCGCACGAGGGCGCACGAGAGCGCCCTTGTGCGCTCTGGGATGCAGAGACTTGCCCGCCCGCGGTACAACGGAGTGCAAGAGGTTAAATGAGACCAACCCCATGAAGATGCTGCAAAGGGTTGAAGAACAGCTTTTGATTTACTTTGGGCACATTATTTTTTGGCGTTTTTAGGGAAATTGACTGGAGTGCAAGGGGTTAAAGAGTATAGATTTGGAAATTATGGAATCACCTTCATTTGAAAACTCCTTAAATGCAGCGGTCCCCAACCACTCAGTACCAGCACAAAGAAAAAAGAAATAATTTATTCTGTATTGTATGAAATTAAGGGTTTTTTTATAGGTAATTTAATGTTGGTACACATATTAGTGTAAATATGAACGTGAGTAGGAATGAAGATTTACTTTCATCACACTCAATTCCTCGTTAGGGCACCATTCACATTTTATAGAGGTGGAAACTCTTATGAACAAAGAGAAGCTTAAGAATTTGGCAATTGGTAAGTTAAGCCTTAGTTAATAATTTTATTGACAATATTGGATCAGAACTTTGAATTTTTTGGCAAAACAGTCATAATCTCTCTAAGTGCTCCGGCCACTGAGTTACAGTCATCTAAACATACTGAACTTGAAGAAAATAAATTTGGCCTGTGTGTTTTTTTGGATACAAATGCTTGCAAATAACACACAGCTTCAGATCAGGGCTGGAAAATGCAACAGAAATGTAGAACCAAGTGTTATCCAGCTGAGGTCCAAATTTTGTAACAATACCACAAAAAATGAATATATTACACAGCTTTTTCCTCAGGTTGTTAACAGGTGTTTTGGAACTGTGCCAAATTGTGCCAAATGGCACAGTTTGGAAAAACGTCTGTAACTTTTGAATGATTCAATATAGAAGCTTCATTTTGGGCTCTAATGAAAGGTGACACTCAGGGCTGTGTCTGTGTGTGTGTGGGGGGGCCGATGTCCCCGCTACAGAGGACGGACACCGGCCATCGCTACATGACGGAATAGACTCATGTGGCGATGTGGCGACAGCGGCGCAGTCACCGCGGATCCCCCCCCCTCGCTACAGAAGAATAGCGGGGGGGGGACATTCACGGTCTGGACGCGGCGCACGACCCGTGTACCGCGGCGCACAAACTTCAGACTTCGTGTGCCGCACAGTTGTAATTTACCGATCGGTCAAAAGTCATTTTTGATTACAATTTTCAGGGATAAAGAATAATTTAGCTTATAACACCTTACCTCTTCACAGCAGTGTCCTGGCGAACTTCTCTTCCTCATTGTCAGACGAACGCGACGCTGGTCCGCTCGTGGTTCTGGTCTCACGACCCGATCAAAACATAATTCCATTATTGCAGTTTTGTGCTTCCATGATTGCGGTTTTTGGAGAACGATTTTTCAAAACAAATAACAGTAGTAATTAAAAAAAGACTGGCGAAGGCGTGTGTGTCACTCAGCCTTCATCGTCGGCCTCCGTCGGTCTATGATGACCATGGAAGAAAATCATAATGTCTACTCTGCTGGAACAAAAACAAAATAAGCACCGCCTGTGGCCGAACATGCCAATGCGCGAATGGCAGTCGCTGTCACACAGGTTGCACTTGTGGGTGGTCTCCGTGCTGCTGGGTCTGTGACGGTTCGTCCTGCTGGTCCTTTTTTTATCTGCTACAGCAGTCTGTCTTCACCCAGCCTTAAAAAAAACAGCTGGCGAACTTCTGTGCTTCAATTGGCTCACTGCATTCACAGCTTTGGTAGGCGGGTCCTTCTTGCTAGGTTTTCAGTCATTGGTTCTTCAAGGTTTCAGAAACCCAATTCAAGGCTCTTATTAGTCGAATGAGAGGTCAATCAGATGAACTAATCTGTTCGCGACTGTGTCTGCAGTGGAGGAAACGCAGCTTTTATTTTCAGTGCACGCTTGCAGCTCCATCATGCGTCCTAGAGTGCACGAGGGCGCACGAGAGCGCCCTCGTGCGCTCTGGGATGCAGAGACTTGCCCGCCCGCGGTACAACGGAGTGCAAGAGGTTAAATGAGACCAACCCCAAGAAGATGCTGCAAAGGGTTGAAGAACAGCTTTCGATTTACTTTGGGCACGTTATTTTTTGGCGTTTTTAGGGAAATTGACCAGAGTGCAAGGGGTTAAAGAAAAAAAAAGTTAAATAAGAAAAATGGATTTTAAAGAAAAGAAACAGGATTTACACAGAGCATGACAGCCTCTGGGCCCTTCTTAAAATGATAGGAAAAATTGGAGGAGCAGAGAAAGCTGCTCACAGCTTGACCAACGCCCCAGAGTAGACTCTGAACAAAGAGCAATAAAACTCAAGTTTTCTCTAGTGGTGACGGGTGGTCCAAAACATCATGAAATCTGAGTTGGAAAAATTATATTTGAGCTTTGTTCAACAAAGGTAATAAACTCGACCTAAAAAGGAAAATGCAATGAAGCTTTGAACTCTATTGGCCAGTTAAAGTGCAGCTATGGACTTCTGCAGAAAAGAGGAGAGAGGAGGGGGAGAGAGAGAGACATTTGATCTGAGAGTGAGATCCTTCTCAAGTATGTTGCTGAAGAAAGCATAAATTCCTTAAACTCTAGTGACTGATATTCTACTTAATAATAAGAGAGCATAAAATACATTACCTTGTAACTGCAATTAATTTGTGATAGTAAGCATGCAAGCATTAGATTCTTGAAAATAGCAGCACATATCAAGTTATATCAAATCATTTCAATAAAAGAATTTGAAACCCATATTGTCCATCCCAGAGTTCAACCAGGTCTGTGTTGGCAGATACTGTCTTAAGAGAAAGTGTGAATTCATTCATTTGTCCATAAGGCATATATTCCACCACACAGAGAAAAAGTGCAATATTCCTGATTCGTCCACCAAGATGGCACTATGAAACTGGTTGTTTACTGGAGAGTCAATAAATCTGCTGATTAGGAACACTCCTTTGCCAAAGGGTCTTGGAGAAGGGATTAACTTCCACTTTATGGCTGATGGATAGGGTTACAGCTCTGGTTCTTTGATGAGAGAAGCAGTCTCAAAAGCCAGACTTTTGAGTTGAAACAATTTTTCTTCAGCAAAGAATGAGTTTAATAAATTGGAACTCAAGGTCACACTACAGTATTGTCTATTGGACTAGGGATGGAAAATAGCAACTTGCTAAAACCTGGTACAATGCATCTCTCCTTGTTTTAAGCAAGGTTAATGTTTTATTGTACATTGTCCCTGTTTAAATAAAATAATATATCAAAGTCTGTTTTTCTGAAAAAATTACTGAATATTCTCTGTCTTTCTATGCCTGACTCCTACCTGTCTGTATATCTGCTGCGCGTCTTGACACACACCTGTCTCATCAGGTACTCATCTTTCCTTTACTGGGAGTTTTACCAGGATGAAGGGCTCTCCTTGGGGTTTTGCTGGGGATGCACTGGTCTGTGTCCAGCTTTAAAACTCATTGACAAGATGTAATCATGATTTTACCCCTAAAGTTGTATAAAATGTTAAAACACTGGCTGTAGCGTTAGATTTGTGTGTTTGTGATTTTACAGCATCTCTCCTCATGCGCAGCAACACAAACCCAGCACTTTGTACATGCAGTCAAGACAGAGACATGGGACACGTCCACCGGCTTGCCGAGGAAAATGGAGGATTGGACAGTGTCGGAAGACTGTTGAGTGAGTGTTTTGGGGGTTTTTTTCTTAAAAATTGCACATTGTTTTTTGCTGATGTGTTCCGTTACTACTCACTGTAAACACAGAAGTGAGCTCGGTGCAGCGACGCATTTGATTGGTTAGACCAGGGGTGTCCAATCATGTGCCATGGAGGGCCAAGACCCTGCAGGTTTTTCTTCTACCCAGTCTCTTTAGCAGGTGTTTTCACTTATCAGCAATCATTGGGACGAAATTCAGTGTAATCTGCTGTTGAAAACACTGGTTGCAGGTAAAGCCTGCAGGGTCTTGGCCCTCCATGGCACATGATTGGACACCCCTGGGTTAGACTGAGCGGTTGAGTGCTACTCAGGGACAAATTTGATTGGTGAAACTGATGGAAGTTGACGAGAATTGGCCAAAATTGCAGGAAAGTTGCGGTGATTGAACAAAGATGCAAGGCCGCTGAAAAGATGAGGCAATGGCCTGATTTCGTGTAAATTAGTGCAGTGTGATCGCAAAAAGCGACTTTTGCATTACGAATGCGCATGTGTGGACTATGTGAGTTCAAAGTTCACGACTACCAAACATTCCGGTAGCCACTTGCTTTTGTATACAAACAGTACTGTCACACCTGAACAATTGCCATTTAAAGTCTGCTTTAAATCTCCATTATGCCAGGTGCGCATTGTGCTGTAGTGAAGTGTGGGAACGGCATGTATCATCTAGAGCGGTGGAAAAAGCAAACTTGCAGCATACATGCATGTAACTTCAGGACCAGCATGTGCACATGTCCGCCGCCATTCATGTTATATACATTCCCCACGGAGCTGAAGGATCCAGACGGACGTAATTGTTGGATTAAAGCAGTAAGTTTATATTCTAACATAATTAAATACTGTTGTGTATTGTTCAAGTGTCTAAACCCTGAAGTAGTAGGTATGGACAGGCAGGCCTGGATCTAGGATCTAGCTCTTTGTATATTGGTAATGAAGCTTGATCTACACACACATGTAATTAAGGCCATTGATAAGTAGACTGGTATAAAATAAAATTGCAAATCATTGAAAACGTGTGGTACTTAAACTATAGTAGTATCAACCTATAGATCTAAGTAAGCAGGCTATGCCGTGTAGTGAAATTTACTCAAAATGACAAAACCAAAGTTGAGCTGTCAAACCACTCGCTTACCTTCTTTGTAATCGTTTCAGAGTCTCGCAAGAAAGGGTGCTTTGTCCTTTGACAACAAAAAATCTGCTATGTCAACGTACATACAGGCGGGACATTTTGGCCAATTTCTGCAACGTGGCCGCGAATGCAAGTGCAACTAGTTCATCCTTGCGTTTGCGGGTACAACCGGGAAGACCCCTACTCATACAGTATGCTCGTAGATCAGGAACGTTCCATAAATTAAATGTATCGATAGAGCATGTGTGGTAGCAATATTCCCATGATGCTTTGAGCGAGCCGAGATGCGAAAGTCGCTTATATCACAAAATCCTAGAGGGAATGGTAAGTGTGAACAAACAACAGATCTTCCATGTGAACTGTTGTTTTTATATAATAGACACAAGTCTACATCAAATTTGTTAAACTTTTTCTACAAATGTATTTCCTGATGCCTGAATGATATCATTTGAAGACTTCTAAGTGACATGGTTCAGCAACCCAGTGACAAAACACGGACTCCGAATTGATACAGTTAGGTTTATTAACAGCAAGAGTGTGTACGTGGGTGTGTGAAAGTGTAGGCAGGAGCAGCAGGGACAGAGCGGCACATCGTACGACCTGGCAACCCAAGAGACATAGAGAGGGATAATTAGTGAGCGTTGTAGCTGGAATTAAACAGTTATGCTGTTGCTGACTGCGGGAGCAGATGGAGACAGGCTCAGGTTCAGCACGACGGCTACGGCCAGGAAGACAGTGTCCTTCGGTCGGGAGTGCAGCTCCTGCAGGCGAGTGTCTAGGGAGTGTGATGATGAAGGAGGAGTCCACCACCAGGGACTCCACCTGTGCACAGCGGACTGGAAGACAAGGTAAGTAGAGAGTTGACCTTCCGTGGATGGCTGGAGGGATTCTCCGGTGGTGAACGAAGCTGGCTTGGGCTGAGATCACAAGTTGAAAGGTTTGGCGATGACACTCCTCTGGAGCGCAGTGAAATATCTCTGCACCGCCAGACAGGGCAGCGCAGTAGAAATAGGCCAGCAGTAATGGGAACCAGGTGGGCACGCAGCTGAGCATGATTAGCAGAGCAGACCATGACACTGAGGCCAATAAGTTTCAGGAAGGATTTCAGTAAGGCCTGAAAAGAAAGTCTAGAACAAAGAAAAAGTAGGGCCCCATTTCTGTCTTTGCCTTGGCCCCAAATGGACTAAGTCCACCCCTGCATCTGCGTTCATAGTTTTGTGTTGTTAGCACATCACTTGTTAAAATTGGCCACTCCTATGTGCGCTCGGGCTAAACTGCACACTCACTAATTTGCACTGACTTAGTAAATCTGCTCCAAAGTATGGAGTCTATCAAAGAGACCAAAGAGAGACCAGTAGAATTAAAATCTTAAAAAAACAAAACAAAACAAAAAAACACATCTGTTGATAAAATATCTACTGGACTGTTTGGAGGCTTTTACTTCCCCTAACGTCTTAGACCACATCATTAAAAGGACTATACTGTAAGGCAAGGCAAGTTTATTTTTACAACACATTTCATGCAAGATAATTCCAAGAGCTTTACATAAAACATTAAAGCATTACAGCAAGTTGCAAAAGAAATACATAAGAATTTAAAATCAAACTAAAAAATAAAGAAAACAGAAACAAACTAAAATAGAATAAGACAAATAACGTTAAAGTGTTTTGTGAGAGATTAACAGTTGTTCTACTGAAAGGCAGCGACAAATAGGAAAGTTTTTATAACCTATAAGAACCCAGTCCCCCATAATTTCCTTGAAGGAGAAACGGGTCTGGGTTCTCATAGGTTAACCTGGATTTAAAGCAGCAGAGAGTTTCAGCAGCCCTGATGCTTTCTGGCAAGGCAAGTTTATTTGTATAGCACATTTCACTGACAAGACAATTCAAAGTCCTTTAAAAAAACATCAAAGCTTTACAGGAAGCTGCAAAAGGAATACAAAAGAATTTAAAGGCAAACTAAAAAGTAAATTAAAGAGAAACAAAAACAAGTTAAAATAGAATAAGACAGAAAACATGCAAGAAATTAAAGTTACAGTATATTGTGGGAGATTCTACTGAAAAGTCACGGCAAACAGGAAAGTTTTAAACCTGGATTTAAAGCAGCTGAGAGTTTCAGCAGCCCTGAAGCATTTTGGGAGTTTATTCCACGTGTGAGGGCCATAAAAACTGAATGCTGCCTCACCATGTTTGGTTCTAACTCTGGTCACAGATAGCAGGCCTGGCCCTGACCACCTGAGAGCTCTGGGTGGTTCATAATGGAGCAGAAGATCCGAAATGTATTTTGGCCCTAAAACGACAGGAGAATTTTGAAATCTATTCTTTGATAGACAGGAAACCAGTATAAAGATCTAAGAACTGTGTCACGCCGCGCCATTCATCAGCGGCGCCACCTGCTCACGCACCTGATCCTCATCAGCGGCGAGGGATAAAGGCCGCCTCGCCCGGAGCTTCGGCCTGAAGCCATCAGACTTCGTTCCTCACCGTTGTGAGTCATCTACAATCTTCAGCACAATTATTTGGGTAAGAAGCCTTACCTTCTCTCTCCAGTCTGCTCCCCTGTGCACAGGTGGATTTCCCGGCGGCGGACGTCTTCCCTCCAATGCCTATTCCTCGCTGCTGCACCGAGCTCTCCAGGTGGCTGTCTCCCGGGTTTCGCCCCTTGCTGTGCCAGCTGTCCTGTCATCCAAGTAAGTCCTTCTCTTGCCATAATCCCTCCTGTGTTGGTGTATGCCCGTCACCCTCTCCCTGTGCTTTCTCCATAGGGTTGCTCGGCTGTACGGTCACCTGCCTCTGTGCCTGAAGCAGACGCCGCCACCAACACATTTACATCCCGCAGACACGCACTCATTCACGCCTGTTGTTAATAAACTATTTGAACTACTGTAAGCCTGTGTGTGTGCATCTCCTGAGCCATGCGTTATGTCAAACTGCAGTTTAATGATCCACTTTCTTGGTCTTAGTGAGGACTCGAGCTGTAGGGTTGTGAACTAACTGCAGCTGTCTGATGGACTTTTGAGGGAGACCTACAATATAAGGACAGTGTTCAGACTTTCAAGCTTTGCCCCTTGGGGCAGAAAACGGGACTCAGGTGCGAAGCGAGCTTTTGACATTGTATTAAAAAACACAATATAAACTCAACTCATGGGCTGGAAATAAAATGAAACAGACCAGACTTTCAGGAAGACAGACACGTGTTTGAAGCACCAAAATTATGACAATGACGCAGCACCCAGGTGAGGGACTGTGTCCCTTAAATAGTGCAGAGCAAATCAAGAAAAACACAAACGGCCATGAACAATAAGGAAATAATGCAAAAACCAAGCAAGACTAAGGCGGAAATAAACACATCAACACACACCCAAAACAAGAACAAGGAACATAAACGTGGCTATAAAAAGGAAAAACAGGACTAAAGCAAGGATAATCAAGACACAACCATGACCATGATAATAAATGTATATTATAGTTAGTTAGTTTTTCCCAAGTATGTCTCAGGGATGTGTGAATGGATGGGGGGGGGGGGGGTAAAGATATGTGTGAGTGTGTCTTATATCATGCTGCTTCTATTTATATGGATGCCGAGAGAAACGCAATTTCATCTTGCCTGCACTACAGTTGTATGTACAGCAATATGACAATAATGTCATGACTCGAGCACTTTGTCATCGTGCTCGGGCTATTCCTGTCAGGGCTTGACAGCGGCGTTGTCATCCTGGCTCTCCGAGCTCTTATTGTGACAGTGCTCGGGGAGGCTTCCGCTCAGCTGTCAAGTCCTGAACAGCTGTTCTGCATTTGCGGTCGTTAGTGGTGGACTTCTTATACCCACACTAGCGGCCGCATCCCTGCAGCAGTGTCAGTCTCTCTCCGTCAGGGCTACGGATGCTTTGGACTATTTCCTACCTCGTCTGCCTGTGGTTGACCGTCGCTTCCCGTGGACCAGTAAGTGAGCTGTTAGCCTTATGCCTCCCGGTGTGAGTAGACCTCTGTGTGTCTCTGCCTCAGCAGCCTGTGTAGTCATTACTCCACCAACCTTGCCTGTCTGTGTATGACCGTCTCCTCCTGTGAACCTGTAAGAGAGCTGTTTAGCCTTACGCCTCCTGATGTGTGTAGACTTATATGTGTCATTGCCCCAGCAGCTTGTGTTGTCATTTTTCACCGTAAATAAAACTCACTGAACTCACTGGTGACTGTGTGGCATCTTATGGTGGCTCGCGAGAGCCACCGCATGACAGTACACTGCTGCCAAAACGGCGTTTACGGTGACGCCAACCCGAGACGCAATTCACCAGTGAGTTTGAGTTTTTGGACAGTTGCTGTTTCCGTCTGGGTACTGTGTGTGTGTGTGTGTGAGGAATGCCGTCGCGGAGGGGCCGCATTTGGAGTCCGACCGCAGAAAAGCGAGGCACATGGGAAGGCCCTGGCCTTGGATTCAGACGATAGCAGTGATGACGAGTACGCGGCCATTGTCAAGATACAGTCTACCCAGGGAACACCACGATGCTACGGCTGCAGATCCAGCAGGCACCGCTATCGAGCCAGGGAGTGTACAGCGAGGGGCAAGCGTTGTGGACGGTGCAGTCTACTCCATCACTTTGCCAGGATTTGCTGCAATTTTGACAAGGAGGGATGTAAACCAGTGAAAGGAACTGTTAAGAAGAAGGTACCTACAGTGGTCCACACAGTCTTGCCCAACACGGACAGTCGTATCGTTTGTGACATTTTGTTGGATGGGAAACCAGTACCGTTGTTGGTGAACACTGGGTCAGCAGTCTCCATCCTCAACTTGGCAACTGTAAGTCAGTGTTTTCCCCACTACAGAGTGAGTAACACTAACATCACTTGTTATGGTTATGGTAGCCACCCACTGGATGTTGTGGGCTCGGTGTGGCTGTCAGTGAGGTACAAAGGGGCCTCCATATGAGCCAACGAGCTTAAGGTGTTAAGGGACAGTTAAAACCTAATGGGCTGTGATTTATTCTATGGGCTCAATTTCGCCATCACCTGTGGTGAAGTAGAGGAGTGGTCAGGTGGTGGATTATGGGACCGGCCTTTCTACATAGGAAGTGGCGATGAAGTGTGGGACTTTGGGTGGCCCATTCCAGGTGAACAAGGACACCACCAGCACCTATGCTGGTGGTGTCCTTGCTGGTGGTGCACCAGCCACTGCTGAGCCAACAGTGACTGGTGCCGCACCGATGCAACATCATCTGGTATCCGGCGTACCACCAGACGGCACGAACCCTGGCCATGCCAATACCAAAAGCAAGGGACATGGCTCGAGTCAACTTGGTGAACCGCTGAGGAGTCAAAAGGGTGCCAGATAGCGACGCAGATGACGGAGAAAGCCAGTGAGTGCTCCCCTGGGTGAGGGTGATGACGTGTGCCCTAGGGCCGAGCCTCAGCTTGGTCGGGTGCGCAGTTCCAAGAAACTGACAGTTGGGCAGGATAATCTGTGGGTGGTCCAGTCCGGTGACGACAGCTACCTGAGTTTGACTGATGGGTCGAGACAGCATCCCAACGAGCTGCGACGTGGGAGCAGAAAAGGGCATCTCTGCAGTCCATCTCCTGTCACAAAGAAATGGAGACGCTCTGGAAGTGGGCTGCGTGACAGACACTCCGGGGGGGGGGGGGGGCTTCAGGAGACCCGGGTTGAATGTGTGAGGACTTACGGTGTGTCTGAAAAAGTGCATTTATTGACAGATGTGTTGTGGTTTTGGTTGTTATGTTCAATGTAAATTCTGACTGTGTTCACATGTTAATGTTGTGATGGAATGGGATGATGAGAACCATGTGGGTAATGTGAAATGTATAGGTTGGTTCCTGTGGATGTTTACCCTTTTAGTAATGCAACTTTAGAGTGTGACATGTGGATATTTTTCATTTGTAGTTCCATCCATCCATCCATCCATCTTCTACCGCTTTTCCGGAGGTCCGGGTCGCGGAGGCAGCAGTTCAAGCAGAGAAGCCCAGACTTCCCTCTCCCCAGCCACCTGCTCCAGCTCTTCAGAGGGGATACCAAGGCGTTCCCAGACTAGCTGGGAGACATAGTCTCTCCACCGAGTCCTGGGTCTGCCCCGGGGTCTCCTCCCAGTGGGACGTGCCTGAAACACCTCAAGTGGGAGGCGTCCAGGAGGCATCCTAATCAGATGCCCATACCACCTCAACTGACTCCTTTCAATGTGGAGGAGCAGCGGTTCTACTCTGAGCCTCTCCCGGATGACTGAGCTCCTCACCCTATCTCTGAGGGTGAGTCCAGCAATCCTACGGAGAAAGCTCATTTCAGCCGCTTGTATCCGCGATCTCGTTCTTTCGGTCATTACCCAAAGCTCGTGACCATAGGTGAGAGTAGGAACGTAGATTGACTGGTAAATCGACAGCTTTGCCTTAGAACTAAGCTCCCTCTTCACCACAACAGACCGGTACAACGTCCGCATCACTGCAGATGCTGCTCCAATCCGTCTGTCGATCTCTCGCTCCATTTTCCCCTCACTCGTGAACAAGACCCCAAGATACTTAAACTCCTCCACTTGGGGCAGGAGCCTGTCCCCAACCCGGAGAGGACCGGGTTGGGGACCATTTGTAGTTCAAAACAAAAAAAAAAAGAAAGTGTGTATAGGGTTGCTTTGCTAGGATTTAACCTGTTTGTGTTGCCACCTCTTTAGGTAAATGTAACCACTTACTGTAATTTAACACTATTTGGTTGTGTTAATATTTCCAGCACTTGATGCTGTGATTTTATTTCCCCTGTCTGTGGTGTGGGCTTAATATCCATTTACATTCTTTGAAGTAAAAGGGAATGTGTGCCACTGTAATGGGGTGATTATAGGATTTGATGCACGAGGCCACCGTTGTGTGACTGTTTGGAGAGCGTGAGGTGCAGTAAACTGGGTTTACCCCGGGATTTCTCCGGTTTCCTCCCACATGCCAAAAACTTGCAAGTTAGGTTAACTGGCATCAAACTGGGGATTCTAAATTGTCCTTAGGTATGACTGTGAGAGTGAATGGTTGTCTGTCTCTCTGTGTTGGCCCTGCGATGGACTAGCGATCTGTCCAGGGTGTACCCTGCCTCTCGTTCAAAGATGCTGGGATAGGCTCCAGCCCCCCGCGACCCGAAAAGGATTAAGCGGAAGAAGATGAATGAATGAATGAGGTGCAGTAACACCTGGGTGTGAACGGGTATGTGCTAATTGCCCCATGTTGTGAGACCTGTTTTGTGGGGAGTTCTGTGTAATTATGTGTATCCTGCGAGTTTATGGGGTTGGTACCGCCATTATGTATGTCTGCGATTGTTGTATGTATGTAGATTTAATGGGATTAATTTAGTTTGGTGTGTGGCCCTTTTTCTTTTCTAGGACTGTTATTTACATAGCGGAGAGCTCCGCTGGGTCGGTGTGGTGTGTGAATGAGTAGGCGTGTACCCTCTTGTATTAGTGTGTGAATTGGGTGAAATTATTTGGTTGGGTTAATTAGTGTGCTTGTGCTTTTCAAAGGGGGGGGGGTGTACGATTGTAATATATATATATTATATTAGTATGGCGGTGCCCTAGGCTAGGGAGGGGTGATGCCCCGCCTTTGGGTGGCTGGCGTCACCTGGGGTATATACAGTAAACCTGGAGTAGGAGACATTGTCTTTTTGCTGTACCTCCCGTACTTGCGGTAGGGTCTCTCTGTGTGTACATAGTTCTTGTTAATAAACTTTATAAAACGTCACCTCGCCTCCGCGTTATTCGGACACAACAGGTTGTCTTAAGCCTGTTTTCCACTAGCCCAGCACACCTTGGTACGGCTCGATTCACTTCAGTACGGCTCGGAATGCTTCTGTCTCCATTAGCACGGTGTTGTGCTTGTGCTGTGATGGTTTGTGTTAGGAGGTTTTAGAAGCGGGGCGGCGGCAGATTCTCAGCGAGGCGGGGCCACACTCCCGTGACATTACGCACCCGACTGAGTCCTTATTTACACGAGACAAAAAATGGAGGATCCAAGGATTATTGCCTTGCTCACTCTGTGGTTTTATCTCACAATTAATTTTATCTCTAACTAGGTATCTCTAACCACGTATCTCTATCTATACTGTGGGTGTTTATATATTTACATATTTATTCCATCTAGCTACAATGCTCTGCACTGTGTGTTCATATATTCATATATTTATTCCATCCAGCTACAATGCTCTGCACTGTGTGTCTGTGTGTGTGTGTGTATATATATATATATTTTATAGTAATATGTACATATGTATATTAGCTGCTCTTGCTTGCTTGTTTTTTCTTGCCTTCTGATTGTTGCTCTGAGTGTTGCTATCCCTGTGCTGTTGCAATCCTGGAATTTCCCCGTTGTGGGACTAATAAAGGCTTATCTTATCTTATCTTATCTTATCTCATAATTAAGCTGCAACAACACAAGTCACTTTTGTTTTGAATTAACTGCCAAATGACCTAGAAATAATGAGCTGAAACTTGTTTTTATTCGTATTAAATAATGAGACGGTGGCACACTGGCCAACACCAAATTGTATTATTTTTTACATTCTAGGGCATTTTGGATGTACTGAATTAAAAAAATTCATGTTTTTCACCTTCAGGTCAACGTTTGGAACAACAGTATTATTATTTTCCGTTTAGATGATGCTACACTCCTTCTAAAGTATTGTAAATCTCTGAATTTGGAATGCCGATAGAACATTCAATTTACATATACTTGTACCTGCTTTGACTTGGTGCTAATTTTTTATGATATTTCAATAAAAAGAACAGAAAGCTTACAAAAAGATTTATTTTTTGGTCTAGTTAAAAATTACATTACCTTTACAATGGCTGACCCCTGACAGGATGATCAGCATCATTTTGATCAGACTAGGCAATGGAATTTCTATGTAATTATACTGTTTTATAATTCAGTGTTATAACAGACAAACCACACTTTCCAAAACAATTCCATTTTATTATATACAAAATATTAAAAGAAAAAAAAAACTTTGCAACACAACATGAAGGTTAATCGACATTTTATACACGCCGACCACTGAGTGCCTCTACACCAGCTTCCCAAACTGGGTCACGAAGACTCGGTTGAATGAAGCCGTCTCTGCCAGCTGTGGGTCAGGATGGCTCGGTTGTAATTAATCCGTGCGGGCTGTCGCGGCGGACGCGTGGGATGATTCTACAAGGAAAATGCACACAATAAAATACAGCACGAAAGTGCAAGATATACAGAAAAGACAATAGTTTTTAACAAGAATACATAAACTTATTTCAGCGTATTGTTCACATGAATAATTAAAATAAAAGCTTTAGTCCGCAGTGTGCTGCAATAAAGCAGCGATCATCATCCACAAATGAACAGCTATTTATTGCATAAATAAACTGAGTGTCTTACTGAATATATTTGCGAAAAACGCACAATAAAAAAATAATTAAAACTCACCGTTAAAGGACTCCGATGTCGAGACCTCCCGGTATATTTTTTCATTCCGGGCGGCTCCGTCTAACTCGCGCTGGATACGTTTGTCTGACAATGCAGTGAGCAGACACTGCACCTCCTTATTGGTCCATGGAACACCCTTATTACGCGAAGCCATTTTTGATAGAGAATAAATGAAAATAGCACAGCAATACACTGAAAATAAACCGCCAACAGTGGTTGCGTGCTGAGTAAAGGCAGTCGTGAATTTATTTTTTTTTTTCAAAAACTTTATTGAGAAGGTTGTGAAGATTCGGTAGAAGAGGAGGAGGAGATGGGCGGTTACAACCTGACCAATCAGCGCCGGTTACGACCTGACCAATCAGCGGCGACCAGTCTGTTAACGTCACAACACGGCACAGCTCAGCACTGCTGTACCCTGCCCTGGAGCGGGGCTGAGAATCGCGGCTGTTAAACCATGTTGGGGCTTGTGGAAAAGCGTACAAAGCGTGCTGAGCCGTCCCGTGTCGCGCTAAAGCGTGCTAGTGGAAAAGGCCCTTAACTGGGTCATGCTGCTGTTACACTGTAATTTCCCATTTGGCATCAATAAAGTACATGTACCTACCCACTTACACACCAGATTTTGATAGTGGAAAAACCACCTAAAACAAAAAGGTTTCAGTGCTGAGCTAGGTTAGAGACTAGCACAGCGAACAACATTAAAAAGATTTTAGCATCACAGTCAGGGGAGTTAAAATTAGGAACAAACTTGATGCAAATTTAAAGTAATGTCCAAACATCAGCCAGTTTGAAAACAAATATAAAGGAATAATACTTACACAGTACATGGAAATGAAGGAATAAGAATATCAAGGTGTCTATGATGACATATGGTCCCTATTGTTATTATATATAATGTATAATTATTTATAAATGGCCTTCTATATAATTATCAGTATTTATAGCTGACTTCTTTATGGTCAATAGCTACAGTTATACAAATATGTGTATATGTACAGTATAAGTGGATGTGTATGTGTGTATGTGTATATGCATAGTATGTATATTCTGTGTGTGTGCATGTATGCGATTACAATTCTATTTTTGCTTGTATTTGATCATAGATTAAGGGGTAGGCTTTAATATGTTTTTACTTCTGCCTACTCCTTTTTGAGTATGCTAAAACGATGGATACAGGAGTCTGTCTTTGATACTTTTATTTATTTCTTTGTTTTCTGTTTTTTCTTTTCATTTGTTTTTTAAATCTTACTTTGTATAATCTTTTTACATGTTCGAAATAAAGATCTCAAATCAAAAAAGCTTGGATATGCATGCCCAATATTGGCATCAAGCAGATGAATGGTTCTGTTCCTGTGAGTAGGGCAGTCCACACACTCATGCACTGCAGACAGCAAAGAATCTAAGCTGGCAGGGTTAAAGTCCCCGGAGAAAATAGCTTTGTTGGCCAAACACAAGTGAGAAGGATTAGCAGTACCTGATTTCTCTCCATGTGCAGGGCCACGCCGATGTGATCCCAAAGATAATACTCCTTGTAGCCTCCCAGAATGTCCATCTGATTTACTTCATGATTGTGGATCAGTTGAAATCTGATTGAAAATACATCAGAGGCATTAAACTATACAAATTATATAATGTTTTTCACATTAGTAATCTTGATTATAAATGAAGATTCTTCTGCTTTTATTTTACATGAAACAGCCAGAACATTTTTACAGTGATTTGCAGAAATATTTACCCCTCTGAATTTTTCCTATTTTGTTGCTTCACAACCAGGAATTAAAATGGTATATCAGTACTGTGTAGATCCATCTTTTGTAGCAATTACAGCTGCAGCTCCCTTAGAGCATGTTTCTCTGAGGTTGGTACTTCTAGCCACTGGGATTTGTGACCAATTCTTCAAAGCAAAACTGCTCCAGCTGCTTCAAGTTGTATGGCTTCTGCTGTCGTACAGCAGTCTTTAAGTCATGCCACAGATTCTCAGCTGGACTGATGTCTGGCTTTGACAAGACCATTCCAACACATACATATGTAATTCCCCTTAAACTACTCTTTAAACTGTTGGGGTTTGTGTAGGTGCATGACATAAAATCTCCACAAAATTATCAATTTAAATTACAGCTTGTAACACAAGAAACAGGAAAAACTCCAGGAGGGAGGGGGGATGCTTTTGCAAGCCAGTATAACTGAGTTATTGATTACTTGTCACATAACAGTCTCTCACTGAGGAAGTGGTCCCTCTTTACTGTGTTTACATCAGTATTTTCTTACATTTAGCTACACATCAGGGGGGTATTCCAGAAAGCAGGGCTACCATAGCCTGAAATAAACCCTGAACTCAGGGTTAAGTGAACCTGTCAGAACTTACTCTGAGTTTCTGGTTCCAGAACTCCAGTTATGACTCTGATCAACTTAAGCCTTATTCATGCTGCATTTCCCCTCTGGTCCGCTTTGGTCCACGTGTACTCTAGTGGACTGGAGATGACGTAAATTTCGTCACACGAGGTTTCCAGTTGCACATATGCAGACAGCGGAGGTGCAGTACAAATCCAGCTTCAGAGCTGACTGACCTCGAGAAGTGCACGTTCACAGCAAACCTACTAAGACAGCATGCGTTGAACACAGAGACCATGAACAGTGGAGGAAAGAGAGAATCATTTCTCTGAGGAAGAGTTACAAGTGCTCTTGGAGGCATATGAGGAGTGGAAAAAAATTACAATCAAGAAGAAAAAACAGCGACATCAGCCAAAGCTGAGCTGCAAAGAAGTGCTGCTGCATGAACTGAATTTTGTGATTTCTTCACCAGTGGGAAATCTATATAAGTTTATATGAGTATTTCTGTTTGACTTGCAAAGTGATCAAGCCTCTTAGTGACATAAGTAGAGCACCGGACTCTGGTGTAAGAGGTGCATTCCAGCCCCTGACCAACAGTGATCTGTGTGGAGTCTGCATGTTCTCCCCGTGTCTACGTGGGTTTACTCCGGGATTTCTCCGGTTTCCTCCCACATGCCGAAAACATGCAGGTCAGGTTAACTGGCATCAAACTGGGGATTCTAAATTGTCCTTAGGTATGACTGTGAGAGTGAATGGTTGTCTGTCTCTCTGTGTTGGCCCTGCGATGGACTGGCGATCTGTCCAGGGTGTACCCTGCCTCTCGCCCAAAGATGCTGGGATAGGCTCCAGCCCCCGCCCTGCAACCCAAAAAGAATTAAGCGGAAGAAGATGGATGGGCAAAAGCCCAGACTGTTAATACAATTAAAAAGCTGAAGAAGAGACTGCCTCAGCTATGACAGCAGTGGACATGGAGGGTCCAGAGGGTCCACTAAACTATATGGACAATATGTGCCAAGCATCAATATGTGACTGTGGTGCATGAAGATGGAGGATCTGCAACAGAACTGATTTCTGTTCCATTAGAGACTGAACAGGTCAGTGTAGTGGATCAAAATCCAAAATCTGTGCAACAACTTGACAATGTAAGAAACTGATTTTATTGATCTTAATGGGAGACAAATTACTGCTAAACAGAAATGAATATTTTACCTTTAAGATTTTTTTTTTTTTTTTTTTTTTTTTTTTTGTTACTTACTTGTACCCGTAGGTAGATTTGGTTTGCAGTCTGGTGACAAGCCACCGGCTGCCGGTCGCTGCGTGCGCGAGCGCCCTAAACCTAAATTTAAGAATTTCACTGCAGTTACCAGCAAAGGATCTGAACAAAATCTATCTCAATAGAGAAAAAAAAAAATAAAAATCAGAAAATAGATCTGGAGATGAAATATCTGCATGTAAAGGGGAAATGATGTTTGTTCAGGAAGTAACAAATGTGCGTTCAAAACTAATTAGTGATGGTTTGTTTTATTAAAAGGGATTTTGAGTGATTAGTTATCTGATTCTCTGCCATCACACTTCTGTTTGTGGATATGGTTCCTCTTAAGTTTAAATATTCTGAACAAACCCCCAACATAACCTAATCAGGAGCAGGTTATGCTCACAGCCTTTGTTACAATAGTTACAAACATACTCTGACGTTTTGGGACCGAAAACTCAGAGTTACCACAAACTCTGAGTTAACTTACCCATTTAAGCCATTAAACCTGATTTCTGGAATCCCCCCATCCCGCCCCACCAAGACTGTATCTACTAGGTTTGTGAAGCATTTCGATGCCCCATGCCTGGTGTGACGACGTCAGAACAGCTGTGGAGTATAGCTGGAAAGATCCTGATAATAGAAACTGATCGATTTTTGCTGAATAACTTGTGGATAATAGAGGGATTAGAGTTGAATACGCAACTTTTTTAATGTTATTTGGCATAGAGGGACTCTTGCTTGGGTGGTGAGAGTAGAACTGACAGAATTAAGTTAAAAAGGACTAGAGGAGCTCAGGAAAAACCAGGGCCAAACCAGTGGAACAGTGGAATCAGGGAACCAGGAAATACAGGTCAGGGGGCCAAGTCAGAGCAGGGAACTAGAGCTTGCAAGAAAGTTGCTTAAAGGGCTGGAAGGCAACTGAACATGTTCATAATCTGCATGTTCAAGCAGGTTATATAGAGGGAGGAGAAATTCTATATGACTGGGTGAAAGGGAAACCCAACCCCTGACACTCCTGAATCTGCTCATTTGGAGTCATTGTTCTCAGCTGCACCCTCCACAACTGATGAGACACACTAGAGTCTAATAATTACTCCGATGCTGAGGCAGCAGCGCTGACACCATCCTACCTGTGAGTTTCACACATGGCCTCCGCCCGCCAGATGAAGTGTCCATCTTTATAAACACAGACAGCATCTGGGTCGTCACTCAGTAAAGGGAACGATGAAAATCGCTTATCATCATCTGGACTGTGGACCAGCACTGCATACATGACTTCTTGTTTGTACAGGTCTGTCCTGTAGATTCTCATGACTGGCTGTTCTCCACTGCAGAACTGAAGATAAGAGAATTTAGTGGAAGATTTAAAATCAAAGTATAGATTCTCTCCAAAGCTGCTGTGCAGGTGTAGTTTTCTTTGACTGCACAGCAGTGTGTCATGGTTGGCCCTCACGGGCAGAAGCACAGACTCAGTCGCAGGGTGAAGTTGAAGCATGATTTAATAAAGGAAAATGTAGCCTGGCAGAGACAATGATACTCACAACCGGAGGTAAAGACAGGGAAATAATAATGATGATGGAATGAAGACCATAATCACGACGATGATCATGACGAGGACCCAACAAGGGAATGAGAGGGTGAAACCCAATAAATAGGAATTTACACAGCCAGACTAATGAGCAACAGCCCTGACCAATAATGACTGACATAGGGAGAAGCTGTGCTCAAACAGAAGTAAATAAGCACTGTCAAAATAAAAGTCTAATCAGAAACAAATGATTAACAGGAAAACCAAACATACAAAAGTAACTGTGAAGGATAATACTAATGACAATAATAATAATGAGACCAGGATGGAAATAAAGACCCAAGGATGATAATAATGAGGCCAAAAATAATAAACACTGAAGATCACAAGGTGTGGCCCGGTCTGACCCAGCCCAAACCACCACAGTACCCCCCTTTAAGGTCGGATTCTAGACGACCCCAGGTAACATCACAAAAGGGGAAAAAAGAAAAGGAGAGGAAAGAGGAAAAAACAAAAAAACAAATCCTAACAGGGTGGGGGGTGGGGGGAAATAGGCCAGGCAGGCCGAAACAGACCAGAACCTAGGATTGAAAATACAGGAGTCCTCACCTTAGGGGAGAATTATGAAAACCCACAGCCTAGGGCAGGGGTGTCAAACTCATTCCATGGAGGGCCAAGACCCTGCAGGTTTTACATCCGCCCAGTCTCTTCAGCAGGTGTTTTCACTGATCAGCAATCAGTAGGAAGAAATTCAGAGAAATCACCTGTTGAAGACACTGGGTGGAGGTAAAACCTGCAGGGTCTTGGCCCTCCATGGAATGAGTTTGACACCTGTGGCCTAGGGGGCAGGAAAGGAATGAAAAACAAAATTCACAGTAGAACCCTAGGACTACAAATAATGTGCTCCAACCTCAGGAGAGAAATAGCACACAAACCTACAGCCGAGGGAGGTGGAGAAAAAACCCCCCACAAAAGGTAATGTTGTAGAGGATGTGCTCAAGGATGAGGCTGAGTTTTATTTCTCAGGTTCAGCTTTATTAACAGAACACATACTCTAGCATTCTCAAAGCAGGAAAAGAGACAGAACAATACAACATCACACTCTTATACTTCTGGAGCATCGGAACTCAAGTCACATGGTGCTTTAGCAAACATACAGTCACATGGTACTTAATCCCAGTCACAGTGCAACTCTTTGATCTTTCAACATTGTCTCTTATTCTTCGATGATCCGGAAATCCCTCTGGGGCATCTTCTCTGAGACAAAGGCCAAATCTCACACCTCCTCGTTATCTCCTGCAGACCTCTGCAGATCCAGACCTTTTGTCCCTCGAGACGTGAAGCACCCAATAAACATACAGCAATACATTTGTGGAAAATATGAACCCAACATATGTGCCACATGACCCCCCCCCCAAACGTCTACTATGGGACAAAACATAATCAGAGATGCATGACATAAAAACATTACCACATATCAAAAATCAATCCACCAGTTGCCTAGGTCTTAACCTCCTGCCGAATCTGCTGTAAGCCGGCTTTGCTACTTCTGCAGCGTCTTCCTGCACCTGTGGATTAGAACTGCTAGCACACCTCTGTGGGGGCTCTGGAGAATGCCTTCTCGGAGGCCTGCCACGGCGGGGGGTCCTCACCAACTGCACGTGTTCATCAGCCAGAACAAAAGCAGGTTTGAGTCTGTTTATGCGAATCAACTCCTTCCTGTCTCCTAAATCTAGCAAAAAATGCTTCTCCCCTGTTTCCAGCACTCTGAAAGGCCCATCATAAGGCGGGCGCAAACCTGGGCGCTGAGCATCATGTCTAACAAAAACAAACTCCGCATTTTTTAAAGTCTTTGGCACAAAAACGCGTGGGAAACTGTGATGAACCGGGCCAGGAAGCGTGTTTGATCCTGTGCCGCTCTGCAGCAGCTGAGCGGGGGGGGGCAATTTGGTGCAGGATTGTCGGGAAGAAATTCCCCTGGCAAACGGAGAGATTGTGCAAAAACTAACTCAGCTGGGAAGGCCTGCAAATCCTCCTTAGGTGCAGAACGCAACCGTAATAAAACCCATGGAAGTTTATCCACCCAATTTGTATCCGTAAGTGACGCTCTGAGGGCTGCTTTCAACGACCTATGAAAGCGTTCGCATAAACCGTTAGCCTGGGGGTTATACGCGGTAGTGCAGTGTATCTTCACCCCTAAGCTGCGGGCCATCGACGACCATAGTTCGGAAACAAATTGGGGACCTCTGTCGGACGTTATGTCCGACGGAACTCCAAAACGCGCAACCCAAGCTGTTAAAAACGCTCGCGCAACTTCTTCCGCTGTGGTTGATGCCAGAGGAACCGCTTCTGGCCAACGCGTGGTGCGATCCACCATCGTCAAAAGGTGTGTGTGCCCCTGTGATGACAGAAGGGGACCCACCAAGTCAACATGCACATGATCAAAACGCTTAGCCGCAATGTGAAAAGGCTCCAAAGGAGCTCTAGTGTGCTTGTGTATTTTGGCTCGCTGACACGCCACGCAGGCTGCTGCCCATTCCTTGACCTGTTTGCGCAACCCGGGCCAAACAAATTTCTCCCCCACCATCTTAATCGATGCACGCACCCCCGGGTGCGCCAGAGAATGGACCGAGACAAAAACGCGGTGGCGCCACGCAGCTGGAACCACGGGGCGAGGCCACCCCGTGGAGACATCGCAGATTAGAGGGGGCATACCAATTTGCTGCACCCTGTGCTCCAGCCTTAACCCTGTTGGTCCAGACTGGAGCGCGCGCACATCCGCATCGCTAACCTGCTCCGCGGCCATGGCTGCATAATCTAAACCTACGCGGACCAGGGCTGTGCACGCTTCCGCGTCGCTGCCCTGGCCCGCGGCCACGGCTACAGAGTCTGCCCCCACGGGGCCTAGCGTTGCCACAGCACGCAAGAGACAGTCTGCCACTACATTATGTTTACCTGCGACGTGCTGGATATCGGTGGTGAACTCCGATATCGCGGCTAGCTGCCTTTGCTGCCGGCCTGACCAAGGTTCTGAAATCTTGTCCATCGCAAACGTTAGCGGCTTGTGATCCACGAATGCAGTGAAACGGCGCCCTTCCAGCCAGAACTGGAAATGGCGGATGGCCAAGTGTAGGGCCAAAAGCTCCCTGTCGAACGCGCTGTATTTACGCTCGCTATTGTGCAAGGTTTTGCTGAAAAATGTGAGCAGCTGCCAGGTCCCTGCCACAAACTGTTCAACGACCGCCCCTACCACTAAATCGGAAGCGTCAGTGGTGAGCGCCATGCGGGCTGTTGGAACCGGGTGTGCTAACAAAACCGCGTTTGCCAGGGCTGATTTGACCTAGGCGAAAGCGTGCTCCCACTCCGGAGACCATCCGACCTTATTTGTGGGCTTTTGTTTTTTTTAGTGCAGTGTACAATGGTTGCATGAGTCGCGCTGCGCTTGGGAGGAACCGGTTATAAAAATTAACCATTCCCAAAAACTCCTGCAGCGCTTTGACCGTTTGAGGTTGGGGAAAATTTGTTATTGCGCGTACTTTATCGGGCAGAGGAACCGCTCCTTCTGTCGAAACGCGATGCCCCAAAAAATCAATATGCGCCACCCCAAACTGGCACTTCGCTGGGTTAATTATTAACCCGTGCTCTGCCAGCCTCCGAAAAACTGCTGTGAGGTGGCTTTCATGTTCGTCTTCGGACGTGCTGGCTACCAAAATGTCGTCCAAGTAGACGAACACGAAAGGGAGGTCGCGTAAAACTGCATCCATCATGCGTTGAAAAGTCTGCGCGGCACCTTTGAGACCAAACGGCATGCGCAAAAACTCAAAAAGCCTGAAAGGAGTTATTACCGCTGTTTTGGGTATATCCTGAGCGTGTACTGGGACTTGATGGTAACCACGCACCAAATCTATTTTAGAAAAAATGCGCGCCCCCGCCAAATGAACTGAAAAATCTTGGATGTGCGGAATCGGGTCGCGGTCGTGTGCTGAAACGTTGTTCAACCTGCGGAAATCACCGCAAGGTCGCCACGAGCCATCAGCCTTTGGGACCATGTGTAGCGGTGAAGCCCAGGGGCTTTTAGAGCGTCTAATGATGCCCAGTTTTTCCAGGTTGGCGAACTCCTCGCGCGCTATGGCCAGTTTAGCTGAGTCCGAGCGCCGAGCTTTTGCAAAAACGGGCGGCCCGGTGGTAGTGATAAAATGCTCCACCCCGTGTTTAGCCACTGTCGCCGAAAACGTTGGGACTGTGAGTGCTGGGAACTGAGTGAGCAGTGCATGAAACTTACCACCCGCAGCTGTGACGTTGGCCTGTGCAGTCGGCGGGGCCACCCGAGCTGTGCAGGGAATAGAATGGAAAGACAGTGCATTAACCAGACGTCTATTAGCAAGATCAACCAATAAACCATGTGAGCACAAAAAATCAGCCCCTAACATGTTGAAACTGACTGCCGCTACAATAAAGGTCCACTCAAATGAACAGCCCTGTAAAGACAGAAGCATAGTCCTCTCACCGAAGGTCTTAATCGCTGAGCCGTTCGCTGCTGACACTGACACCCAGGGAACTTTAGATGGCATCAGCCGTTCTGCGTAGGTAGGCGTGACGAAACTCAGCTGGGAGCCCGTGTCCATGAGGAATTGTTTCCCCAAGTGTGCATCCGTCAGGTAAAGCAGCTTGTTCTCCTCCCCAAGGGTCGCAGCCGCTACCGACCCCGGGTCTTGGCGTTTCCTGGACGCTTGAAGTGGCACGGCAGGAGGCACTTGTGTGCCCTCTCTGCAAAACGGCAATGGTAGAAGCACAGGCCGTCATCAGCTCCGCGTTGCCTGGTACCTGTCACCGCCATCGTCGGTGCGTCTGGCACCGCAACCACTGGCCCAAAGCCGTCTCCGGGCGTCGCTCCTAGCTCAGCTGCCACGGCCGAAACCGCGCTCCGCTTGTGGGCGTCGACGAGTCGCTAAGCCTCCTTGCTCAGCCCATGGTAGTCTCGCTTGGCCAATCGGGGTGAATCTGCCAGGGTCACTCTCACCGCTGGCGGCAGGATCCGGAGGAAAGGGTGGGCGAAAATAAATTCGCCATCCTCGGAGTCTTTCAGCCTCAGCATCTTCACCGTCAGGTCCGCAGGTCTGTCGTTCTCCGACTCCGTCAACGTTAGGAGCCCCTCTGCTCGCTGTTGTACCGAAGGGGTGAAATGGCTGATCAGCGCGTCCTTCAATGCGCTGTTCTTGTTGCTGTCCAGTGGGTGATTGACCAGATCTTCCACCCTCTGGACCGTGTGGCTGTCCAGCTTCGCCACCACATGGTAGAATTTCGTGTCGTCCTTCGAGATTCTCCGGAGGTTGAACTGCGCCTCGACTGCGCTAAACCAGGAGCGCGGACTATGCTGCCAGAAATCAGGCAGCCGGAGTGTGGAGGCAGCCATCAGACTGGCTTCTGCCGAGCTCCGCTCGGGAGAATTCTCTCTGCTCATTCTTTGTAGTAGGGTCACCAGTGTAGAGGATGTGCTCAAGGATGAGGCTGAATTTTATTTCTCAGGTTCAGCTTTATTAACAGAACACATACTCTAGCATTCTCAAAGCAGGAAAAGAGACAGAACAATACAACATCACACTCTTATACTTCTGGAGCATCGGAACTCAAGTCACATGGTGCTTTAGCAAACATACAGTCACATGGTACTTAATCCCAGTCACAATGCAACTCTTTGATCTTTCACCATTGTCTCTTATTCTTCGATGATCCGGAAATCCCTCTGGGGCATCTTCTCTGAGACAAAGGCCAAATCTCACACCTCCTCGTTATCTCCTGCAGACCTCTGCAGATCCAGACCTTTTGTCCCTCGAGACGTGAAGCACCCAATAAACATACAGCAATACATTTGTGGAAAATGTGAACCCAACATATGTGCCACAATGTAAATAAAAGCCCATAGAGCAGAATATGCCAGGAGCTCCTTACTCAAAAAAAAAAAAAAAAAATGCCCCAAACTCAGGAAAAACGGCATGAAAACACTAGACTGAGGGGGTAGGGAAACCTCAAAAAGTACATTTAAAAAAAAAAAAAACGGACAAGGTGAGCACTTGAGAACATAACGGTACACATAACAGAGGAACAGATACCTATACTCTGATAAGTGGCACACGTATAAAACATACAGAACAGGCAAGTAAACTACGAAATCCCAGCTGAGCTGGACATATGAGGAGGGAAATACATGCAAAACTTAAATCTGATGAGAGAGAGGAGAAAAAAAAACAAACAAAACATTGAGGTGCGCTGACCCCCGAAAGGGAATGGCGGGAGAGCGCCAACCTCTGGCCGTCGAAGACTGGGGTGCAATGACCTTGAGCGCTGGAAGTAGGAGCGTGCTGACCTCTCGAAGAGACGGCTGGAACGCATCTGACCCAGATGCCCAGGAATCCTTCTCCACCCCCATGCCCCGGACAGGGAGGAGAGGAGCAGGTGGAAGGAAAAAAAACATCACCACAGTCAGTAAAATAAACAGTACAAGAAAACTTAGCAGTAAAAAACACTGCTGAGTCCCTTCACTGGGGACAAGGCAGCACCTCTCATAATTAAAGGGGAAAAAAGGGAAAAGAGAGTACTTGCCCCCGCTCCGTCGTTGCTGAAGCCGCTAAACAGGTCCACAGCCGGAGGACCAGACGAATGCTCCCGGACCAGCGGTGACAGTCCAGCACGGTGGCGGGGAGTGGATGAAGAGGGAAGGGGAAGCGTGGAAGCCAGGGGACGCTGAATCGTCGGCACAAGCCTCCAGGGTACCGGGACTGGCGAGGTGGCACATGGGAGCCAGGGGACGCTGAATCGTCGGTGCAGGTCTCCGAGGTGCCGGGACTGGCGAGGTGGCACATGGGAGCCAGGGGACGCTGAAATCGTCGGCACAGTCTCCGGAGTCCCGAGTAAATTCCTCGTCCACCCGTAATCCTCAGCCCGGCATAAGGGAAAAGGTGGCTGCAGATGATACGGCAGGGAAGGCCACACCACCTCAAACAGCAGGAAACAGTAAAAGTTCAGCAGCAAAAGAAACGGCTGCTGAGTCCCCTCCCCGGAGACAAAGCAGCACCTCTCATCATTAAATAAACCCAGAAATGAGAAAGAAAGGACTTGCCTTGCCCCCCGCTCCATCATCGCTAAAGCTGCAGAAAATCCCCCTGCTGGTGAACCAGACGAATGCTTCCAAGGCAGCGGTGTCTGTCTAGCTGAGGGCCGTTGCACGGCGGCGAGGTGCTGGTGTAAAGAGGAGGGAGAAATGTGGAAGCCAGGGGACGCTGGGTCGTCGGCACAAACTTCCGGGGTGCCGGGACTGGTGAGGAGGCGCACGGAAGCCAGGGGACGCTGACTCATCGGCTCAGGGTTCCGAGGTGCCTGGGCTGGCGAGGAGGCATGATGACTAACGGAGGCAGGGGACGCTGACATCGTTGGAACAACCTCCGGAGTCCTAGGTGAATTCCTCCTCCACCCCTGTAGTCCTCAGCCCGGCCGGTGACAAGGAGAAGGCTGGCGATGATAACACGGCGGGGTAAGGAAGCCCCTCCGGCCAAGGAAGAGAGTACAGATGTAGGCAAGCCCCCAGGGAACTGCAGCCCAATGAAACAAAACTTCAGTCTGTTGACAGCCAGTCACTCTCCTCCCCTCTGCCTCCTCCGGGTCCTGCTTCACTTCTGCCGCTGAGTCTTGTTTGGTTTGGGTCCTACTGTCATGGTTGGCCCTCACAGGCAGAAGCACAGACTCATTCGCGGGGTGAAGTTGAAGCATGATTTAATAAAGGAAACTGTAGCCTGGCAGAGACAATGATACTCACAACCGGCGGTAGACAGGGAAATAATAACGATGATGGAATGAAGACCGTAATCACGACAATGATTATGACGAGGACCCAACAAGGGAATGAGGGGGTGAAACCCAATAAATAGGAATTTACAGTCAGACTAATGAGCAACAGCCCTGACCAATAATGACTGACATGGGAAGAAGCTGTGCTCAAATGTAAGTAAACAAGCACTGTCAAAATAAAAGTCCAGTCAGAAACAAATGATTAGCAGGAAAAACAAACATACAAAAGTAACTGTGAAGGATAATACTAATGACAATAATAATAACAACAATAATGAGACCAGGATGGAAATAAAAACCCAAGGATGATAATAATGAAGCCAAAAATAATAAACACTGAAGATCACAATGTGTGACCCGGTCTGACCCAGCCCAAACCACCACACAGTGTTAATTTCATCTACTAAAATTGACTAAAGTTATTTTATCATCTAAAGCTAGAAATTAAACTAAAATTACCATTTTTACGTTTCTATTGACACCTGCAGTAATTTTAGTCGTATTTAGTCTTAGTCTTATAGTCCTAGTTTTATTTTAGTCTGTTCATTATCAATGTTTTAGTGTAGTTTTAGTCGACAAAAATTTAGTCAACAAAATTTACAATGTGGCACAGGAATGGACCAAGTCCCAGCAGACAAAGACATTCCTCACCAATGAGGACAAATGTCCCCACACTTACCCCCTACCAAGAAACTCTAATGGTGCATTCAGACCAAAAAGAAAGCAAAATGTTTACTCCACAACACCGTATAAAAAATCTATTGAACAATCGCAATACATGCAATTCACTGTGGGCAACAGAAATGCGTCCCACTTTTGCAAAATCAACTCCTCCTACAGTTTTGTTCCGATTGTTTTGAAACCTGGTGCCAGGGTTTGATGTGCACTGATGATGTGCATGTTGCAGTCTGGCTCTGATTGGAGGATTTTTGCGAGAGTTTTGGGGCAAAATGTCAAGTGTCAAGGTTGGCATACCACTTGTATTATTCCTACTAAAGCTCTCTAGGGTCACCAAAATTGCGACACAGGTTGATGTTGGGATATTGACGTACAGCTACACCAAAAGCACACTTACGTCGGCCCAATGTTGGCAAGTTTACATTCGGAATACGTATGATAGAGGTTTTCTCATTGGCAAGACAATGGCTACACATTGGCCTAATGTCAACATCTAGCCAACCTCTATTAACCTTGGTCCTGTGGGATGAGAAGTTAAAATCTATATTCAACAGCTTCTTTGCCCGGTTTGAGCACACCTCCCCTACAAACTCATCCCCACTCCTCGCCTCCCCCCCCCTCTGCCCCCCCCCCCCCCCCCCCCCCCCACAGGTGCACGAGGTGAGGAGGCAACTGAGAACAGTGAACTCCCGTAGAGCTGCTGGTCCAGACAGCATCCCAGTAGCGGTGGTCAAAACATGTGCAGACCAGCTGGCAGAGATCCTCACTAAGCTGTTCAACCTCTCCCTGATGTACACCACCATCCTCTCCTGCCTCAAGACCTTCACCATCATCTCCATCCCCAAAAAGTCCCCATTTGACAGCCTGAATGACTACAGACCCATAGCACTCATGTCTGTAGTCATGAAGTGTTTCGAGCAACTGGTGTGCCAGCACATCAGGGACTGTCTTCTCCCCTCCTTCAATCCACACCAGTTTGCCTACAGGGGGAACCGGTCAACAGAAGACGTCATCGCTACCAGTCGCCACAGAGCGCTGAGCCACCTGGAGAATCCAAGGAGCTACGTGAGGATGCGCTTTGTGGACAACAGCTCAGCTTTCAACACCATCATCCCGGACATCCTGATCAATAAACTGCACCTCCCCCAGATCCCCCCACCTGCTCCTGGATTAAAAAAAAGTTTCTCACCAATTGCCAACAAACAGTCAGACTTGGCCCCCACCACTCCTCCACACTGTCTCTCAACACTGGGTCTCCCCAGGGCTGTGAGCTAAGCCCTCTACTGTACTCCCTGTACACCTTTGACTGTATTCCAACCCATCCAACCACCATCGTGACGTACGCAGATGACACCACCTTGTTCGGGCTCATCACCAATGACAATGAGAAGGCATACAGGACGGCGGTAGAGAATCTGCTGCTGTGGTGCCAAGCAAACAACCTAAAAGTGAATGTCCAAAAAATCCATAAACTCATACTGGACTTCATGAAGAACAGACAGGAACACCCCCACCTCCTCATAAATGGTGACCGCATGGAAACCGCCCCCGCCTTCAAGTTCCTGAACACCCTCATCTCCTCTGACCTCTCCTGGACTGTCAACACCAAGGCCCTGGTGAAGAAAGCCCAGGAGTGGCTGCACTTCCTCTGTGTCCTGAGGAAGAACAACCTGGACCAGAAGCTGCTGCTGGCCTTCTACCACTGCTCAGTGGACAGCATGCTTACCTACTGCCTGGGTGTGTGGTACACCAGCTCTACAGCCAAGAACAGGAAGGCTGTGCAGAGAGTCATCAACACTGCCCAGAAAATTATCGGTGGCCCTCTGCCCTCCCTGGAAGACATCTCCAGATCTTCCTGTCTCAGAAAGATCAAGGCCATCACAGGAGACCCCTCACATCCTGTCCACCACCTGTTTGACCTGCTTCCCTCTGGACGACGGTTAAGATCATTCAGGTCCCACACCTCCAGACTGACAGTTTCTTCCCCAGGGCAAATTCAAACTGCAAACAATTAGAGGCCCCATCCCCTCCCTCCGAATGCTCACATGCACAGAACTGAGGACCTTTTTAATTATCACCATAACACACCTGTCTTTGCACTCCACATTTTCATGTATATTGGTCTATCTGTGAAACCACTACCATACCTATACATATTTTCCGTAATCCTTGGGTCATTTTATTCAGTCGTGTGTTCAATTGTGTGTACATAGTTCCACCTGCGAAGCCACTGCCATATCTGTGTATATTTCCATAATCCTGGGCTATTTTTGTTTTCAGTTGTGGGTTTAATCATGTGTTCTATCATTGTGTTTTATCTAATCCTTCTCTCTTACATTATTGTGCAATAGCCTGGTGGAGCACCCACAATTTTGTTGTACTGTACAATGACAATAAAGCGTCTTCTATTCTTCTATTCTATTTGTAAAGTTTAACATGAGTTACTGTTCATACCTGCTGACTATACGCCTTAAGAACCTCCTCCAGAGGGAAGGTGAAGCAGTATGGTCCTAGTCTGGACTTCTCACTGAAGGCTGGTGAAGTGGCAAACTTCCACAGGAAGTTCTCCTGCATGGCAGCCTGCTGCTCAGTCCAGTCCAGGAATTCCTTTTCCAGTAGCCTCGTCTCCGCTGACTGTATCTCTTCTTTTCCAATAACTAGAGTCCACCACACCAGAGGGGCACGGCAGTTTCTGAATGGATATTTAAATCCCCCATCCCTCCTAATCCCTTCTAACCCCTCTTTACATGTGTCGTGTTTCACATGAGAAACATGAAACTCTGGTCTGGGGTACTTTGGAATTGTTGTTTTGAAGAGGTAATTATTTGACCAACCTTTTCTTTGAATTTCTTTTCTCAAATCAGCCAATTTCAGATGTTCACCCTCTTTAAAGCGTACTGTAAACCCTCTCCTGTTTCGTTCTATCTGCATGATCAGGTGTGGTCTGAGAAGTCAAAGCTCTAAAATCAGTGGGTGATCCTCTGACCTTTGTCTCCGATGTGGACAGTGGTTATATTCCTTTTGTTAATGACTTAGTGAAACTTCTGGAATTCCTTGAGAAATGTGTTGTTATTCTCAGTAGCCTCACACTGACCTCTCCAAAAATCAAAAGCCTGAACAGTTTGTCTTTCAGTCACTCAAGACGTTTAATTTCATAACTGTTAGAGATTAAAATGTTGCTAAGACACAACTTGAGGAAGGGAAGAAATGGCAGGAAATGAGATTTTCCCGTCAAGTATCTTCAAGGACCAGCGCACAGCAGGAGTTACTGAGCCATGTTGAAGGTAAAATCAGAAACATGTGGTGGCTGTAACTGGATGTGCCATCTGGAAACTTGACATCAGTCTGAGACTCAGCCTGAGAAGGGAAAAAAAAAACAATTATAAACACGCCGTTAACATGTAGGCTACGTGGAGTAATATGTTACTCAGGACAGACAGAGTGTCTGTCTCTCTATAGAGTATATTATAGAAGTAATATATATAGCAGAAATTCAGCAGGTGGCTGTAATGCACCTGTAAGCTGGTTGCCAACCACCAATCAAATCTAAAAGAAGAAGCATATGTTACTCAACACCAGTACAAAACTCACTGGTCACGGATGAAGAAAAAGAGCAGAAAACAGCAGATGCCACGTTGAAGTTCCTGAAGATGTTCCTGTCATCGTCCAGCAGGTGGGGACATTCAGTAGTGACACTTCCTGTAAACACACAAGTTCTGAACTTTTCTTCTTCCGTCCTGGTTGTGTTGAATCCTCTGAGACTGACTGGAAATGAGAAAATAAGAGCCTGTGGGCTCTGCTGCTGAGATGAATGATGGTGGTTTTCTGGAGGTTAACTTCCTCTGCTATCAGCTGTTCTCAGGAAGATAAACACAATAAAACAGTTACAGGCCAACTGTCAGCTGACTGATCGCATTAATAAAGCTCAGCTGTTCTGCTGGCAGGGCATTTCAAATTTTCCACTGCCACTGAGTGAAGAAAGAATGTGATTTTCTTTGCCTATGCCAAATTTAGGGAAATTGGCTGGAATGATAAGGGGTTAAAAGAAAAGTTTTGAATCTACAAGACAAAAGTTGCAAGTTTTTCAGAAAAAAAAATTGCTAATTTGCTGGAAAAAATTGCAAATTTTCAAGAACAAAGTTGCAGTTTTACAAGAAAAAAAATGCAAATTTTTGGGGAAAAACTTGCAAATTTAACATCACATCATATCTGGAACCATTCTGGTTTTAATGGAGCTCAAAGGTCTCCTATGACCAGGTGCTGACTGAGCATAGGGTGGGGTGGTACATTTCCCGGTGGACTGGCCAATCAGGAGGCAAAGCGGCCTGAAGGAGAAGCCCTCAGCAGACATGTTTGTGTTCTGGCTGGTATCAGGTGTGTGTTATTGTTCAGCATTTCTCTGTTGTCTGAAGAACCGTGAACACACCGTTCTTGTAAATCTGCATTTTCCCCCACATAAATTTATGCTTTTTTTTGGTTATAAATTTCCAACATTCAAACCCCAACAGCGCACATACGCTGGGCCAATGTAAGCAAGCTAGCGTCAAGCCTATATCTGGCCAAAGTGCAAAGGACCTCTATAAGATATATTGTGGAGTGTGTAAATAACGAGGCGGATTTGACTCAGACAGTTTATTACACATCTCACACAGAAGCATAGTCAGAAAGAGGACATCTCAGACAAAACTCTTCTCTTAAATACTATGGCATTCCCTCAGAAGCTTCTACACACAAAAGGTCACATTGCATTCACTTCCTTAATCCTTTACCATCCTGCTAGAAGTCTCTGATACACAAAAGATCACACTGCATTTATCCTTCACACCTCCCTGCTATCTCCAAGGGAAACTCTGCTCCTTGTTCTAGTCTAAGATGCTATAATCACTAAACGACCCCCCCAAGCATCTTGGATAGAACAATAGAATGACAGTCCATATGCTGTGGTTAAATCATTAAACATCAATCCACATGCTGCTTGGACTTCAGTCTTCTCCCGAATCTGCTGCAACCAGGATTCACCGCCTCCGCGGCGCTGTCATGCTGGGGGGCTGATGATTGAGGGGTAAAAGTCTGTGCATGTGGGTGCTCTGGGGAATCTTTTCTCTGGGAAGCTCCCCGTGGGGGTCTTCCACGCCGAGGGGCCCTCGCCAACAGCACTTGCTTGTCCGCCACAACAAAAGCGGGTTTGAGTCTGTCTATGCCAGGGGTCCCCAAACTTTTTCCTGTGAGGGCCACATAACTTTTGCCTTCTCTGATGGGGGCCGGGGTCAGTTTGTAACAGAAAAAGTGTGACGATCGCAGGGGTGCCTAAACGTAAACATTTATTGTTTTCCAGAAAGCTACAAATGACCAAATATTAATAACCCTTTCCAGGATCTTCACAGGAAAAAAGTCAGAAAATAAATATATATAATATAAACTAAATATATATAAATATAAATATAAATAAATATATATATATATATATATATATATATATATATATATATATATTAACACTAAGAGAGAGAGCTTAGACTTTCTGCTGCACATTCACCAACCAACCATAATGCTCTGCACTGTGTGTCTATATATATACATTTATAGTAATATGGACATATGTTTACTAGATGTTGTTTTTTCTTGCCTTCTGATTGTTGCTCTGAGTGTTGCTATCCCTGTGCTGTTGCAATCCTGGAATTTCCCCATTGTGGGACTAATAAAGGCTTATCTTATCTTATCTTATCTTATCTTATTTATGAAATAAATAATAACCAAATAACCCTCTCTGGGTTCTTCACAGAAAAAAGTCCATGGAACATTAACTTTGTGTTGTGCCGTGCACAATCTGAACAGGTAAAAGTTCAGCTTAGTTGTCAGAGCAGAATGTCTTCCTTAAATGACTCCTATGAGCAGTCTCTCAAAGTTCTTGTGTTTCTTCCTTATAATCCTTTTGTAGGTTCCAGCAGGCTTGTAGACACCGCTGTTGAACAGCCTTTTCTTTGCATTGAACAAAAAAATAATTGTTTGTCCACTGCAGGTTAAATACCCTGCATTCTGAATCAATTTTTCTCTTACCAAACCTTTTCACCATTATTCCATTTTATTTGACAGGGGTGAGTCTAGGACTTTTTATTTTTTTTTCTGAGGGGGGGGGGGAGTCAGATAGGGGCACAGACTGCAGAAGGGTGGAATAGAATGTCATGTTCTATGCGTGTATTAGTCTCGATCGCGTGGCCAGACTGAAAAAAAAAAAAAAATCATCACGCTTACCAGTGTGGAGGAAAAATCAGTGCAGGCGGACACAGCAAGCAGAAGTTTAAAGGTGTTTTATTCCTCCATCACGAGGCTCACCCAGCGCTCTGTGAGAGAGCTCTGAGCAGTTGTCTAAGAGCGAATTCTAAGTGCGATAGTGAGGCATGAACAGTCAGCTCTTTATACAGTGATACATGATACAGAGAATCCATGGCACAGAATGCATGGCTGAGCACACGCTCAGCTGGGGAACGAGACGGCGCTCGGCCAACTTGGAAGCGAGGTGCGGGAAAAGCTCTGTGCAGGAGGGGGTGGAGGGGGGTGGGGGTAAGCATCTCTGGTATTGTTCAGGGGGCTGGGCCAAATGTGGAGGCGGGCCGTATCTGGCCCGCGGGCCGTAGTTTGGGGACCACTGGTCTATGCCAACCTTTTCCCTCCTACCCCCCAAATCTAGCAAAAAATGCTTGTCCCCTGTTTCCAGCACTCTGAACGGTCCGTCATAAGGTGGGCGCAGTGGAGGTCAATGGGCATCATGTCTAACAAAAATGAACTCCGCGTTTTTCATCAAAGTTTTAGGCACAAAAACGCGCGTAAAACTGGTGAGCAGGGCCCGGCAGCGTGCTTGTGTCTATGCTACGCTGCAACAGCTGAGACGGGGAGCTGCCCGGCGCGGGATTATCTGGAAGAAACTCCCCGGGCAGCCGAAGTGGCTGCGTGAAAACGAGTTCAGCCGGGGACGCTTCCAAATCCTCTTTGGCCGCAGAACGTAACCCCAAAAAAACCCATGGTAGCTTGTCTACCCAATTTGCATCCGTCAGTGACGCCCTGAGAGCCGCTTTCAATGACCTAAGAAAACGTTTGCATAACCCATTAGCCTGTGGATTGTATGCGGTTGTGTGGTGAATTGTGACACCCAGGCTGCGGGCCATTGTTGACCAGAGTTCGGAAACAAATTGAGGGCCTCTGTCGGACGTAATATCCGACGGGACTCCAAAACGCGCCACCTATGCCGTTAAAAACGCACGCGCCACCTCCTCGGCCATGGTTGCTGCCAGTGGAACCACTTCCGGCCAGCGCGTGGTGCAGTCCACCATTGTCAGAAGGTGCGTGCACCCCTGTGATGGCGGGAGGGGGCCCACGAGGTCCACGTGAACATGGTCGAACCTCTTAGCAGGGATGCGAAACGGCTCCAAGGGAGCCTTCGTGTGTCTGTGTACCTTGGCTCGTTGGCACGCCATGCAGGCTGCTGCCCACTCTTTCACTTGTTTGCGAAGGCTCGGCCACACAAATTTCTCTCCTACCATTTTGACCGACGCGCACTCCCGGGTGAGCCAAAGAATGAATCGAGTCAAAAACGCGCCGGCGCCACGCAGCCGGTACCACGGGACGCGGTCGCCCCATGGAGACATCACAAATTAGGGGGGGCATACCGTCTTGCAGCACCCTGCTCTCCAGCCTTAACCCTGTTGGTCCAGACTGGAGCGCGCGCACGTCCGCGTCACTAACCTGCTCCGCGGCCATGGCTGAGTAATCTATCCCCACTCGGACCGGGGCAGCCACGGCGCGCAAGAGGCAGTCTGCCACTACATTCAGTTTACCCGACACATGCTGAACATCGGTAGTAAACTCTGAGATCGCGGCCAGCTGTCTCTGCTGCCGGCCTGACCACGGTTCTGAAACCTTGGCCATCGCGAATGTTAGTGGCCTGTGGTCAACGAACAGCGCCCTTCCAGCCAGAACTGGAAGTAGCGAATGGCCAAGTGGAGAGCCAGCAACTCCCTGTCGAACGTGCTGTATTTACGTTCACTATTGCGCAAAGTCCTGCTGAAAAAGGCGAGCGGCTGCCAAGCTCCGGCTACACGCTGCTCCACGACCGCCCCTATGGCCACATCTGACGCATCAGTAGTGAGCGCTATGCGGGCCGTTGGGTCTGGATGTGCCAAAAATGCAGCGTTTGCCAGGGCTGCTTTGACTTCCGAGAACGCCCGCTCTCACTCCGGGGACCATTCGATCTTATTCGCGGGTTTCTGTTTTTTGAGCGCGGCATACAGTGGTTGCATGAGCTGCGCCGAGAAGGAAACGGTTATAAAAATTCACCATTCCCAAAAATTCCTGTAACGCCCTGACCGTTTGCGGCCGGGAAAATCCGCTACCGCGCGCACTTTGTCAGCCAGCGGAACCGCTCCTTCGGGAGAGACGCGGTGCCCCAAAAAATCAATCTGCGTCACCCCGAACTGACATTTCGCTGGGTTGATTATTAACCCGTGCTCTTCCAACCTCCGGAAAACCGCCGTGAGGTGGGTTTCGTGTTCGTCTTCGGACGCGCTGGCTACCAAGATATCGTCCAAGTAGATGAATACGAAAGGGAGATCACGCAGCACGGCATCCATCATACGTTGGAACGTCTGTGCAGCCCCTTTAAGCCCGAATGGCATGCGCAAAAACTCGAATAAACCGAACAGAGTTATCACTGCTGTTTTGGGTATGTCCTCAGCGCGCACTGGGACTTGGTGGTAACCGCGGACCAGGTCTATTTTAGAAAAAATGCGCGCTCCTGCCAAGTGAACGGAAAATTCTTGGATGTGAGGATTTGGGTAGCGGTCGTGCGCTGTGGCGTTGTTCAACCTGCAGAAATCCCCACAAGGTCGCCACGAACCGTCAGCTTTAGGGACCATGTGTAGCGGGGAAGCCCATGGGCTGTTTGAACGCCTGATGATGCCCAACCTCTCCAGGTTGGCGAACTCCTTGCGCGCTATGGCCAGTTTAGCTGCATCCAAGCGCCGAGGTTTTGCAAAAACGGGTGGCCCGGTGGTGGTGATAAAATGCTCCACCCCGTGTTTAGCGACGGCTGCCGAAAATGTCGGGACCGTGAGTGCTGGGAACTGAGTGAGCAGTGTGTGGAACTTACCGCATGCAGCTGTGATGTTGGCTTGTGCTGTTGGCCGGGACGCTCGAGCTGTACAGGGGATAGAATCAAAGGACAGTGCATTAACCAGGCGCCTGTTAGCGACATCAACCAACAAACCATGTGTGCACAAAAAATCAGCCCCCAATATATTGAAATTCAATGCTGCTATGACAAAAGTCCACTCAAATGTACGGCCGTGTAGAGACAGAAGCAGAGTCCTCTCACCAAAGGTCTTAATCTCCGAGCCGTTTGCTGCTGCCATCTCGGGGCCGCTAGATCCCGCCAGCTGATCGGCGTAGGACGGCATGATGAAACTCATCTGGGCGCCGGTGTCCACGAGGAAATGCCTCCCCGAGCGTGTGTCTGTCAAGTAGAGCAGCTTGTTCTCCTCCCCGAGGGTCGCAGCTGCTACCGACCCCCGGTCTTGGCGTTTCCCAAGCGATTGAACTGGCACGGTGGTATACATTTGTGTGCCTTCTCTGCGAAGCGGCGATGGTAGAAACAAAGGGTGTCTCCTCCGCGTTCTTTGGCCCCCGCTGCTGGTGTCGTCGGTGGCTCTGCCGCTGCTGTCGATGGCTCCTCGCCTCCTCTGGCCGTCGCGCCGAGCTCCGTTGCTGCCGCCGTGGTCGTGAACTCTCTGCTGGCCATGATGATCCGGTGTGCTTCTCGGGCCAGCGCACGATAGTGCCGCTTGGCCAGCAACGGCGAATTGGCCAGGGTTGCTCTCATCGCTGACGGAAGGTTCCGGAGGAAGAGGTGGGTAAAAATGAAATGGTCGTCGTCCGAGCCCTTTAATCCCAGCATCTTCTCCATCAGGTCAATAGCCGACCCATCTCCTAACCCAGTCCGCGTCAGGAGGCTCTCTGCTCTCTCACCAATCGAGAGCGTGTAGTGCTGGATGAGTGCAGCCTTCAGCGCACCGTACTTGTCGCTGGTTGGTGGCTGATCAAGCAGGCTCTCCACATGCTGAGCCGTGTGGGTGTCGAGTGTTGCGACCACATGGTAGAACTTCGTGTCATCTGCTGATATCCCCCGGAGGGCGGACTGCGCCTCATCTAGGTGGAACCAGGAGCGCGGATTGTGCTGCCAAAAATCCGGTAGCTTGATTGTAACAGCATATGCTTGGCTGGGGGCTCCCAACGAGGCTGACTCCGGGGATCTTTCGTCATGTTGCATGCTTCGTCTTGGGTCACCAGTGTGGAGTGTGTAAATAACGAAGCGGATTTGACTCAGACAGTTTATTACACGTCTCACACAGAAGCATAGTCAGAAAGAGGACATCTCAGACAAAACTCTTCTCTTAAATACTATGGCATTCCCTCAGAAGCTTCTACACACAAAAGGTCACATTGCATTCACTTCCTTAATCCTTTACCATCCTGCTAGAAGTCTCTGATACACAAAAGATCACACTGCATTCATTCTTCACACCTCCCTGCTATCTCCAAGGGAAACTCTGCTCTTTGTTCTAGTCTAAGATGCTATAACATTATGCACTCCCCATGTGTCACTAAAATATTCCAGATGCAAACTTTGTATATTGGACAGAAGTAGAGCAGACGTCTGTGTGCTGTTGCGGTATGGATGCTGGGTAAATTTTCATTTCTATGTAAGATTTAATTGTTTCTCTTCATCTGGACAATGGCCCAAGCTAGAAACGGCTCTGGTGTGGATATGTGTTGAAAGGTCACAATCGGGGTGGACTGGGATAAAAATTCAGGCCGGGAATTGGACTCCATCCCAGGCCACCCATTGTTATGGATCAGAAACCATTGCTACTATATTTGTAGACTGTCATATTGACATATCAGGTGTCAAACTGGTTATAAATATGGCTACAACCTTTAGATGGAAGGATAAATATCCAACATTTTTCAGTATTTTTTAGTCAATTAATCATTTTATCATCTACACCTCTCTGCCTATCTCTGCACATCTTGCTGTTTTGCAGAATGAGATAAAAAATGTGAGTAACATAAACTTAAACCTGTACTTCTTGAGCAGACAGTAATTCTGTGCACCCCGATTACATTCCACCTAACAGCATATAGGACTGTGGGTCTGTGTTGTCCTGAAGGTTCCTGTTCTGTGTCTGACTCTGATATCGGATACTCAGCCTCTGCAGAAGAACAGTCATGTGAAAAAATTAGGACACCCTGTATAAGCCTGTGTGCTTTTTTTTTAAACACATTTGGACATATGGATATTTAGGGGCAGATTTACTAAGGCAGTGCAAATTAGTGAGTGCGCAGATTAGAAAGAGCGCCTAAGGGAGTGGCCAATTTTTGCCAGTGATCTATTAACAACACGCAAAATTATGAACACAGACGCAGTCACCTCATTTCAATGACCTCCCATCCACCAAAGAGCACGCAAAATTGCGCACAGGCACATCTGATGAGGAAGTGGGTCATCAACGAAGCCGCAGCCAGTGTGGAGGAGCAGAAGAGTTTTTTTTTTAAAGCTTTTTTTAAGCTTTTGTTTAAGCACAAACCCCAGTAAAGTAGTTTATATTTGTTCGTCATATATCAGCATTTTCATTTTCATTTCACATGGCAGACTCCTTTGTTTAGTATGTATAAATTAAGGACTACTCATGAATAAAATGATTATTGACCCACGTGTTTATTTTATGAACACTAGAACTATCAAGATGGTCTGATGGAGACTCTGGGGTTTTATTATGTGACTAACTTTGTTTTAACAAAATCAACAGCTCTCCCAGTTCACAACTTTTTATAAATGCCATTGAGTTACGGTGTTGCAATTTCGGGGGACATTTCTATGCATCTGTGTGCTCTTTTTGTTAATAATGTCATTGTTGTTTGTCTCCTATATAAGATAAGATAAGATAAGCCTTTATTAGTCCCACAAAGGGGAAATTCCAGGATTGCAACAGCACAGGGATAGCAACACTCAGAGCAACAATCAGAAGGCAAGGAAAAAAAGCAAGCAAGCAAGAGCAGCTAATATACATATGTACATATTACTATAAAATATATATATATACACACACACACAGACACACAGTGCAGAGCATTGTAGCTGAATGGAATAAATATATGAGTATATAAACACACAGTGCGGCGCATTGTAGCTAGATGGAATAAATATGTAGATATATAAACACCCACAGTACGGAGCATTGCAGCTAGGTGGAATAAATATGTAAATATATAAACACACACAGTGCGGAGCAATGTAGCTAGATGGAATAATATGTAGATATATAAACACACAGTGCGAAGCATTGTAGCTAGATGGAATAAATATATAGATATATAAATATAAACACACCCAGTGCGGAGCATTGTAGCTAGATGGAATAAATATGTAAATATATAAACACACACAGTGCAGAGCATTGTTGCTAGATGGGATGAAACAGCATAACCGTCTACTTAGTTATCCTACATGGTATGATTATGTGCCCATACATATTCTCACCCTCCATAGCGACCGGTATTTTCCTAGTTGTATGCCGGAGGGGACCATTGTGTAAGTCTATTGCATCTTTTGCATTCAAAAAACTATTAGTTTGTTACGTCTTTTTGCTATCTCTGCGAGCAGCCCTGCTTAGGTTGTACAGTCTTACAGCCGCTGGTAGGAAGGACCTGCGAAACCTCTCGGTTGTGCACCTGGGATGATGTAGTCTGCTGCTAAATGAGCTCCTCAGTGCATTCAGTATGTCCTGCATAGGGTGGAACTCGGACTCCAGCAGAGATGACAGTTTAGCCACCGTCCTTCTCTCTTCTATCTTCTCCACCAGATCAAGGCGCTGCCCCAGGACAGAGCTAGCTTTCTTGATCAGTTTGTTCAGTCTCTTCCTATCGGCTGCAGTAATGCCACTGCCCCAGCAGACCACTCCAAAAGTGATGGCTGATGCCACCACCATGTCATAGAATGTCTTCAGCAGCGCCCCTTGTACACCAAAAGACCTGAGTCTCCTCAGCAGAAACAGCCTGCGCTGTCCCTTCTTGTAGAGTGTGTCAGTATTGTGTGACCAGTCTAGTTTATTGTTCAGATGAACACCCAGGTACTTGTAGGATGTCACCATCTCAATGTCTGTTCCCTGTATATTTACTGGTGCTGTGAGGGGTTGTCCTTGCCTGCGGCAGTCCACCACCAGCTCCTTAGTCTTCCTTGCGTTGATCTGGAGGCAGTTCCGATGGCACCAGTCCACGAAGTCCTGGATAAGCCCTCTGTACTCAGCTTCATCTCCATTGGAGATGAGGCCAATGATCGCAGAGTCATCAGAGAACTTCTGTAGATGGCAGTGTGTTGTGTTGTGTGAGAAGTCCGCAGTATAAAGAGTGAACAGGAAGGGAGCCAGCACCGTTCCCTGGGGGGCCCCCGTGCTACCGATGATCGTGTCGGACACACAGTCCCGGGTTTTCACAAACTGAGGCCGGTTCATGAGGTAGTCCAGGATCCATGATGACAGGTGCTGGTCCACCCCTGCACACAGCAGCTTGTCCTTCAGGATCATCGGTTGGATGGTGTTGAAAGCACTGGAGAAGTCAAAGAACATGATCCTCACCATATTCCTGGGCTTCTCCAGGTGGGACAGAGAACGGTGAAGGAGGAAGATGACCGCATCCTCCACCCCAATGCCATGCTGGTAGGCGAACTGGAATGGATCCATCGCTGGTTCCACCAGGGGGCGGAGGTGAGCAAGGAGCAGTCTCTCCAGGGTCTTCATCAAGTGGGACGTCAAGGCCACCGGTCTGTAGCTGTTCAGGTCTTTAGGGTGGGAAGTTTTTGGTACAGGTACCACACAAGATGTTTTCCACAGCTGTGGTACCCTCCCCAGCTTCAGGCTCAGGTTGAAGATGTACATCACAATCCCACACAGCTGGTCTGCACAGGACTTGAGGAGCTTTGCGCTGATGCCGTCCGGTCCCGACGCCTTCCTCGCCTTGATCTTCCTCAGCTCCGTCCTCACCTGGGTCCTGGTCAGGGTCAGGATGGGGGGCTGTGTGTTGGGAGTGGGGGGGTGTTGGTGGAGTGGGGAGTGGGCAGCAGGACTTGATTTCTTTAGAGGCAGCAGTGGTTGTTGTGCAGTCAGGGGGGAGGGCGGTTGGTCAAACCTATTGAAAAACAGATTCAGGTTGTTCGCCCACTCCCTGCCCCCCGTGGCCTGGGGGGAGGTATTCTGGAGCCCAGAGATGGTTTTGAGGTTTCTCCAGACCCCGCTGATGTCGCTCTGTTGCAGCTTGTCCTCCATCTTCTTCCTGAAGCTGTCCTTGCCTTCTCTGATCTTTCTCCTCAGCTCCCTCTGTACGGACTTCAGCATCTCCCTATTCCCCGACCTGAAGATCCTCTTCTTCTCTCTCAGAAGTGTTTTTATCTCAGGGTTGATCCAGGGTTTGTTGTTTGAGCAACACCGTATGGTCTTGGTGGGAACGGATTTGTCCACACAGAAGCTGAGGTAGTCTGTGAAGGTGTGAGTGAGGCCATCGATGTCCTCACCATGTGGATCGCAGAGCTGCTTCCAGGTGGTGGCTTCAAAACAGCCCTTTAGGGTGTCCATTGTCTCCTCAGACCATAACTTCACTGTGCGCATGGCCGGAGGTTGTCTGTGCACTAGGGGTTTGTACACCGGCCGGAGATGAACCAAGTTGTGATCCGATCTCCCGAGTGGGGGGAGTTGTGATGAGATGTACGCCTCCTTAGTGTTTGCGTAGAATAAGTCCAGTGTTTTATTGTCTCTAGTGTGGCATGTGACATACTGGGTGAACGTGGGTAGAATGGGAGATAGTGAAACATGGTTGAAATCGCCTGAGATGAGGAGAAGAGCATCTGGGTGTTCTGTCTGCAGCCTGCTGGTTACTGAATGGATGACGTCACGCGCTGTCCCAGCGTTCGCCGTCGGATTTGCATAAACAGCAATGCAGATCACGTGTGAGTGTTCTCTCGGGAGATATGTAGGCCGCATGCTAACAGCTAGCAACTCAATGTCTTTGCTGCAGTGTCGTTGTTTAACAGTGATATGTCCCGGTCTGCACCAGTTGTTGTTAACATACATTATCACTCCACTGCCCCTTGCTTTGCCACTGTCTGGTGTTCGGTCTGCCCGTATCATGTGGAAACCCTCCAGCTCAATGTTAGCATCTGCTGCTAGTTCAGTTAGCCACGTCTCAGAAAACAAAAGGAGAGAGCACTCCCGATATGTGCTATCGTAACGGCAGATAGCCGCTAGCTCATCTACCTTTCCCAGTAACGACCGTACATTTCCCATGACAATAGATGGAAGGGAGGGTCTGTACCTTATATTTTTTGTCCTCCGCCTTACTCCAGTCCGGCAGCCGCGGCGTTTTCACCTCAGTTCTCTCGGTATGTTGAGTTTTTCCAATGGGACCGGGTGGCGGTTGAATGCTAGCAGCTCTTCCCTGCTGTATCATATCCTGCTATAAACAGTGGCTCCGTCCACCGGCTCAGGAGACATTTGGGACGATCTGTGTGTCAGTGATATAAGTGGAGTGAAAAAAAGATGGATCAAAAAGAGAGAGGAAGGGAAAAAAGACTCGGAATCGAGCCGCTGTTGCAAAGGGCAGCCGACTCGTGTGGCGCCGGGAGAGAAAAAAAAAATTATATTATATTATAAAATTATATTATAAATTATAAAATTACTATATTGTGTATCCTGAACTGGGAGAGAGAAATGGAGAGAAGACGGAACTGAATTACCGTTTTATGCACAGCGCAGGGGCGTAAATCCCGGGGGGGGGGGGGGGGGGGCAGGGGTCATTCCCCCCACCTTCCATAAAGCTTTCCCCCCAAAAAATCACATTGTAAACACAAACATGTTTTATTTGAACAGCATAGTAATGTTCCCTGAAAGCACAATACAAGTGGTGCAACTTAAAAACACATTGTTTGACATTTATAACTATTGAAAGATTAGAACCCCCCCCATCCTCCCAGTGGTTTAGTCCAATCTGTTTCTCCCCCACGGGTGGGGCTGTTGCGGCTCCATACACATACGCTGACAGAGAGGCAGAGAGCGGTAAGGAAGTGCATTGAAAGCTTAATGAGTGAATGGTTAATAAGTTATTTATCGGTCCATGTTTTCAACAGTCACATACAGAACATGAAAAACGATATTTCATAGAACTGCTTGCATGCCGAGAATTGCACCCCATTGTTGCAAGCAGGTGTTTAGTGTAAGTCAAGTCAATACAATTATATATTTTGAAAATACTTTGAAAAAATGATCACCCTTTTTACCAACAATGCAAAAATGCAAAATCTGGACTTTGAAGATTGTAAAACGTGGAGTTAGATCACTATGATTTCTAACCCTCTTTGAAACACTAAAACATCTGGCGAATAAACATAATTTAAAGATAATTTACAAGAGGTAATAACAATTTTTACTTCTAAAAATATATAATGGGTGCATCTAAAAATGCACAAATGGTTACAAGCCTGGCTGTAGTGTTGTATTTTGTAGTTTTGGCAGATGCGATGCAATTCTCGGCAAGTGAGCAGTTCTCGCATGTTTTACATAAACTCAGCTGATGCAGTTTTGTCTATATTTGTTCATTTCTTCAGTCATGAATCTTTTTGCCTCCACAAAAAGAAACATAAGTAATAATGGATGGGTATTAGGAGAGAGAAGGACGGTGGCTAAACTGTCATCTCTGCTGGAGTCCGAGTTCCACCCTATGCAGGACATACTGGATGCACTGAGGAGCTCATTTAGCAGCAGACTACATCATCCCAGGTGCACAACCGAGAGGTTTCGTAGGTCCTTCCTACCAACGGCTGTCAGACTGTACAACCTAAGCAGGGCTGCTCGCAGAGATAGCAAAAAGACGTAACAAACTAATAGTTTTTTTTTTTTGTTTTTTTTTTTTGTTTTTTGTTTTTTTTGAATGCAAAAGATGCAATAGACTTACACAATGGTCCTCTCCGGCATACAACTAGGAACATACCGGTCGCTATGGAGGGTGAGAATACGTATGTATGGGCACATAATCATACCATGTAGGATAACCAAATAGACGGTTATGCTGTTTCATCCCACCTAGCAACAATGCTCTGCACTGTGTGTGTTTATATATTTACATATTTATTCCATCTAGCTACAATGCTCTGCACTGGGTGTGTTTATATTTATATATCTATATATTTATTCCATCTAGCTACAATGCTCCGCACTGTGTTTTTATATATCTACATATTATTCCATCTAGCTACATTGCTCCGCACTGTGTGTGTTTATATACTTGCATATTTATTCCACCTAGCTGCAATGCTCCATACTGTGGGTGTTTATATATTTACATATTTATTCCATCTAGCTACAATGCTCTGCACTGTGTGTTCATATATTCATATATTTATTCCATCCAGCTACAATGCTCTGCACTGTGTGTCTGTGTGTGTGTGTGTGTGTGTGTGTATATATATTTTATAGTAATATGTACATATGTATATTAGCTGCTCTTGCTTGCTTGTTTTTTCTTGCCTTCTGATTGTTGCTCTGAGTGTTGCTATCCCTGTGCTGTTGCAATCCTGGAATTTCCCCATTGTGGGACTAATAAAGGCTTATCTTATCTTATCTTAATCATGATTACTGTAAATTAATCCACAGCATCACTATGATTAATCAGATTAAAAAATGTTATTGTTTGACAGCCCTAATGTTAAGACATATATTTCTGAAGAATAGTTTGGTGTAGTTTAGTTATTGATTAAGGTATTCCTTCCAGTTTTAGAACTTATTTTGAGCTTTAAATTCTTGTAAAGCTGCTGTGGTGGGGATCAGACCAGTGTTCTGTTGCGCTAAAAATGCCTTAAACCCCCCAGTTCTTTTATACAAAGGCCAAATAACCAGAATGAGAGAAGAAATATAGTCTCACCTTTTACTGAAACTGAGATGTGGATACAAGCAGCGCTGGAACACAGCTCTTTAGGCAATACGCCAAGAGAGTGCTACTCGAAAAGTGGGCCCTATAGTTTTTATAAAACTTCCCCCACCTCCCATGCAAGGGGGGGTGGTTTCCTCATTGTATCACCACATTACCCCTGTCCAAGGACTGTTTGACATTTTCAATAAGGCAACAATTTGCTGTTTCTGTTGAGTATCCTGGTCTAAAACCAAATTGATGTGGATGAAGAAGTTGACTGTCTTGTAAGTAGTCTATCAGCTGTGTAGCTACAACTTTTTCAAGAGCCTTAGACAGGACTGGTAAGATAGAGATTGGGCGGTAATTGCATATATCGTCTTTACTGCCTGATTTATGAACTGGTATGACGACAGCTTTTTTCCAGCCAGATTGAAATGTACTAGACCTAATGGAGAGATTAATGAGATGAGTCAGTGGTTTGATTAATATTTTGCTGTGCGTTTTGAGAAAGGAGGTGCTCATGTTGTAGATATCATTAGTTTTTGAGTTTGACAGTGTTTTAACAATACCAGCAATTAACTTCTCATTTACCTCATCGATGTGAAAAGAATCTGTTGGAAGTATTGAATTTGTGTTGTTGAGCACATTTGGCGGCACATAGTTTTTTGTTAAGTCTTCCACAGAGCCCACAAAATATGAATTAAATTCATTTGCCAATGTAGCCTTGTCACTGATGGTCTTGCCATTGATTCTAAGTTCCTTTACCCCCTTCTGAACATTTTTTTTATTAGTTAAGTTATTTAAATGCCTCCATAGGGAACTGTTGTTACCCTTTGCATGATCTATCAGTTTATTGTAATAAGATACTTTTGATTTTCGCAGCTCTTGTACCACTTTATTTCTTAAACTTTTGTACACAAGGTGATCATTTTGCAGTTTAGAGGTTAATGATGTTTTCAATGCAGAGTCTCGCCTCTTCATAAGTTTTCTTATTTCATTATTTAACCATGGTAGGTTAATCTGCTGTTGTCTACTTTTAATTTGCTTTGTAAATTTTTCTATGGACTTAGTAATTGTTGCAGTTATAAAATTACAACAATCATCTACTTCATATATAGACATGAGCTGCTCCCAATTTTGATTCTCTAAGTAATGTTCAAACTCCTCATTTTTTGATTTGGGAATACTGTAATAAAATTTGATTTGTCAATATCGACTCCTCCAAAATACTGTAGTCGCTTTTTAGTGAGTTTTCTGACAGCAAGAACCATGTTATGATCTGAGAGACCAGTTACAAGAGTATAGGTTCTGGTTATTCGTTCTGGTTTATTAGCGAATACCATGTCAATAAGTGTTCTCGATTGTTTGGTTATCCTGGTGGGTCCTTTGATCATTTGTTTGTAATTAAATTTAGTCATGAGACTTTTCAGTTTCTGTTTTTCCTTATTATCAGACCAGTTGATATTGAAATCACCATAAAATATGGTTTCTCTGCTCCTCTCAAGTTGTTTAACCAGATCACTTAATTCATTATAAAAAGAAGAATTGTGTGACGGTGGGTTGTACAATACTGCGATGTTGAAATTCATTACCGGTGAGAGACATACATTAACAGCTAAACATTCAAGTGAAGTATTCAAATCAACCAAGTGACATTTAAATTTCTCTTTGATGTAAATTAAAACACCCCCTCCCCTCCCTGGCTGCCTGTCTTTTCTAAAACACTGATAGCCCACAATATCGATCATATTAGTGTCTATGTTCCTGTGTAGCCAGCTTTCTGAGAGACAAAGGTAGTCCAGATTTGAGTCAGACAGCAACACCGAAATCTCATCTCTTTTGGGGATTATGCTCCGTATGTTTAAATGTCCGCCGAGGATCCCCTTTGGTTTAGCCTTTGCGTCCCAAAGAACTCGTGCATGATTAACAGTTTGGAAAAATAAATGTTGTTTTTGCTTTTGTACAGCACGGTTTTCGGATCTCGCCTCATTTGCAATTTGTTTAACCGCTCCTGTTTCCAAAAGTTTGGACGTAGCGCAGCTGTTTACAGCAGGATCAGATATGTATGGTTGTCATGTGCCATTTGACCCCAGAGCCCTGTTTATAGTGTGAAATAATCACATATTTGCCTAGTAGGTGTGTTTAACTGAGGTTTTTATACCCTAGGCATGAGTATATAGTTTTATATGGACCTACTGGGTTGTGCCCCGTGAGCATTTTGTGTGGAAAAAAAAGAAATGAGAAGATGGAATTCTGGTGTTTTGTTTGAACTGAATATGTGAAAAAATGCCTAAATGAGAAACCTGTTATTGGTGATTTATGTTACCCAACACTGTGAATTTTGTGGGATGTGCCCAAGTGTGGGGTGGGGGCCACCAGTGGGGGTGTGTATATCGTTTGCTGTGTTTATATTGAAACTGTTCAGGGATTATTTTCATTTTTAGGAACATGGCTGTATTTTTGTTTGGACCTTAAGGATAAGGCGGCAGAATAACCCGCCTGGCCGTGTAGGGGCCACCAGCAGTCTACCTGGCCCCTCTAATTTATGTTGTGTGAGTGGATAGGTTTGTTTATTTATTTCTGTACATAAAGTTTTATTGTTAGTGCATGAGTCGGGTTACAAATTTGGGAAGGCCAATTAGTGTTTGCCATGTACAAAAAGGCACATTGCTACCTCTACTGGCCTGGTATAGTTATTACAATAGCTTTTTTCCCAGCTGCAGTGACAGTAAAGGTGAGTTAATAATGTTTTTTGATAACAAAGCCGTATGTGGAACTTTTGCCAGACTGAGACACGAACTGAAAGGGATTTTAAACTTTTTACTCATGTTTACTCATGATTTGAGCCTCTTATTTACAAGCAGGCTGAGGATGAATGTTGTGCTAGAAATAATTAATAGAACCTTACAGGAAGTCCTTTTTCCCAAAACTATTGCAGTCTATTATCGCTGAACTGATAATTGAAGCTAAACAAACTGTGGCCATTCAAATAGTAATTAACATGTTTTGTTTTTTTTCCTGTAAGACAAATACAGTGGGTTTTTGTTATTTTATCTCATGCTCTTCTTCAATTTTTTAAAATTTGTTGTATATCTTACACAGATTTTCCCCTTGAAATATTTTAAGCTTCCCATTATCATATTCAGTCCTGTAATTTTTATGTGCTGGTACTTGAATTGTAGACATCAATAAAATAATTGATATGTGTTCTTGGTAAACTGGATGTAGCTGAAGTATTTTTTTAATTAATTCATTTATCTGGATGGAAGTAAAATCCAACTTCCTGTTAAAATGATCAGTTTTTTACCAGAGGGAGAAAAAGCCTTTTTTTTTTTTTGTCCTTAAGACTGTAGTGATATTAGGGGTCCTCATGAAAGGTAAGAAAGCTGTTAATTAACTGATGAGTTGTTGCACATACATAAGCTAATTATTACATTTAAAAAGAATAGAAAACATTGGGGATCTATTTTGCATAAATCACCACTGAGGAGGAGCTTTCTGCTCAGCCTAAAGAGTTTAGTTGAAGAGTTGAACTGACGTTAGCATTCATTACCTTGCTAACAGTGCTAACAGTCTGTGCAGTGATCTGTGGACACTGTAGTGCTGTGTTTAACATTATTATTGTGAAGTATGGTGCAGTGGTGACCACTTCCAGTTCCACCACTGCACCGCCCTATAAATACCAGGGGGCATCCATTTTAGGGCCTCTTTGCCGATGCCCCTGCCTGGCGGTTGTTCTGTGTCTGGTACTTCAATACAGCTGAGTTTGCACGTTCACTTGGCCTCATCATTGTATAAAGGTATTTACAGACATAACATTTTGGCGACGAGGACAAACTATGGACTCCATGTCTCCAGACTCCCTCGGAATGTGGTTGAAGTTCTTCCGGAGGTGGGAGTTGAAGACCTCCCGGACAGGGGCCTCAGCCAGACGTTCCCAGCACACCCTCACTATACGTTTGGGTCTGCCAGGTCTGAATGGCTTCCTCCCCTGCCATCGGATCCAACTCACCACCAGGTGGTGATCAGTTGACAGCTCTGCACCTCTCTTTACCTGGGTGTCCAAGACATACGGTCGCAGATCTGATGACATGATAACAAAATCAATCATCGACCTGCGACCTAGGGCCACCTAGGGTGTCCTGGTGCCAGGTGCACATATGGACACCCTTATGCTTGAACATGGTGTTCGTTATGGACAAACTGTGTGGTTAGCACAGAAGTCCAATAACTGAACACCACTCGGGTTCAGATCGGGCTGGCCGTTCCTCCAAATCACCCCCCTCCAGGTTTCACTGTCATTGCTCACGTGCGCATTGAAGTCCCCCAGTAGGACAATGGAGTCTTCAAGAGGAGCACCCTCCAGCACCCCAGTCACAGACTCCAAAAAGGGTGGGTACTCTGAAACATCATTTGGTGCATAGGCAGCAAGGTGGAGGGATACAAGAATACCCACCCCTGCTCATCGCCTCTCGCCCGGGGCAACACCAGAAAAGGCCAAGCTCCAGCCCCTCTCCAGGAGACTGGTTCTGGAACCGGAGCTGTGTGTTGAGGTGAGGCCGACTATATCTAGCCAGTATTTCTCAACCTCGTACACCAGCTCAGGCTCCTTCCCCACCAGAGAGGTGACATTCCACGTACCAAAAGCCAGTTTAGAAAGCTTGATATCAGTCCGCTAAGGTCTCCGCCTTTGACCGCCACCTAATCCACATTGCACCGGACCCCCATGATCCCTCCTGCAGGTGGTGAGCCCACTAGAGGGCGGACCCATGTAACTCCTTCGGGCTGAGCCCGGCTGGGTCCCATGGGTGGAAACCTGGCCACCAGACGCTAGCCTTCGAGCCCCTCCCCCAGGCCTGGCTCCAGGGTGGGGCCCCTCTAACCCCATACCGGGCGGGGTACACTGAATCCTTTATATAGAATTTATCATGAGAGTCTGCTGGATCGTTCTTAGTCTGGCCCTTCAACCAGGACCAGTTTGTCTTGGGTGACCCTATCAGAGGCAAATTGCCCCGGACAACATAGCTTCTGGGATCACTGGGGCACGCAACGGCCCCCCCCACCATGATAAGGTGATGATCCATGAAGGGGATAAAGTGACGATCCATGAGGGGGCCATGTTCTCCACCTCTGTTGTTGAAGCGGCGGCCCAGAGCTGCGGCCGCATGGTGGTCAGTGCATCTCGTGGTGTAACCCCTGAACCAAGTGGTGAGGGGGGCCATTAAGCTGAAGAAGGAGTCCTATCAAGCTTGGTTGGCTTGTGGGACTCCCAAAGCTGCTGAGGTGTACCGGCAGGCCAAGCGGAGTGCAGCTCGGGTGGTTGCTGAAGCAAAAACCCGGGTATGGGAGTAGCTCGGTGAGGCCATGGAACAAGACTTTCGGTTGGCCTTGAAGAGATTCTGGCAAAGTGTCCAGCGGCTCAGAAGGGGAAAGCAGCTCCCTGTCCACACTGTGTATGGTGCGGATGGGACACTGTTGACTTCGATTGGGGATATCGTTGGGCGGTGGAAGGAATACTTCGAGGATCTCCTCAATCCCACTGATACACCTTCCACAGAGGAAGCAGGGTTTGGGGATGAGGGGGATGACTCACCTATCACAGGGGCTGAGGTCGCCAAGGTGGTTAAAAATCTCCTTGGTGGCTGGGCCCCGGGGGTGGACGAGATTCACCCTGAGTACCTCAAGGCTCTGCATGTTGTTGGGCTGTCATGGTTGACATGCCTTTGCAACATTGCGTGGAGGTTGGGGGCAGTGCCTTTGGCATGGCAAACCGGGGTGGTGGTTCCTCTCTTCAAAAAAGAGGACTGGAGGGTGTGCTCCAACTTTAGAGGGCTCACACTCCTCAGCCTCCCTGGGAAGGTCTATGCCAAGGTACTGGAGAGGAGAGTCCGGCCGCTGGTTGAACCTCGGATTCAAGAGGAGCAATGTGGTTTTCGTCCTGGCCGTGGCGCATTGGACCAGCTCTTTACCCTCTCAAGAATCCTTGAGGGTTCATGGGAGTTTGCCCAACCAGTTTACATGTGTTTTGTGGACTTGGAGAAGGAACTTGACCGCGTCCCTCATGGTTTTTTGTGGGGGGGTGCTTCGGGAGTATGGGGTATCGGACTTGTTGTTATGAGCTATTCGGTCTCTGTGCAACCGTTGTGAGAGTTTGGTTCGTATTGCCAACACTCGGTCAGAGCCATTCCCAGTGAGAGTTGGACTCCACCAGGGCTGCCTTTTGTCACCGATCCTGTTCATAAGTTTTATGGACAGGATTTCTAGGCGCAGCCAGGGAATGGAGGGTGTCATGCTTGGTGACCACAGGATCTCATCTCTGTTGTTTGCAGATGATGTTGTCCTGTTGGCTTCATCCAGCAATGACCTACAGCTCTTGCTGGGACGGTTTGCCGCTGAGTGTGAAGCGGCTGGGATGAGAATCAGCACCTCCAAGTCCAAGTCCATGGTCCTCAGCCAGAAAAAGGTGGATTGTCCTCTCTGGGTTGGGGACAGGCTCCTGCCCCAAGTGGAGGAGTTTAAGTATCTTGGGGTCTTGTTCACGAGTGAGGGGAAAATGGAGCGACAGATTGACAGATGGATTGGAGCAGCATCTGCAGTGATGCGGACATTGTACTGGTCTGTTGTGGTGAAGAGGGAGCTTAGTTCTAAGGCAAAGCTGTCGATTTACCAGTCAATCTACGTTCCTACTCTCACCTATGGTCACAAGCTTTGGGTAATGACCAAAAGAACAAGATCGCGGATACAAGCGGCTGAAATGAGCTTTCTCCGTAGGATTGCTGGACTCACCCTCAGAGATAGGGTGAGGAGCTCAGTCATCCAGGAGAGGCTCAGAGTAGAACCGCTGCTCCTCCACATTGAAAGGAGTCAGTTGAGGTGGTATGGGCATCTGATTAGGATGCCTCCTGGACGCCTCCCACTTGAGGTGTTTTGGGCACTTCCCACTGGGAGGAGACCCCGGGGCAGACCCAGGACTTGGTGGAGAGATTATGTCTCCCAGCTGGTCTGGGAACGCCTTGGTATCCTCTCTGAAGAGCTGGAGCAGGTGGCCGGGGAGAGGGAAGTCTGGGCTTCTCTGCTTTAACTGCTGCCTCTGCGACCCGGACCTCCGGAAAAGTGGTAGAAGATGGATGGATGGATGGACAAACTATGGAGGCATGTATTGCACCACTTTGCCCCTTCCTGGAGCTCCCGGGCAAGCCGCCTGTGCCTTGGCAGCGATGGTTCACAGCCTTCCAGAACTACATCATCGCGCTCGACCTGGGTGAGCTAGACAAGCTAAGAGCATGTGCGCTTCTTGTACATAATTTAGGGATTGAGACCCAGTGTATCCTACGCACACTCAGGGCTTCGGGCTTTTTTGAGGACGTTGTTGAGTTGCTGGCAAGCCATTTTCACACCCCAGACAGTGTGATTGTCCGTAGGATTAAGGTCCGGCAGCAACACCAGCGGGTGGGTGAGCCTGTCCACCAGTTTGTCGCTGACCTGAGGCAGCTGGCTAGTGAGTGTCATTTTGGGCCATGGGAGGAAGAAATGGTACGAGATTAGCTGGCGGAGCACACAAACAGTGCTGCTTTACAAGCTAGGCTACTCATGGTGCCATGTGACTTAACATTAGCCAGGGCTGTCGAGCTAGCTCTCCAGATGGAGACGGCAGACAAGCTAACCTTGGAGCTAAATTGGCACCAGTCACAACGGCAGCCGGATCCTTCCGATGCGGCATTAGTAGCGGACCTGGATAGTGAGGATAGCATGGATGATGACGATAGCTGGTAGCCAATGCTACCAGTTGAAGGTCTGCCCCAGGAAAACCCCTGTGCATGGGTTGTGGGTCTGCGAAGCACCACTACAAGACTAGGGATTGCCTGGCTAGAGGGAAGCGTTGTGGCAGGTATGGATGCTTGAACCATTATGCTAGAGTGTGCCGTGTATCTGAGCTGGAGAGCCTATGGAGGAAATCACTCCACCCTCCCCCGACAGCCATCCACACGGTGTCCCCGAGTACCAACAGGTACACGTTCTGCGCAGTGACACTGGACAGCATGGAGGTGCCGCTGCTACTCGACACAGGGGCGGAGGGATCGTTGCTGAATTGGGCCACGGTGAGGAAGTTTTCCCCCCACTACAGGATAAGAGGTAACCTAGTGCCGCTCTACGATTACAGAGGCGGCAGTCTGTGCACAGTTGGAATGTAGGAGTTAACGGTTCAGTATAAGTCTACGACGATGGCTGACTTCAAGTTCCACGTGACGGCCCGAGGCAACAACATCATGGGCTGTGACTTGTTTTATGGACTGGTGTAGCATTATCAGGTGGTGGGGAAACCACTGATATGTACAGTATATCATTATTAATAATTAATAACTGAAATTAATAATTATTAATAATTCTTGCAATACCTCGTTTGTAACACTAGTTGGGGCACCATCCACATTTTATAGAGGTGGAAACTCTTATGAACAAAGACTTAAGCGTAAGTGTGACGATGAGGTGTCACCACTGTTATGATTGCTTGTATGTGTAACTGTATTATTTGTGTAATATTGTAAATGTTAATTTGATTGTTTCTAAAGTGCACATTATTGTATCTGTCTGTGACTAATTGAATGCCCTTGTGAGATATTGTAAGGTTAATTATTTGGGTAAACAATTGATAATTAATTATTCACATACCTTTGCCAACATGCTTCCTGTGGGTGTCCGGGCAAAAGACTCTGTCAGAGGGTGAATGCCTTTTAAAGGACACCAGCAGGAAGGATGCATGTTATGGTGAGTTATAGGGGAGATTTAAATTTGTAAATAGGGGTTAAATTATTTATTGAATTATTTATGGTGTTATTTATTGTGTGTTATTTATATTTATTCTGTTTATAGCTGGGAAAACTATTATGGACTTTTAGATATTAATGGGTATGTGTAAGGAAAAAGGAAAATGTTATTGTTTTACCTGGGATTTGGTATTGTCTTAACGTTAATTATCTCTGAGAGTATATAACAGGTGATGGTTGATTGTTAGGGAGAATCAGAATCAGAATCAGAATCAGGTTTATTGCCATTGTTCATGTAGTACACAAACTAGGAATTTGTCTCGGTACAATGCTGCAACATTAAACATGATAAGATAAGAGAAATAAACTATACATGTAATAAAGTGTAGGATAAGATTAAGTGATACTGGTCAACAGTTAAAATATATATTAGCCAGCAGCAGATACTGTGGAGAACTATATAGTGCAGTCGGTAATGCAGGAAGAAAACAGTGATGATTGACATGAGTCTGGTTGAGCTGCTGTACATGGTGCACGAGAGTCACTTAGTGTTCAGCAGTCTAATGGCAGAGGGGAAGAAGCTGTTCATGTGACGGGAGGTTTTAGTCTGGATGGACCGAAGTCTTCTACCAGAGGGGAGGGGGGCAAACAGTACATGACCAGGGTGTGAGGGATCGGCTATGATCCGGCCAGCACGCCTCCGGGTCCTGGAGATGTACAGATCCTGGAGAGATGGGAGCTTGCAGCCGATCACCTTCTCAGCAGTGCGCACGACGCGCTGCAGCCTTAGTCTGTCCCTGGCAGTGGCTCCTGCGTACCACACGGTTATGGAGGTGGTGAGGATGGACTCGATGATGGCTGTGTAGAACTGCACTAACATCTTGGTGGGTAGCTTGAGCTTCCTCAGCTGCCGCAGGAAGAACATCCTCTGCTGGGCTTTTTTGATGAGTGAGCTGATGGTCAGCTCCCATTTGAGGTCCCTGGTGATGGTAGTGCCTAGGAAGCGGAAGGAATCAGCAGTGGTGATGGGAGAGCCTGAGAGGGTGAGGGGGGGCAGAGGAGTAGTGACTTTCCTGAAGTCTACAATCATCTCCACTGTCTTCAGAGCGTTCAGCTGCAGGTTGTTATTGCTGCACCAGGACGCCAGCTGGGCCACCTCTCTCCTGTAGGCGGACTCGTCGCCGTTGGAGATGAGCCCGATGAGGGTGGTGTCGTCCGCAAACTTGAATAGTGATTGATGTTAAAAAGGATTGAGAGATTTTCATGGTGAATCATTGAAGATCGTATCATTTGGATTATTGATGTCGGTGTCGTTTTATTTACCTGAGAGACTGGAGTTTTTGAAAATAAAAATTGACAAATTGAAGATCTGGCCTCGCCTCGCTGTCTCAACGTTACATTTGGTGGCAGCGGTGGTCCGTTACCAGGACGTCGTAGCGTTTGGTGGACGGAAGGACTCATGGCAAGAAGGAAAGTGAGGCAGGAGGAGCAGTCTGACCTGGACACAGGTATGGCGGCTGAGGACCCGGGAGTCAGTGGACTGGGCGAGCTCGAGGAGCTAACGTGCCTGGTGAAATCTGTGGTGCGTTCGTTGACTCTCGGAGATCGCCAGCTGGAGGAAGAAGCCGCTCGTCAGGAGCAAAAGTGGCAGACTGTGGAAAATCACATTCATCGGATGGAGTCGCAGGTTGCGGAGCTGAGAGAGGAGTATGGGAGCCGGGCTGAGTGTAGTGGTGACGACGGCACTTCGAGGGAGGATCCCAGGGTGACGGCCAGTCGGGTCGGCCTGCAAGAAGATGATTTGCCGCTGTAGGTGCAGCCAAGGAGGCCACGAACGCACCACGAGCCCAGGCTGAATCCTCCCTCTCCCGAGGATGACATCGAGCACTACCTGGCGACGTTCGAGAGGATCGCTGCAGTCTGCCGCTGGCGTGAAGAAGAGTGGGCTATCCAGCTAGCTCCTCTGCTTACAGGTAAAGCACGGAGTGCATTTGTATTGATGGGTATTGTTGACACGGACAACTATGGAAAAGTGAAGGAAGCAATCCTTAATAAATATGAGACAACGCCCGACATATATAGGAGGAGGTTTCGGTCCCTGGACGTTTATCAGGACGAAACCCCTCGGGAATTATATGTACGTTTGAAAGACCTGTTAGGTAAATGGGTTAAACCAGAGACCTCAACTATAAAGGACATCATGGAACAATTGATTTTGGAACAGTTTTTGCGCATGGTGAACCTGGAACTGGGAGTCTGGATACAAGAGCGGGACCCGAAGACTGCAGAGGACGCTACGCGTCTGGCGGAGGTTTTTCTGTCAGCCAGGTCTGGGAGCAGGAGACCTACTCTTGGCCGTGACAGATCTTTCACCACACGGAGTGAGTTTAATGAGGGTGAAAGGGGTGGTCCAGCTCGAAATAGGTTGTATTCCAGGCCCAGTCAGATCACAAATAGCAAATATGATAGCAGCAAGAAGTCACGTGTTGTTTCAAACAAAGATATACGCTGTTACCAGTGTAATAAAATCGGTCACACCCAGTATTCTTGTCCTGCCAAAAAAATGAGAAACCATCATTATTGTGTTCAGTTCCAAGACCCACTCTGGCAGCACCAATTCATAATGAAATATATAAAACTACCGTCTTGCTTAATGGTCAGTGTGAAGAGGACTTGTTAGACTCTGGTTGTTTTCAGACTTTTATTTTACCCAGCTTAGTCCCTAGACATTCATGGAGTGAGACTACAGTGAATATTAGTTGTGTCCATGGGGATAAGAAGTTGTACCCGACCGCTGAGGTCTATTTGACAGTGGGGGGGGGGGGGCAAACATCTCCTTCCTGTAGCTCTTGTGCCTGATTTGCCTTATCCAATCATTCTTGGCAATGATGTTCCAACTTTGCTGGATATCATACAACAGGTCAGAGATGAACAAACTGAGGGACAGGCAGGTGGTGCTATTGAGCAGAGTCTTGATGCACCTACTGGGAAGACTTGTAATATGGTGACAACCAGGGCACAGAGGGTGCAGAGGGCTGCCAATGTTCTTCAGGACCTGCCTTTTTATGATTCTGAGATAGAGGCGGGCCCTATTAAACAACCTAAATCCAAGGCACACAGGAGACGAGATAAGGTGTTAGTTTCTGTAAAGAATTTGGGTGAAGAAATACCACAGTTAAGTCAGTCAGTAGAGTTTGACATCCCTCCTGACATAGCTGCATTACAGAAAGCTGACCCAACACTTAGACCATGGTTTAATAAAGTTTCGGAGATTGAGGGTGTGAAACAGGGTAGAACTGATTGTTTGGCTGATGCCACGTATGTCATTAAAAAGGACATTTTATACCATCAACAAGGTGAAGTTATGGCCATAGCTTTGCCACAGGACCTCACACCAAAAAATATGGAACTGGGACATGTTATTCCTTGGGCAGGTCATCTAGCATTCCAAAAAACTCTACAGAGAATTGCTAGAAGGTTTGTGTGGCCGGGAATGTATATCCAGGTAAAGGACTTCTGCACTTCGTGCCCAATATGTCAGATTACATCACCTAGGGGAGTAGCCCGTGCCCAACTACACCCATTACCAATCATTGGAACACCGTTCGATAGAATAGGGATGGATAGAGTTGGCCCCCCTAGAGAGAAGTTCTGCTGGTAATAAATATATTCTGGTAATTTATGATTATGCTACTCGGTACCCAGAAGCCTTTCCCCTGAAATCTATCAAGGCTAGGCAGGTTGCCAACTGCCTTATCCAGTTGTTTTCAAGGGTAGGCATACCCAGAGAAATTTTGACAGACTGTGGAACAAATTTCTTATCAAAACTGTTGCAGCAAGTATATAAGCTGTTGGGTATTAAGGGTATTAAGACCACCCCATATCACCCTCAGACTGATGGACTTGTGGAGCGATTCAATCAGACTCTCAAAAACATGCTGCGGAAATTTGTTTCTGAAATGGGCTCGGATTGGGACCAATGGGTACCTTATTTACTGTTTGCTTATCGGGAGGTGCCCCAGGCTTCAACAGGGTTCTCACTTTTTGAACTGCTGTATGGTCGTCAGGTGAGGGGCCCATTGGACTTATTAAAGGAGTACTGGGAGAGTCCACCGAGTGATCAGGACAATGTGGTCTCTTATGTTATTAAGATGAGAGAGAAAATGGATCGAATGACTGCTTTGGCTCAGGAACACATGAGGACGGCACAGGCCAAACAAAAAACTTGGTATGACAAGAAGGCCAGAAAAAGGGTTTTTCACCCAGGACAACGGGTTTTGTTATTGCTGCCCTCGTGTGACAGTAAGCTGTTGGCTCAATGGCAGGGGCCATATGAAATTTCTAAGAAACTAAGCTCAGTGACATACAAACTATATATGTCTGACAGGAAGGTAAAATATCAGACCTTCCACATTAACTTGTTGAAAGAGTTTCAGCAGCCTGGTCATCAGCAGCAGCAACCTGTTCTTCAGGAGACACCACAGCTCTTCATTTGTGCGACGGAAGTAGATGAGGAGAGAGAACAGACTTTTCCCACAAATGTGTCAGAGCCTTACGTGTTTCAAGTGTCTCATTTGCAGGTGGACCTACAGAGAGAGTTAGAGGCACTATTAGATCGAGAATTGTTTCAGGAGAGACCTGGTTTCACCACATTGGTACGTCATAAAGTTTATTTGAAAGAAGAAGCTGTTCCACATAGGAAATCTTATAGGATCCCGGAGCGATTGGCTCCAAAGATGAAGCAGGAGATTGATCTGATGTTGCAGCTGGGAGTGATCGAGGAGTCAGTCAGTGAGTGGTGTAGCCCGATTGTGCTGATACCCAAAAAGGATGGCTCTTTGAGATTTTGTATTGATTTCAGATATCTCAATTCAGTGTCCAAGTTTGAGTCATACCCCATGCCCTGGATTGATGAACTGTTAGAGAAAGTGGGCAGGGCTAGGTTTATTTCCACACTGGACCTATGCAAGAGGTATTGGTAGGTGGCATTGGCACCGGAAACAAAGGAACTTACAGCCTTTAAAACACCTTATGGCAGTTTCCAGTTTAGGGTCATGCCATTTGGCCTTCAGAGGGCACCTGCAACTTTTCAGCGGCTTATGGACCAAGTGTTAAGAAAGGTACCAAACTTTGCAGCTGCCTATCTGGATGACGTGGTCATCTATAGTCAGACCTGGGAAGAACATTTGGTATACCTTGGGCAGGTCCTTCAATTAATTAAGAGGGCAGGACTGACAATCAATCCACGCAAATGTGCGTTTGGACAGCAGCAGGTGGAGTACTTGGGACATGTGGTTGGTCAGGGGGTCATTAGACCACGAGTAGGTAAAGTGGATGCCATCCGGACCTATCCTGTACCCACCACTAAAAAAAAGGTACAATCATTTATGGGAATGGTAGGATGGTACAGCAAGTTTATTCCCCACTTTGCTGAAAGAGCAGCAGTGTTGACTGACCTCACCAAGGCTTCAGCACCTAATAAGGTAAAATGGACAGAGGAATGTGACAGAGCTTTTGAGGATCTGAAGAGGGCTATTTCTGGGGAGAAGGCTCTCTACAGTCCAGATTTTGCTCGTCCATTTATTTTGCAGACAGATGCTTCAGGAGTTGGCATTGGAGCAGTACTTCTCCAGGAGGAGAGGGGGGAGAGACACCCAGTACTGTTCTTGAGCCGTAAATTGTTGGACCGGGAGACAAGATATTCTACAATAGAAAAAGAATGTCTTGCCATGAAATGGGCAATAGGGTCTCTGAGATATTATTTATTGGGGCGTCATTTTGTGTTGGAGACAGATCATCGGGCCTTACAGTGGCTGGACAGGATGAAGGACGTAAATAGTCGTCTCACAGGGTGGTATGTGTCCCTTCAACCGTATGATTTTACTGTTCGGTATTTGGCAGGGAAGACCAACCTTGTGGCAGACAACCTCTCAAGAGTACATGACTCGTAGAGTACTGTACTCTCGGGAAAGGGGGGAGGATATGTGACGACGAGGTGTCACCCCTGTTATGATTGCTTGTATGTGTAACTGTATTATTTGTGTAATATTGTAAATGTTAATTTGATTGTTTCTAAAGTGCACATTATTGTATCTGTCTGTGACTAATTGAATGCCCTTGTGAGATACTGTACGGTTAATTATTTGGGTAAACAATTGATAATTAATTATTCACATACCTTTGCCAACATGCTTCCTGTGGGTGTCCGGGCAATAGACTCTGTCAGAGGGTGAATGCCTTTTAAAGGACACCAGCAGGAAGGATGCATGTTATGGTGAGGGGTTTTTTTTTTCTTCTTTTTGTTACTTATTTGTACCCATAGGTAGATTTCGTTTGCAGTCTGGTGACAAGCCACTGGCTGCCGGTCGCTGCGTGCGCGAGCGCCCTAAACCTACATGTTTTTGGTATGCGGGAGGAAACCGGAGAAATCCCGGAGTAAACCCACGCAACACGGGAGAACATGCAAACTCCACACAGCTCACTGTTTGTCGGGGGCTGGGATCGAGCCCCGTGATCCCCCGGCCGAGGATAAACTGTGCTGCCACAGTGCTAAACCACTGCGCCACCGTGCAGCCCAGCAGTAATAGAGGGAGATTTAAATTTGTAAATAGGGGTTGAATTATTTATTGAATTATTTATGGTGTTATTTATTGTGTGTTATTTATATTTATTCTGTTTATAGCTGGGAAAAGGAGATAACTTACCAATTTGGCAATTGGTAAGTTAAGCCTTAGTAAATAATTCTATTGACAATATTTGATCAGTCTCATAATCTGGGCATCGGTTCTTGACACTGTGTGATTCTTAAAATCTGGACAGAAGACACCGATGAAGAGGTTAGTAAATTTATGACAGAAAAACCCAAAATGACAAAATACATCTGTATCGCTTGTAGAATGGGAAGATAATCAAATTAGCATGAACAGTGGCAATTTAGCATATAGGAAGAAACAGCAATATTTACATATTTACAAGTCTTGCATATGTGGAATGAGGGTGAAATGAAAATAGTGGAAAAAATTAAGTGGAACGCAAAGTTAAGGAAAAAGGAATTTTGAAAAAAAATTATGAAAAAGAAAACAGATTCACTTTACCTTGTGTTCAAAAAGGGACAGTGGTTAAAGAAAAAGGTTATGGCTTTCCTTGAAGCTAATGCTGTTAATTGCCTTACTCTCTTGGCATTGCTTGGTTCCCAAGAGGCTTGGAAAAGGACAAAATGGTCGAGCCTTAGGAGGGGTCACAGGCGTGGGAGGAATGACTCTGGGTAGCGTGGCTTTGGTCCAACCTGGGCTGGAGATGAGCTTTGGCCGCAATGGTTTTCCCTGCTGTCCTGTGCCCCGGGGTCTTGGCCTAGAAATCCTTGGTGAGGTGGGTCCTGGTTGAGGTCGGGAGCTTGCGTCTGCTGGAGGTGGCTGGAACAATGGATCTCCTTTAGGCCTGCATTTGGCAGTGCAGGATAGCCAGAAGGAAGCCTTAAAAATGGAATAAGCTCTAAAAAGTGTGATCACACTTGACTTACAGAAAAATTAAGATTAAAGAATCGTGACTTGGTTGGCTTTAGAAAAGATAAAAATTCAATATTACTTCCACTAGTCATGAATTGCAAGAGAAGTTGATGAAGTTTTAAAGAAAGACCCAAAAAGTATCAAAGTTCAGGTAGTTAAAGCATGCTAGAAAAAGGGAAAGCTTCAAGTGTTACCTTCAGTCAGGTAAGAGCTGGATTAGAGGCCTTCAGGCCTCTGAGGAGAGAGCAAGAGGGCCAATGACCTCTTTCCTCAGAAAACAGCAGCAAGAGAGAGCGAATTCTGGGTACAGACATATGATAAAGAGGTATTGGTCCCTACCCTCAGGGCGGTCCTGAGGGGTTGGCCAATCAGGGCTTTGCATGACTTTCTCACTGCCCCTTTGGTAAACTCGCTCGGCCCAATGGGAAGTGAAATCAATCCCTCCAGGATTTCGTGAGATGTTTTTATGATTGTTGCAGCCCAAAAAGCCTGAATTCACAGGAGCTTTTTTTAAAAGTTGCGATGTTTGGAGAGGGTTTTTTTTTTTTTTTGCACTAAAAGTTGTGGGAAGAATTACTAATTTTAAAGAAGATGTTTTTTTCAGTTTACTACAGTGATGTTCTAAATAACAATACAAGAAAAGCACAGGATTGTGAAACATTTCCTATTATAGTGACTTGTAAATTAAGTAGAAACTTCTGCTATACATAAAAACTCTTTTATGCAATAGCCAATACAGACTTTAACACAATATCCATTACAACAGCTAAATTGCATTGAATGCATGTTAAAGAGTAGAGATGTGGAAATTATTTGCAGCGCCTTCATTTGAAAATTCTCTACAGTCCCCAACCACTCAGTACCGAGCGGAAAGGGAAAAAATAAACAATTTATTCTGTTAGTCTGTATTGTCTATTGGAGTCTGTGTTTTTCCAGGAAAAAAATGCAGACAATATTCTTCTGCCTAACTCCTACTTGTCTGTCTATCTGCTCCCCCCCCCACACACACACACATATGTCTCATCAGACACACATCTTTCATTTACAGGGGAGCGGGGGGGGGGGGGGGTGGCATTTGTCCGTGTTCAGACCACAGATTCACAGCTTTGAAGCTCATTGACAAGATGTAGTAATGATTTTACCTCTAAAGATGTATGAAATGATCAAACACTGGCTGTAGTGTTAGACTTGCTCGTTTGTTTGTGATTTTATGGAGTCTCTTGTCACATGCGCTCCCGCAACGGCGTGCTTTTGAGGCAGGCGGACGTTTTTCAACACAAACCCAGCACTTCATGCACACGGTCAGAATGGAGATATCCACCAACAGGCTGGGGGACACGGAGGAAGGGATGGTGTTGGAAACATCGTGGGTGATTGTTTTTTTAATCACACACTGTTTTTTGCTGAAGCGTAATACTTACTGTAAACATGGAAGTGAACGTGATGTAGCGATGCATTTGATTGGTTAGACTGAGCATTTCAGCGCCACTCAGCTGAAATTTGATTGGTGAAATTGGCAGAAGTTGATGAGGATTGGCCAAAATTGCAGGAAAGTTGCAGTGATTGGATAAAGTTGCAAAGTCACCCAATAGTTGTGCTGACTGGCTGATTTCGTATGAATTGACATGATCGCAACATCGCAGAATCCTGGAGGGACTGTGAAATGCTCAGACACTTACCACAAACTAGACACACATTATCAAAATACCTCCATCTAAATTTTCTAATCTATGAGTGTTCATAAGTAATAAAAGCATACATAAATAAAACAATTATGACAACAGATAATGCAGCAACATTGTAAGCACATTTAAGAAGTCTTTAGGAAAAATTCCTGTTGTGCAGGAATTTTACTGCCATCCATTTTCTTCTACTTAATTCTTTTCGGGTCGCGGTGGGGCTGGAGCTTATCCCAGCATCTTTGGGTGAGAGGCAGGGTTCTCCCTGGACAGATCACCAGTCCATCACAGGGCCAACACAGAGAGACAGACAACCATTCACTCTGACAGTCATACCCAATCACAATTTAGAATCTCCAGTTGATGCCAATTAACCTAACTTGCATGTTTTTGGCATGTGGGAGGAAACCGGAGAAATCCCAGAGTAAACCCATGCAGACATGGGGAAAACATGCAAACTCCACACAGATCACTGTTGGTCGGGGGCTGAGATTGAACCCAGGATCCCCCAGCCAAGGGTGAGTTGCTGTGCTGCAGCAGTGCTAACCACTCCGCCACCGCGCTGCCGTGATCATAAAATAATGTCTCAGTGGGGGAGTTTGGTTCCTGCTTCTCTCTTCTCCATGTCAAGGATCTGTGTTGAAAGGAAGGAAGAGAGGGGGCAGGGGTGCTGCATATGGTCCTCCATCATAGCTGGATCCTGTTGGGGGTGATGAAACTAGGTGGAGGTTAGACAGTTTGTTCATACATGAAGCAAAATTTCAATTTTAGTGTCCAATCCAGCTTGAGTCTGCCACACTGGGTTTTGCCATTAAAGACGATGCTGGGGAAGAATGATCTGGATGCAGCCAGTGGAACTCCCTGGTTCTGGTGGTGAAGGACGACCCTGTGTGGGATGAAGGTCTACCGGACACCATGGCAGTCAAGCAGGATCAGCCTCACTCAGGTTTGACGCAGGAGGGTTTCAGTGCTGGTGCTCGGGAAACGGTAGGAGAGGGTACCGAGCATGGTGGCGAGGCACCCGCATTGATGAGTGACGCCAATGTGCTAGCCCCAGACTCCTCCGGAGCTTGGCCTTCAATACAGACATCAGTCAGCTGTTGAAGATGTTATAAAATAAAGCGGGCAATCTCTCCTCATTTTGACCACGTAAAATATACCACCACAGTTGGGGTAATATAATAATGACCGCCTTTACATCTATGTTTAGTTTTGGTCTATTCGTCGGCCTCCGTCGGTCTATGATGACCATGGAAGAGAATCCTAAACGTCTACTCTGCTGGAACAGCACCGCCTGTGGCTGAACAGGCCGATGCGCGAATGGCAGTCCCTGTCACACAGGTCGCACTTGTGGGTGGTCTCCGTGCTGCTGGGTCTGTGGCGGTTCTTCCTGCGGGTCCTTTTTTCATCTGCTGCAGCAGTCAGTCTCTCTTCACCCGCCTTGAGCTGTCTGGTCAGGGTGCCTCTCCATTTGGACCGGTCCGTTGCAAGGTCCTCCCAGCGCTCTGTGTTGATCTCCAGGGCCTTCATGTCTCTCTTGCAGACGTCTCTAAAGCGCAGCTGTGGGCGGCCAACGTCTTCCCTGCCAGCTGCCAGTTCTCCGTAGAGGACGTCTTTTGGGATTCTGCCATCCTCCATACGGTGAACGTGGGCTAGCCAGCGGAGCCTGTGCTGCCTGAGTAGAGTGAACATGGAGGGAAGGCCGGCACGGGACAGAACTTCTGTGTTGGGCACTTTGTCCTTCCAGGATATGTCCAGGATGTGACGAATGCAGCGCAAGTGGAAGGAGTTCAGTCTCTTTTCCTGCCGGGCGTATGTTGTCCACGTCTCACTCCCATAGAGCAGTGTGCTGATGACGCAGGCGTTGTACACTGCCATCTTCGTCTTGACAGAGAGTTTGGGATTCTCCCACACTCGTGTGGTGAGGCGAGCGAGTGTGAAGGCTGATTTTCCAATCCTCTTGTTGATCTCTGTATCAAGGGAGAGGTCGTTGCTGATCGTGGACCCCAGGTACGTGAACTGATTCACGACCTCCAGCTCGTAGTTGTCGATGGTGATGGTTGGTGGTGCTTCCGTGCCTTGCGCCAAGACGTTAGTCTTCTTCAGGCTGATGGTAAGCCCGAAGTCCTTGCATGCCTGGGAGAAGCGGTCCATCAGGGTCTGAAGCTCCTGCTATGTGTGGGTTGCGACTGCAGCGTCGTCTGCGAACAGCATGTCTCTGATTAGAGCCTCGCATACTTTGGTTCTGGCTTTCAGGCGGGCGAGGTTGAAAAGCCTGCCGTCAGATCTTGTGTGCAGGTAGATTCCCTCTGTTGCTGCTCTGAAGGCATGCCTCAGGAGCATAGCAAAGAAAATCCCAAAGAGGGTTGGTGCAAGTACACAGCCCTGTTTCATTCTGCTGCGTATGTTGAATGGCTCTGAGACATTGCCATCGTGCTGCACTATCCCCTGCATGTTGGTGTGAAACGATTCGATGAGACTTTGCAACTTTGGTGGGCATCCTATCTTTGGCAGGATCTTGAAAAGGCCCTCTCTGCTGACCAAATCGAACGCTTTGGTGAGGTCGATGAAGGCGACGTACAGGGGCATGTTCTGTTCTCTGCATTTCTCCTGGAGTTGGCAGATGGAGAATATCATGTCTACCGTCGATCGCGCAGCGCGGAAGCCACACTGAGACTCGGGGTAGACACGTTCGGCAAGCTTCTGTAGACGAACGAGAACAACTCGTGCGTAGACTTTGCCAACAACGCTGAGGAGAGAGATGCCCCTATGCCCCTGTAGTTGTTGCAGTCGCTTCTCTCCCCTTTGTTTTTGTAGAGGGTGATGATCTTGGCGTCCCTCATGTCCTGTGGTACGGCACCTTCCTTCCAACACTGGCAGAGGACGTCATGCAATGGCAGCAGTAGGGCGGTCTTGCAGTGCTTGATCAGGTCAGGGGGTATGCCGTCGTTGCCAGGTGCCTTGCCAGCGGCCAAGCTATCAATGGCCTTGCTGAGTTCGTCAATGGTTGGCTCGGCATCAAGTTCGTCCATGGATGGCAGGCAGTCAATGGCATCAAGGGCTGATGGTGTCACAGTGTTCTGTCTGGAGTAGAGGTCGGAGTAGTGTTCCACCCATCTCTCCATCTGCTTGTTCTTTTCTGTGATCAGTTTGGTCTATTAATCATCCATTAACCTGGTGTTTGTAAAAACTCTCCACAGTAGCTAATGCAGACCTCTGAGCACTAATCCAGCGCTGTACTAACCAACCTAGTGATGTCACGGAAGTGGTCCATCATGTGCTGTTAAAAAAAAAAGTCACACTGCCATCTCTAGTGGCCCAGCATAGTTATTACAATACCTTTTTTCATGGCTATACTGACAGAAATGGTGAGTTAAATTTGCACTTATTTTGAAAACAAAGCCTTCTCTCACAATTCTGGCAAATTAAAAGTTGAGAAAATATGGCGATACAATGATGTAAGCCTTTAGTTCCATTTAATTTTGACTGGGTGAGCTGAAACAGAGAGGCGGACAGACAGATACACACAGCCACAAACAGACACACTGATTACTGTATGCCTCTCAGTTTCACTGAGGCATAAGTGGTGTAGTTGCTGAATACTTTTTTTTTCAGTAACCGCTATTTTATAACCACTATTTATCTCTCAGCTAAAGATCGACTGTGAGAGGAAGTCATCCATGTGCTGTAAAAAAAAAAAAAAAAAAAAGTCACACTGCTGCCTCTAGTGGCCCAACATAGTTATTACAATATATTTTCCCATCTTTGTTGACGGTAAAGGTGAGTTAAATTTGTGTTTATTTCAAAAACAAAACCTTATCTCAAAATTCTGGCAAATTAAAAGTCAAGGAAATATAGTCATACAATGATACAAGCCTTTAGTTGCATTTAATTTTGACTGGGCGAGCTGAAAAGCTGGTAACAGACAGATGGACGGACTGACAGAGATGGACAGATGCAACCACACACAGACCACAATAACTGATAACTGATTACTGTATGCCTCCGTTTTCACTGAGGCATAATCATACTGTATACATGTAAACCCCATCTTATTAAACAAAAGTTCACAACCCTTCTAGGTAAATCAATTTAAATGTTTAAAATCTTTTTTAAAAAATTCCTGCACAGATAATTTAAATATTAGTGCAGTAAAAAGAAACACAGTGATAAAAAAATACAACAAGAAAATATACTTTAATCATAAAAAATTGCATCCACTTGAAAACACTATATAAAAATGGGTTGACAGAGCGTAAGATGCAGTGTGACTTTAACCTTGAAGGAAAAAAATATCATATTTTTTATAATATTTACTCACAATGTGTGGATTTATTTTGTAAAAAAAAATCATTTGTAATATTATTGAATGCCCAGTATAAGGAGTTTTACAGTGAGCCACAGAGAGACAAGAAAAAAAGAATAGAACTACATCAATAATGCAGATATGGTTGGGAAACCATGGAAACAACTACACAGAAGTCTCCTTAACCCACATACGGAGCTCTCCTGTCACTCTCACCCACTTCTGCCGCCCCTGTTAATTTTGATGATTATGACTTAAAGCTCATGAAAACTTCACATTCAGTTTTTACATAAAATAAATTTTAAAAAGTTGATTTATAATAGCAATGTTGGTCTGTTGAGAAGTAGTCATGTGAAAAAATTAGGACTCCCCATTAAACATTCAGCTCTTTATTAATAAATGTTCACATATCTATGTCTAACCTTGTTTTTGTTTTTATTTGCATTTTTTAACATTTATTTTAGCCATTGTAAGTGGGAATTAATGTGGGAGTGTCCTAAAAAAGGTGGGGGGGGTCCTAATTTATTCCTCCCTATTTGCTTAGAATTACATTTTACAGAAAATTTGAAAAAAAGTCTTTAATTCATTTTTGATTGTTTAGTTGTATTATATAAATCTCCCAGTATTTTTAACATTGATATTAAATATCCATATGTCCAAATATGTTTAAAAAAACCCACAGGCTTATACAGGGTGTCCTATTTTTTTTTTCCCACATGACTGTATGTCCATGTACACTCAATACTTGGTTGGGGCTCGTTTTGCATGAATTACTGCATCAATGTGGCATAGCATGGAGGTGATCAGCCTGTGGTACCGCTGAGGTATCATGGAGGCCCAGGTGGCTTTCATAGCAGCCTTCAGCTGGTCTGCACTGTGGGGTCTGGTGTCGCTCATCTTATTCTACAGTAAAATTAGAAAATTTCCCACAGAAACCGGAACGTTTCAGGGAGCTCTGGTTAAAAAAAAGCACTGTTCTAAGGTATGAATATGACCTTTACCACATTCTTAATCATCGGCAGCCTTATTAATTTACGATGCAGCATAAATCTCCAGATAAAATTATGATTCAGCATTTGATCTTTAAACTTTTACAGTCTTATCAGCTTCTGTGAACCAAAAGCAGCCAGACGTGTTTGGATGAACACGTGGAATGTAAATGTGAGGGTGGAAACAGATGAATGACCTTTGTTTCTGATCACCGCTAACACATGGACCCTGTTTATTTCTTACACATATGGCATGTATTAATTTACTGTTTTTCTTGTAATTCTATTACTATTTCTTGTCTTTTTTAAAATTTGCAAAGTTTTTTGGGTGGTATTTATTATTTTTCTCATACATTTATGACTTTTTAAAAGTCTAAATGTTGCCGGGTTTTTTTGTTTTTTTTTTGTTTTTTTGTATGTTTTGGAAAGTTTGAATGTTTGTTCACCATTAGTTCACTGTAAAAAGTAGAAACACCTGAAAATTTTTAAAATTTCACCGATAAATATAAAATGCCATTGAACTTGTGAACTTTTGTAGCTCAAATTTAATTGGCCTGAAAAGTAGTGCCCCCACCCCAGTCTCTGGCCTGGGGGTGGGGGCGCTGGCCTCCCGGTGCCTAGGGCCCAGGGACTGGCGTTGGTCCCACTGAGGGGGCGGGGGGTTGCCGGTCCAGGGGCCTGAGTCTGCCGTGCCTCCATCCCTCGGCTGTCCCTCCTGCAGTGGATTTTTCTGTTTGTTTCAGTTGTGTTAGTCTGTTTGTCTTCTTTGTCTGTTCACTTTCCATTACCCCCCCCCCCCCCGGTTGGGTCCTTCATGGGTAAAACAATTTAAATAAAGTATTAAAAATTACAAGAGGAGTTTAGAAACAATATACAGTACATATATATATGGATTGTAAAAAGCTCCTTTTGGCAAATCTGTTTGGCACAATAAGGGAAGCAGATGTCTGTTCTGCTCACCTAGCTGCTTGACAGGACAAGGGGGGAAAAAAAGTAATTCAAAAATGCATGTTAAATGAATTTGTAGATGTCAAACTTCACCTGTCATGAAAGTTCCATAACTAAATATTAACCACAGTTAACTCTGTTAAATTTGCATATTATGTCCTGCAGCTTCTGTCTTATGGCTCTATTTAAGGTCCATGATTTAAATAAGCAAATAGATCTCTGAATTACTGTTATAACCTGGACCACAGGAAAGAGGAACAAACCGACTGAGGAGATAAAGAACAGCTGAACTTTAATAACCAGGCTGGTGTTTAAAAAATGCATTGACCTACTGTACAGTGGATAAAATTGTTGGTACCCCTCTGTTAATGAAAGAAAAACCCACAATGGTCACAGAAATAACTTGAATCTGACAAAAGTGGTAATGAATAAAAATTCTATGAAAATTAACCAATGAAAATCAGACAATGCTTTTGAATTATGGTTCAAAAGAATTATTTTAAAAAACAAACTCATGAAACAGGCCTGGACAAAAATGATGGTACCCTTAACTTAATATTTTGTTGCACAACTTTTTGAGGCAATCACTGCAATCAAACGATTTCTGTAACTGTCAATGAGACTTCTGCACCTCTCATCAGGTAGTTTGGCCCACTCCTCATGAGCAAACTGCTCCAGCTGTCTCAGGTTTGAAGGGTGCCTTCTCCACACGGCATGTTTCAGCTCCTTCCACAGATGTTCAATAGGATTTAAGTCAAGGCTCATAGAAGGCCACTTTAGAATAGTCCAATGTTTTGCTCTTAGCCATTTTTGGGTGTTTTTAGCTGTGTGTTTTGGGTCATTATCCTGTTGCAAGACCCATGACCTGCGACTGAGACCAAGCTGTCTGACACTGGGCAGCACATTTCTCTCTAGAATACCTTGATAGTCTTGAGATTTCATTGTACCCTGCACAGATTCAAGACACCCTGTGCCAGATGCAGCAAAGCATCCCCAGAACATAACAGAACCTCCTCCATGTTTTACAGTAGGGACAGTGTTCTTTTCTTGGTATGCTTCATTTTTGCGTCTGTGAACATAGAGCTGATGTGTCTTGCCAAAAAGTTCCAGTTTTGTCTCGTCTGTCCATAGGACATTCTCCCAGAAGCTTTGTGGCTTGTCAACATGCAGTTTGGCAAATTCCAGTCTGGCTTTTTTATGATTTGTTTTCAACAGTGGTGTCCTCCTTGGTCGTCTCCCATGAAGTCCACTTTAGCTCGAACAATGACGGATGGTGTGATCTGACACTGATGTACCTTGACCTTGGAGTTCACTATGAATGTGTTTAGAGGTTGTTCTGGGCTCTTTTGTTACCATTCGTATTATCGGTCTCCTCCTGCAGCCACGTCCAGGGAGGTTGGCTACAGTCCCGTGGATCTTAAATTTCTGAATAATATGTGCAACTGTAGTCACAGGAACATCAAGCTGCTTGGTAATGGTCTTATAGCTTTTACCTGTAACATGCTTGTCTATAATTTTCTTTCTAATCTCCTGAGACAACTCTCTCCTTTTCTTCCTCTGGTCCATGTTTAGTTTGGTACACACCATGTCACCAAACAGCACAGTAACTACTTGTCACCCTTTAAATAGGCCGACTGACTGATTACAAGTTTGTAGACACCTGTGATGTTAATTAGAGGACACATCTTGGTTGAACATGTCCCTATGGTCATATTATTTTCAATCTTTTCTAGGGGTATCATCATTTTTGTCCAGGCCTGTTTCATGAGTTTGTTTTTTAAAGTAATTCTGTTGAACCACAATTCAAAAGCATTGTCTGTTTTTCATTGGTTAATTTTCATAGACTTTTTATTTATTACCACTTTTGTCAGATTCAAGTTATTTCTGTGACCATTGTGGGTTGTTTTTGTTTTTTTCACCCTTATTGTCATTCAACTGTACAACCAATCATGTACAGTAGAACGAGATTGTGTTTTACCTATCTACTGTGTTAATCACACACACCCCAAGTGCAGAATCAGAGGGCCGCTGCCATGCAAGGCGCCGCCACAAATTTCCCTCCTCCATTCCATTATTGCTGAGCACCAAGCTGGATGGCAGGAAGTTCCACTTTTATATGGTCTTCGGCATGACCCGGCCGGGATTTGAACCCCTGCCTCCCGGGTGTGGGGCGGATGCTCTACCAACTGAGCCACCACTCCGGTAGTGGTTTTCTTTCATTAACAGAGGGGTACCAACAATTTTGTCCATGGCTGTAAAAAGTCTACACACTCCTGTTCAAATGCCAGGTTTTTGTTGTTTTGATGTAAAAAAATAAGCCCAAGATAAGTCATTTAACACACACACACACACACACACACACCCATTAATGTGACCTATAACCTGTATAACCCAAATTATTGAAAATCAAACTGAAATCTTTTAAGGGAAAAAAAAATACAATAACCTGGTTGCATAAATATGCACACCCTCTTATAACTGGGGATGTGGCAGTGTTTAGAATTAACCATTCAAACTCATGTTAAATGGGAGTCAGCACACACCTGCCATCATTTAAAGTGCCTCCGATTAACCCCAAATAAAATTCAACTGTTCTAGTAGGCTTTTCCTGACATTTTTGTAGTCACATCTTACAGCACAAGCCATGGTCCGCAGAGAGCTTCCAAAGCATCAGAGGGATTTAAGATAAGATAAGCCTTTATTAGTCCCACAATGGGGAAATTCCAGGATTGCAACAGCACAGGGATAGCAACACTCAGAGCAATAATTAAGAAGATATGGAAGATATAAATAAGAGCAGTGGATATACATACATACACATAAATATATAAATATATATATATAAAAGTGCAGAGCATTGTAGCAAGATGGAATAAACAGCATAACTGTCTGCTTAGTTATCCTACATAGTATGAATATGTACCCATACATATTGTCACCCTCCGTAGCGACCGATATTGTCCTAGTTGTATATACTGGAAGGGACCACTGTGTAAGTCTATTGCGTCTTTTGCATTCAATACTATTAGGTCGTCACGTTTTTTTGCTATCTCTGTGAGCAGCCCTGCTTAGGTTATACAGTCTGACAGCAGTAGGTAGGAAGGACCTGCGAAACCTCTCGGTTGCGCACCTAGGATGATGTAGTCTGCTGCTAAATGAGCTCCTCAGTGCGTTCAGTATGTCCTGCATAGGGTGGGACTCGAACTCCAGCAGAGATGACAGTTTAGCCACCATCCTTCTCTTTCCTATCTCCTCCACTGGGTCAGGGTGCTGCCCCAGGACAGAGCTAACTTTCTTGATCAGTTTGTTCAGTCTCTTCCTATCGGCTGCAGTAATGCCACTGCCCCAGCAGACCACTCCAAAAGTGATGGCTGATGCCACCACCATGTCGTAGAATGTCTTCAGCAGCACCCCTTGTACACCAAAAGACCTGAGTCTCCTCAGTAGGAACATCCTGCGCTGTCCCTTCTTGTAGAGTGCGTCGGTATTGTGTGACCAGTCTAGTTTATTGTTCAAATGAACACCCAGGTACTTGTAGGATGTCACCATCTCAGTGTTCATTCCCTGTATGTTTACTGGTGCTGTGAGGGGTTGTCCTTGCCTGTGGCAGTCCACCACCAGCTCCTTAGTTTTCCTCGCGTTGATCTGGAGGCAGTTCCGATGGCGCCAGTCCATGAAGTCCTGGATAAGTCCTCTGTACTCAGCTTCATCTCCGTTAGAGATGAGGCCGATGATCGCAGAGTCGTCAGAGAACTTCTGTAGATGGCAGTGTGTTGTGTTGTGTGAGAAGTCCGCAGTATAAAGGGTGAACAGGAAGGGAGCCAAAACCGTTCTCTGGGGGGCCCCCGTGCTACTGATGATCGTGTCAGAAACACAGTCCCGGGTTCTCACAAACTGTGGCCGGTTAGTGAGGTAGTCCAGGATTCATGATGACAGGTGCTGGTCCACCCCTGCACACAGCAGCTTGTCCTTCAGGATCATCAGTTGGATGGTGTTGAAAGCACTGGAGAAGTCAAAGAACATGATCCTCATCGCATTCCCGGGCTTCTCCAGGTGGGACAGAGAATGGTGAAGGAGGAAAATCACTGCATCCTCCACCCCAATGCCATGCTGGTAGGCGAACTGGAGTGGATCCATCGCTGGTCCCACCAGGGGGCTGAGGTGAGCAAGGAGCAGTCTCTACAGGGTCTTCATCATGTGGGACGTCAGGGCCACTGGTCTGTAGCTGGTCAGGTCTTTGGGGCAGGAAGTCTTTGTTACAGGTACCACACAAGATGTTTTCCACAGCTGTGGTACCCTCCCCAGCTTCAGGCTCAGGTTGAAGATGAGCTCCACAATCCCACACAGCTGATCTGCACAGGACTTGAGGAGCTTTGCGCTGATGCCGTCCGGTCCCGACGCCTTCCTCCCCTTGATCTTCCTCAGCTCCGTCCTCACCTGGGTCTTAGTGAGGATCATGTTGGGGGGCTGTGTGTTGGGAGTAGGGGGTTGTTGGTGGAGTGGGGTGTAGGCAGCAGGACTCGATGTCTTTAGAGGCAGCAGTGGTTGTTGTGCAGTCGGGGGGAGGGCGGTTGGTCAAACCTATTAAAAAACAGGTTCAGATTGTTCGCCCACTCCCTGCCCCCCGTGGCCTGAGGGGAGGTATTCTGGAGCCCAGAGATGGTTTTAAGGTTTCTCCAGACCCCACCGATGTCACTCTGTTGCAGCTTGTCCTCCATCTTCTTCCTGAAGCTGTCCTTGCCTTCTCTGATCTTCCTCCTCAGCTCCCTCTGTACGGACTTCAGCATCTCCCTGTTCCCCGACCTGAAGATCCTCTTCTTCTCTCTCAGAAGTGTTTTTATCTCAGGGTTGATCCAGGGTTTGTTGTTTGAGCAACACCTTATGGTCTTGGTGGGTACGGTGTTGTCCACACAGAAGCTGATGTAGTCCGTGATGGTGTGAGTGAGGCCATCAATGTCCTCACCATGTGGATCGCAGAGCTGCTCCCAGGCAGTGATTTCAAAGCAGTCCTTTAAGGCACTTTTCCACTAGCCCAGCACACCTCGGCACGTCTCGATTCACTTCAACACGGTTCGGCTCGCTTTTGTCTCCATTACAACTGTGTTAAGCTGGGGTGGGTGGGATTTCTGTAACAGTGAGGCGGCGCCACACTCCCGTGATGTAGAACACGCGACCCAAGCAAAACATAACACATACAGCTGTACAAGGCGACTCCTCGGTCTGTGGCTTTTTTCACCGTAAATGCCAAAAAGGACTGCCAGACAAGGGTACAGGCAGCGAGATGAAACACTCTGGAATAGTTCTGCAGCTTCTGGGAGAGCCAAAGGCGTGAGGATACAAACTAGGTCATATATGACGGTAAGTTAATGTTGCTAATGCTAGTTTGCTATAAATACGTCGTACTACACTTTAATGTCTGCAAGTTATCGCTGTTAAGTACTAAAATATGTACGCTGTGTGTGTTTCAGATGGCTCTGTTGTGGGGAAATTGCCGCTTCATTCGGTCTGGGCGTTCAGCACAGCCTGTCATGGATTTCATCAGCCTGTCACTGATGTCAGCACAGCTTCACAAACGATCAGTGGTTATAGAGCTTAAGAATGTCTGTAGAAACGTTTATGTCCTGTACAACAAATTGCTCTGATCTGCGTGAAAATCATGGAGAGACTGTTGAGACATCATGGACATACCTGCTCCAGCTGCAGAGTCTGAGGTGGTCATAGAAAAAAATGATCAGCTGACACAACTTGATCGCCATGTTAATAACTATATTAGCCACAAAATATACAGTATATTCAAAAAGTAAACAGTACTGAGTTAGGTATAATAAGATATATTTGACAGTTATCATGCATTTTAGGCCAAAACAAACTTGATCTAGGATTAAAAGCAATTAAAATAATGCAGTCACAAGGTTACATGGAAAATACTTGATTTACTAGATACATGTACTGTAGAAATATATATTCTCTGCATCAACAATGTGCTACACATGCATTCATGTAGTATTGCACTGGGAATTGCACTGACAATAAACCTCTGAAGTTTTTGCAGATGTCTCTTTTTTTATATGTGAAGGTTACCACCATGTGGCATAAATTAAATACTGAAAGACTGGAAAAGCTGAGAATAATCCAGCAGTTTGAGAAATCACTTTTGGTTTGGTGTAAGTCTGTCAACAGAATTATGAACCATAAAGCAGTTTGTGTTAAAATGTTAAATCCCATTAAACCCTAACCCGGGGGTTTCCGATCATGTGTCATGGGAGGCTTCTACCCAGTCTCTTCAGCAGGTGTTCTCACTGATCAGTCAGTGGAAGAAGTTCAGTGGAATCTGCTGTTGAAGACACTGGTTGGAGGTAAAGCCTGCAGGGAATTGGCCTTCCATGGCACATGATTAGACACCCCCGCCCAAACCCATTATGATGAAGATCAGATGTTAATATGACCCAGAATTCCTCCATATACTGGTACTGTCACTAAAGTATGCAGGGTCTTCTGTACAGTCTTCTAACAATACAATCTTCAGTTAATAAAATAATTGTTTTGGTTACTTTTTTCTTAAAAATGACCCATTATTTTCAAGGTCACCGATAAATCTAGTGATGTGTCCGGCAACACCGATGCGTCGGCGCATGCGTTGGGCTCATAGAGCGAAACCCAGTTTCGGTGCGTGTCGGTGCATCTCGCATTAAGAAAGTCATGTGACCGATACAGGGACTGTATCGGTCACGTGACGCTAGGGCGTCGAAACACTGACGCGCCCGCGTTTATAAGGAAGCGCATCTGTCAACGGAATGCATTTGCCCAAAGACTCGTATGTGTTGCGGACAGTCCTTGTACAAATTTATCACGAATTATGGAGCACGAGCAGCAGAGTCAAGGCAAAAGAAAGGTTTCCACCGTGTGGGACCATTTTGATCTGATATCGGAAAATAAGGTATTTCAAAAAAATATAGTATTTTTAAAATACTATTTTCTTTGTTTTAATTTCCTTGTTGTTTCATCCTGTTCCTCTCAGAGTTTCCACTTGATTTATCTGAATTCAAATTCATTTGAAAGTGACTCTTAGTTTACTCTTCATATTTTCTGCAGGCTAAATGTTGCATTTGTTCGACAGAGCTGTCATATTTCAACAAGAGCGCCTCCTCAATGCTGAGACATTATAGGGCCAGGCATGAAAATGAAGTCCCGGATACACCCAGGATAGACGCAGGTATACAGCCCTACTACTACTTACTCACAGTTGTTTTATTGATAATTAATTCCTATTAATTTATTTTTGACTTCATTTTTAACCATCAAGCTTCCAGGAAGCAGATGCTGGATGAAGCTGTGCTCAGTTTCATGGTGAAGGACTGCCAGCCCCTCAGCATTGTGGAGAGTGAAGGGTTCAGGGAACTGATTCAGGCCCTTCAGCCCTCATATGTTTTGCCAACCAGAAAGGTTTGTGGAAATTATCTAAAGTAGTAGTTGATATATCCATTTTATTTAATCTTTAATTTAAATATATGGATTTGCTTTTGGTTTGACTTGGTGTAATTTTCAGACCATCAAACAAATGCTGGCGAAAAAGTACGAGGAGGAACGGGAACAAGTGAAAAAGGAAGTACAGCAAGCTGTGGCAGTGAGTATAACAGCTGACATGTGGACATCTGTGAACATGGAGGCTTACTTGGCTCTTACCTGTCACTACATTAATGAGAATTTGCAGTTGTGTACGTCTGTGTTGGGAGTGCAATACTTTCCACAAAGTCACACTGCTGACAATTTGGCCCAAGTCAAAAGGGGCATGATGGAGGACTGGGCCATAACCAATAAAGTAAAGTGTCTTGTGACCGACGCAGCACCAAACATGATTGCATCCACTCGACAGCTTCAAATTCGGCACTCAATTTGCATTGCACATAGTCTCAATTTATTAGTTAGTAAATCATTTGATCAGATCCCCACACTTACATCCATCAGACACAAAGCTAGGCACACTGTCACATACTTAAGATCAAGCACTACAGCCGAGGAGAAGCTCGCTCAAGTGCAGCAACAGATGGGACGACCAAGCCTGAAACTTATCAATGAGGTGCCAACACGCTGGAACAGCACATATGATATGTTGTCAAGGCTACATGATGAGAGGGAACCAGTGTGGGTATCTCTGGCCTCTCTAAAAAGCGATTTGACTCCACTTACAGCTGATGAGTATGCCATCATAGGAGAAACACTTCTTGTGCTTGCTCCTTTCCATCAAGCTACAGTGGGGTTCTCTGAAGAGAGGCGAGTGTCAGGGTCAAAGGTCATCCTGATGATGAAAATGCTCCATGTTACACTAGAGCGTAATGCTTCAACCTTGCACACACAGGCAGCCATACACCTACAAGAACACCTGAAGCGTCGAGTCAGACACTGCTTCCAACCTGGAGTCATTAAGTGTGTTGACCCTAGCCACACTTCTAGACCCCAGATTTAAATCACTCGGGTTCCGCAGTTCCTCCAAGTGCAATGACGCCATCAGTAGACTGCAGGCAGAATGTGCGTCTGTAATCGGACGCACAAATGAGCCCCAGCCGGGACCGTCTTCACAACAGCTGTCTGCATCCACTTCAGGCATGTTATTCAGCACAATTTGTTGTTGTTTGGAAATCATGTACTAAAATGCCAATTTGTTGTGTGTTTTTTTTTTTAGATAACCTTTGGCAACCTTTGGACATGGAAGTGGGCAGGCAGACCAAAAACGCCACAGCTGATGCCATCCAGGAGGTGCAGAGGTACCTGGCAGAGGGCAGTATTGCCAGGTCCCAGGATCCTCTGAGATACTGGGACAATCAGAAGGCCAGCTATCCCAACCTCTTCCAGCTGGCGTTAGAATTTCTCTGCACTCCAGCCTCATCTGTGCCATGTGAGCATGTATTTTCAACAGCTGGAGAAGTTGTGTCCAAAAAGTGCAACCACCTGAATTTTAAAACTTTGGAAGAACTTATTTTTTTGAATAAAAATTTGTAAAAAGAACTTTTTGTTAAAAAATAAATCAATTAAAAAAAAATCAGTCCACAAGCATCCTCATTCACAACATGTTCACTTAGATTTTCACGTTATGATACATGTTCACATTATTTAAGATAAGCCTTTATTAGTCCCACAATGGGGAAATTCCAGGATTGCAACAGCACAGGGATAGCAACACTCAGAGCAACAGTCAGAAGGCAAGAGAAAAACAAGAACAGCTAGTATACATATTGCTATAAATATATAAAGACACAGTGCAGAGCATTGTGGTTGGTGAATGTGCAGCAGAAAGTCTAAGCTCTCTCCGCGGATGGGGCAGGCCAGCTGGATGTCTTTGGGCATGATGGTGACCCTCTTGGCATGGATGGCGCACAGGATGGTGTCCTCGAAGAGACTCACCAGGTAGGCCTCGCTGGCCTCCTGCAGAGCCATGACGGCGGAGCTCTGGAAGCACAGGTCGGTCTTGAAGTCCTGAGCGATCTCCCTCACCAGGCGCTGGAAGGGCAGCTTATGGATCAGCAGCTCCATGGATTTCTGGTAGCAATGGATCTCTCTGAGCCACGGTACCGGGCCTGTAACGGTGATACAAATTTGACTGTATCTAAAAATATCAATGATATTTGAAATTAAAATGAAGATATGAAATAATACAATATAAAATACAATGTCTTAAATTATATACTGGTCCAAAAAATAAAGGGAACACTAAATAACACATCCTAGATTTGAATGAAATATTAAAATACTTTGTTCTTTACATAGTTGAATGTGCTGACAACAAAATCACACAACAGCAGGTGAAATTGATTGTCAGTGTTGCTTCCTAAGTGGACAGTTTTATTTTTTTTTAGCAGTATATTATTGTATATACTAGGTCATAAAATCAGTGTCAGTTGAGTCTGTCAACTAGGTTGCCTGTAGGGATTTTTAAGGTCCAGCAGGTGTCAGTATTCAGCAACACAGTTTCAACACAGTATCAATACAGTTTTGCAATGTGTCGAAACGTATCATGACGCCTCATGGACCCATCACTAGATAAATCCTTTGTACAGTTGACTCTTTTCCCACCGGTGTCTTAACAGACAAAATAGAAAATCATGATGCAAACACATAAGTCACTAAATTGTTTATTACAATCAGCAGCAAATTCCAGATTATTCAGAATGTGCAAAATTCAAACTGTAAAAAAAAAAAAAAAAACTGGAATGGTCACACACGGCAGCCACGCTGCCTCACTGAGAAGCAACTGGATCGGCCCCTCGTACTGGTCCTGGTTCAGCAGATCTTCAGCCTGCATCTCTGTAAATAGTGAGGCAAGGTCCAGTTGGGGTGGACAGTTTCCCTCTTGCCTAGACAAAAGACAAATGGGTGGCGGTTAATTAAAGCAAGTTTAAAACATATTTGGGAAATACACTTGTTGCTAAAAGCCAGTGGTGGAATGTGAATTAATGAATGAATCTTTATTTCGGATTGATTAAAAGTAAAGATTAAAAGAAAAGAGAATAATATAACAAAGGGGAAAAAAATCTAACAAGGTCAAATTAAACAATAACTCCTCTGATTATACAGTTCAACATAGGTTATCTGAAATGGGTGATGGCTGAAGCTGCAGCTTATATTGCCCACCATATTTCATCAAAGAATTCAAAAGAAAAACAAAACAGGAGGGATTACAATTTGAATGTGACAAATAAAGTACTTCGTTGTTGTATTTAACCACAATTTTCATGTAGCTGCGCTTCGGTAGATTTTACAAGGGCTGCTTTACATTTAAAATCATCTGTTTTTACTGTGGCCTCAGCAATCAGAATGAATTAATACATTCACTTGAATGGAATCTAGTACTTTAACTGAAGGTGTGCATCACCGAGTATGGAGTCGCTCAGTGAAAATATGAAGTTTTTTTCAATAAAAGTTTGTCTTGTCTGTAAAAGTGTCTCTTCTTGCCCTGGTTTCATGTGTGGGCGGTGTTTTGTACTAGCATTGCTAAAATATAAAAGGAAGCACTACAATGGGTCTCAAATATTTGTAATGTGTCCTGTTACTGCATGAGTTTATTGATGATAGACTATAAACTACACATATAAACTAAATTATATTGACGACTGAACATCTCACAGTTGCCAAAACATACAGTTATGAACATAACTCACAAAGGATCACACAAGTGATCTGACAAAAAAATAAATGCATTAACAAGCGGTTTATTTTACAGTTGATGTGCCATATTCACACAATCAAATAAATCTCAGTTCAGTCCCTTTTATATTAAGTGGAAATTGTGCTACTTTGGTTTTGACACTTTACCTATAAAAGCAAAGGATTTCAGTACTTTCCACAGTGGCGAGGTCCGTTGTGGGCGGCTGATTTCCTCTTGCCTAGATGAACGACAGAAATGGATGATGGTTAGTTTCAAGCAAGCTCAACACTTATACAGGCACATCTCAAAAATTAGAATTCCATGAAAAAATTCAATATTTTTTTCACTCATTTCAGAAAGTGAAATCCATATATAGATTCATTACAGGGACAGTGATATATTGAAAGTGTTTATTTTAATATTGATGATTACGGCTACAGCCCATATTAACCAACACCTCAGCGGCCAAAACTATTTTTTAAAGTTAATTTTATGTAATATTCTAATTTTTTGCCAAATTGAATTTGGGGTTTTCAGGGGCTGTAAGCCATAATCATCAAAATTAAAATAAATAAATGCTTGAAATATATCACTGTCTGTGTAATGAATCTATATAATATACGGATTTCTCTTTCTGAAATGAGTGACAAAAAATATTGAAGTTTTTCATGACATTCTAATTTTTGGAGATGTACGTGTATTAGGGAAATACACCTGTGAAAGTCAGTGGTGGGATGTGACAAAAATGCTTTGTTTCCCTGACAAGCACTGCAGGATCCACAGAATAGGTGTGTGGGTCTATTCTGACGCTTTAGAAAATTATATGAATGACTTTATAAATCACTGGTTTGAAAAAGCAATTTTAATATGACGAGATTTCGGCTCCTGTGGTCCATTTCACCAGTATCCACAATATAAACACTGAGAACGGCTAACCCCTGGCATGTGGAAACACATTCTAGCATTAAATTGCACACAATTTAATGTGCAGCACCAAAGTGCAATACGTACACAAAACAGGACTTTAACCAGGATTAACATATTTCATCGTTTTGCTCTCACAAGCGAATATTTAGGAGAAAACAAGCGCGAATCAGCAGTTGGTACTAGCTAGCTACTAGCTAAAAATCATTGGATAACACTCGTTAGCCAGCACAGAACAGCGCTGTATGGCTCAAAAAAAGTGAGCTTACCACCAACAGGATAAATAAGCGAATAGATGCACATTATGGGCACATTAGGGGCTGCACGGTGGCGCAGTGGTTTAGCACTGTGGCAGCACAGTTTTACCCTCGGCCGGGGGACCGCGGGGATCATGAGATCGTGGGTTCGATCCCAGCCCCCGACCAACAGTGAGCTGTGTGGAGTTTGCATGTTCTCCCCGTGTTGCGCGGGTTTACTCCGGGATTTCTCCGGTTTCCTCCCGCACACCAAAAACATGTAGGTTTAGGGCGCTCGCGCACGCAGCGACCAGCAGCCTGTGGCTTGTCACCAGACTGCAAACCAAATCTACCTACGGGTACAAATAAGTAACAAAAAAAAAAAAAAAAAAAATTACAAATCACTCACCATCGATGGTTCTCTCACGTTCGTCTTCAGCTTGTCCGTAGTCCGGTTCTATGCTAGGCTGCCATCTGTATGGGTCCGGGTCGCTCCTCACTGTGGATCTGCCACCAAGCAGAGAAAACTCCCCACCTCTTCGTTGGACCACGGTGTAGAGTTCCACAAAACCTACAACGCTGTCTGTATTAATATCGTATTTACTCCGTGACCGGTTCCAAGGTTGTCATAGCCAGGAGCGGTACTGGGGTTAAGCTCCCAGTGCTCATAAAATGCTCCTTACGGCGTGCATCTCGAAAAGCCTCTGACAACTAAGTCCAACTCCTAGCCTGCCCGTTTGGTTTAGTCTCTAAGCCCGGCGGAACTGCTTTTACTAATAGGAGAAGGGGCGAGGGCGGATCTCTGGCACCTTAAAACCAGATGCTTCAGGTAGATGGTGGCTCGTCAACCTGGGAAGGTAGCCCATCTAGGGGAAGGTAAACCCTGATTTCAAACCTCCGCTGCCTTGCGGCACACCCGGTCATGGGAAAGGCTTCGGGAGTCAACCCTGAGGAAAAATCCGGAGTCGGAGCCCCTAAGGCAGTTCTCTGTTGTGCTCAGCATTGTTCTGGCAGCTCCTGCGACGGCGCTGGTGCCAAACTATAGCAGCCCTGCTGTTCCTTTGGATTAATCAGTGACGTGGAGAGGGGGGACATGCTGCATGGGTAACATCTTGTCCTCCATATCTTCCTGCCCAGGCTTGAATCATACCAACGCCCAACGCTGGAAGGTAGAACACCAGTGCGCATCGGCCTGTTCAGCCACAGGCGGTGCTGTTCCAGCAGAGTAGATGTTTAGGATTCTCTTCCATGGTCATCATAGACCGACGGAGGCCGACGACTCCGTGACAGAGTTAGTCCGTGAAATATTGCAAATGGCGGTCGTGTGTATATTCATCAGAAGACGGTCGCTTTCGTGACGTTACAACCTGACCAATCAGCGGCAACCAGTCTTTTGATGTCACAACACGGCACGACTCAGCACGCTTTTACCCTGCCCTTGAGCGGGGACGAAAATCGCGGCTGTTAAACCGTGTTGGGGCTAGTGGAAAGAGCTACAAAGCGTGCTGAGCTGTCCCGTGTTGGGCTAAGCGGGGCTAATGGAAAAGGCCCTTTAGAGCGTCCATTGCCTCCTCAGACCATAACTTCACTGTGCGCATGACCGGAGGTTGTCTGTGCACTAGGGGTTTGTACACCGGCCGGAGATGAACCAAGTTGTGATCCGATCTCCCGAGTGGGGGGAGTTGTGATGAGGTGTATGCCTCCTTAGTGTTTGCGTGGAATAAGTCCAGTGTTTTATTGTCTCTAGTGTGGCATGTGACATACTGGGTGAACGTGGGTAGAATGGGAGACAGTGAAATATGGTTGAAATCGCCTGAGATGAGAAGAAGAGCATGTGGGTGTTCTGTCTGCAGCCTACCAGTTACTGAGTGGATGACGTCACGCACTGTCCCAGCGTTCGCCGTCGGATTTGCATAAATAACAATGCAGATCACGTGTGAGTATTGCCTCGGGAGGTAGGTAGGCCACATGCTAACAGCAAGCAACTCAATGTCTTTGTTGCAGTGTTGTTGTTTAACCGTGATATGTCCCGGTCTGCACCAGTTGTTATTGACGTACATCATCACTCCACCACCCCTTGCTTTGCCACTGTCTGGTGTTCGGTCTGCCCGTATTGCGTGGAAACCCTCCAGTTCAATGTTAGCATATGTTGCTAGTTCATTTCATTGTTGAAAGGTATCAGTCAGGAGAAGGATACAAAAGAATTTCCGAAGCATTAAATATACCATGGAACACAGTGAAGACAGTCATCATCAAGTAGAGAAAATATGGCACAACAGTGACATTACCAAGAACTGGACATCCCTCCAAAATTGATGAAAAGACAAGAAGAAAACTGGTCAGGGAGGCTGCCAAGAGGCCGACAGCAACACTGAAGGAGCTGCAGGAATTTCTGGCAAGTACTGGCTGTTTAGTACATGTGACAACAATCTCCCAACTTCTTTTGCAAAAACACATTTGAAATCTCCTCAGTGCATGTGGGAAAATGTGTTATGGTCCAGTGAAACCAAGGTTGAACCTTTTGGCCATAATTCTAAAAGGTATATTTGGCACAAACACAACACTGCTCATCACCAAAAGAACACCATACTTACAGTGAAGCATGGTGAGATGATCAGGTGAGCGTGCTCCTTCTCCCCTCCTGTGTGTTTTCCTTTTGTGTGTTCCCAGCTCTGGAGCTCATCAATGCACCTGCGTGATTGGACACATCTGCTGCTTCCTGGTTCACCAGCACATAAAAGAGCCAGTTTGTAAATGCTTCTCTGCTGGGCCACTGGGTATTGCTGCCTGAAACAACTAATGTTAATGTTGTTTGGCGTTTTTTCTTCCAGTTGTCTTACTCTGTGTATCTTCTCCTCTTCAGGTTTGCTGACATCTAAGCGATGTGTCTCCGGGGCTGTGCACGCTCACCTGAACTACTCATCTCCTCAAGACAACTCTTTATCCACCCAGGTCAACCCATTCATCCTCCTCATCCTGCCATCTTCCCTCATCTGTTTTCCCGCCAGTCATCTCCTCACCAGTGTATACCATCTCACACTGGAGTCCACAGCTGGGCCCTCTGCTTGTGTAGTGAGTTCTTCCTCTTCCCTCTTGATCCTTTCTTTTTGCTTACTTGACATTAATCATTTCTCCTTTCCCTCTGTTGCAAGCTGTGTGCTGCTCCAGTGTGCCCACTGTTGTTTTGTGTGTATATTACGTTTGCGTTGTTTTGCATTTCTGTTCACTTGTACTGTTTCTGCATGTTCATTAAATTAGCGTTGCTGTATATTTTGTGTATTTATTAAGTTTGCTTTGTTGTGTGTTTTTATGTTCATTAAACTGTGCAAAATGTTGCCACCTGAGTCTATGTGTTCATCTGGTGTTGCTGCTCTGTGTTTGAGCCTCTGGGTATCAAATCATGACAAATGGTGGTGGCAGCATCATGCTTTGGGGCTGTTTTTCTTCAGTTGGAACTGGGGTCTTAGTAAAGGTGGAGGGAATTGTGAGCAGTTCCAAATACCAGTCAGTGGTGGCACAAAACCTTCAGGCTTCTGCTAGAAAACTGAAAAGGAAGAGGAACTTCATCTTTCAGCATGACAATGACCCACAGCACATATCCAAATCAACAAAAGAATGGCTTCACCAGAAGAAGTTTAAGGTTTTGGAATCACCCAGCCAGAGTCCAGACCTGAATCCGATCAAACATCTGTAGGATGATCTGAAGATGGCTGTGCGCAGGAGATTGCCTTGCAATCTGACAGATTTGGAGCATTTTTGCAAAGAATAGTAAGCAAATATTGCCACATCAAGATGTGTCATGCTGATAGACTGTTAGCCAAAAAGATTGAGTGCTGTAATAAAAGCCAAAGGTGCTGCAACAAAGTATTAGTTTAACTCTTCATAAGGATTAAATTTGATTACATGATCTACCTCTCCTGTGGCTGGTGTCGCAGATATGCACCTGTCATGTGATAGGTCAAAAAAGTATGAAAAAAGACCAAAATAAACCCAGATGTACCAACCATTTCACATCACTAGATGGCAGACACATATAGCTTACTGATTTTCACTGGAGGACTCAGTTCAGCCCACCGGAACGTCTTAGAATCTGATATCAGTTCCAGAACGCAGAAGAAGAGATGTATTGTGGTGACACAAAGGAGATGACACTCCACCTAGTGCTTCGGGGTGCTAGCCAAGTAAATAAATGGTCTCTTTCCACCAAACCGGTTCCAGTGCTAGTTTGGTTCTGGGGCTGGTGTTAGTGCTTAACCAGTTCTTCTGGTGTGGCTCATAAGAACCAGTTGTTTTTCCACCGATATGGAGCTAGTCGGGGATTACGTCAGGGCTAGGTCATTACGTAGTGTGAAGCGCCCAGCCCCCGCAGAACACCAGAGAAGACGGAAGGTGGCGGTATGCACCTCTCACTTGTTTGCTATCCGCCAGTAACCAAGAGAAGAAGAAATGGCAGCGCTAGCTTGTCAACATGTAGGAGTTTGTTGTCTTTGGGAGCCTGCTTTTATTATTCCAAACCTGTATTACCATCCAAAAACAGTTTTATTCTTAATGGCAGAGAACGGCGGCTACGTTTAAGGACACCGGTAATCATCAATATTTCAGTTATCAGCTGTTGTTAGATCAAGTCTGTAGCGCGAGCATTGACGACACTTTTAAACATAATATTTATGTCATTTCTGTAATAGGTGGTGTTACGGCGCATTACGAGACGGAGGTCGCCTGTTATGTCATGCCAAAAAGTGATCAGCTGTCCAAAAAATGATCGCCAGGGGCCATATTGTTATGGGTTTATATTAGCCGGTAAATATATATATTTCAACAGATAAACAGTACTTAGTTAGGTATAACAAGATATATTTAACACTTATGATGCATTTTGAACCCTAAACAAACTTGATCTGGGATTAACAGCAATTAAAATAATGCAGTCACAAGGTTACATGGAAAAATGTATAGATTTACTGTATATATACATGAAAATACTGTATAAATGCATATTCTATGCACCTCCAAACAACAGAATTGTGAAAGGTATACCCTTCTGTACTTGTGTCATCTATTCTGGTTAAAGTACTGATTCAAGTTTTTATTCATGTCGGGGTAACAAGAGGACTGTAAAGTGTACAAGTTAAAAGTACTTTCCCCAGAAATGATCTTGTCCAGAGCTGATAGAATGTCATGTGGTATGTTGTCAACAGAATATAAACTCATTATCATTTCTGAAGCTGGCAACTTGGAACATTTTCCACAGAAAAAGTACATAGATTTAAAGTTTGTTGCTGCTTGTTCTTTAAAAAATGTGAAAAAAGTTGTCAAAAATATGAGTAAGTCCACAAATACCTGATATATTGTCCAATACCTGGAAAAATGAACTTAAGTGCAGTAATTCAGTACTTGTACTTTCACTTCCCACTACTACAATGTTATAGTGATTTGCATTGTCCTAAATAACTTTATATTTCATGCATATGAAATGTAAAGTCTTTAACTTTATAATATGACCCTTATTTCTTATGTTTTTTCTCTTATCTCTTTGTCTTATGTCCTGATTGGTGGAGCCTTGAGCACTTTTATCATGTCTATAGTCAGCTTCGTGTGTGCCTGTGTTTGTGTTCATGCTGAATGTAACTGTAGTTTGTAAATATGGATGTCACCTGAGTGCAAAAAAATCTACCTACGGGTACAAATAAAGGAACCTGAACCTGAATATGTTTGGTGTGAGGATAACAATGTAGAAGCAGAAAAACACTTAAGGAAAGAAAGCTTTTATTTCCAAAATGTGCTAAAACTTCAGACTGCTACATATGAAATATTATGTACACACAGCCGAAAATATCAATGCTGTGATAGTTACTTTTTTGACAGTCCCTCAAGCACAGACACAATGCGTCCCATCAGTCCAACAAGGGTGTTGGTCTGCTTTGCAGCAAAGCGAAGTTCAGCTGCTCCTCCCTCCTGCTCTGCTCCTGCTGTCTCATCTGACCGTAGTCAAGAAGGAGGTCCATGTTTGTGTCACACTTCTGTTTCCCTGTTTTAAAGTACAAAAATAAGCAATATAAAATAACCACACACTGAAAAATGCAGGAATCGTCAATCCAAGATTGAATGTGTCTGTTCAACATCCATTTACTGTTAGTGGCATCACAACATTCAGTTCAAGTGTATGATTCTTTTAATTCACTCCCTCCTTTGTGTGAATGGGTCATGATCCATCCAGATGGATGCCCTCAATTTCCCCTTTGGGGATCAATAAAGTACACAGAATCAAAATGATCTGAACATAAATTACCTAATCTGGTCTGATTAGAAGAGCAGGAGGAGGACAAGCTTGGAGCTGGTGAAGGTGAGCTGGACACCACAGGTCTAGCTCGTTGTCCCTCATCATCCAGCTGTGATAAATCTGTAAATATAAAAAAAAGGGTTTTAGTTTGTGCAGTGAACAACTTAAGCCTTCCATTAAATGTGCAAACATAGAAGACAATTTTATTCAATATCAATGTTAGCAAAGCTTACATGTCTGATTATGGAATAGAAGAATAGGAATAGATGAAACTTCATTGTACTGTACAATGAAACTGTAGGTGCTCCACCAGGCTAGTGCGCAATAAAGTAAGAGAAGGATTAGATAAAATACGGCTACACAACATACAATTAAACACGAGTGAAATTTTTTTAAAAAATGGCCTAAGATTATGGAAATATTACCAAAATAGTAAAAAAAACGACGTTACTAGTGTCTGGTAGAAAAATCTCCCATAACATAACGCAAGGCACCCATTCATACACAGTATTCATACCACAAAAAACGTATTTTGCGCTGGATGTCTTTATAAAATAAGTATTCTGTAAGATGCTAAGATTTCTGTTCTAGTTTCTCAAACACGCATTTCTGTATGGCGAGGAAACGTTCGTGCTAAAAACAGTTAGCTTGTTAGCATAGCTAACCGAAAATACTATGGTCACAAGAGTGACTAAAAATAAATATCCGCACTTTGGCTGTTACATATCAATACAAGCGGATATATGTGTATACATATATTGGTTAACGTCTGGCATTTTAAAGACAATACACTTACCAGCGTGTTTTAAGCAGTTTGTTGTCCAGACTAATCCACAGCAGTGACAATGGTCCGGCTGGCTGGCCGATCCTCCAAAACAGTTCATCACGAGTGGCCCCCTCCAGCTGATCTTGTACTACTGTTTATGTCCATAGAGCCAAGAAATGTGTCTCCTCTCCCCTCTAAAATCTGTTTGGTTTTGGAATCCGTTGCGTGCTCCGCTGTTTGGAAAGCAACATGGCGGTCAGTAATGTTTTGAAGCTGGTCAGTTAACCACGCCCATGGCTGTGGATGTAACCAACGTAAACTGGTGCTGCCGTTGGCCCAGCTAGGAGTTGGGGCCACGATAGCCCCACTTTTGGGAGCCCGGGACTGGTGCTTTAGTCGGTGGAAAACCAAAGAACTGGTGCTAATGATGCTCTGGCTCCAGTTAAGCACTGGAACCGGTTTGGTAGAAAGAGGACCAAAGATGTGCCTTTCGCCCCTGCTGTGCCAGGCTCACACCTGAGGACGGAGGGGCACAAGTGTATTGTACTAAGTACAAGAGACTAATTCAGAGACTAATATTATAGTCTCTGAATATTAACAGGTAATTGGTTATTATTTGCTTTGTACATGATTTAAATGACATTATAATCTACTAGATCTCTAAATTTAAGAGTATGTAATTGAATGAATATTGGATTTGTTGGTTCACAGTAAGATTTCTTTGATATAATGAGGGTCAATGTAGGTTTTTGTTTTTGTTTCCTGTAATAAAAAGATTAAGTTTGTGTTTGTTTTGTATGTGCTTCCCCAGATCTCCTCACAGTATGTCATATAAGGGACTATCAGTGAATTATATAAAATGCAAAGAGATTTCTGACACAGGGGATCCTTAACTTTTTACAATACAGCAATGGATTTAGATATTTCAGTTTTGACATAATTTATGTGTGATTTCCAGTTTAGTTTATTACACAGGGTTACAAAAATTATTTTTTGTAAATTGTCTGTGTTTTTTCAACTGATTTAACACAATTTTGCACCACTGAATCTGAAAATAACATCCGTTTCTCTCAATCAGGTGCTAAGTAAAAACTTGTACTTCCTTAGTTCTGTGCATGTACTTACCTTTATATAAAGGTAAGTACATGTACTTAATGTTAAATTGAATGTTACATCATCATTGTTCAAAATTCAGAAAATTTCAAGACATAAAAAAGAATTTTGCATCATATAAAGCGAAAATACCCATACATGTAAACAAAAACATAAAACAACATGTGGCCATAATTCAAAAAGTTGACCTGATTGAGCAAAACCAATGTGATTTTTGGATTCAGCACATCAAAATTGTCCTAAATCAGCTAAAAAAAAAAAACAAAAGAAAAACAAAAAAAAAAACCAAACTTAGACAATAAATTTGGTGTTGACTAGTGTTATCAACAATGACCGGTAGGAACTTGGTTTCCAAAACTGTGTCAATTTCAACATTGTTGATTATATAATTTGCGGTTTCCAAATATTATACATTTTGTTTTTCCAAGGTGAATAGATAATTTATTGGCAGTGAACCATTGATTGATTTATTTGAGTTCATTTTCTACTGAATCCAGAAGCTGCTTAAGATTTTCTCCACTACAAAAAAAAGTTGTGTCATCTGCAAATAAAACACACTTGAGCAATTCAGACACAGAACATAAATCATGAATATACAAAATAAACAGCAATGGACCCAGCACAGAACCCTGTGGTACCCCACACGTCATCTTCAGCAACTCAGAGTCTGTATTATTCACATGAACATATTGATATCTGTCTTCTAAATAGCTGTGTAACCAGTCAAAAGCAATTCCCCTGATGCCATACTTACGCAATTTACTGAGGAGTAATTTATGGTCAACTGTATCAAATGCCTTTTGTAAGTCCAGAAATATTCCAATTGTGTATTCTCTTCTATCTGTCGCATCCATAATCTGTTCAACAAAGCCCATGAGTTCCAGTGAGGTGGTCCGGTTCTTCCTGAATCCATACTGTTGTTCACAGAGTATATTGTGCTTATCAATGAAATCATTTAGTCTCTTAACAAATATTTTTTCCAGTATTTTGGAGAACTGAGGTAACAAGGAGATGGGTCTGTAGTTTGACAATAAGTGTTTGTCACCAGTCTTATACAGAGGAACAACTCTTGCTATTTTCATTTTCTCTGGAAATTTACCAGCAGTGACATGTTGCATATGAAAGTGAAGTGTTTAACAATACAATCAATAATACATTTAACCAAGAACATACTGAAATCATTATAATAATACATTTAACAAAGAACATACTGAAATCATTACAATCAGTTGATTTTTTGTCTTTGAATTTGCTAACAATGTCAAGAATTTCTTTTTCATCTGTTTCTTTCATAAACATTAAGTAAGCATTTTTGTTGATGACATTGTCAGCAGCATTTGTATTTGCTGATGATACAGTGGAGTTGGTGATATTTTTGCTATATTAACAAAATATTCATTAAACGTGTTGGAGATCAAGCTATTTTCATTGATTATTCCATTTTCTGAATTTAAATAAGAGATGTGGTTGGAATTTAGTTTTCCCCTCTTTGTTATATTATTTAACACCTTCCATATATTATATGTATTAGTTTTGTTATTTTCCAATAATTTACTGTATTTTTATAAGTTTTGTATTTTTTTTCAGCTTCCACAGTTCTTAATTTCAGAAACGTTTTGTATAACAAGTTTTTCTTTTTACAAGCCTTTTGCAGGCCCTTAGTGATCCAAGGCTTCTCTCTGTATTTAACTTTAGTTTCCTTTACCACTAGAGGGCAATGTTTATTATATAGTTGTAATAAAATAGAGACAAATTCTCCATATGCTGTGTCAATGTCGTCAACATAAACACTGCTCCAGTCTTGTATTTTTAGATCATTTCTAAGATTGTTTATTGCGGTTTCTGTTACAAGTCGTTTAAAAACCTTATCTATTTCAACGTTATGTGTTACACCAGTGTGTGAAGAAACAAAAACAAGCAGATGGTCTGTCACATCATTGACAATAAGGCCAGCAGTTACATTCCCCTCAGTGACATTTGTGAAAATGTTATCAATAAGTGTTGCTGAATGTATTGTTATTTTAGTGGGGTTTGTTATTGAAGGGTAGAAACCCATACAAAACATGGAATTTATGAATTCACTTATTTGGATATGGCCATTTGGATTTAATAAGTCAGTATTGAAGTCTCCACAAATAAATACCAGCTTCTTATTATCTACTGCACTGAAAAGCTCAGACAATTTTTCTTTGAAAATGTCAATATCGGTACCCGGTGCTCTATAAATACAACTTATTATGATGTTTTTTGTAGTTGTAATTAATTCCACAGTTATACACTCCATGATGTTTTCCATTTCAAAAGACATATTATCTACAACTTGGCTTTGGTAGCAGGACCTGATATATAAACCAACACCACCACCCCTTTTTTTTGACCTGCTTGTGGTATAGAAATCATAGCCTCTCATTTGCACTGTATGAAGTTGATCATCTTTTAGCCAAGTCTCAGAAATTGCAACAGCAGAAAAATTTGTGTTATATTGCAACAAACTCTCCTGGATTTTGGAAAAATTCATGTTAAGACTTCTACTATTAAAGTGTATTATTGACAATGATTGGTCAGAAATTGTATTTTTTAGTTGGTCTGAGCTAAAGTCTTTGCACCGATGTTTTATACAGTCGGAAAAGTGATTTTCAGGATCAGTTTCATATTCAACACTGTGTGGCTTATGCTCAGTATATTTGTACCCTTTAAAAATGAGGTCATTTCCTTTAAAAGTTTGCATCTTAATTATTCCAGTCAATGGAAACAAATGCACAGTTTATATCTCTCAGATGATAATGAAATGTCAGTCATTTCTGGTTAATTTTTGGCTCCACTGATTTTGGTGTACTGTTATGGGGATGGCGTGGGTGAATAATGAGTCTGTCATACCTTAAGCAGGCTATGTCCCCCCCACCCCCACCCCGTGCTCTTGCAGCTTTCAGCTCTAGCATTAATTCTTTTCTTTTCCTTCTTACCGAATCAGTGAAGTCCTCACTGATGAAGATTTTTGTCCCTTTGAGGGACTTGGCTCTTTGAAGAATGGTCATCCTGTCCTTGTGCCGCAGAAACTTGACTACAATGGGCCTCGGTCTTTCTCTTCCAGGTTTCCTGGTGTGGTGGGCTCTCTCCATCTCGATCCAGGGTGGTAACTGTAGTTTCTCCATGAGAATATTTTTAATCTTCTCCTCCGTGTCGGCCCAGGTCTCTCCTGGTGCTTCCACAACACCATCAAATATCAGATTATTTCTCCGGGATTGTCTTTCCTGGTATTCAAATTTGTTGGTGACAGTCAACAGACTGTCACACACTTTAAATACATCTGATTGTAGCACATTGTTGCGGTCTGCTTGTTTAGACAAGTCAGCTTTTATGTCATCTGCGTTTTTCTGGGTGAACTGTAGACTGGTTTTAATGTCCTGCAACTCTCTCGTCATCATGTTCACTCTTGCATTTGTTGAATCCATAATCACTTTGATGAGGCATTTGAAAGTTGTCCTGTTGTTGGTTTAACAATGCAGAAAACAATTCTTTTTGCTGTTGCAGTAAGTCATTTACCTGTGCAAGGGACACATATTCCTCCTCGGCTTTGGCCTCTGCTTTTGGCTTAGGTAACTGGTATGTTAATCTCTTTACCCTGAGTGCCAGTGGCGGGAAGAAAATGTATAAAGCAGATTGCTTTGGCACTCAAGGTTAGTCTCTTCTGTGTTGGAGGAGAAATAAACCTCTGTGTCGTCAGCTCGTGTCTTGTCTGCTTTCATCCTCCACATTGGTGACCTAGAGACGTGAAATGGAAAACGGACCAAGTACCACCATGGAGACACTCCCGCTGGAGTCTCCCACCGCTGCATGTGCCATTGCAGTCAGACTCCCAGACTTTTGGCTTCACGACCCAGCCGCTTGGTTTATTCATGTGGAAGCCCAGTTCGCCCTCTGGAGAGTCGTGGCAGACAACACAAAGTACCATCATGTGGTGGCATCGCTGGAAGCGCACATCATGCAGCGTGCCACGAGTCTACTCCGAGCCCGCCAGCCCAAGGAAAATACGGCACTGTCAAGCGACTGCTGCTGTGCCTTTATACCCTTTCAGACGCAGAGAGGGCAGAAAAAACTCCTCACCAGCTCGGAGCTAGGAGACAGATCGGCTGTGGACCTGAAAGAGAGCATGCTTGCGTTGATGGGCACAGACGATGGATCTTTCCTTTTCACCCACATCTTCCTCAGAAACCTACTGGCTTCTGCGAGAGCGATTCTCACTAACTCACCGCTGCTGGTGGCCAGGGACTACCACTCATTGGCAGAGGAGGCAGCCCGCACCATCCTGGCAAACAAGGCTTTCAGCGTTCAAGCAGTGAGACCGGGATCTTCGGCGGAGCCCAGCGAGGTCGAAGAGCCGATGGTGGTGGCCGGCACTGTCACCCAGAGAAACAGGACCGGGACGCTGTGTTTTTATCACCGCCATTTTGGCAAGGAAGCGGAACGTTGTCTGTCACCATGCCACTTCAAGAAGCCAGGGAATGAGACAGCTAGAGGTCAGTAGCAGCTGCGACCGCTGGCAATGGGGAGAAGCTGCTTTTCATCATGGAAACAGGTTCAGGGAGACGTTTTTTTGGTCGACTTTGGCTCCCAGGAGAGCCTCATTTTGCCAGTCAGCACAGACAGGCTGGCAGAAGGCTGTGGCCCATCTTTAATGGCTGCCAAAGGATCCCGCATAAGGACGTTTGGAGAAAGGACGGTGACTGTATGTTTACATGGATGCAATTACCAGTGGGATTTTTTTCACTACGGTAGCCAAGCACGGGGTCGAGCCTTTTATCACCACGAAAGGTCCACCCGTGTTTGCGCACCCTCGTTGCCTGCATGCGGCTAAACTAGCCATTGTGCATGAGGAGTTTGCAAACTTAGAATGCCTAGGCATTGTTAGGCGCTCCAACAGCCCTTGGGCATCCCCGCTGCACATGGCGCTCAAGTCTGATGGGTCGTGGTGGCCATGCGGCGATTTCCAACGCTTGAACAACGCCACGGAACACGATCATTACTCCATCCTGCACATCCAAGATTTTTCCGTGAACCTGGATGGGAGGCACATTTTTTCAAAAGTGGATCTGGTCCACGATTACCACCAGATCCTTGCGCGCACAGAAGATGTTCCCAAAATGGCAGTAATAACTCCCTCCAGTCTTTTCAAGTTTTTGCGCATGCCATTTAGGTTAAAGGGTGCAGCACAAACTTCCCAAAGGAAGATGGATGCGGTGTTCCATTACTTCCCATTCATTTTCGTCTACTTAGACAACATTTTGGTGGCTAGTGCGTCAGAGGAGGAGCACCTCGCCCATCTCAAACAAGTTTTCCAACGGTTGGAAGCACATGGGCTGATTGTTAACCCAGCAAAGTGTTAGTTCGGGCTGTCAGGGATCGACTTCTTGGGCCATCGCATCTCGCCAAAGGGCGCAATCCCACTGCCAGACAAGGTACACGAAGTGGCAGATTTTCTGCATGCGCAGACTGTGAGGGCACTGCAGGAATTTTGGGGGATTGTAAATTTTTACAACCGCTTTCTCCCCCACACAGCCCAGCTGCTGCAGCCGCTCTACAGTGCACTCAAAAAAAAAGAAGCCCAGGGATAGCATCGACTGGACCCCCGAGCAGATCCGGGCATTCACAAATGCCAAAATGACGCTCGCTAATGCAGCTCTGCTTGACCACACAGCCCTGTCAGTGCGGATAGTGCTCACCAGACACGTCTGATGTCACGGTAGGAGCCGTAGTGGAACAGTATGTCTCCGGTTCGTGGCAGCCTCACGCCTTTTTCAGCCGTACTTTGCGCGACAACGAGTGTAAGTATAGCACTTTCGACAGAGAGTTGTTGCTACATGTCATTTTCAGTTCTGGCTCGAGGGTTGTGAGTTTTCCGCATTTGTTGATCATAAACCACTGACCTACGTGATGTCCAAAGTCTCAGAACAGTGGTCAGCTTGCCAACAACAGCACTTGGCCACAATTTTGGAGTTCACGACCGACATCCAACATGTAGCCGGTAAATTGAACGTGGTGGCAGACTGCTTGTCACATGCGCTGGTCTCTCCGGTATACATGGGCATCGATTTTTCCGCAGTGGTCGTCGACCGAACCAGGGACACAGACATTTGCGCACTCCAGTCCACAGCTACCGGATTAAAACTTGAGAGAAGGGTGGTACAAGAAGGGTGCCCCCCTTGCTCTGCGACATCTCCACCAACCGCACCCGCCCCGTGGTTCTGAGCTCTTGGCAAAGCCGCATTTTCGAGTCTGTCCACTCCCTTTCACATCCCAGCGTGCGAGCCTTGGTTAAACTAGTAGGGTCCAAATTCGTCTGGCCTCACTTACGCAGGGATGTGAAAGAATGGGCTGCAGTGTGCATCACGTGCCAACAGGCTAAGGTGAGCACGCACATGGAAGCCCCACTCGAGCCTTTTCAAATTCCAGCCAGGAGGTTCGACCACATACACATGGATTTAGTGGATCTCCTACCACCATCGCAGGGGTTCACACACCTTTTATCAATCGTGGACCACACTACGCATTGGCCAGAGGTGGTTCTGCTGAGTCCCACCACATCTGCCAAGGTAGCCCAAGCGTTTTTATCAGCTTGGGTCGCACAGTTTGGATCCCAGTCAGACATCTCTTCCGACAGGGGTCCGTAATTTGTTTCAGAACTTTGGTCCACGATGGCCGACAGCCTGGGGTTCAAAATCCACCACACCACCATGTACAACCCACAGACAACCCAACGGTTTGTGCGAGCGCTTCCACAGGTCGCTTAAAGCAGCACTCAGAGCCTCGCTAACAGATGAAAATTGGGTCGACTGCTTGCCTTGGGTCCCATTGGGGTTGCGCTCCACATCTAAGGAAGATTTGGCAGCTTTCCTGGCAGAACTTGTTTTTTTCTCAGCCGTTGCGGATCCCGAGGGAATTTTTGCCAGAGAGCCCTGTGCCCGGTACCGATCCACACACGCACCTTTTTCCAGCACACGAGTTGAAAGTGTTCAGGGCCCGGCACACCATTGTTTTCCCCACACTTTCATTCCAAAGCGCTTAGAGAACGCCAAATTCGTTTTCATCGGGCACAACACCCACAGAACCCCACTCCATCCGCTGTTATGACGGCCCATTCAGAGTGTTGGAAACTGGGGAGAAACATTTTGTGTTAGACTTGGGGGGGGGGGGTAAGGAAGCCATCTACATAGACTGGTTGAAGCCCGCTTATGTGTTGGCAGACGAGCAGGTGGTGTTTGCTCAAGCTCCCCAGCACGGGCATCCACCTACAGTGGGTCCGCAGGTTAGTGTTCCTCCTACATAGGACTTTTTTCAAGAAACTAACTTTTTCCCTTCCCCACTTGTTGCCCCTCCAGAGACCGAGTCTTTCTCCTACCCGCCTTAACAGGAAAGTGCTTTGACCGGCCCATGTTACAAGCACTACAGGCGCTTGCTCAGTCCCAAAGGTCCAGAGGGTTAGGACCCCTTCTGGGTGTTGGGGGGGGGGGGCATGTGGTGACACAAAGGAGATGACACTCCACCCAGTACTTCGGGGTGTTGGGGGTGCCAGCCAATTGCGCCGAAGCGCTTGGGGGTATGAAGTAAATAAAGATTTGCCTTTCACCTCCACTGTGCCAGGCTCACACCTGAGGACGCAGGAGCGTGAACGCATTGTACTAAGCCTTGCTCTATGACATGTATGTTAATGTGTATGTTGATGTGTGTTCACGCTTTGTAACTGGTATGCTAATGTGTTTACCCTGAGTGCCAGTAGCGGGAAGAAAATGTATAAAGCAGATCGTTTTGGCATTCAAGGTTAGTCTGTTCTGTGTTGGAGGAGAAATAAACCTCTGTGTCGTCAGCTCATGTCTCGTCTGCTTTCATCCTCCACAGTATAAACAATTGCGCAACACATATTTCAACAGGAAGGAAGCATTTGCTCCAAATTTTGTAAACTATGATTCTAAAAGGGATTATTTAGCTTCTGAAGGGAAATATTTACCTTCTGTGAAGGCACAAGATTGACCGGAGCATGTACACTTTTCGTTCGCCATTGACAAAAATGCACGTGGCAGAGAAGACAATACTGGCAGTTCGGAAGCGTTATCTAACTGAAATTGAGGTGGAATAAATCAGAAGATAAATGTGACAGTTTCTGCATGTGGGAGAGAAAGCAAAAATGACCGAGAGAAGACAAAATAAAAATGGTAAATGGCATTCACTTATATATATTGGCAACTTTTTTATTATGCATTTGTAACGTTTACTTCTAAATTTGCAACTTTTTCTCATGAATTTGAAACTTTTTCTTGTAAATTTTCAACTTTTGTAAAATTTGCAATTTTTTTTTTTTCTCATCCACCTTATTCCTTAGGGCGTTGCTGTAGAAACGATTATGGAAGCAACTTCCGGTTTTAGCTGTAGTGTTGAATCAGTCAGCAAGAGTGGAGTAGTGGGGCATTTAAAATAGCGCTTTTAAAAGTGTTTTAAATTTGTTTTAATGTATAGTCCACAAACCTGTTTTGCAGTCAAGTAGCAGATAATTTCAGCACTTGTAGTTTTTGTATTTTTGAATGTTTTTGCGTAGTTCTGGTATTTGCTGCTGTTCGTGGTGTGAGACTCCCAAACCTCACCTAAATCTGATTTCAGCTGTCTGTTTTACCCCAACATTAAAACACCCAAGCACGGTGTTGTGGTTCTTTGTGGCTCTGACTAGACTCTATGTCTGCTCTGAGGTAAGTTTGATTATGTTGTAGAGACTGGGTTAATCATCTCAGACTGGTGGGTTAATCATCCCAGACTGGATGCAGAGGGTAAACAGAGAAGGACAATAGCTATGGAGATTATGGTGAGGTAGCAGGAAGAAGGAGTTGGAGGAGAAGGGATGAATGTATTGTGATGTGAGATGTCATGCAGATGTGAGATGGGCAGTTGGTATAAAAGGAGAACCCATGGTGTATTGAGACATGCTTTTCTGTGTATGACTGATGTGAGAGTGAATAAAATCATCTGCTGCATAAATCAGTCTCGTTATTTACACTCTCCACACTGGTGACCCCTTGACGAATTATGGAACATGAGGCAAGAACCCCAGAGTCGGCCCGGACGGGAAGCCCCAGCGATGCGGCAAGCATCCCAGAGATGGCCCGGACAGGAACCCCCAGCAACACATGCGCTGTTTCGGTCAAACTACCAGACTTTTGGCCGCACGACCCACGGTCTTGGTTCCACCACATCGAGGCTCAGTTCATCCTCCGGGGAATAACGGCAGACGACACCAAATATTACTATGTGGTTGCAGCGCTGGACGCTCGCACATCTCAGCAAGTAGCGAGCCTGCTCCAACAGCCTCCAGCCCACGACAAATATGGGACGCTCAAGGCCGCGCTGACCTGGTACTACACGCTCTCGGACTGTGAGAGAGCAGAGAGGCTCCTGAGGCACTCCGAGTTAGGAGATGGTTCGGCGGTCAAACTGATGGAGAAGATGTTGGCGTTAATGGGCACGGACGACAGGCATTTTCTGTTTGCCCACCTTTTCCTCCGGAACCTCCCAACAGAGGCGAGAGTGGTTCTTGCCAATTCGCCGTTGCTGGCCACGTGTGACTACTGTGCGTTAGTCCAGGAAGCAGATAGGATCATCCTCACCACCAGAGCCCTCACAGTGAACGCGGCGGCGTTGGAACCCAGTGAGACGACCAGCAGAGGCGAGGAGCCGCCAATGGTAGCGGCAGCAGAGGCCAGGAAGCGCCAGAGAGACACGCTCTGCTTCTACCACTGCCGCTTTGGAGAGAACGCATGCAGATGTGCGCCACCGTGCCAATTCAAGCGCTTGGGAAACGCCAAGGCCGGCAGTCGTAGCAGCTGCAACCGCCGGTGAAGAGAACAAGCTGCTCTACGTGGCGGACTCGCGCTCGGGGAAATGGTTCCTCGTAGACACCGGAGCCCAGAAGAGCATCATCCTGCCGTCCTACGCCAACCGCCTAGCAGGACCTAGCAGCCCCGGGCTGGTAGCAGCAAACGGCTTGGGCATTAAGACTTTTGGTGAGAGAACACTGACTTTATCCCTACACGGCCGTATGTATGAGTGGACTTTTGTCATAGCGGCACTGAGTTTCTGTGTGCACATGGGTTACTAGTCGATGTTGCTAACAGGCGCCTGGTTAATGCACTGTCTTTTGATTCTCTCCCCTGTACAGCTCAAGGGGCCGGGCCAATAACGCAAGCCAACGTCACAGCTCCAGGCGGTAAGTTCCACACACTGCTCACTCAGTTCCCAGCACTCACGGTCCCAACGTTTTCAGCGGCCATCGCTAAACACAGGGTGGAACATTTTATCACCACCACCGGGCCGCCCGTTTTCACACGACCTCGGCGCTTGGATGCAGCTAAACTGGCCATAGCATGCAAGAAGTTTGCCAACCTGGAAAGGTTGGGCATCATCAGGTGATCGAACAGCCCATGGGCATCCCCGCTACACATGGTCCCTAAGGCCGAGGGATCGTGGCAACCGTGTGGAGATTTTCGCAGATTGAATAACGCCACAGCGCACGACCGCTACCCGATTTCCCATATTCATGATTTTTCCGTTCACCTCACCGGAGCACGCATTTTTTCTAAAACAGACCTGGTTTGTGGTTACCACCAGGTCCCAGTGCGCATGGAGGACATACCCAAAACAGCGGTAATAACTCCGTTTGGCTTGTTTGAGTTTTTACGCATGCCCTTCGGATTAAAAGGAGCGGCACAGACATTCCAACGCATGATGGATGTGGTGTTGCGCGATCTCCCGTTTGTGTTCGTCTACCAGGATGATATCCTGGTGGCCAGTGCGTCCGAGGACAAACACGTAACCCACCTCAGGATGGTTTTCCGGAGATTGGAGGAGCATGGGTTAATAATCAACCCGGTGAAATGCCAGTTCGGCGTGACGGGGATTGATTTTTTGGGGCACCGGGTCTCACCGGAGGGAGCGATACCCTTGCCCGACAAAGTGCGCGCCGTGGCGAATTTTCCCCGGCCTCAGACAGTCAGGGCGCTGCAAGAATTTTTGAGGATGGTTAACTTTTATAACCGGTTCCTTCCCCGCGCAGCTCAACCCATGCAATCATTGTACGCTGTGCTCAAGAAATGGAAACCCGCGGACAGAGTTGAATGGACTCCGGAGTGAGAGCAGGCGTTCTCTGAGGTTAAAACAGCCCTGGCAAACGCCGCACTGTTGGCGCACCCGGACCCAGCGCTCACTACCGACACCTCGGACGGGGCCATAGGGGCCGTCATGGAGCAACGTATCGCCGGTTCTTGGCAGCCGCTTGCTTTTTTCAGCAGGGCTTTGCGCGACAGTGAGCGTAAATTCAACGCGTTCAACGGAGGGTTGCTGGCTCTCCACCTGGCCATATGCCACTTCCAGTTCTGGCTGGAAGAGCGCAGCTTCACCGCGTTCGTGGACCACAAGCCGCTAACGTTCGCGATGGCTAAGGTTTCAGAACCATGGTCGGGCCGGCAGCAGAGACAGCTGGCCGTGATCTCGGAGTTTACGACCGATATTCAGCATGTGTCGGGTAAACTGAATGTGGTAGCGGACTGCCTCTCGCGTGCAGTAATGGCCCCGGTCTGCGTGGGGATAGATTATACAGCCATGGCCGCAGAGCAGATTGGCGATACGGACGTGTGCGCGCTCCAGTCTGGACCAACAGGGTTAAGGCTGGAGAGCAGAGTACTGCAAGATGGCAAGCCCCCCCTAATCTGCGGCGTCTCCACGGGACGCCCGCGCCCGGTGGTCCCAGTCGCTTGGCGCCGCCGCGTGTTTGAGTCAGTTCACGCTCTGGCATCAGTCAAAATGGTGGGAGCAAAGTTCGTGTGGCCAGGCCTGCGCAAACAAGTGAAAGAGTGGGCTGCAGCCTGCGTAGCGTGCCAACAAGCCAAAGTACACAGACACACGAAGGTTCCTTTGGAGCCATTTCGTATACCAGCTAAGAGGTTCGACCATGTGCACGTGGACCTCGTGGGCCCCCTCCCGCCATCGCAGGGGTGCATGCACCTTCTGACAGTGGTGGACCGCACCACACGCTGGCCAGAAGCAGTCCCACTGGCGGCAACCACGTCCGCGGACGTGGTGCACGCTTTTTTGACGACATGGGTGGCAGGTTTTGGAATCCCGCCGAACATCACGTCCGATAGGGGTCCACAGTTTGTTTCCGACCTCTGGTCCACGATGGCCCGTAGCCTGGGTGTTGCAATTCATCGCACAACCACGTACAACCCACAGGCCAATGGGTTATGCAAGCGTTTTCATAGGTCACTGAAGGCAGCGCTCAGGGCTTCGCTGACAAATGCAAATTGCGTAGCCCGGTTGCCGTGGGTTTTATTGGGGTTGGGTTCCGCACCAAAAGAGGATTTGGAGGCTTCCCGGTCGGAGCTTGTTTTTTTCTCAGCCACTGCGGCTGCCCGGGGCAATTTTTGCCAGATAATCCCACACCAGACAATTGCCCGTCTCAGCGTTTGCAGCATAGTGCAGATATAGGCACGCTGCCAGGCCCAGCCCACCACTGTTTTCCACGCGCTTTTGTACCAAAAACTTTGTGTTTGTCAGGCACGATGCCCACCGCCCTCCATTGTGCCCACCCTACGATGGCCTGTTCAGAGTGCTGGAAACGGGACAAACATTTTTTGTTAGACTTGGGGGTCGTCGGGAGAAAATATGCATAGACAGACTTAAGCCCGCCTTTGTAGTGGCGGACAAGCAAGTGCTGTTGGCTCGGGCCCCTCGGCGTGGAAGACCCCCACTGAGAACTCCCCTGGTAAACAATTCATCAGAGCAGCCACACAGGCAAGTCAAAGGTTCACCCCCCCTCGCCATTGCCCACCCGCAAACAAACACACCCCCAGGAGCCCCCTGCTGGCACAGCAGCGCCGCGGAGGCGGTAAACCCCCGTTACAGCAGATATGGGAGGAGACTGAAGCCAAAAGGACGTGAGGACTGAAACTCTGTCTGAGATTCGGGGGGGGGGGGGCGTGTAGAGACTGGGTTAATCATCCCAGACTGGTGGGTTAATCATCCCAGACTGGATGCAGAGGGTAAACAGAGAAGGACAATAGGCATGGAGATTATGGTGAGGTAGCAGGAAGAAGGAGTTGGGGGGAGAAGGGATGAATATATTGTGATGTGAGATGTCATGCAGATGTGAGATGGGCAGTTGGTATAAAAGGAGAACCCATGGTGTATCGAGACATGCCTTCTGTGTATGATTGATGTGAGAGTGAATAAAATCGTCTGCTGCATAAATCAGTCTCGTTATTTACACTCTCCACAATGTCCAACATATTTTAACAAAATGTAACTGACTTTATTGCGGTGGAGACATTGATATATCGCAGAGTTTTTATTTGTTTACAGCATTAGAATCTTGGCAGTGGAGCTAACTAACGGAGATACTGTCTGCCAGGCCACGTTTTAAGGTCATTTTCTCATCCCTCCATAGTCATGGGAAGTAACATGATTATATTATACTTTTTGAGGTGCAACAGACAGTGTTCCTGCATTTTTGATGCCGAAGTCACTGTTTTTTTTACAATAAAAAGTGTCCCATTTCCGTGACAACCCCACTTTCCAAACTAGTACCGGAAGTTGTGCCCATAATTCACGCAAGGCATCATTGGGGCTAGGAATAAGGTGGATAAATTTGCAACTATTTTCTTGTAAATTTCCAACTTTTTTGTAAAATTGGCAATTTTTTTCTTATAAATTTGCAGCTTATTTATTGTGAATTTACAACTTTTTTCTTGCAAATTTTCAACATTTTTGTAAATTTTCAACATTTCTGTAAAATGTTGAAAAGAAAACGTTTTTCTTGTAAATTTGCAACTTCTTGTGTGAAATTTGAAACTTTTTTTATAAATTTGCAACTTTTTATAATAATAATAATAATAATAATAATAATAAGTTTATTTGTAGAGCACTTTTCAAAGACAGGGTCACAAAGTGCTTTCCATAAAATCAAACAGTAAATAAATAAAAGAGGATAAAAGACAAGAATAAAAACGATAAACAATAAAAGACACAAAAACAATGTACAACCAGCAGAGGATTAATAAAACACCAAAGGAAAAAAGATAAGATAAGATAGATAAGATAAGATAAGATAAGATAAGCCTTTATTAGTCCCACAATGGGGAAATTACAGCAGCAAAGTGACAGCAGCACTCAGATCAATCGTTAATAAGGTAATAAGAACTGGATAGCCAAAGCAGTAAATGAATATACATACAGTATGTACACAGATATACAGTCGTGAAAAAATTAGGACACTCTACATAAGCCTGTGTGTTTTTTTAACATACAGTGGGGCAAAAAAGTATTTAGTCAGCCACCAATTGTGCAAGTTCTCTCACTTAAAAGATGACAGAGGTCTCCAATTTTCATCATAGGGGCTGCACGGTGGCGCAGTGGTTAGCACTGTGGCAGCACAGTTTCACCCTCGGCCAGGGGATCGCGGGGACCGTGAGATCGTGGGTTCGATCCCTGCCCCCGGCCAACAGTGATCTGTGTGGAGTTTGCATGTTCTCCCCGTGTTTGCGTGGGTTTACTCCGGGATTTCTCCGGTTTCCTCCCACATGGCAAAAACATGCAGGTTAGGGAGTTAAGGGGCACTTGCGCACGCAGCGACCGGCAGCTGGTGGTTTGTCACCAGACTGCAAAAACAAATCTACCTATGGGTACAAAATAAGTAAAAAAAAAAAAAAATAGGTGTACCTCAACTATGAGAGACAAAATGAGAAAAAAAAAATCCAGAAAATCACACTGAAGGATTTTTAATGAATTAATTGGTAAATTCCTCGGTAAAATAAGTATTTGGTCAATAACAAAAGTTCATCTCAATACTTTGTTATATACCCTTTGTTGGCAATGACAGAGGTCAAACGTTTTCTGTAAGTCTTCACAAGGTTTTCACACACTGTTGCTGGTATTTTGGCCCATTCCTCCATGCAGATCTGCTCTAGAGCAGTGATGTTTTGGGGCTGTCGCTGGGCAACACGGACTTTCAACTCCCTCCAAAGATTTTCTATGGGGTTGAGATCTGGAGACTGGCTAGGCCACTCCAGGACCTTGAAATGCTTCTTACGAAGCCACTCCTTCGTTGCCCGGTCGGTGTGTTTGGGATCATTGTCATGCTGAAAGACCCAGCCACATTTCATCTTCAATGCCCTTGCTGATGGAAGGAGGTTTTCATTCAAAATCTCACGATACATGGCCCCATTCATTCTTTCCTTTACACGGATTAGTCGTCCTGGTCCCTTTGCAGAAAAACAGCCCCAAAGCATGATGTTTCCACCCCCATGGTTCACAGTAGTTATGGTGTTCTTTCTCCTCCAAACACGACAAGTTGAGTTTTTACAATAAAGTTCTATTTTGGTTTCATCTGACCATATGACATTCTCCCAATCCTCTTCTGGATCATCCAAATGCTCTCTAGCAAACTTCAGACGGGCCTGGATATGTACTGGCTTAAGCAGGGGGACACGTCTGGCACTGCAGGATTTGAGTCCCTGGCAGCGTAGTGTGTTACTGATGGTAGCCTTTGTTACTTTGGTCCCAGCTCTCTGCAGGTCGTTCACTAGGTCCCCCCGTGTGGTTCTGGGATTTTTGCTCACCGTTCTCGTGATCATTTTGACCCCACGGGGTGAGATCTTGCGTGGATCCCCAGATCGAGGGAGATTATCAGTGGTCTTGTATGTCTTCCATTTTCTAATAATTGCTCCCACAGTTGATTTCTTCACACCAAGCTGCTTACCTATTGCAGATTCAGTCTTCCCAGCCTGGTGCAGGTCTACAATTTTGTTTCTGGTGTCTTTTGACAGCTCTTTGGTCTTGGCCATAGTGGAGTTTGGAGTCTGACTGTTTGAGGTTGTGGACAGGTGTCTTTTATACTGATAACGAGTTCAAACAGGTGCCATTAATACAGGTAATGAGTGGAGGACAGAGGAGCCTCTTAAAGAAGAAGTTACAGGTCTATGAGAGCCAGAAATCTTGCTTGTTTGTAGGTGACCAAATTCTTATTTTACCGAGGAATTTACCAATTAATTCATTAAAAATCCTTCAGTGTGATTTTCTGGATTTTTTTTTTCTCATTTTGTCTCTCATAGTTGAGGTATACCTATGATGAAAATTGGAGACCTCTCTCATCTTTTAAGTGGGAGAACTTGCACAATTGGTGGCTGACTAAATACTTTTTTCCCCACTGTATTTGGACATATGGATATTTAATATCAATGTTAAAAATACTTGTGATGATCAGGCGAGTGTGTTTCCCCTCCCCTCCTGTTCCTGTCTTCTCAGCTCCGAAGGATCAGCCACACCTGCATGATTACACACCTGCTGCGTCCTGATGACCCAGCGTATTTAAGAGCCAGCGTGTAGAGAGCCCATCGCTGGATCGTTAGAGTTTGCTAACAGAATAAAACGTCTAAGCCTTGACCATCATGATTCTGGGGTGTCTGTGGCTCTGCATTCATAATCCAATCCTAAACTGGAGTCAGGGCTCTATTTTGTCCCAGAGGCCTTTCTGCCTCTCATTGTGTCTCTGATCGGCCGCATGCTCGCCCTCACTCCTGATCCCCTCCCCTCCGGCTGAGCCAGCGGATCTCAGCTCCATGCTCGAGGTCTATCATGACTTAGGGGAGGTCTTTAGCAAGTCCAGGGCCCTATCATTACCACCTCACCGGGGCTACGACTGCGCTATCGACCTCCTCCCGGGCACACAGCTGCCATCCAGTCGGCTCTACAGTTTATCTGGTCTGGAGAGGGAGGCAATAGAGACCTACATTAAAGACTCCCTCAGAGCCAGCCCCTCTCGGTGTTGGGTTCTTTTGTGTAGGGAAGAAGGATGGGTCTCTGCAGCCGTGTATTGATTACCGTGAGCTTAACGCGATTACCTGTAAGGATAAGTATCTGATACCCCTTATTAACTCAACGTTTTAGCTCCTCCAACGAGCACATTTTTTCACCAAACTCAACCTCTGTAATACATACCACTTGGTCCGCATTTGTGAGGGAGATGAGTGGAAGACAGCATTTAAAACACTTCTGGGCCATTTTGAATATTTGGTCATGCCATTCAGGCTGACCAACCACCCTGCCGTTTTCCAGCAGTTAATCAATGATGTTTTGTGAGATATGGTGAACCAGTTTGTTTTTGTGTATTTGGACGATATTCTGATTTTTTACCGCATGCTGGCGGAGCACGTAGTCCACATCCGGTCCATCCTGCAGCGGCTGCTGGAGAATCAGCTTTTTGTGAAAGCGGAGAAGTGCGAATTTTCCACTTCCTCTACTTCATTCCTGGGATTCATCATCACTGAGGGCACAGTAAAGGCAGATCTGGAGAAAATCAAGGTGGTAGTAGACTGTCCTCCTCCTCCCTCCAGTCCATGAAGGACTTCCAACACTTCCTGGGCTTCGCCAACTTCTACCGCCGATTTATCCATGATTATAGTATGGTGGCACAGTCGCTTACGCAATTGATGTCGACCAAAAGCCTGTTCAAATGGTCCGAGGCTGCTGAACAAGCTTTTGTGACCTTGAAAGGCCTTTTCACCAATGCACATGTTCTGGCGCAGGTGAATCCTGCGGCGCAGTTCGTGGTCGAGGTGGATGCTTCCAATTTGGGGGTGGGCGCTGTCTTCTCCCAGTGCTCCTCCTCTGACCAGAAGCTCCATCCATGCGTGTATTTCTCCCAGCAGCTAACAGCAGCTGAGAGGAATTACGATGGTGGAAACTGCAAACTGCTGGCCATTAAGTTGGCAGTGGAGGAGTGGAGACACCGGCTGGAGGGAGCTAGCCAACTGGTCATTGTCTGAACCGATCACAAAAATTTAGAATATCTTTGACCGGCCAGACGGTTGAATTCTCAGCAGGCTCGGTGGGCCCTGTTCTTTAATAGGTTTAATTTATCCATCTCGTACCAACCAGGGTCCTGTAATGCCAAGGCTGATGCTCTCTCACGCCAGTTTTCTCCTGACTCCTCCTCCTCCTCCTCCCCCTCTGTAGCTGCTGCATCTCTCCCTGAGACTATTCTCCCCTCCTCCTGCTTTCTTGGGACACTCTCGTGGGAGATTGAGCAGAGGGTCTAACAGGCACAGTCATCGGAACCTGTCCCAGAGGGAGGTCCGCCTGACCAGCTGTATGTCCCCTCTGCGTTACGCGGAGAGGTGATTAAGTGGGGCATACTAGCTCTTTCACCTGTCATCCCAGCATCTCCAGGACAATTGAGCTGCTAAGGAGAGCGTTTTGGTGGCCCACACTCGGGAGGGATGTGCGGTAGTATGTGAAGGGCTGTCACACCTGTGCCGCTAACAAAGCTGTCTCTTCCCCTCCTGCTGGCCTCCTCCATCTCCTCCTGGTGCCGAGTCGTCCATGGTCACATGTTGCCTTGGACTTTATCATGGACCTCCCTCCATCCCAAGGCAACATGGTGATCTTCACCATTGTCAACCAGTTCTCCAAGGCCATCCATCTGGTCCTTCTCCACAAGTTACCATCTGCCACGGAGATGTCTGACCTGGTGACGCAGCATGTCATCCGGCTGCATGGGGTACCAGTGGACATCGTCTCGGACAGGGGACCCCAATTTACATCTCAGGTGTGGAAGGCGTTCTGCCACTTTTTGGGTGCTACTGCCAGCCTGCCGTCCAGATACCATCCACAGAGTAACGGTCAGGCCAATCAGTCTCTGGAGGCCACCCTATGCCCCACCCTATGCCTGGAGCTCCCACCTGACCTGGGTGGAATATTCCCACAACTCGCTTGATCTCCTCCTCCACTGGGCTCACACCATTTGAGGCCTCGATGGGCTACACACCACCTCTGCTGCCCATGGCGGAGAGGTGCATCGCTGTTCCATCTGTGGAGGCCCACGGGCGCTGATGCCATTATCTGTGGAGGGCCACAAGAGCTTCCCTTCTCCACTCTGTGGAGCACAACAAACTGTACGCTAACTGCAGACGTGCACCGGCGCCGAGTACACGGTGGACAGAAGATCTGGCTGTACACCGATCAGACGGAGTCTCGGAAGCTCTTCCCCTGCTATCTGGGCTTGTTCATCGTCAAGCGGCTGATCAATGATGTCACTGTTCGGTTGGACCTGCTGCTTCAATGCAAATCCACCCAACATTCCACATCTCCCAGATTAAGGCCCTCTCCGCCAGTCCTCTCTGCCCTCCCACAGAACCTCCACCACCACTCCGGGTCATCTATGGCCAGATTACTTATACAATGGAGAGGATCCTCGACATCTGTCGACGGGGTTGTGGGTGTCAGTACCTTGTTCACCGGGAAGGGTACGGTCCGGAGGAGAGGTCCTGGATCCTGTGGTCCTACATCCTGGACAAACGAATGGTGCGGGCATTCCATCAGTGCCATCTTCGCAATCCCAGTGGGATGCCAGGATGCGTCCCTTGAGGAGGGGGCACTGTGATGATCAGGTGAGCGTGCTCCCCCTCCCCTCATGTTCCTGTCTTCTTGGATCTGGAGGATCAGCCACACCTGCGTGATTACACACCTGCTGCATCCTGATGACCCACCATATTTAAGAGTCAGCGTGTGGAGAGCCCATCGCTGGATCGTTTGGGTTCAGTTTGACCTGTGTTCTCACTCCTCCGTCCCTCTGTCTCTCAGGTTGCTGCCACCCGTCGGTGTGCCCTCTGGAGCTGATCACGCCCACCTGACCAAGAAGCCGCCAGATGTCCACCCAGGTCACTGCCTTCCCCCTGTCCTTCTGGTCCATGCAGGAGTTCCCTGCCAGGCTCCTGTCACTCAGTGAGCTCCTCTTGTCACTGAGTAAGAGTGCTCTCCCACTACTATTGAAAGGGAGAATAGTAGTGGTCCCTACTAGAATACTACTAGAATAGTAGTATTCTAGTATAGAATAGTATAGAATAATACTACTACTACTATTCTAGTAGTAATTCCCTTCTCATCCCTAATAATCTCTTTCTGATCTTTCCCATAAGCTACGTGCGCTCCAGGGGGCACCAGTTTTATGTCTACTTAAGTGTGCATTTTTGTGTTGCATTTTTTTTATCAGTTGTGCACCCTTTTTTTAGTGTTGTATTGTATTTTACAATAAACTGGTGACTTTTACTTCCGAGTCCGAGTGTTCATTCTGGCGAAAGACAAAAAATAAAATAGAAAGATGTCTTTACCTTCTTTACATGTTTCAACTGCACTGCAGCCTTCCTTACTTACGCAGGGATGTGAAAGAATGGGCTGCAGCGTGCATCATGTGTCAACAGGCTAAGGTGAGCACGCACATGGAAGCCCCACTCGAGCCTTTTCAAATTCTAGCCAGGCGGTTTGACCACATACACATGGATTTAGTGGGTCTCCTTCCACCATCGCAGGGGTTCACACACCTTTTATCAATCGTGGACCACACTACGCATTGGCCAGAGGTGGTTCTGCTGAGTCCCACCACGTCTGCCAAGGTAGCCCACACGTTTTTATCAGCTTGGGTCGCACAGTTTGGATCCCAGTCAGACATCTCTTCCGACAGGGGTCCGTAATTTGTTTCAGAACTTTGGTCCACGATGGCCGACAGCTTGGGGTTCAAAATCCACCACACCACCATGTACAACCCACAGACAACCCAACGGTTTGTGCGAGCGCCTCCACAGGTCGCTTAAAGCAGCGCTCAGAGCCTCGCTAACAGATGAAAATTGGGTCGACTGCTTGCCTTGGGTCCCATTGGGGTTGCGTTCCACATCTAAGGAAGATTTGGCAGCTTTCCTGGCAGAACTTGTTTTTTTCTCAGCCGTTGCGGATCCTGAGGGAACTTTTGCCAGAGAGCCCTGTGCCCGGTACCGATCCACACGCGCACCTTTTTTCCGGCACAGGAGCTGAAAGTGTTCAGGGCCCGGCACACCATTGTTTTCCCCACACTTTCATTCCAAAGCGCTTAGAGAACGCCAAATTCGTTTTCATCGGGCACAACACCCACAGAACCCCACTCCATCCGCTGTTATGACGGCCCATTCAGTGTTGGAAACTGGGGAGAAACATTTTGTGTTACACTTGGGGGGGGGGGTAAGGAAGCCATCTACATAGACTGGTTGAAGCCCACTTATGTGTTGGCAGACGAGCAGGTGGTGTTTGCTCAAGCTCCCCAGCACGGGCATCCACCTACAGTGGGTCCGCAGGTTAGTGTTCCTCCTACATAGGACTTTTTTCAAGAACCTAACTTTTTCCCTTCCCCACTTGTTGCCCCTCCAGAGACCGAGTCTTTCTCCTACCCGCCTTAACAGGAAAGTGCTTTGACCGGCCCATGTTACAAGCACTACAGGCGCTTGCTCAGTCCCAAAGGTCCTGAGGGTTAGGACCCCTTCTGGGTGTTGGGGGGGGGGGCATGTGGTGACACAAAGGAGATGACACTCCACCCATTACTTCGGGGTGTTGGGGGTGCCAGCCAATTGCGCCAAAGCGCTTGGGGGTATGAAGTAAATAAAGATTTGCCTTTCACCCCCACTGTGCCAGGCTCACACCTGAGGACGCAGGAGCGTGAACGTATTGTACTAAGCCTTGCTCTATGACATGTATGTTAATGTGTATGTTGATGTGTGTTCACGCTTTGTAACTGGTATGCTAATGTGTTTACCCTGAGGGCCAGTGGTGGGAAGGAAATGTATAAAGCAGATCGTTTTGGCATTCAAGGTTAGTCTGTTCTGTGTTGGAGGAGAAATGAACCTCTGTGTCGTCAGCTCATGTCTCGTCTGCTTTCATCCTCCACAGTATAAACAATTGCGCAACACATATTTCAACAGGAAGGAAGCATTTGCTCCAAATTTTGTAAACTATGATTCTAAAAGGGATTATTTAGCTTCTGAAGGGAAATATTTACCTTCTGTGAAGGCACAAGATTGACCGGAGCATGTACACTTTTCGTTCGCCATTGACAAAGCTGCACGTGGCAGAGAGGACAATACTGGCAGTTCGGCAGTGTTATCTAACTGAAATTGAGGTGGAATAAATCAGAAGATAAATGTGAGAGTTTCTGGATGTGGGAGAGAAAGCAAAAAGGACCGAGAGAAGACAAAATAAAAATGGTAAAAATGGTAAATGGCATTCACTTATATATATTGGCAACTTTTTAATTATGCATTTGTAACGTTTACTTTTAAATTTGCAACTTTTTCTCATGAATTTGAAACTTTTTTCTTGTAAATTTTCAACTTTTGTAAAATTTGCAATTTTTTTTTTTTTTTTCTTATCCACCTTATTCCTTAGGGCGCTGCTGTAGAAACGATTATGGGAGCAACTTCCGGTTTTAGCTGTAGTGCTGAATCAGTCAGCAAGAGTGGAGTAGTGGGGCATTTAAAATAGCGCTTTTAAAAGTGTTTTAAATTTGTTTTAATGTATAGTCCACAAACCTGTTTTGCAGTCAAGTAGCAGATAATTTCAGCACTTGTAGTTTTTGTATTTTTGAATGTTTTTGCGTAGTTCTGGTATTTGCTGCTGTTCGTGGTGTGAGACTCCCAAACCTCACCTAAATCTGATTTCAGCTGTCTGTTTTACCCCGACATTAAAACACCCAAGCACGGTGTTGTGGTTCTTTGTGGCTCTGACTAGACTCTATGTCTGCTCTGAGGTAAGTTTGATTATGCTGTAGAGACTGGGTTAATCATCTCAGACTGGATGCAGAGGGTAAACAGAGAAGGACAATAGCTATGGAGATTATGGTGAGGTAGCAGGAAGAAGGAGTTGGGGGGAGAAGGGATGAATGTATTGTGATGTGAGATGTCATGCAGATGTGAGATGGGCAGTTGGTATAAAAGGAGAACCCATGGTGTATTGAGACATGCTTTTCTGTGTATGACTGATGTGAGAGTGAATAAAATCGTCTGCTGCATAAATCAGTCTCGTTATTTACACTCTCCACACTGGTGACCCCTTGACGAATTATGGAACACGAGGCAAGAATCCCGGAGTCGGCCCGGACGGGAACACCCAGCAACACATGCGCTGTTTCGGTCAAACTACCAGACTTTTGGCCGCACGACCTACGGTCTTGGTTCCACCACACCGAGGCTCAGTTCGCCCTCCGGGGAATAACGGCAGACGACACCAAATATTACTATGTGGTTGCAGCGCTGGACACTCGCACATCTCAGCAAGTAGCGAGCCTGCTCCAACAGCCTCCGGCCCACGACAAATATGGGACGCTCAAGGCCGCGCTGACCCGGTGCTACATGCTCTTGGACTGTGAGAGAGCAGAGAGGCTCCTTAGGCACTTCGAGTTAGGAGATGGTTCGGCTGTCAAACTGATGGAGAAGATGTTGGCGTTAATGGGCACGGACGACGGGCATTTTCTGTTTGCCCACCTTTTCCTCCGGAACCTCCCAACAGAGGCAAGAGTGGTTCCTGCCAATTCACCGTTGCTGGCCACGTGTGACTACCGTGCGCTAGTCCAGGAGGCAGATAGGATCATCCTCACCACCAGAGCCCTCACAGTGAACGCGGCGGCGTTGGAACCCAGTGAGACGACCAGCAGAGGCTAGGGGCCGCCAATGGTAGCGGCAGCAGAGGCCAGGAAGCGCCAGAGAGACACGCTCTGCTTCTACCACTGCCGCTTTGGAGAGAACGCATGCAGATGTGCGCCACCGTGCCAATTCAAGTGCTCGGGAAACGCCAAGGCCGGCAGTCGGTAGCAGCTGCGACCGCCGGTGAAGAGAACAAGCTGCTCTACGTGGCGGACTCGCGCTCGGGGAGATGGTTCCTCATAGACACCGGAGCCCAGAAGAGCATCATCCTGCCATCCTTCGCCGACCGGCTAGCAGGCCCTAGCGGCCCTGGGCTGGTATCAGCAAACGGCTTGGGCATTAAGACTTTTGGTGAGAGAACACTGACTTTATCCCTACACGGCCGTATGTATGAGTGGACTTTTGTCATAGTGGCACTGAGTTTCTGTGTGCACATGGGTTACTAGTCGATGTTGCTAACAGGCGCCTGGTTAATGCACTGTCTTTTGATTCTCTCCCCTGTACAGCTCGAGGAGCCGGGCCAATAACGCAAACCAACATCACAGCTCCAGGCGGTAAGTTCCACACACTGCGCACTCAGTTCCCAGCACTCACGGTCCCGACGTTTTCAGCGGCCATTGCTAAACACGGGGTGGAACGCTTTATCACCACCACCGGGCCGCCCGTTTTCGCACGACCTCGGCGCTTGGACGCAGCTAAACTGGCCATAGCACGCGAGGAGTTTGCCACCCTGGAAAGGTTGGGCATCATCAGGTGATCGAACAGCCCATGGGCATCCCCGCTACACATGGTCCCTAAGGCCGAGGGATCGTGGCAACCGTGTGGAGATTTTCACAGATTGAATAACGCCACAGCGCACGACTGCTACTCGATTCCCCATATTCAGGATTTTTCCGTTCACCTCGCCGGAGCACGTATTTTTTCTAAAACAGACCTGGTTCGTGGTTACCACCAGGTCCCAGTGCACATGGAGGACATACCCAAAACAGCGGTAATAACTCCGTTTGGCTTGTTTGAGTTTTTACGCATGCCCTTCGGATTAAAAGGAGCGGCACAGACATTCCAATGCATGATGGATGTGGTGTTGCGCGATCTCCCGTTTGTGTTCGTCTACCTGGATAATATCCTGGTGGCCAGTGTGTCCGAGGACAAACACGTAACCCACCTCAGGACAGTTTTCCGGAGGTTGGAGGAGCATAGGTTAATAATCAACCCGGCGAAATGCCAGTTCGGCGTGACGGGGATTGATTTTTTTGGGGCACCGGGTCTCACCAGAGGGAGCGATACCCTTGCCCGACAAAGTGCGCGCCGTGGCGAATTTTCCCCGGCCTCAGACAGTCAGGGCGCTGCAAGAATTTTTGATGGTTAACTTATATAACCGGTTCCTCCCCCGCGCAGCTCAACTTATGCAGTCATTGTACACTGTGCTCAAGAAATGGAAACCCGCGAACAGAGTCGAATGGACTCCGGAGCGAGAGCAGGCGTTCTCTGAGGTTAAAACAACCCTGGCAAATGCCACACTGTTGGCGCACCCGGACCCAGCGGCCCGGATAGCACTCACTACCGACGCCTCGGACGTGGCCATAGGGGCCGTCGTGGAGCAACGTGTCGCCGGTTCTTGGCAGCCACTCGCTTTTTTCAGCAGGGCTTTGCGCAACAGTGAGCGTAAATTCAGCGCGTTCAACAGAGGGTTGCTGGCTCTCCACCTGGCCATACGCCACTTCCAGTTCTGGCTGGAAGAGCGCAGCTTCACCGCGTTCATGGACCACAAGCCGCTAACGTTCGCGATGGCCAAGGTTTCAGAACCATGGTCGGGCCGCGATCTCAGAGTTTACGACCAATATTCAGCATGTGTCGGGTAAACTGAATGTGGTAGCGGACTGCCTCTCGCGTGCAGTAGTGGCCCCGGTCTGCATGGGGATAGATTATACAGCCATGGCCGCAGAGCAGATTTGCGATACGGACTTGTGCGCGCTCCAGTCTGGACCAACAGGGTTAAGGCTGGAGAGCAGAGTACTGCTCCGGTTCCGGTTCCGCCGGACCAGCGGCGCCACACGAGTCGGCTGCCTGTTGCAACAGCCTTTTTTTTTTATCTTCCTTCTTCTTTCTACACCTTTCACTCTGTATATATATCACGGACGCACGGATCGCCCCGGGGGTCTCCCGGGTCGGCGGACGGAGCCACGGTTTGCAGCGGGAGACGTTACAGCGGGGAGGAGCTAGTGCTAGCTAGCACTTGGCCGCCGCCCGGTGCTAATGGGGAACTCGACATACCGGGAGCTGTAGCGAAAAACGATGCGGGTGCCGGGCTGGAGTTTAGGCGGCGTGAAAGAAATATAAGACAGAATAATAAAGAGCGATGGCAAGAACCAAGCAGACCGCCCGTAAGATCTACTGGAGGAAGAAGCCCCCCCCCCCCCCCCCCCCCCCCAGGAGACAGCTAGCCACCAGGGCTGCTCGGAGAGGCGCTCTGGCCACCGGCAGAGTGAAGAGGCCTCGCCGTCACAGGCCCATGCTCTGAGAGAGATCCGTCGCTACCAGAAATCCACGGAGTTGCTCATCCGTAAGCTGCCCATCCAGCGCCTGGTGAGGGAGATCGCTCAGGACTTCAAGACCGTCCTGCGTTTCCTGAGCTTCGCCGTCATGGCTCTGCAGGAGACTCACCATCATGCCCAAAGACTTCCAGCTGGCCCGCTGCATCCGCGGAGAGAGAGCTTAGACTTTCTGCTGCACATTCACCAGCCATAATGCTCTGCACTGTGTGTCTATATATATACATTTATAGTAATATGGACATATGTTTACTAGATGTTGTTTTTTTCTTGCCTTCTGATTGTTGCTCTGAGTGTTGCTGTCCCTATGCTGTTGCAATCCTGGAATTTCCCCATTGTGGGACTAATAAAGGCTTATCTTATCTTATCTTATCTTATCTACTGCAAGATGGCAAGCCCCCCCAATCTGCAACGTCTCCATGGGACGCCCGCGTCCGGTGGTCCCAGTCGCTTGGCGCCGCCGAGTGTTTGAGTCAGTTCACGCTCTGGCATCAGTCAAAATGGTGGGAGCAAAGTTCGTGTGGCCAGGCCTGCGCAAACAAGTGAAAGAGTGGGCTGCAGCCTGCGTAGCTTGCCAACAAGCCAAAGTACACAGACACACGAAGGCTCCTTTGGAGCCATTTTGTATACCAGCTAAGAGGTTCGACCATGTGCACGTGGACCTCGTGGTCCCCCTCCCCCCATCGCAGGGGTGCACGCATCTTCTGACAGTGGTGGACCGCACCACACGCTGGCCAGAAGTAGTCCCGCGCGCTTTTTTGACGACGTGGGTGGCAGGTTTTGGAATCCCATCGGACATCACGTCCGATAGGGGTCCACAGTTTGTTTCCGACCTCTGGTCCGCGATGGCCTGTAGCCTGGGTGTTGCAATTCATCGCACAACCGCGTACAACCCACAGGCCAATGGGTTATGCGAGCGTTTTCATAGGTCACTGAAGGCAGCGCTCAGGGCTTCGCTGACAGATGCAAATTGGGTAGCCCGGTTGCCGTGGGTTTTATTGGGGTTGTGTTCCGCACCAAAAGAGGATTTGAAGGCTTCTCCGGCGGAGCTTGTTTTTTCTCAGCCACTGCGGCTGCCCGGGGAATTTTTGCCAGATAATCCCACACCGGACAACTGCCCGTCTCAGCGTTTGCAGCATAGCGCAGATACAGGCATGCTGCCGGGCCCGGCCCACCATTGTTTTCCACGCGATTTTGTGCCAAAAACTTTGAAGAACGCGGCATTTGTGTTTGTCAGGCACGATGCCCACCGCCCTCCATTGTGCCCACCCTACGATCTCCCGTTCAGAGTGCTGGAAACGGGACAAACTTTTTTGTTACACTTGGGGGGTCGTCGGGAGAAAATATGCATAGACAGACTTAAGCCCGCCTTTGTAGTGGCGGACAAGCAAGTGCTGTTGGCTCGGGCCCCTCGGTGTGGAAGACCCCCACTGAGAACTCCCCTGGTAAACGATTCATCAGAGCAGCCACACGGGCAAGTCGAAGGTTCAACCCCCCCTTGCCATTGCCCACCAGCAAACAAACACACCCCCAGGAGCCCCCTGCCGGCACAGCAGCGCCGCGGAGGCGGTAAATCCCCGTTACAGCAGATATGGGAGGAGACTGAAGCCAAAAGGACGTGAGGACTGAAACTCTGTCTGAGATTCGGGGGGGGGGGGGGCTGTAGAGACTGGGTTAATCATCTCAGACTGGTGGGGACGGAGCTGAGGAAGATCAAGGTGAGGAAGGCGTCGGGACCGGACGGCATCAGCGCAAAGCTCCTCAAGTCCTGTGCAGACCAGCTGTGTGGGATTGTGGAGTACATCTTCAATCTGAGCCTGAAGCTGGGGAGGGTACCACAGCTGTGGAAAACATCTTGTGTGGTACCTGTACCAAAGACTTCCCACCCCAAAGATCTGAACAGCTACAGACCAGTGGCCTTGACGTCCCACGTGATGAAGACCCTGGAGAGACTGCTCCTTGCTCACCTCCGCCCCCTGGTGGGACCAGCGATGGATCCACTCCAGTTCGCCTACCAGCATGGCATTGGGGTGGAGGATGCGGTGATCTTCCTCCTTTACCATTCTCTGTCCCACCTGGAGAAGCCCAGGAATGTGGTGAGGATCATGTTCTTTGACTTCTCCAGTGCTTTCAACACCATCCAACCGATGATCCTGAAGGACAAGCTGCTGTGCGCAGGGGTGGACCAGCACCTGTCATCATGGATCCTGGACTACCTCACAAACCGGCCTCAGGTTGTGAGAACCCTGGACTGTGTGTACGACATGATCATCGGTAGCACGGGGGCCCCCCAGGGAACGATTTTGGCTCCCTTCCTGTTCACTCTTTATACTGCGGACTTCTCACACAACACAACACACTGCCATCTACAGAAGTTCTCTGATGACTCTGCGATCGTTGGCCTCATCTCCAACGGAGATGAAGCTGAGTACAGAGGACTTATCCAGGACTTCGTGGACTGGTGCCATCGGAACTGCCTCCAGATCAACGCGAGGAAAACTAAGGAGCTGGTGGTGGACTGCCGTAGGCAAGGACAACACCTCACAGCACCAGTAAATATACAGGAAACAGACATCGAGATGGTGACATCCTGTAAGTACCTGGGTGTTCATCTGAACAATAAACTAGACTGGTCACACAATACTGACGCACTCTACAAGAAGGGACAGCGCAGGCTGTTCCTACTGAGGAGACTCAGGTCTTTTGGTGTACAAGGGGTGCTGCTGAAGACATTCTATGACACGGTGGTGGCATCAGCCATCACTTTTGGAGTGGTCTGCTGGGGCAGTGGCATTACAGCAGCCGATAGGAAGAGACTGAACAAACTGATCAAGAAAGCTAGTTCTGTCCTGGGGCAGTGCCTTGACCCAGTGGAGGAGATAGGAGAGAGAAGGATGGTGGCTAAACTGTTATCTCTGCTGGAGTCCGAGTAACACCCTATGCAGGACATGCTGAATGCACTGAGGAGCTCATTTAGCAGCAGACTACATCATCCCAGGTGCACAACCGAGAGGTTTCGCAGGTCCTTCCTACCTACGGCTGTCAGACTGTACAACCTAAGCAGGGCTGCTCGCAGAGATAGCAAAAAGACGTGACAACCTAGTAGTTTTGAATGCAAAAGACGCAATAAACTTACACAATGGTCCCCTCCAGTATACAACTAGGAAAATACCGGTCGTTATGGAGGGTGAGAATATGTATGGGCACATAATCATACCATGTAGGATAACTAAGTAGACGGTTGTGCTGTTTCATTCCATCTAGCTACAATGCTCCGCACTGTGTGTGTTTATATATTTACATATTTATTCCATCTAGCTACAATGCTCCACGCTGTGTGTGTTTATATATTTACATATTTATTCCATCTAGCTACAATGCTCCATGCTGTGTGTTTATATATTTACATATTTATTCCATCTAGCTACAATGCTCCATGCTGTGTGTTTATATATCTACATATTATTCCATCTAGCTACAATGCTCCGCACTGTGTTTGTTTATATATTTACATATTTATTCCATCTAGCTACAATGCTCCACACTGTGTGTGTTTATATATTTACATATTTATTCCATCTAGCTACAATGCTCCACATTGTGTGTGTTTATATATTTACATATTTATTCCATCTAGCTACAATGCTCCACGCTGTGTGTGTTTATATATTTACATATTTATTCCATCTAGCTACAATGCTCCGCACTGTGTGTTTATAGATCTACATATTATTCCATCTAGCTACAATGCTCCGCACTGTGTGTTTATATATCTACATATTATTCCATCTAGCTACAATGCTCCGCACTGTGTTTATATACTCATATATTTATTCCATCCAGCTACAATGCTCCGCACTGTGTTTATATACTCATATATTTATTCCATCCAGCTACAATGCTCCGCACCGTGTTTATATATTTATATATCTACCCATCTGGCTACAACGCTCGGCACTGTGTGTGTGTATATATATATATATTTATAAGTACATATGTATACTTGCTGCTCTTGTTTTTCTCATGCCTTCTGATTGTTGCTCTGAGTGTTGCTATCCCTGTGCTGTTGCAATCCTGGAATTTCCCCATTGTGGGACTAATAAAGGCTTATCTTATCTTATTTCTTAATAAAAAACTGAATATTTAATGGGGTGTCCTAATTTTTTCACATGACTGTATGCACAGTGCAGGAGCGTTGCAGCTCGATGGAATGAACAGCATTACAGTTTGTTAAATTACCCTGCAGAATATGAATACTGTATATACCCAGACAGCATATTTCGCATTTGAATCAACAGTGTTGTTGCCACCCTCAGTAATGATTGTCATTGTCCTAGCTGTGTATTGGAGTTAACAATCTCTATTATACAAAGTTGTTATGTTTAGTACATTTAATACAACTTCTGTGAGCAGCAGTGGTTAGGTTATAAAGTCTTACAGCCGTAGGTAGGAAAGACCTGCAGAGCCTCTCCTTCATGCACCTAGGATGGCACCGCCTTCCGCTAAATGAGCTCCTCAGTGCATTCAACATGTCCTGCATGGGGTGGGACTCAGTGCTCCTACAGAGATGACAGCTTTGCCACCATCATCCTATCTCCTATCTCCTCCACCGGGTCGAGGCATCACCCCAGAACAGAGCTGGCTTTTTGATCAGCCTGTGCAGTCTCTTCCTGTTGGCTGCTGAGATGCCACTGCCCCAGCAGACCACTCCAAATGTGATGGCTGATGCCACCACCGAATCGTAAGCCTTCAAGAGTGCCCCTTGCACTCCAAAAGACCTGAGTCTTCTCAGGAAGAACAGCCTGCGCTGCCCCTTCTTGTAGAGCGCGTTGGTGTTGTGTGACCAGTCCAGCTTATTGTTTCGGTGAACACCCAAGTACTTGTAAGATGTCACCATCTCAGTGTCTGTTCCGGATGTTCTGGATGTTTACTGGTGCTATGGGGGGGTTGTCCTCGCCTGTGGCAGTCCACCACCAGTTCCTTAGTTTTCCTTTCATTGATCTGGAGGCAGTTCCATAGGCACCAGTCCACGAAGTACTGGATAAGTCCTCTGTACTCTGCATCATCCCCATCAGAGATCAGGACGACAATCGCAGAGTCATCAGAGCACTTCTGTAGATGGCAGTGTGGTGTATTGTGTGAAAATTCAGCAGTGTAGAAGGTGAACAGGAAGGGAGTCAGAACTGTTCCCTGGGGGCTGAGTACTAAAGATGATGGTGTCAGACACACAACAACACACCACAACAGTTCTGGGTTCTCACAAACTGTGGTCAGTTTGTGAGGTAGTCCAGGATCCACAATGACAGGTGCTGGTCCACCCCTGTGCACAGCAGCTTGTCCCTCAGGATCAGTGGTTGGATGGTGTTGAAAGCACTGGAGAAATCAAAGAACATGATCCTCACAGTGCTCCCAGGTTTCTCCAGGTGGGACAGGGAACAATGTAGGAGGAAGATTACTGCATCCTCCACACCGATGCCATGCTGGTAGGAAGACTGAAGTGGATCCATCACTGGTCCCACCAGGGGGCGGAGGTGGAAGAGGAGCAGCCTCTTCAGGGTCTTCATTAGGTGTGACATGAGGACTACTCATCTGTAGCTGTTCAGGTCCTTGGGGTAAGGGGTCTCCAGTATGTGTACCACACAGGATGTTTTCCACAGCTGTGGTACCCTCCCCAGCTTCAGGCTCAGACTGAAGATGTGCTCCACGATCCCACACAGCTGGTCTGCGCAGTACTTGAGGAGCCTTGAGCTGATACTGTCTGAACCTGCAGCCTTCCTTGCCTTGACCTTCTTTAGCTCAGTTCTCACCTGGGTCTTAGTGAGGGTCAGGTTGGGGCAGGGGGTGTGTGTGCTGGGAGGGGGGTGTTGGGTCTGTGGGGGGAAAACAGCAGGGGATGTAAAAGGGGGGTGGGTGGGGAGAGGGCCGTGGACAGCAGTACTAGATGAAGGTTGAGGCAGCAGTGGTTGGTGGGCAAGCGGAGAAGAGGGTGGTTGGTCAAACCTGTTAAAAAACAGGTTCCGGTTCTAAACCCACTCCCTACCCCCATGACCTGGGAGGAGGTATTCTGTTGCCCAGAGATGATGTAGATGGGCTTTTAACTGCTTCTTAAAATGAGCAAGGGAAGGTGCAGATCTTAAAATGCGGGGTAGGCCGTTCCATAAATTTGATGCCACAGCTGAAAAGGCTCTGTCACCTTTTGTCAGGTTTGTGGAAGGACTGGACCCAGTTGCTGGATATAAGTTCCAAAAGATGATGTTATTACTGAGCAGGTCACACAGACACTGCTCGAGGGCTTAAACAGAAAATAACACTGCCGCTCAGAAGTTCAACAAAAGAACAAAAACAGGACAGACAGGCTATGGCAGGACAAGATGGACAGAAGCGTGTAATTGCGTCGACACAACATAAAGAACCCAAACCAAACAGAAGTGAACCAAGACCTTCAATACACTGACAATCAGGACAACACGGGACAGGTGGAGAGATGAATCACTGACAGCTGACACATGAGGCAGCTGGCAGTGACAGGAGGGTGGGGCTGACACACACACAGAGGAAGACACAAACACGTTAACTTAAAGAATAAATGCACACACCACAACTACTGAAACCCACAACCAAAACTCCAAACTATATACAAGGAAAACAGTTGCACGCTGCAGCCACATGCAGCCTAGGAGGAAAGAGAAGACAGAAATGATTAATGATGAGTATGGCACACTGGGAAATGACAACTGAGGAAATGGATCTTACAATACTGGCAGAGAACCTGATAGTGAACTTCAGCTTGGGAAAGGTGAAGAGGATCTGGAGACTGCAGGGGAGGAAGAGGGATGACTGGGGAACCTGGGTGGAGAAGCTGTTGTCTTGAAGAGGGATGGTTCAGGCGAGCGTACACACACATCTCCGGAGACACACCGCTGGAGGCGGCAGCAAACCTGAGAGGAGGAGTGGACAAAAGGTAAGACAACTTGAGGAAACAATAAATTTACCAAACAAAAAGAACAGCAGTTGTGAGACAGCACAAACCCAATGATCCAGCGGAGAGCTCTTCACACTCTGGCCCTTAAATACGCTGGTGAATCAGGAAGCAGCAGGTGTGTAATCATGCAGGTGCGCTGATGAGCTCCAGACCAGGGAAAACAAAAACAGGAAGGGAGGGGGAAAGCACAGATCATGTCAATGCCCCCTCTCAAGGGGTGCCTCATGGCGATCCGCTGGGCTTCTGTGGATGGGCAAGGTGAAACACCCGAACCATACCCTTGTCATGGAACTAGGATTGTAGAATCCATGATCTCTCCTCTGGACCAAAACCCTTCCAGTGCTCCAATACTGCAGACCCCAGCCTCGACGGTGCACATCCTGAATCTGCTGGACAGTATAGGTGGTATGTCCATCGATGATCCGGGGAGGTGGAGGGGAGTCTGGAGGAGGAGACAAGGGGCTGACGGAGAGAGGTTTGATTTGTGAAACATGAAAGGTAGGATGAATGCGGAGAGATGGGGGGAACTTCAGGGGACAGTGACGTCATTGATGATGCGGAAAACAGGAGCTGCCAGGACAGCAGGAGGGGGAGCGGCCGCACCAGGAAGTCAGCACAAATGCTCCATAACCGTGGTCAATTGTTAGGTAATAGTTTGGAGCTACTCAGACAAAAACATGGCCTGGTGCTCCGTGGCTTCCAAACTCGAGAGCGCTGATGGTTCTCCTGAGGCAGCGCCCACTAAGCCTCGATCCTGGCTGGATCGTTCTGTCATGATTTGGTGTTTTAAAGAGGCTTAAGTGCAGGGCAGACCACTTCAGAAGAACACGCAGACTCAGATGAAAAGTAAACACCACTTTAATGAAAACCCCAAACCCTGTACAAACACACTAACTTAAAGAATAAATACACACACCACAATTACTGAAACCCACAACCACAACTCCAAACTATATACAAGGAAAACAGTTGCACGCTGGAGACACATGCAGCCTTGGAGGAAAGAGAAGAGAGAAATGATTAATGATGAGTATGGCACACTGGGAAATGACAACTGAGGAAATGGATCTTACGATACTGGCAGAGAGCCCGGCAGTTAATTCCAGCTTGGGGAAGGTGAAGAGGATCTGGAGACTGCAGGGAAGGAAGAGGAATGACTGGGGAACCTGGGTGGAGAAGCTGTTGTCTTGAAGAGGGATGGTTCAGGCGAGCGTACACACACAGCTCCAGAGACACACCGCTGAACCTGAGAGGAGGACAAAAGTTAAGACAACTTGAGGAAATAATAAATTTACCAAACAACTAGAACAGCAGTTGTGAGGCGGCACAAACCCAATGATCTAGTGGAGAGCTTTTCACTCTCTGGCCCTTAAATACACTGGTGAATCAGGAAGCAGCAGGTGTGTAATCACGTAGGTGCGCTGATGAGCTCCGGAGCTGCAAAAACAGAAAAAAGGAAGGAAGGGGGGAAGTACGCTCGCCTGATCATGACACCCCCCCAACACACAAAAAAAATAAGCTTTTGAATCATTAAATACAGTTTTGATGGCTATCCCAGAGATTTTCTTCAATGGGGGAAATATTTGATCCCCTGCTGAATATGTAAGTTTACCCCCTTACACAGAAATGAACAGTCCACAGCTCCCTCAGCAGCATCATAAACAGTGTCTCCTGGAGTCAGAAGGCCACTTGCATTTTTCAGCGTCAGTCAGTCATTCAAACAGTTTCATGCTATTTTAAAAGTTTTTTTTCCTGATGGTCCAAACAATATGTTTTCTCTGACAACACCACATTTCACAAAGGACTAAGCTTTGCAATGTAGATTTCTTTTTGATTTTGTACAAAAGCAAAACTTGCAACTTATGTCTATCACAGCACGCGGTTCAATTAAGTTGTCCGCATAGACGGCGCAAATTTTTTGGTCAGCCACCAAGCTCAAGAGTATTTTACTGATGGGCATATGCAGTAAAAACCTCAAGTGTACAGAAAAAATGCATCTGCATGAACCTTAAGTAGTCTGTTTTTTTGTTGTTTTTTTTCTCCAAGAAAACAACAAGATGTGGTAAAGTTAGCTTTTAGATTGGGCATCGTGTTTATAGTTTGTTGGGGGGTTTTCTACAGAAATAAATATAGCATGACCAACTTTGTCTCTACCTCATGTTCAACAATTTCTCAGACTGGGGACCTAAGGCCTATTCTGATGTTAAGGGTTTTTTCTTATGGCCTAAGTCTCATCCTAATGTTTGTCGTCCTGCAAGGGGGAAAGTATTGTTTGTATCAGTGTTACAAGTAAAAGAAAAATAAAGGCCAATTTTTCATCAAATGCTACTACTGTGGCTATTATCATCGTGTACTTGAAATGATGCTGAAGACTAAAGGTACTGTGTAGAAGATTTGGAAACTTTGGCTTTTAGTCACATCTTGTTTTTCGCTCAGCGGGCTGTAACCCCATTCATTCTACTCATATAGTGCATTCCTTTTGTTGAGGCAAATCTGATTTAGGACTGTGTTTCTAGTACTTCCAGCCATGAAGTTGGCATTTTTGGCTCCTGAAGTTGCAAACTTTTTTCTCTGCCAGCAACTCAAATGTCACAATATTTGCTTTCAAAGACTTCTTGTTCATTCAGAGAAATCTAGGTCAGAACATCAGTGTTTATTCCTTCCTGCTTTTTGGGAGAAAAGTTTAGCAGGCCGTGTCTACCAGAGCCTAAAAATCAACCCAACTCTACAGTTAAAAAACAACGATAAAGAACTAAAGCTAACACACAGCATAATGTCTCAGTTACTATGGACTTTTTAAAAGAATTACCTCGGGTCTTTGGCTGGTTCTTGAAGGCAACAAACACTTTGCACCATACTGCATTACCAGCATTAGGGTTACCAGATTCTGAAAAAAAAATAATTTGAAATAACAGTGTACTTACTTCTTTGAATAAGAATAGTTTTTTTATCTTTTGTAATAACAACTGACACGTTGCACAGCGTTGACAAAAACACCCCTAGTATATTCACACAAAGTTGCATCACTATGATTAATGTGGTTAAAAAACAGTCACTAGTTTCAAAAAAGAAACATTGAAACAAGTATTTGTTTGGGAGTATTAAAAAACCCATTTTATTTAGTTGTACAGAAGCATTTAAGGATAAACTAATTTGCATTACCTTCCCTTAAACATTTATCGTTGAAAGGCAGTAGTAACTCCACCAGCTGTATACTTGTTTCTTTGCGTAACACCATTTTAGAGATCTCTTTTTTTAAATCAAACAAGTACATGTGTGAAGTACCTTCACATGTCTGCCCAAAATCTTACTCGATGACTAACTTTTATTTAGCTTATTCTTTTTCCACACAACTTTTTTTGTTGTAGTAACATTAAAATATTTCACTAACCCGATTTTGGATAACAGATTTGTTGTAGACGAGTGATTTTTCTTTTCCTCTCAGTGGACTTGACAAACAAATAGTCACAATTCTCAGTATGGTTTCATAAATACATAAAAAAATATAAGAAAGGGCATCTGTAGGGTAAAACATCGTACACGATATTTACCAATGGGTAAATTATTTTATTCAATTTATTTCAAAAAACTTTATCATAGACAAATGTATTTACAGCCGCAAATTCTAATTTAAAAAAAAACAAAACATTATTTTTTAAAAAATAAGGCCATGGCTTTTACCTTCTTTCCTGAGTTTCTAAGTCGGACTTTTAAAAACTTTCAATAAAGCATTTGACAAGTTAGACAGTGCCATTTTACCATCTACATTAGAAAAATGCGGTATAAAAACCCACCCATCTACTCAACAAATGCAGGGTTATTCTATACAATGAACGGAGAGGGAGAGTCCTCCCCCTATAACGGTCTACAGGCGGGCCCCTACCATCGACCAATGAAACTACAAGGATGGAGCAAGTGAAAATCATATAAATAAGTAGCCCGAAATCAGAAAAATTAAACAAACTTTGGGAAAAAGACAGGAAAAATTCTCCATCATGACTAAGAGGCCGAGCAAGCTTCATCTGATCAGCGAGACACCCGTCTCCACCTTGCTACAGAACGCTCCGGGATTAGTGCTGAAAAAGGGAATGTTGTATCTTTGGTGCATCCAGACCCCCACGACCGGGAGTCTTCAGGAGGAATGGCAGTTAGAAGCCGGAGGTAGAGGTACGTGTTCAACTACGCAAGTAGCGAACTGTGTTTTTACCAGTTGGATGAAGGAGAAACTTTTGACCCACTCTCCAGAAAAGTCACACTTTCGGCCGTGGACTGGAGCATACTGCAAAACGTGATTTACCCCAATCTGAAAACAAGCGATGTACGTCACCAACAGACAGGAGTGGAAGACGGACCTGCTTCAAAAGACCAACAGACACAGACGTCTGTGTGTGTGAAATGAGAGCAACCAATGGTATTCGTTACCGGAAGAGTGTTGGCTAGTAGTGGCCTCGACGTGGTTTTGAGGAAGGTTACCCAATACACACGGCGGATCATCTACCGCCCATGTTTCTGGATATAGTAAAATTTGGGTTGATAAAATTTCTGGATGTTACCATCGGCAAATACGGAGAAGAAATATGCAGCGGTTGTCGGATCAACCACTCGGATCAAATCCGTTACGATTGCCCGGTGGAGTCAAAGTATTTCTTTCTGACCCACTTTGAAGAGATCACAAAAAGACTGCGGAACAGGCACTTCATTCTGGCGCTCCAGAGACTGACCGAATTAAACTGCATGTATACTTGTATACAGGTGTACGTCGGAATTATAGAGGCTTTCCTTCACGAACTTAGACATACACCACGCGTCATCCCCAAGATTTCTGAGATTTCAGAAATGCTGTTTGCGGGCGATGAGAAAATAGCTCATCATTTGCAAAGAGCTGAGGACTATTGGCAAGGTCATCTGGATGGTGAGAACTTTTGGGAGGAGGATTTTGTGGGTGATCCTGGCAACGAGAAGAATTGTGATATGGACGGTGATACAGACTCTGATAACGATTCTGATGCAGAGTCAGAAAACATTGATGCTGAAATGTAATAATTTTTTTTTTAATTAAATCTGCATACTTTTACTTAAACTACCTTTGTTCCACAACCGATTGACTGCTGGGATGAAATCATCGTAATGTGTATCGCTGTATAATTTGCTTTTAGGTTGTTGGTTTTTTTACTCAAATGCATGGAGAATTTTATCACTCAAATTTTACTATATCCAGAAACACGGGAGGTAGATGATCCGCCGTGTGTATTGGGTCACCTTCCTCAAAAACCACGTCGAGGCCTGTAGAGGAAGAACCGCGTGGAGTGTCAGCAGCACATTCTTCAGCATCCATAGAACGGATCCGCTCCGTTGCAGAAGGGAGGGTGGGTGAAGAAGGTTGGGGAGGACCCTCGGTATCCGGGGAGCATGTTTGTGAAGGCGTGTGGTCATCTTCGCTCAATATTTTCAAAGACGATAATTCTTCCCAAGGGCTTCGTTCAAAACACCCTTGGAGAGTCACACGTGGGTTTGCCTCCATTTTGGTTTGGGGTTAGATGGGTGGTCGGTGGTCTTCTTTTAAAATCATTAGGAAGTGCGGGGTTAGGTGCAGGAGGTTGAGGGAGTGGCGTCATCTGGAAAAGCTAGGTTTTTTTTTACCATGACCATATCTCTCGCGGTACAGCTGGAAATAAAAAGGGCCTTGAGCTTTTTGCCTTTCTCATCAACCATTTTGGCCCACACCGTTGTAGGTAAGCGTAACACTGTCTGGAACATACCACATTCGGAATTGAAATACTGCAAGATGAATTCGTCCTCGGATGGGGCGCCACCCGTCAATACCTGATGCGTGGCTCGGAAGTACCATCCACCAGACGGGGGATGCCTTTGTCTCCCCAAATCACTACTAGCCAACACTCTTCTGGTAACAAATACCATTGGTTGCTCTCGTTTACACACACGGGCATCTGTGTCTGTTGGTCTTTTGAAGCAGGTTCGTCTTCCATTCCCGTCTGTTGGCGATGTACATCGCTTGTTTTCAGATCGGGGTAAATCACGTTTTGCAGTATGTTCCAATCCACGGCCGAAAGTGTGGCTTTTCTGGAGAGCGGGTTAAAAGTTTTTCCTTCATCCAACTGGTAAAAACATAGTTCGCTACTTGCATAGTTGAACACGTAACCCCATCTACCTCCGGCTTCTAACTGCCATTCCTCCTGAAGACTCCCAGTCGTGGGGGTCAGGATGCGCAATAAGACACAACATTCTCTTTTTTGGCGCTAATCCTGGAGCGCTCTGTAGCAAGGTGGAGATAGGTGTCTCGCTGATCAGATAAAGATCGTTCAGCCTCTTAGTCATGGTGGAGATTTTTTCCTGTCTTTTTCCCGAAGTTTGTTTAATTTTTCTGATTTCGGGCTACTTATTTATAAGATTTTCACTCGTTCCAACCTTGTAGTTTCATTGGTCGACGGTAGGGGCCCGCCTGTACACCGTTATGGGGAGGACTCTCCTCTCCGTTCATTTGATAGAACGACCCCCGCATTTGTTGAGCAGATGGGTGGGTTCTTATACTACATTTTTCTAATGTAGATGGTAAAATGGCACTATCTAACGTGTCGAACGCTTTATTGAAAGTTTTTAAAAGTCAGACTTAGATTAGATTAGATTAGATTAGATTAGATTAGATTAGATTAGATTCAACTTTATTGTCATTACACATGTATGAATACAAGGTAACGAAACACAGTTTAGCATCCAATCAGAAGTGCAAAGGACAGCAGTGCAGTATATACAGTAATTGACAGTATGTGCAATTTAAGCAAATATATGCAAATATATGCAGCAGTGCAGAAAGTTAAGAGTACTGTTATGTGCAAATAATGTATGATAAGTTAGATGGGCAGTTATGTACAGGTGAGGATGGTAAGAGATGATGGTAAGAGAGTCAGCGGGGAACTAAGTTCAATAACGTGACAGCTGTTGGAAAGAAACTGTTCCTAACCTGCTGGTTCTAGTCCGAAGGCTTCTGAAACGCCTTCCGGAGGGGAGAAGCTGAAACAGTCCATGAGCAGGATGGTTGGAGTCCCTAAGAATGCTGCATGCCCGGCGCAGACATCTTTTCCTGTAGATGTCCTCTATAACTGGAAGTGGAGTCCCTGTGATGCGTTGGGTGGTTTTCACCACCTGCTGCAGCGCCTTACGGTCAGCGACAGAGCAGCTCCTATACCAGACTGTGACACAGTTGGTCAGGGTGCTCTCTATCACGCAGCGGTAGAAGTTGCCCAGGATGTTAGTTGACAGATGGTTCTTCTTCAGTGTCCTCAAGAAGAAGAGGCACTGATGGGCCTTCTTGATCAGGCTGGTGGTGTTAACTGACCAGGACAGGTCCTCCGAGATGTGGGTCCCCAGGAATTTGAAGCTGGGGACACGTTCAACAGCTATGCCATTGATATGGATGGGGTCATGTGTCTCTCCCCTCTCCTTCCTGTAGTCCACTATGAGCTCCTTGGTTTTGCTGGTGTTAAGGAGCAGGTTATTGTCAGTGCACCAAGTAGCCCAAGTGCTCACCTCTGCCCTGTAATCTGACTATCAGATTGTCCCTGATGAGTCCGCTTCACCGTGGAGTCATCTGTGAACTTTATGATGGAATTGGATCCATACATAGGCCTGCAGTCATGGGGTGAAGAGGAGTAGAGGAATGGGCTGAGCACACAGCCCTGTGGTACACCAGTGTTGAGTGTAATGACGGAAGAACGGTTGGGGCCTGACCTAACATGCTGGGGTCTGTTGGTCAGAAAATCCATGATCCAGCTGCAGGTGGACGGTACTGATTCCCAGGTCCCCAAGTTTAGTGATCAACTTGGAGGGGACTAACTGTGTTGAATGCTGAGCTGAAGTCAACAAACAACATTCTTGCGTAGGTGTTCTTGTCATCCAGGTGTGAGGAGTACATAGTGCAGCGCTGTAGAAACCGCATCCTCTGTACTCCTGTTGCTCCGGTAGGCAACTGGTGAGGGGTCCAGTGTAGGGGGCAGGGCATTTTTTGAGCTGTGCCAAGACCAGTAGCTCAAAGCACTTCATGACTATGGGCGTCAGTGCCAACAGGGCGATAGTCATTTAAACACGATGGTGTTGAATGCTTTCGGCACTGGTACTATAGAAGTGGTCTTGAAGCACGCTAGTACCACGGCCCGGGCCAGGGACAGGTTGAAATGTCTGTGAAGACCCCTGCCAGCTGCTCAGCGCATGCCCTCTGCACACGCCCAGGGAATGCCGTCAGGGCCAGCAGCCTTAGAAACTCAGAAAAGAAGGTATAAAGCCATGGCCTTATTTTTTAAGATAATGTTTTTTGTTGTTGTTTGTTTTTTATTGGAATTTGCCGTGGTGAAAACATTTGTTTTTGATAAGTTTTTTGAAATAAATTGAATAAAATAATTTACCCATTGGTAATATCGTTAATTAACTAAATCAAAAGTTTAGTTATTGTCACAACTACGCCGCTCCTGCGTGCATGCTCCTTGGGCCAGTAATTATGTCAGTACGGCTCCAGCAGGGCGGCCCAACGGACATCGGGCTCGCACGCCGTCTTTCCACCCTCGAGGTTCGGGTGGATTTGATAGCTCATCAACAACAAGTGATACTAAACCAATTAACTACAATTACTCACCGGTTGGACCGTCTCGACCCCCAGCAGGCATTCCCCTCGGCTCATCATGGCGGATCGGCTTCGGCTGTTTCCCTGGCTGGCCAGCCTAACTCGGGAGCGCCTACCCGGCTCACTCCATTCCCCACTCCCGCACACTTTAACGGGAGGCTCGGTCAAGCACGGGGGTTCATCCTACAGTGTGAGTCAGTGTTTCAGCGCGTTCCCGGGGATTTTCCCTCAGATCACAGCCGAATTGGGTACATGGCTAGCCTCTTGGAGGGGCGAGCGTTAGCCTGGGCTTACGCTGTCATGACGAAGCCCAGCTACGCAAACCTTTCCTATGACCAGTTCGTGCGAGATTTTCTTGAGGTGTTTGACCACTCGCGTCATGACAGCGTCCTCGCCGACCGGCTCCTTAGCCTTCAACAGGGTAGCCGGTTGGCAGCCAATTACGCTGTATGACTTCGGGTGGCAGTGGAGGAGGTGGCTGGGGCGAGGCTTCTCTCTGCAGCATCTTCCTTCGCAAGCCTCAAGTTCTGGTTTGCGGGATGAGTTGGCCAGCCGGGATCTTCCGGGGCGGTTGCCCAAATTAATTTCCCTGACAATCAGTTTAGATAACAGGCTGCGAGAGCAGGCCGCCGAGCGGAAGTCCAACAGCCGCCCGCACGGACTTCCTGCCCGCGCCTCTCAGTCCTCGCCCCCTGGCGTTACCTGCTCCGGAAGTCCACTGATGAGCCAGAGGCGAACCAGGCTCCCCACAGCGAGAGAAACAAACGCCACCGGGAGCTGGGCCTCTGCATGTATTGCGGAGGTGATCAGCATACTGTGGAGCATTGCCCGATCAAGCCAAACAGGGGGGTCCAAGTCACTGTAGGGCAGGGGGTGTCAACTCACCTCCATGGAGGGCCAAGACCCTGCATGTTTTACCTTCCAACCCAGTCTCATCTGCAGGTGTTTTCATTGAGCAGCAATCAGTGGAAGCAATTCAGTGAAATCACCTGTTTAGAAGGACAATGGGTCAGAATCAGAATCAGAATCAGAATCAGAATCAGATTTATTGCCAATTGTTCATGTAATACACAAACTAGGAATATGTCTCGGTGCCATGCTGCAAACATTAAAAACTAATGAGAAAAAGGGATAAACTATAAAACAAAAGGACTAGAAATCGTGCAATAAGTGTAGAAAAATAAGTAATAATAAAGAATATAATAGTAATAATGAGTAGTACTAGTCAAGGCAGTTTTAAAAAATTAGCATGTAGCAGATAAATGTGAAAGTACCACATAGTGCAGTCAATAATCAACAGAAAAACAGTGATGATTGGACATGAGTCTTGGTTGAGCTGCTGTACATAGTGCACGAGATGTCAAAAGTCACTAGTGTTCAGCAGTCAGATGGCAGAGGGGGAAAAAGCTGTTCATGTGCCGGGAGGTTTTAGTCCGAATGGACCGAAGCCTTCTACCTGAGGGGAGGGGGCAAACAGCACGTGACCAGGATGTGAAGGATCGGCTATGATCCGGCCAGCACGCCTCCGGGTCCTGGAGATGTACAGGTCCTGGAGAGATGGGGAGCTCGCAGCCTATCACCTTCTCAGCAGTGCGCACGACGCGCTGCAGCCTTAGTCGTGTCCCTGGCAGTGGCTCCTGCATACCAACAGTTATGGAGGAGGTGAGGATGGACTCGATGATGGCCGTGTAGAACTGCACTAACATCTTGGTGGGGTAGCTTGAGCTTCCTCAGCTGCCGCAGAAAGAACATCCTCTGCTGGGCTTTTTGATGAGGGAGCTGATGGTTGGCTCCCATTTGAGGTCCGGGTGATGGTGGTTGCCCAAGAAGCGGAAGGAATCTGCAATGGTGATGGGAGAGCCTGTGATGGTGAGGGGGGGCCAGGGGGGGATGTGACTTCCTGAAGTCCACAATCATCTCCGCTGTCTTCAGAGCATTCAGCTGCAGGTTGTTGTGGCTGCACCAGGGACACCAGCTGGGCCCACCTCTTCCCTGTAGGCGGACTCGTCGCCGTTGGAGATGAGCCCGATGAGGGTGGTGTCGTCCGCAAACTTAATCAGCTTAACAGACTGGTGGGAAGGAGAGGTGCAGGAGTTGGTATAAAGGAGAAGAGTAGGGGGGAAAGTACACAGCCCTGGGGTGATCCAATGCTGATGCTAACAGAGTCTGAGACAGACTTCCCCAGCCGCACATGCTGTCTCCGGTCCGTCAGGAAGTCGGTGATCCACCTGCAGAGGGAGTCAGGCACGTTGAGCAGGGACAGCCTGTCCTGGAGCAGATCGGGGCGGATGGTGTTGAATGCGGAGCTGAAGTCCACAAACAGAATCCTGGCGTAGGTTCCCGGGGAGTCCAGGTGCTGCAGGATGGAGTGGAGGGCCAGGTTGACTGCGTCATCCACAGACCTGTTAGCACGGTAGGCAAACTGCAGCGGGTCTAGGAGGGGTGTGGTGATGGACTTGAGGTGAGACAGGACCAGGCGCTCAAAGGACTTCATGACTACAGAGGTGAGCGCTACAGGTCTGTAGTCGTTAAGTCCAGTAATCCGAGGCTTCTTGGGGACAGGGATGATGGTGGAGGATTTGAGGCAGGTCGGCACGTGACATTGCTTAAGGGAGGTGTTAAAAATGTCTGTGAAGACAGGAGCCAGCTCTTTCGCACAGTGTCTCAGGGTGGAGGGAGACACACCGTCCGGCCGGGGGCCTTGCGCGGGTTCAGTCTGGAGAACTGTCTGTGCACGTCCTGCTCACTGATGACAAGGGGAGGGGGGGGGGGAGGAGGAGGAGGGGGGGCGCTTTTGATGAATTAGGGGCTGAGGAGGCAGTGGAGCTGGGTGGAGTGGGTGAGTTGGACACAGCTGACGAGGTGTCAAAACGGGCGTAATGTTGGGACAGTCTTTGACAAAGGGCTTTGTCATCCTGACCTTTAGAAGCCTGAGGCCGATAGTTGGTGATTTGCCTCAATCCTCTCCACACAGAAGCCAAGTCATTAGCAGTGAACTGCTGCTGGAGTTTCTCAGAATACACAGATTTAGCTCTCCTCAGCTCTCTGTTAAACCGATATTTGACCTCTCTGTAGCAGTCCCTGTCTCCACTTTTCAACGCTGCTTCCTTCTCCTTCCTGATCCGTCTGAGCTTAGCTGTGAACCAGGGCTTGTCATTAGAATATCTTACCCTGGTGTGCGATGGGAGAATGTCCTCCTCACAGAAGTTGATATACGAGTTCACAGTGTCTGTGTACTCATTAAGATCATGTGTGGCTCTTTTAAACATGCCCCAGTCAGTTATTTCCATGCATGTGTTCAGTTTCTCTCCAGCTTCACTGGTCAATTTCTTTGTGGTGGTCACAACAGGTTTAGTGAGTTTCAGTCTTTGTTTGTATGTGGGGATGAGGTGAACCATCACGTGATCAGATAGTCCCAGCACAGCGCGGGGAACAGCGCGATATGCGTCCTTTACTGAAGTATAACAGTGATCTAGCGTGTTATTTCCTCTGGTTGGACATTTAATACACTGTTTGTAGCGGGGGAGCTCGTGACTCAGATTGCTCTGGTTAAAATCGCCCACCACGATAACCAGGGAGTCTGGAAAGTTCCGCTCCGTAAGTTGGATGTGATCTGCGAGCACACGCTGAGCTTCGCGCGTGTCCGCGTCGGGAGGGGCGTACACAGCGACGAGGATGAATGAGGCAAACTCCCGCGGGGAATAAAATGGCTTGCAGTTAATAAAAAGAAATTCCAGGGCGGGAGAACAGTGTTTGGAAATCACCGTTACATCAGAGCACCAGCTGTTGTTAATATAGAAGCACACTCCTCCTCCAATAGACTTACCGGACAGCTCTGTGACGCGGTCAGCACGAATCAGCTGAAATCCCTCGAGGCTGATTGCGCAATCTGGAATGTTCTCATTAAGCCAGGTCTCAGAGAAGCAGATGACAGACGAGGAAGCGAGGTCCTTGAAACGCATCAGCAGTCTTAATTCTTCTACCTTGTTCAGGAGAGAATTGGCATTGGATAGAAATATGCCAGGCAAGGCTGTTCGCGTGCCTCTTTTTCGTAGTCGAGCGAGAATTCCCCCTCTCTTCCCTCTTTTCCGCTGTCTAGCTCTTTTGGCCAAACAATGGATCAGATCGGCGGCAGGAGCTAAAAAAACTGGAAGAAGGTCCATGGGGGTGAGAGTCCTGATATTTAATAGTTCTTCACGGGTGTATGAACCGGCAGATGCACAATCAGTGAACAAAAACAGACAAATTATAAAAATTAAAGGGCAGCGATACACCACGGCGGCCGCTGTGGGCGCCATCTTGTTTTTTGTTTTTTTGTTGTTTTTTTTTTGAAAAAAAAAAGGGTGGAGGAAAAACCTGCAGGGTCTTGGCCCTCCATGGAATGAGTTTGACACCTGTGCTGTAGGGGGTCTCGCGGACACCAACCAGCCAAATCCCCTCTCCAATTGTTCGCTGCCCATTAGGTTCTGTCACAACTCCACCGGGCACCTCACTCACGCACTGGTGGACTCGGGAGCAGAACAAAGCTTTATTTCCAAGAGCCTGGCAACCCATTTGGGTACCCCCTGTCAACCATTGTCAGCTCCCCTTAACCTCGTCACCCTCTCTCGTTCGTCACTTGGAGTAGTGATGCATCGCACCAAACCGGTGTCAGTTATTGTCTCAGGCAACCACCGAGAGGACCTCAGCCTGTTCGTCCTGCCCACCCCGGCGGCCCCCGTCATCTTGGGTTACCCGTGGCTGCGCCTTCGCAATCCCATGCTTGATTGGCAGTCTGGAAGTGTCCTCTCATGGAGCTCGTTCTGTATGGGCACCTGCCTCCAGTCTGCGGCCTGTGCTCCATCACCTCCTCTTCCTGCTCCTGACTCCTCTCCTCCAGACCTCACCCTAGTGCCTCCGGAGTTCCACGACTTGGGGCTCGTTTTTAGCAAGTCCAAGGCGATGTCTCTTCCTCCTCACAGCCTGTATGACTGCGCCATAAACCTTCACCCGGGGGCGCCGTTACCATCTGGTCGCCTCTACAGCCTTTCTGCCCCGGAACGGGAGGTCATGGACACATACATCAGGGAGTCGCTCAGCGCTGGCATTATTCGCCCCTCCTCGTCTCCACTCGGGGCTGGGTTCTCCTTCGTCGCTAAGAAGGATGGGTCCCTGCGCCCGTGCATCGACTTCCGAGCCCTGAACGACATCACGGTGAAGGATAGATACACCCTGCCTCTCATGGACTCTGCCTTCCACTCCCTCCAGGGGGCCACCTGGTTCACCAAGCTAGACCTCCGCAGCGCATACCATCTCGTTCAGATCCGGGAGGGCGATGAGTGGAAGACGGCCTTTCGGAAGCCCAGCGGTCACTTCGAATACCTGGTTATGCCGTTTGGGCTCACCAATGCCCCCGTTGTCTTCCAACGGCTCATTAACGACGTCCTGCGAGATTTCCTAGGGATCTTCGTCTTTGTGTACCTAGATGACATCCTGATCTTCTCCAGGTCTCGGGAGGAGCACCAAGCCCACGTGAGGTGGGTTTTGCAGCCGCTGTTAGAGAACAGATTTTATGTCAAAGCTGAAAAGTGTGAGTTCTTTGCCAAGACAACCTCTTTCCTGGGTTTTGTTATCTCCCACAATCAGATCCTTCCCGACCCCGCCAAGCTCAAAGCGGTGGTCGAGTGGCCCACTCCTTCTTCCAGGAAACAGGTGCAGCAGTTCATCAGCTTTGCTAATTTCTACCACCACTTTGTGCCCAACTTCGGCGCCATTGTCACCCCCCCGACCCGCCTCACCTCACCCAAGGTGCCCTTCCAGTGGACCAAGGAGGCAGCGGCTGCATTCGAGACCCTGAAGACGGAGTTCTCCTCCTCCTGGGTCCTGACCCAGGTTGACCCTGCGCTGCAGTGCTTGGTGGAAGTGGATGCATCTGATACGGGGGTGAAGGCGGTTCTGTCCCAACGTTCACAGGTGGATGGAGTTAAGCATCCCTTCTTCTCTCGGCGCCTGTCTGCGGCTGAGCGGAATTATGACGTCGGTGACAGGGACCTTCTGGCTGTGAAGCTCGCGCTGCAGGAGTGGCATCACTGGCTGCAGGAGGCATCTCAGCCTTTCATGGTCTGGACAGACCACAAGAACCTGGAGTATTTGAGGTCGACCAGGCGCCTGAATGCCCGCCAGGCGCGCTGGTCTCTGTTCTTCGCATGGTTCCGGTTTACGATCACCTACCGTCCAGGCTCCAAGAATGGGTTGCCCAACGCACTGTCCAGACAGTTTGCTCCTGAGACCACGGAGGAGCAGGACCACACCATCCTGCCCAGCTCGTGTGTTGTGGGGGCAGTTTCCTGGTCCATCAGGGACAAGATCCGGAGGGCGCAGGAGACCGAACCAGATCCTAGCGGCGGCCCGGCTAGGAGGCTTTTCGTGCCATCGGCGGTTCGGGGGGATGTCATTCACTGGGCCCACACGTCCAAGCTTGCCTGTCATCCTGGCGTCTCCCAACTGGTGGACCTCCTTCAGCGCTCTTTCTGGTGGCCCGGTCTACAGAAGGACGTCGCCAATTACATCCGGGCCTGCCCCCAGTGTGTCATTAGCAAGACCCCGAACTCCCCCCCTGCAGGGCTGCTCCATCCCCTGCCGGTCCCGGGCAGACCCTGGTCACATATTGCTCTGGACTTCATTACTGGCCTCCCCATTTCTAATTCTTACGACACCGTTCTGACTATTGTGGACCGATTCTCCAAGGCCGCTCACTTTGTGCCTCTCCGGGGTCTCCCTTCGGCATGGGAGACGGCCGATCTCCTTGTCCAACATGTGGTCAGGCTGCACGGGATCCCAATGGACGTCGTATCCGATCGGGGGCCCCATTTCATGTCCCAAGTGTGGAAGTGCTTTTGCAACGCCCTGGGGGCCACGGTGAGTCTCTCCTCCGGTCACCACCCCCAATCCAACGGGCAGTGTGAACGCGCCAACCAGGAGCTAGAAGCTGCCCTGCGCTGCGTCACCTCCTCCAGCCCATCCTCCTGGAGCTCTTACCTGGCCTGGGTGGAATATGCCCACAACGCAACACTGTCCTCGGCTATCGGGATGTCCCCCTTCCGGGCGTCATTGGGCTACGATCCCCCCTTGTTCCCCGAGCAGGAGAGTGAATTAGCCGTTCCTTCCATCCAGGCACATCTTAGGTGCTGCTGGAGCCTGTGGACCAGGGCGCGCGAGGCGCTTTTACGCACGGCGGCGCGCAACAGCACTACGGCTAATCGCCACAGGAAGCTGGCCCCTGGTTACCAGGTGGGCCAACAGGTCTGGCTTTCGGCCCGGGACGTTAATCTTAAGGCCGAGAAGAAGAAGCTGGCGCCACGCTTCATCGGTCCCTTCACCATCTCCAAGATAATCAACCCGGTGGCTGTGCGTTTGGCCCTCCCCCCCTCCCTCCGTGTTTGCCCCACGTTTCACGTGTCCAAGATCAAACCCGTGATCTCCGACCCACTCTGTCCTCCTCCTAGGGCACTGCCCGCTCCCATTATGATCGACGGCCACCCAGCATGGGGGATTGCATCCATCCTGGACTCCCGGCGTCGAGGTCGTGGGCTGCAGTACCTGGTGGATTGGGAGGGGTATGGCCCAGAGTGGAGATCTTGGGTGCGCTCTTCCTTTGTGCTGGATGAAGATCTCATCATGGAGTTCCACCGGGCGCACCCGGATAAGCCAGTGCCAGGAGGCGCTGCTCGGGGGGGAGTACTGTCACAACTCGCCGCTTCCAGTCATCTACCTCAGCTGCGCGCACACCTGCGCCTCGTCAGTCATGGGCTATTTAACCCACTCAGCCCAGAGCATCGGTCTGGAGCCGTCTGTGTTTCTACGCTCTCAAACTTTCTGTAGGATCGTTCCTTCCCGACCTGCAGTTCCTCTCATCAGCACGTAAGCTGTATCTCCACTCACCTGTCTTCCAGTCTCTCCCCTGTGCACAGGTGGATTCCCTGACGGTGGATTCCTCCCGTCTTCGCCATCTCCTCTCCCCTCTTCTCCACTCCTCGTCGTGTGTGCAGCAGGGCGCTGTCTCCCAGACAGGAGATCCTTTGCCAACGCCAGCCACTGTTCCACCTGCAAGTAAGCAACTTTCAGTATATCTCTCCCGCATGGTGAAGCTGAACCCATACCTCTGTCTCTGCTCTTCCCATAGGGTTGCCTGGCTGCACGGCGTGCCATTCTGCCCCCGACGCTCCTCGTTCACCCACAGACCATCTACATTCCGCACACACGCACTCACACACTCCTTTGTTGTTGAATAAAGCTTTTGAATCTCACCTGAGCCTGCATGCGTGTTCCCTGGGCCAGTAATTATGTCAGTTATCAAGTAAGATTCTGGGCAGACATGTATATGTACTTCACACATGTACTTGTGTGATTTTAAAAAGAGGTCTCTAAAATGGTGTTATGCAAAGAAACAAGTATACAACTGGTGGAGTTGCTACTGCCTTTCAACGATAAATGTTTAAGGGAAGGTAATGCAAATTTGTTTATCCTTAAATGCTTCTGTACAACTAAATAAAATGGGGGGGTTTTAATTCTCCCAAACAAATACTTGTTTCAATGTTTCTTTTTTGAAACTAGTGAATGTTTTTTAACCACATTAATCATAGTGATGCAACTTTGTGTGAATACACTAGGGGTGTTTTTGTCAACACTATACAATGTATCAGTTGTTATTACAAAAGGTAAAAAAAATTATTCTTATTCAAAGAAGTAAGTACACTGTTACTTCAAATTAATTTTTTTCAGAATCTGGTAACCCTAATGCTGGTAATGCAGTATATTGCAAAGTGTTTGACACCTTGACCTGGGTGGAGTATTCTTTGAACTCAGCCATCTTCTCAGCAACCAGACTCACTCCGTTCGAGGCATTGATGGGATACACTTCGCCCCTGTTACCACATGGCCAAGAGGGAGGTCGCGGTTCCCTCAATGGGGGGCCACACCTGCCACTGTTGGCATATTTTGAGGTCCACATGGGCAGTCCTCGCTCATTCTTCTGAGCGCAATCGGGTCATGGCCGACAGAAGACAGTAGAAGTATGCCATGGGGCAGCAGGTCTGGTTAGGAGCTGACCAAATCCCCTTGAAGGTGAAGTCTAAGAAACCGGCCCCACGCTTCTTAGAGCCATCCACCATCTCCAGGGTGGTCAAAGCTGCCACCAAACCTGCGGGTGAACCCGATCTTCCATGTGTCCCACGTTAAACCCCTCTCGGCCAGTCCTCTCTGCCCCCCCCCCCCCGCCGCCTCCTCCTCCCTGGATCATCGACAGCCACACTGCCTACACGGTTTGCCAGATCCTGGATGTCCGCCGTCAGGGCTGGGTCTACAATACTTGGTCGAATGGGAGGGCTACAGCCCGGAGGAGCGTTCCTGGGCCCCCACGTCCTGGGTCCTGGACAAGGAGATGCTCAGGGCCTACCATCGTGCCCATCCTGAAAAACCTTCTGGACCACCTGGAGATGTTCCTGGGGGCGGGGTCCTGTCATGAGCGGCGAAAGCATGCCCCCTCCTTCCTGTTCATCTCTCCTCAGCTCATCAAGCCACCTGAGTGAGAGGGCACACCTGTGCCCTCTCATCAGCCAGCGTTTATAAGGAAGCGCTCTTCAGTGATTCAGCGCTTGCTCATCTGGGTATACTGCCTTAACTAGGACAAGAAAGTATTAATGTTAGAATCTGGCAAGAACATTACTCACCAGTTTCTCCTCTTTTCTCTATAGGTTGCTGCCACTGTGCGGGTGTGTCTCCAGGGGCTGTGCACGCTCTCCTGCCACATCATCGCTGATAAACTGGCATCCAACCTCCACCCGGTCAGGTGCCACCAGCTCATCCCCTTCACCCTGCTGATTCGTCTATACCCCGCTGGGGCCCTGCCAGTTCTCCCTTGGAGCTCACGTAAGTGGTAATTTGGCCAGCCCATTTTCCCTTATTCCGTTCCTCCACTCACAGCTCTCGTCTTTCTCTCCACAGGCTGTTTCCTCTGGCGAGTGACTGTTTCTGTAGCTGTGTGTCTGTTTGATATTCAATAAAAACCCTCAAACATGTCCTGTGGTTTGATTGCTCTAATTTGTTGCTGTATTGTGCATGTGGGCTGATTACACTGGTCAACACCAAATTTATTGTCTACGTTTTTTGTAGCTGATTTAGGACAATTTTGATGTGCTGAATCCAAAAATCACATCAGTTTTGCTCAATCAGGTCCACTTTTTAAACTATGGCCACATGTTTTTTACGTTTTCGTTTACATGTACGGATATTTTCTCTTTATATGATGCAAAATTCTTTTTTATTTCTTGAAATTCTCTGAATTTTGAACAATAATGATGTAACATTCAATTTACATGTACTTACCTTTATCAGTGTCTACTATTCAATGTGTAGTACAACTGTACAACTGCTTACAACTTAGCATAAAAACCTGATCTGATCGAGAGAAACGGATGTCATTTTCAGATTTAGCAGTGCAAAATTGTTTTAAATCAGTTGAAAAAACACAGACAACTTACAAAAAAATAATTTTGTTGTGTTATTAATATTAATCATGTCAGAAAATTTGGAACAAACTTGATGCAGATTTAAAGCAATGTCCAAACATCAGCTATTTTAAAAATAAATATAAATGAATAATTCTTACACAGTACATTGAAATAAATGAATAATTCTTACACAGTACATGGAAATGTACTAATTATTAAAGTCAAAGAGCCTTTATTGTCATTCCATTGCTAAAAAAAACAATGCAATGAAATTGAGATACTGCTCCCTAAAACAAACTATCACACTCACAGTTCACTCGTGCATTTAACATTCTCATAATGACAACAATAAATAATGCTTAAAACAATAACACCTAAAAAGTTGAATACAATATGTACATAGCAATAATAAAAACATACTGAGCGATAAATAAATAAGACCAGCATTGGTTATTGCCACAAAATAACCTAAAATAACATAAAATAACATCAGCAGTCTGTATGTGTTACATAAATCCATTCAAAATACGTACTGCTGCTGGGAAAAAACTATGATTAAGCCTGGTAGTCCAGGTTTTGTGGGATCTGTACCGCTTTCCTGAGGGGATCAAGTGAAAGAAATCACGGCCTGGATGAGTGCAGTCTTTAATAATGGCAGTAGCTCTGTTGAGGTACTGAGACCTGGAAATCTCTTCCAAAGAAGGGAAAGAACAGCCAGTGATTTTTTGCACAGTCTCGATCACTCTCTGGAAGGCTTTGCGGTCTGCAGCTGAACAGCCCTCATACCAAACCGTGATGCCATATGACAAAATGCTCTCAATAGCAGAGCGATAAAATAAAACCAGCAACTGTGCATTCAGGCCATTCCTGTTGAGGAGCCTCAAAAAGTGTAGACGTTGTTGAGCCTTCTTTATTGTAGCTATGGGGTTAACTGCCCAGGTAAGGTTGTGAGAAATATGAACACCCAGAAACTTAAAAGCCTCCACCCTCTCCACACACTCCTTGCCTATGTATAGAGGAGGCTGCTCACTGCTATGCTTCCTAAAATCAATAATGAGTTCTTTTGATTTTTTGGATTCAATAGCAGATTATTATCTCAGCACCATCTCACCAGTTTCTGGACCTCATCTCTGTATGCAGACTCATCTCCTCCTGGTATGAGCCCCACTACTGTTGTGTCATCTGCAAACTTCACTATAATGCTTGTGGGATGAACAGGTATGCCGTCATATGTGTACAATGAATACAAAGTGGGGCTCTACACACAGCCCTGTGGCGAGCTTATGTTAAGCATGACTGTAGAAGAAGAATGGGGTCCGAGTCTAACAGTCTGTGTTCGGTTTGTTAGGAAGTCCTTAATCCAGCTGCAAGTGTGAGTAGGCAGACCAAGCTGAAGCAATTTAGTGATGAGAATGTTGGGAATAATTGTATTAAATGCCAACCTAAAGTCCACAAACAACATTCTTACATAGCTCCCCTTGTCTTCTAAATGGCTAAATGCTGAGTGGAGAGCTATAGCAATAGCATATCAGTGGATCTGCTCTGCCTGTAGGCAAACTGGTACTGATCAAAGTCTGGGGGGAGACTAGGCAAAAGATGTTTCAATACCATTTTCTCAAAGCACTTCGTAATAATGGGTGTTAATGCTACTGGTCAATAGTCATTAAGACTGCTGATAATACAGTATGTTTTTTAGGCACAGGAATAATGACTGCAGATTTTAAACACTGTGGAACAAAGGCTGCCTTGAGAGACAAATTAAGAATGTCAGTCAAAACAGCGCATAGCTGATCTGCACATGCTCTGAGCACCTTTCCTGGCACTCCATCGAGACCAGGAACCTTTCCCGGGTGAACTGCTCTCAGTGTCTGTCTCACCTCATAATCCTGCAGGGTAAGCACATCAGAGCTGGCATTCAATAACGTCAGTGGGTCCGGGCGAGGTGTATTTGCCTCAAACTGTGCGAAAAAGCAGTTCAATTCTTCTGCCAGTGAGGCGCTGATGTCACTGGAAATGATGCTGCTGCCCTTATAGTTTGTGATATGGTGAAAGCCTTGCCATACTCGTCTCAAATCATTATCAGAAAAATGGTCCTCAACTTTCCTCTTATAGGCCTGTTTGGCCTCCTTAATGCCTTTCTTCAGATTAGCCCAGGTGGTGCTATACAGATCTGTATCCCCTGATCTGAAGGCTGTATCACGGGCTCTGAGGAGTGTCTGGACTTCTTTTGTCATTCAAGGCTTCTGGTTAGGAAATACCCTAATGTGTTTTTCCACAGTCACCTGGTTGATACAGTAGGTGATGTAGCATAATACAGTCTGTGTGTACATTTCCAGATCCTCATTCTTGAATAAATCCCATAAAGTGTTTGAAAAACAGTCCTGCAGCTGAGAAAGATCTCCCTCAGGCCATGTTGTGATGTTCTTTATAGTAGGTTGAGCAGTTCTCCTGAGGGGGGTGTATGCTGGGATGAGAAGCAATGATAGATGGCCTGACAGGCCAAGATGTGGACATGGCACAGCTCTGTAGGCATGCTTCAGGATTGAATACACCCGATCAAGACAATTCTTTCCCCTAGTGGTACATTTCACATACTGTGTGAAATTAGGCAGCACAGTTTTCAAGCATGCTTGATTAAAATCACCAACTATGATGTGAACACCCTCGGGATAGGCCTGCTGCTGTTTATTTATAACACTGTACAGATGACTAAGGGCCGCTTTAGTATTTGCATCAGGAGAAATATAGACCGCTGTTATAATAACCACTGTCAACTCTCTCGGAAGATAAAAAGGCAGACATAAAACTGATATTGTCTCTAGATCAGGAGAACAGTAAGTGTTAATAATACGACTGTAATTAGTCCAAGAATTATGAAGAAAAATGCAGAGACCACCCCCTCTCTGTTTCCTGGATTCCTCTGTTCAAAGGTCTATATCAAAAGGTCTATGATGACATATGGTCATCATAGACATATGGGCTGCACGGTGGCGCAGTGGTTTAGCACTGTGGCAGCACAGTTTACCCTCGGCCGGGGGATTGCGGGGATCATGAGATCGTGGGTTCGATCCCAGCCCCCGACCAACAGTGAGCTGTGTGGAGTTTGCATGTTCTCCCCGTGTTGCATGGGTTTACTCCGGGATTTCTCCGGTTTCCTCCCGCATACCAAAAACATGTAGGTTTAGGGTGCTCGCGCACGCAGCAACCAGCAGCCAGTGGCTTGTCACCAGACTGCAAACCAAATCTACCTATTGTTACAAATAAGTAACAAAAAAAAAAAATTGTTATTATTATATACAGGTGCATCTCAATAAATTAGAATGTCATCAAAAAGTTAATTAAATTCAGTAATTCAATTCAGAAAATGAAACTCTGATATTGTATAGATTCATTACACACAGAGTGATGTAGTTCAAGTGTTTATTTATTTTAATTTTGATAGTTATGGCTTACAACTCATGAAAACCCCAAATTCACTTTCTCAAAAAATTAGAATCTTTCATAAAATTAATTTTAAAAAATGTTTTTTTAATAGAAATGTTGGCCTACTGAAAAGTGTGTCCATGTACACACTCAAAATTTGGTTGGGGCTCCTTTTGGATTAATTACTGAATCAATGCAGTGTAGAATGGAGGTGATCAGCCTGTGGTACTGCCGAGGTGTTATGGAGGCCCAGGTTGCTTTGATAGTGACCTTCAGCTCGTCTGCATTGTTGGGTTTGGTGTCTCTCATCTTCCTCTTGACAATACTCCAAAAATTCTCTATGGAGTTGAAGTTAGGCTAGTGTTCTGGTCAGTCAAGCACAGTGATAACATGGTCATTTAACCAGGTTTTGGTACTTTTGGCAGTGTGGACAGGCACCAAGTTCTCCTGGAAAATGAAACCAGTATCTCCATAAAGCTTGTCAGCAAAGAGAAGCATAAAGTGCTCTAAAATTTTCTTGCAGATGGCTGCACTGACTTTGGACATGATAAAACACAGTGGACCAACACCAGCAGATAACATGCCTCCTCAAATCATCACTGACTGTAGAAACTTCACACTAAACCTCAAGTAACTTAGATTCTGTGCCTCTCCACTCTTCCTCCAGACTCTGGGACCTTGATTTCCAAATGAAATGCAAAATTTACTTTCATCTGAACAGAGGTCATCTGCTGGTGTCGGTCCACTGTGTTTTATCAAGTCCAAAGTCAGTGCAGCCGTGTACCAGCAAATTTTAGAGCACTTCATGCTTCCCTCTGCTGACAAGCTTTATGGAGATGCTGATTCCATTTTCCAGCAGGACTTGGCACCTGCCCACACTGCCAAAAGCGCCAAAACCTGGTTTAATGACCATGGCATCACTGTGCTTTATTGGCCATAAAACTAGCCTGACTTCAACTATATAGAAAATCTATGGAGTATTGTCAAGAGGAAGATGAGAGACACCAGACCCAACAATGAAGACGAGCTGAAGGCCGCTATCAAAGCAATGTGGGCCTTTTTAACACCTCAGCAGAACCACAGGCTGATCACCTCCATGCCACGCCACATTAATGAAGTAATTCATGCAAAAGGAGCCCCGACCAAGTATTGAGTGTGTACATGAACATACTTTTCAGTAGGCCAACATTTCTATTAAAAATCCATTTTTTAAAATTAATTTAATGTAATATTCTAATTTTTTGAGAAACTGAATTTGGATTTTCTTGCGCTATATGGAATAATCATCAAAATTAAAAGAAATAAACACTTGAAATATATCACTCTGTGTGTAATTAATCTATATAATATAGGAGTTTCATTTTCTGAATTGAATTACTGAACTGAATTAACTTTTCGATGACATTCTAATTTATTGAGATGCACCTGTATATAATGTATAATGATGCCTTCTATTTTATGTAGCCTTCTACATAATTATCAGTATTTATAGCTGACTTATTTATGGTAAATTGCTACAGTTACATGAATATGTATAAGTGGATGTGTATAGGTGTATGTGAATATAGTATGTATACTGTGTGTGTGTGCGTGTGGATGCATGTATGCGATTACAATTCTATTTTTGCTTGAATTTGATCATATATTAAGGGGTAGGCTTTAATATGTTTTTACTTCTGCCTACTCCTTTTTGAGCATGCTAAAACGATGATGGATACAGGTGTCTGTCTTTGATACATTTATTTATTTCTCTTTGTTTTCTGTTTTTTTTCTTTTCGTTTGTTTTTTAAATCTTACTTTGTATAATCTTTTTACATGTTCGAAATAAAGATCTCAAATCAAAAAAGCTTGGATATGCATGCCCAATATTGGCATCAAGCAGATGAATGGTTCTGTTCCTGTGAGTAGGGCAGTCCACACACTCATGCACTGCAGACAGCAAAGAATCCAAGCTGGCAGGGTTAAAGTCCCTGGAGAAAATAGCTTCGATGGCCAAACACAAGTGAGAAGGATTAGCAGTACCTGATTTTCCTCCATGTGCAGGGCCACGCCGATGTTATCCCAAAGATAAAACTGAGGCCGGACTTCTAGAGTATCCATCTGTTTTACTTCAGGTTTGTGGATCAGTTTAAATCTGATTGAAAATTCATCAGAGACATTAAACTACACAAATTATATAATGTTTTTCAAGTTAGTAATCTTGATTATAAATGAAGATTCTTCTGCTTTTATTTTACATGTATAAGTTAGAACATTTTACAGTGGTTTGCAAAAATATTCACCCCTCTGCATTTTTCCTATTTTGTTGCTTTACAACCAGGAATTAAAATGGTATGTCAGTACTGTGTAGATCCATCTTTTGCAGCAATTACAGCTGCAACTCCCTTAGAGCATGTTTCTCTGAGGTTGGTACTTCTAGCCACCGGGATTTGTGACCAGTTCTTCAAAGCAAAACTGCTCCAGCTCCTTCAAGTTGTATGGCTTCTGCTGTCGTACAGCAGTCTTTAAGTCATGCCACAGATTCTCAGCTGGACTGATGTCTGGGCTTTGACAAGACCATTCCAACACATTTATGCAATTCCCCTTAAACTACTCTTTAAGCTGTTGGGGTTTGTGTGGGTGCATGACATAAAATACCCACAAAATTATTAATTTAAATTACAGCTTGCAATACAAGAAACAGGACAAACTCCGGGGGGAGGGGGATGCTTTTGCAAGCCAGTATAACTGAGTTATTGATTACTTATCACATAACAGTCTTTCTCACTGAGGAAATGGTCCCTCTTTACTTTGTTTACAGCAATATTTTTTTTACATTTAGCTACACATCAGGGGGGTATTCCAGAAAGCAGGGTTACCATAGCCTGAAATAAACCCTGAACTCAGGGTTAAGCGAACCTGTCAGAACTTACTCTGAGTTTCTGGTTCCAGAGCTGCTGTTATGACTCTGATCAACTTAAGCCTTTTTCATGCTGCATTTCTCCTCTGGTCCGCTTTGGTCCATGTGCGCTTTGGAAGAGCCCAGCACGCACTCGGTGTTGTATAAACAGTTGACACATGCTCACAACTGTTATTTGTAGTTTCGCCCAGGCCTATGGGTAGCACAAATCCGCTAACGCCCCAGTTTGTTCACTGGCTATAAAACACGAGAGCAATGCACATTATTTTTGTAGCAACAACAATGGCGTTATTTCAAGGAAATGGAGGAATTACCGTTTTCCAGTGCTCTTCTCCGCTCAAGCTGCTGCTGCTGCAAAAGGATTCATGTATGTTTACTCTCATCTTCTGCTTCCTCATTGTCTTCCTCATCTACTTTGTCTTTGTATGCTGTGTTGCTAGCACCATCTCTGTCATGGGCGGCGAGAGCGCGACCCCTCCTTCTTGTTCATCTCTCCACTGCTCATCAGCGCACCTGAGGGAGAGGACACACCTGCGCCCATTTATCTGCCAGCGTATTTAAGGAAGCACGCTTCAGTGATTCAACGCTGGCTCGTCTGGGTATACTACCTTACAGACAAGTAAGTCATCTTGTACATAAGGGTAAAGAAGTTATTAATCCTTGTGCTTTTCCTCCTTGGTTCAGGTTGCTGCCATTGTGTAGGTGTGTCGCTGAGGGCTGAGCGCGCTCTCCTGCCACAACTTTTCCCACGACAGAAACCTCCACCCGGTCAGACTCCACCTGCAGTTCTCTGCCCTGTCAGTTCGTGTATTCCCAGCTGGGGTTCGACCTGCACTCCCTTGGAGCCCACGTAAGTGGTAATTTGGCTGGCCATTTTCCCTATCTCCATTCCTCTGCTCACAGCCCTCACTTTCTCCCCACAGGCCCATTCCTCTGGAGAGTGACTGTTCTGTAGCAGAGCGTGTTTTGAGATTTAATAAAACATTCAAACGTGTTTACTGTTTGATTGTCTCTTTGTTGCTGCACCTTGCACGTGGGCTGAATATTCTAATCAGTCATGACAGCATGAGCCAGCCTTAACCTTGGCTCAGCAGGTGCAACAGGGGGACAATCTGCTATGGATCGCTTAGAAGCGACTGAGCAACAGGTCACCGTGATGAACCAGCAGCTGCAGACTATGATGCAGCAATTGGATACCATCACACGTCATTTGGCTGGGGCGGCTCCATCGGCTCCTCCTTCTCGGCCTGCTCCCGTTATTCCTCCACCAGTTCGCCATACCACCTCCGCTCCCTCACCTGCCCCGTACGCGGGGGAGGTGGGTAAATGTAAGGAGTTTTTACACAAAGTACGGCTATATTTGGAGCAGGTTGGGGGGGAGTACCAGACGGATACCGCAAAAATTCAGTTTTTCACCCTACTGCTGCAGGACCGGGCCCTTAGTTGGGCCCGGGCCACAGCAGACAGCCCTGAGGGCCGTAGTCACACATATGACCAATTTATGGCCTCTTTTTCTCCCGCGTTTGACCACACCGAGAGTCAGGGGAACATCATGAGCCACCTTATGACTCTCCGCCAGGGGAGTCTGTGGCTGAGTTCTCTCTGGAGTTTCGGGTCGAAGCGGCAGACGCGGGATGGAACGAGGTTGCGTTACGCAGCGCGTTCCTCCATGGGTTGAGTGGCCATCTCTGCAACAATCTGGCGGTTTATGCTGTTCCTGACACACTCGATGCTCTTATTGATCAGGCTGTGGGGTTGGACAACCACTACTGTGAGCGCACGAAGGAGCGACAGGCCTCCTCTCGCTGGTCCGCCGGGCACATGCCCACTGCGGGGACTGACACCGGGGGGGGCAAGACCTTCTCCTGAACCGATGGATCTCAGCTGGGTTTGTTTAACCGAGGCTGAGCATCAGCAAAGGAGGAGAGCTGGCATGTGCGTGTACTGTGCTTCCCCGGAGCACGGTTGGGACAAGTGCCCCCAGCAGCCAAAAGACGCGGCCCGTCAGTAACCATGGGAGGTCTGGCGGGTGGGACCAAGTTAACTCCCCCAGGCAATTTCTCTATTCCGGCCCTCGTGCAGTTGCCAGGGGACGAGAGGAGGGTTATGTCGTTAGTCGATTCAGGGGCAGAGGGAAATTTCGTATCGGCCCGGCTCGTGGGGGACCTGGGTATTCCCACTTCTAAATTGTTCCCCAACAACGTGTTACTGCCATATCCAGCAGCGAGGTTGTGATGGTCGCCGAATGCACGTGGCCGGTTGCCATCCTCTTGTCCGGGAATCATCGGGAGGAACTAACGTTCCTAGTTCTCCCAGATTCATCTTCCCCGATGATTCTTGGTTATCCATGGCTCCGGAGGCACAGCCCCATGATAAACTGGAGGCGGAATTCCATCTCCTCCTGGAGCCCGTTTTGTCTGGCCAGTTGTTTAAGTTCAGAATGTGTTCCATCCCTCCCGGTCTCTTCTCCTCCGGTCAAGCCGCCGGATCTCAGCCTGGTCCCCCGGGTTTATCATGATTTAGGGAAGGTCTTCAGCAAGTCAAGAGCACTGTCTCCGCCACCTCATCGCTCTTACAACTGTGCTGTGGACCTCGTCCCGGGGGCGAAGCTGCCATCCAGCCGGCTCTAAAATATTTCAGGGCTGGGAAGGGAGGCCATGGAGAAGTATATTAAACAGTCGCTGAACGCCAGCCTCATTCGGCCATCTTCGGCTCCTCTCAGGACCGGGTTCTTCTTTGTCGGCAAGAAGGATGGCTCGCTGTGCCCGTGTATAGATTACCTTGAGCTCAACGCCATAACAGTTAAGGACAAATATCCCCTGCCCTTGATGAATTCCATGTTTGAGCTCCTTCAGCACTCACAGGTGTTTACCAAATTAGACTTATGCAATGCATGCCATCTCAATTACATTCGTGATGGGGACGAGTGGAAGACAGCGTTTAAAACACACTTGGGGCAGTTCGGGTATTTGGTGATGCCGTTTGGGGTCACCAGTGCCCTCGCTGTCTTCCAACGGTTAATTAATGACGTCCTCCGTGATATGCTCTATCAATCTGTGTTCGTCTATTTGGATGACATTTTGATATTCTCCCGCTCACCAGAGGAACATGAGGTCCACATTCAGGCCATTTTACAACGGCTCTTGGAGAACCAGCTCTACATTAAGGCCGAGAAGTGCGAGTTCTCCACAACATCTACTTCCTTCTTGGGCTCAATAGTAGCTGAGGGGAGACTGGTTGCCGACCCGGCCAAGGTGAGGGTAGTGCTCGATTGGCCGACACCCCACTCCCGCAGGGAGCTTCAACGCTTCCTCGGGTTTGCGAACTTTTACTGCAGGTTCATTAGGAACTATAGTGGGGTCGCACTGCCCTTAACACAGCTGACCTCCATTAAGGTTCCTTTTCAGTAGACCGAGGCAGCAGAGCAGGCCTTTTCTAAATTAAAGGGCCTGTTCACTGACACACCAATCTTGGCCCAGGTTGACACGCAGCTCCAGTTCGTCCTTGAGGTGGATGCTTCTGATTCGGGGGTGGGCGCTGTCCTCTCGCAGTGCACATCCTCTGACCAGAAGCTCCATCCGTGCGCATATTTCTCTCGTTGGCTCATGCCGGCCGAGAGGAATTACGACGTAGGGGACAGAGAACTGCTTGCCATCAAATTGGCATTAGAGGAATGGAGACATTGGCTAAAGGGGGCTATGCACCCCATTGTCGTGTGGACCGATCACAAGAACCTTGAGTACTTGCGGTCGGCCCGCCAACTTAATGCCAGGCAGTCCCGCTGGGCTTTATTTTTCCAGCGGTTTAATTTTGCTATCACTTACTGGCCTGGCTCTCAGAATACTAAACCGGACGCACTATCGCACCAGTTTGATTCCGAGGAGGTAGCTCCCCCTTCCCCTAACCAACCCATTCTTCCCTCTTCGTGCGTCCTTGGTGCCCTTACGTGGGATATCGAGCGGAGGGTCCGTCAGGTCAGGAGCCTGTGCCGGCAGGGTGCCACCCGGATCGCCTGTACATCCCCACTGCTCTCCCCAGTGACGCCATCCACTGGGGTCACACCAGTCGCCTTGTTTGTCATCCTGGAATCACCCGTACTATCGATCTGGTTCGGCGGGGGTTCTGATGGCCCATGCTGCGGTGGGACATGCAGAAGTACGTGTGGGCCTGTCAGACCTGTATCCGGGGCAAGTCCGATTCCTCCCCCCCATCTGGACTCCTCCATCCCTTCCCCATTCCATGGTCCCATATCGCCATAGACTTCGTCACTGGACTTCCTCCCTTCCGTGGCAAAAGTGTCATTCTAACCATCGTTGACCGTTTCTCCAAGGCTGTCCATCTGGTGGCGCTCCCCAAACTTCCCTCGGCCTTGGAGACAGCCACCCTGCTGACGGATCACGTTATTTGACTCCATGGCATCCCAGTGGATATCGTGTCTGACCGGGGGCCGCAGTTTACATCTCAAGTCTGGAAGGCCTTCTGCCGCACCTTGGGAACCACGGTGAGCCTGTCCTCTGGGAACCACCCACAGAGCAACGGGCAGGCAGAGCTCGCCAGTCAGTCCTTGGAGGACACCTTGTGGTGCGTGGCAGCTGAGCACCCTTCATCGTGGAGTTCCCATCTGACCTGGGTGGAGTATTCCATGAACACAGCTGTTTCCTCGGCTACGGGCTCACTCCCTTCGAGGCATCATTGGGGCACACACACCCACTACTGCCAATGGCCGAGAGGGAGGTCACAGTTCCTTCGGTGGGGATGCATGCTCGCCTCTGCAGGCGCATCTGGAGGTCCACACGTGCCGCTCTTACCTGCTCTGTGGAGCGCAACCAGGCGGCGACGGATAAACATCAGACACCCGCACCCAAGTACGCAGTGGGTCAGCAGGTCTGGTTGGCAGCCAGTCAGGTGCCCTTGAAGACTACATCCAAGAAGCTGTCTCCGTGCTTTATCGGGCCCTTCCCGATCTCCAGAATTGTCAACGACGCCTCGGTTCGACTGAGCCTCCCATCCGTGCTCCGTGGGAACCTGACCTTCCATGTCTCCCACATCAAGCCCCTCTCAGTCAGTCCTCTGTTTGTCCAGCCTTCCTAAAGAAGAGCCTACTCGCCAGAAATGGTTGGAGTTTATTATCGTCATGAAATGGGCGGCAGCTCAAGAAGGAGAGGGGGAGCCTCAGAGATCGAGGCATCTTACTTCTGGGTTGGAAAAGTAGCTCGTGAAAATAACTCATATTTCATAAGAAATTCATTCTCCAGTGTACCAAAGGTAATATACTATCACATACTGTACATGCATATAGTTTACTCTGAAATGCTTAAAATAGCATGATATAGGCCCTTTAATAAAACATTCAAACGTGTTTACTGTTTGATTGTTTCTTTGTTGCTGCACCTTGCACGGGGGCTGAATATTCTAATCCTAATCAGTCATGACAATCTCGTGAATGGGATGTTCAGTCTTGCGCATGCTCAGATTGTGGACAGGCCGCGCAAAGAACTGAATTTTATGGTTTCTTCACCAGTGGGCAATCTATATAAGTTTATATGAGTATTTCTTTTTGACTTGCAAAGTGATCAAGCCTCTTAGTGACATAGGTAGAGCACCGGACTCTGGTGTAAGAAGAGGTGCATTCCAGCCCCCGACCAACAGTGATCTGTGTGGAGTTTGCATGTTCTCCCCGTGTCTACGTGGATTTACTCCGGGATTTCTCCGGTTTCCTCCCACATGCCAAAGACATGCAGGTGAGTTTAACTGGCATCAAACTGGGAATTTTAAATTGTCCTTAGGTGTGACTGTGAGAGTGAATGGTTGTCTGTCTCTCTGTGTTGGCCCTGCGATGGACTGGCGATCTGTCCAGGGTGTACCATGCCTCTCGCTGAAAGATGCTGGGATAGGCTTCAGCCCCCACCCCCACCCACCCCCCGCGACCAAAAAAGGATTAAGCGGAAAAAGATGGATGGATGGATAGGCAAAAGTCCATCAGACTGTTAATATAATTAAAAGGCTGAAGAGGAGACTGCCTCAGCCATGACAGAAGTGGACATGGAGGGTCCAGAGGGTCCACTAAACTGTATGGACAATGTGTGCCAGCATCAATATATGACTGTGGTGTATGAAGATGGAGGATCAGGTTCAGGTTCAGGTTACTTTATTTGTACCCGTAGGTAGATTTGTTTTGCAGTCTGGTAACATCCATATTTACAAACCACAATTACATTCAACATAAACACAGGCACACAGGCACACATGAAGCTGACTATAAACATGATAAAAATACTCAAGGCTCCATCAATCAGGTTATAAAGACAAAGACATGGGAGAAAAACCAGAGATAAGAGAGAAGGGTCATATTAAAAAGTTAAAGACTAGTCAAAGAGGTTAAAAACTCAAAGGTCTAAAGCCCAATAAAAGATTTAGAACCCAAATAAGAATCCTACAAAAATAAGTAAATATAAAATGGAGTTAATAAATAGGTAACTAAATTATGTGTAATATATTGTTACAACTTGTTCAACTCTTTGACAGCAGCAGGAACAAAGCTATTTTTGTAGTGCTGGGTTTTACTTTTTGGGACAGCAAACCTCCGTCTTGAGGGAAGAAGCTGAAAGTGGCAGTGCAAAGGGTGGGAGTCATTTAAAATGGAGGTAGCCATCCTCTGTACTTGTCTGGTGTACAGGGATGTCAGGCTCAGCTGTGACTCACCAAGCAAACGACTGGACCATCTAACTACCTGATCCAAGGATTTCCTCTGTTTCAGTTTTATCTGACCAAACCATGACACTAAAGAAAATGATAAAACAGATTCAATAAAAGCCCGATAAAACATTGTCATTATGGTTCGGTCAGTTTGGAAGCGTGCAAGTTTCCTAAAACAATGCAAATGTTGCTGACCCTTTTTGCATACCCTTTCACAGTTCTCTTCAAAGTTTAAATTACTATCAATAATTGTCCCAAGATATTTATAGGATTGTACACATTCAGTGGTCTGGCCTTTTAGTACGGTGACTTTGTGCCTGGGAGTTTTCCTCCTAAAGTCAATAATCATATCTTTAGTTTTTGTCGTATTCAGCTGCAGGTAGGAATCCTCACACCAGTGAACAAAATCATCAACTACTGGGCCGTGGCCACTCTCACCATCCTGGAGGAGACTGACAATAACTGAATCATCAGCATACTTTATAATGTGTCTGTTGTCATGTCTGCTCCGACACATGTTTGTGTACAGGATGAAGAGTAGTGGTGACAACACACACCCCTGAGGAGAGCTCGTAGAAGAGCACTTTTGGTCAGTGTACCATTGACTCTTACTCTCTGTGTCCTGTTGGTTAAGAAATCCATCTGCAGCAGAACTGATTTCTGTTCCATCAGAGACTGAACAGGTCAGTGTAGTGGATCAAAATCCAAAATCTGTGCAGCAACTTGACAATGTAAGAAACTGATTTTATTGATCTTAATGGAAGACAAATTACTGCTAAACAGAAATTAATATTTTACCTTTAAGATCACTAAATGTTAGAATTTCACTGCAGTTACCAGCAAAGGATCTGAACAAAATCTATCTCAATAGAAAAAAAAAATCAGAAAATAGATTTGGAGATGAAATATCTGCATGTAAAGATAAAGGGGAAATGCATGTTTGTTCGGGAAATAACAAAGGTGCATTCAAAACTAATTAGCGGTTTGTTTTGTTAAAAGTGATTTTGAGTAATTAGTTATCTGATTCTCTGCCATCACACTTCTGTTTGTGGATGTGGTTCCTCTTAATTTTAAATATTTTGAACAAACCCCTAACATAACCTAGTCAGGAGCAGGTTATGCTCACAGTCTTTGTAACAATAGTTACAAACATACTCTGACGTTTTGGGACTGAAAACTCAGTTACCACAAACTCTGAGTTAACTTTCCTAGGTAAGCCACGAAACCTGATTTCTGGAATCCCCACCCCGCCCCACCAAGACTGTATCCACTACTTGTATGTTTGTGAAGCATTTCTAGGCTCCACACCTGGTGTGACAACGTCAGAACAGCTGTGGAGTATAGCTGGAAAGATCCTGATAATAGAAACTGATGGATTTTTGCTGAATGACTTGTGGATAAAAGAGGGATTAGAGTTGAATACTCCATTTTTTTAAGGTTTAAGGTTTCAAGGAGCTCAGGTAAAACCAGGGCCAAGCCAGTGGAACAGTGGAATCAGGGAACCAGGAAATACAGGACAGGGAAACCCAGGACAGGGGGCCAAGTCAGAGCAGGGAACTAGAGCTTGCAAGAAAGTTGCTTAAAGGGCTGGAAGGCAACTGAACATGTTCACAATCTGCATGTTCAAGCAGGTTATATCGAGGGAGGAGAAATTCTAGATGACTGGGTGAAAAGGAAACCCAACCCCTGACACTCCTGAATCTGCTCATTTGGAGTCATGGTTCTCAGCTGCACCCTTCACAACTGATGAGACACACTTGAGTCTAATAATTAGTGATGGCAGAAATGGAACGATGGAGAGATCGAATCATTTGGAACAATTGATTCAGAAAAAGAATTGATGTTTTGGAACATTTGAAACATCTCCCCACAGCGACATCTGGTGGCCAAATGTTATAATAATACACTGAACCAGTCGAGTGTTTTCGGGTCTTTATCTCAACGTTTCGTGTTTTGTTTGGGTTTCTAGTATTATTTGTCTGAAAATATATATTTTTTCAGTTAGTATTTGTAGGGGGTGCTTGTTTACAAAATAGACATCAGTCACTGTTTTTAGGGGTGCTTGTGTACATTCAGTTCTTTTTGCCTTCCTGTCAAGGAATAACAAAAAGACTGAGTTAAGAGGAATGCTGCCATGCAACTTCATATATTGTAAATATATGTAACTATATGTAAAATATATAACTGTATGTAAATGTACAACAATATGGCTTCTTTTAGTGATCAAATGCATAATTATATTTATTGTAAATAATAATAAAGGTTTATAAATAATAAATGTATACTTGTATGTGTATTAAAAGAACATGAATTCATGCCATAAACATTACGCTGGCCATGGCTTGATTCAGCACTCGGTGTAGCTCATGTATTTTACCTACATATGTATAAACACAATGGGATGCTTGGGATTGCATGTGTGGCTTGACCTCACGTCTAGGATGGGACAATATGTCTGGACCGCCTGTGGATAACAGCAAGAAGACGGAGGTACGGCGATAAGGAGCTGAAAGGACTTCCTGACCTCCTGGGGGCCAGGCGGAGGACTGAAGGACTTGGGGGGAGAGTTACTGTCAATAAGGGGTTTTGACGGTGATATGTGATTCTTCCTTTGATCTTAAATGAGGGGGTTTTGACTCAGCTCATTCTCTTCTGTTCTTGAGAGATAGCTGGGGATGTGAACACGACATTAAAACCTGAATTGAGAAATGATTCAGCCTCGTTATTTCACGCTCCCCACACTCAGTTGTGTTGTGCTAGGAATGCAGTCGTCAGCATGTTTTGCCCGTAGGTGTCTCCACCTAGTTGTTGTATTATTACAAAATGCAAGATGTTGAATACAGTGCAGACATTTAACTTTTTTCCCTCAAGAAGGTCATAGTGATCCCAAACAGCTGACCTGGGACGCTTTCTACCCCCATCCATTTCCAAATAGTGCAAATCCAAAAGCAGCTCAGTCCAAGACACTCAGAGAGGCAAGACTTCACAACCAAACTGCACTTCAGAGGAGCTTTGAAATGTTTCAGGCATGTGGGCTGATGAACCAGCAGCCAGTCAGGCAAGGACACGAGAAATTAGTATTTTACATATAAAGTATTTATGTAATACATAAATTGTGCATAGAATAGGCAATTTAATATTGTGTAATGGCAGCATTTTATTCATTTGAGAAACGGGATAACACAATCACTGCATAAAACAACGGTGAAGTTTGAAAACAGTTGGTGACGTAATGGAACGCGAAATGGAACAGTCACGTGACATCCTCTTTCTGATACAGACCTCGGAACAATGATTTTTATTTATTTATTTCGGATAGATTAAAAGTAAAGATTAAAAAGAAGCAGAATAATATAACAAAGGGGAAAAAATCCAACAAGGTCAAATTAAACAATAACTCCTCTGATTATACAGTTCAACATAAGTTATCTGAAATGGGTGATGGCTGAAGCTGCAGCTTATATTGCGATTCAATTGCTTATATTGATTCAATTCAGAAGTTCCGCCTCGGTTTCGGTACGCACTAAAACACTGTTTTGACTTTGCCATCACTAGTTTTCATATAATAGGCATTTTAATTTTGTGTAATGGAGGTCAGACATCATAGATAAAACTAGAGACACTTTAAATGACTGATTAAACTCATCACCTACACTAACACTAACACTTCCGGTGTTGCAAAATAATAAACCAAAATAATAACTTAATATTTTTGTTTTGACTATAAAACAATAAGAGCAAAATTAAACACAGGTATGTCCCAAAATTTGATAATATATTTTTTTTCTACCTAAGTTTAGAAAAGGACAAAACAAAAATGAGACCAAAAATTTGTTTTTTTCTGATCTGGCGGTTTGGGATAACCCCCGCAACAGACTGGGACAGACAGCTCGCTACTTCTGGTTTTTTCCGCTGCACTACTGTGATGCAATGTGCCATTCATGCATTGTTTCACCACTGTGACGTTAATGTGCCATTCATGCATTGTGTTCATGCATCCTGTCCCTACCGTGTCTCTCAAATGCAAATGCCATACCTACTGCTGTGAATGCCTTTCATGCATTGTCTGTAACTGGGTATAAATACCGCACATATTCTGTAACTCATTCTCTCTTTGACTGCTGCTGCTGACACACACAGCCTGTGTCTCTTTGCTGGAGAGCCTCTCCGGGCTCGCTCATGGAGCGAGCCCCGTGAAGGTGGTATGATTTAATAAACCTACTTAAAACCCTCACGTCGCCTTTATTTTATCATCCGCCTCACTGATTTTATTTTGAAGTGGAATTACAAATGAAGGAACCATGCACGGAATTGTTTTCACTTGCTGAAACAAAAACGACTGTGACGATTCAAAACATAGATATAGAATCTATGTTTCAAAACAATTGGGGGCGGAATGGAACGCGGATATGGAACAGTCACGTGACACCATCCTTCTGATACAGACCTCGGAACAGCGTTTCGAATCACAAGTTCCGCCTAGGTTCCGGTATGTTCCAGAACACTGTTTCGATTTTGCCATCACTACTAATAATTACTCCGATGCTGAGGCAGCAGCGCTGACACACCAGCCTACCTGTGAGTTTCACACATGGCCTCCGCCCGCCAGATGAAGTGTCCACCTTTATAAACACAGACAGCATCTGGGTCGTCACTCAGTAAAGGGAATGCTGAAAATTGCTCATCATTTGGACTGTGGACCAGCACTGCATACATGACTTCTTGTTTGTACAGGTCTGTCCTGTAGATTCTCATGACTGGCAGTTCTCAGCCGCAGAACTGAACATAAGAGAATTTAGTGGAAGATTTAAAGTCAGAGTTGTGGCGGCACAAAAAATAAGCAGCGAACTGAGAGTTTAAAAGAGAGTTTATTATCATACCACCATCACAGAGCTCACCCCAGCACCTTGCAGGCGTGCCAGAGCAAGCTCTCAGGCTCTCGTGAGGAGACACAGAATGCGTGTGTCAGCAGCAGTAGTCAAAGAGAGAATGAACATGAATTTCGGTCAGCTTATATACCCAGTTACAGACAATACATGAAAGGCATGGGACATTTGCATCACAGTGAGAGCAGGAAGCATGAACACAATGCATGAATGGCACATTAACATCACAGTACTGAGCAGGAAAGTGCCAGACGAAGCGAGGCTGCCTGTTGACATTAATACACACATTTCACTGTTATGTTAATTGCTCTAGCTGAGCGTTGTGCTTGTCCCAGTCTGTTGTGGGGGTGCCCCACACACTCCCCCCCAGGGGGCTCAGCGGGAAGCTGAGGCCTCGATAGTCCGGCTTCAGTAGCGAGCAGGGAAAGCTCTGTGCAGGCGGAGGTGGAGGGAGGGGGGTGGGGGTAGCAAGTGCCTGCTCGGGACGGCGAAATTGTCTGGGCCGCGCAAAAATTGCCTGCAGATCCGCGATGTTGAGGGGCTGTCCCGTTGAACGTGCGGAGGTCCGCAGCAGCTGTAAGAAGAAAAATTAGTCACTGACTCCTCTCGCGGTTAAGTCCTGCGAGGATTAATAGCGGCCATGAAGAAAAACAGGAGCGGCGAGGCTGCGTAGCGGCTGCCAGAAAAAAAAACAAAAGCAGAGGGACTTGGCGTGTTGACTTTAGGTGCGGGCGCAACCCTAAAGCCCCCGGGGACCGTAGACTGCTGAATTCCCTTTGTGCGCCATGGCTAAGACCATTAGAAAATCCTGTGAGCGAGCTGCGTGTGTGCCTCAGGTGTGCGAGCAGCCCTGGAGGTTCTGTGTGCAGCGGCAAAGGACAATGGCAGTCTGTGGAGCCGTTATTGTCCCGTGCGTGGTGCGCCGTCCTCGTAACCCCCCGGTGCGTGTGCAGGGGTTCCGTGCGTGGGTGGGCCCGCTGGAGAGGCGAGTCAGGGTCAGGGAGCTTGCTGGAGATCAGCGTAGTCGGCGCCGATAATCATCCCTGTTGTCTGTTGCGTCGTTCGCTCGTGGTGCGTTGGAGCGGTGAAAGGAAGTAGACGATCTTTGTCCCTCGGGCTCGTGCAGATGCGTTGGAGCGGTGAGAGGGAGGAGACGATCTTTGTCACTCGTTCAGTCATGGTGCGTTCAGGTCCACGCGCTGCATTCTCCGTCGGCCCTGGAGGTCGCCGTCGTGGAGAGAGGACAAGGTGGGTGTGCTCTCGTGTGGAGGAGCTGTGAGAGCGGCCGGTCCCAGCGTGGATGTGCAGATCTCAGGCATGCAGATCTCACCATGAAGCTTTCTGCAGCTTTCCCGATCGTGGGTGATCTCCGGAGAGTTTCGCCTGGTGGTGGCTCTGCGTCGAGGTCTCCCTGAAGCAGAAGGGTGGGCAGATCATTTGCGTCAGGCTACTGCGTTCGCTTGTCGTCGGAGCATCACCGCCGGGTGCTGCGTTCGCTGGCAGCGTGTTCTTTTCAGCGTCGGGTCACCAGTGTGGCGGCACAAAAAATAAGCAGCAAACTGGGAGTTTTAAGGGAGTTTATTAAATCATACCGCAATCATAGGAACTCACTCCAGCCCTTGTGCAAGCGGGCTGGAGCGGGTCCTCAGGCTCTCAGCAGCAGTAGTCAAAGAGAGAATGAACATGAATTTCGGTCAGCTTATATACCCAGTTACAGACAATACATGAAAGGCATGGGACATTTGCATCACAGTGAGAGCAGGAAGCATGAACACAATGCATGAATGGCACATTAACATTACAGTACTGAGCAGGAAAGAGCCAGACGAAGCGAGGCTGCCTGTTGACATTAATACACACATTTCACTGTTATGTTAATTGCTCTAGCTGAGCGCTGTGCTTGTCCCAGTCTGTTGTGGGGGTGCCCCACAGAGTAAAGATTCTCTCCAAAGCTGCTGTTTAGGTGTAGTTTTCTCTCACTGCACCGCAGTGTTAATTTCGTTGACTAAAATTATTTTATCACCTAAAGCTAGAAATTAAATTAAAGTTACAATTTTTACGTTTCTATTGACACCTAATTTTAGTTGAGATTTAGTTGTATTTAGTCTTAGTCTTATAGTCCTACTTTTATTTTAGTCTGTTCATTATCAGTGGTTTTAGTCTAGTTTTAGTTGACAAAAATTTAGTCAACAAAATTAACACTGTGGCACAGGAATGGACCAAGTCCCAGCAGACAAAAACATTCCTCACCAATGAGGACAAATGTCCCCACACTTACCCCCTACCAAGAAACTCTAATGGTGCGTTCAGACCAAAAAGAAAGCAAAATGTTTAACCCACAACACCGTATAAAAAAAAATCTATCAAACAATCAAAATACATGCAATTCACTGTGGGCAACAGAAATGCGTCCCACTTTTGCAAAATCAGTTCCTCCTACAGTTTTGTTCCAATTGTTTTGAAATTTGACATAACGCACGGCCCAGGAGACACACACGCAGGCTCAGGATAGATTTAACAGCTTTATTAGCAACAGGGAAGTGTATGGCTGCGTGTCTGTGGAATAAGAATGTATTGGTGGTGGCGTCTGCGTCAGGCACGGGGGCAGGAGGCCGTACAGCCGGACAACCCTGTGGGAGAGAGCAGAGGGAGAAGGGTAACGGGCACCACACCAATACAGGGAAATGATGATGATAGCTGGCTTACTTGGTTGTGACAGGTGACTGGCGTCGACAAGGGCGGAGCCCGGGAGACAGCGACCTGCGGTACCTGTGGCAGCAGCGTAGAGCCAACAGCGAGGTGATGAAGTCCGCCGCGGGGGATGTCCACCTGTGCACAGGGGAAAGCTAGAGGAGAGAGGTAAGGGGAGCTTACCCAGGATATCTTTGCTAGCGGGTTTGAGATCTGTAGTAGCAAAGGGGCCGAAGTAGAGAGACGGCTTCAGGCCGAAGCCCATGGCAGAGTGGATTAAATACCTCGCCGCTGACGAGGAGCAGGTGTGCGCGCGGCTGGCGCCGCTGATGAGCGGCGAGTCATAACAGTACTCCCCCCTCTAGCAGCGCCTCCTGGCGATGGTTTTTCCGGGTGCGCTCGATTAAACTCAGAAATGAGTGACCGGTCCAACACCAGCGAGGAAGGCACCCACTGTCTCCACTCAGGTCCATAGCCCTCCCAATCCACCAGGTACTGCAATCCGCGACCCCGGCGTCGGGCGTCCAAGATGTCAGCGACGGTCCAGGCCGGATGGCCACCAATCATCCGGGGAGCGGGGTGCGCCGCAGGTGGAGGGCAGAGGGGGTCAGAGACCACCGGTTTGATCTTGGAGACGTGGAAGGTGGGATGGATGTGGAGGGAGGAGGGAATAGCCACACACACAGCCACCGGGTTGATGATCCTGGTTATGGGATAAGGGCCGATGAACCGTTGAGCCAGCTTTCTCCTCTCACCCTTTAGATTTACGTCCTGTGTGAATACCCAAACTTGCTGTCCCACCTGGTAGGCAGGTGCAGGTCTCCTATGTCGGTCCGCCGTAGACTTATTGCGCTCCGCCGTGCGTAAAAGCGCATTACGCGCCGTGGACCAAAGGGAACGGCACTGCCTCAGATGTGCCTGGACAGAGGGAATAGCCAACTCGCCCTCCTGCACGGGGAACAGGGGTGGATCATAGCCCAAGGATGCTTTAAAGGGCGACATCCCGATGGCCGTAGAGCGAGAGGTGTTGTGGCCGTACTCCACCCAGGCGAGATGAGAACTCCAGGACGTGGGTTTAGATGAAGTTACGCAGCGGAGCGTAGCCTCCAGCTCCTGGTTTGTCCGATCACACTGCCCGTTAGACTGGGGGTGATGGCCGGAGGAGAGGCTTACCTTGGCTCCCAGGGCGTTGCAAAATGACCTCCAGACGTCCGAAGAAAACTGGGGGCCGCGGTCGGAGACCACGTCAACCGGGATTCCATGCAGTCTGACCACGTGCTGGATGAGGAGGTCCGCCGTCTCCAAGGCTGAAGGAAGTCCACGTAGGGGCACGAAGTGGGCAGCCTTGGAAAAACGGTCAACGATGGTCAGAACTGTGTCAAAGTTGTTGGAGACAGGGAGCCCGGTGACGAAGTCCAGAGCGATGTGCGACCAGGGCCTACCAGGGACGGGCAGGGGCTGGAGCAGACCCGCAGGGAGGGCGTTACCTGACTTATTGGCAGCACAGACGGGGCAGGCCCGGACGTAACGGGCGGCATCCTTCCGCAGACCTGGCCACCAAAAGGATCGCTGGAGAAGGTCGATCATCCGCGAAGCTCCAGGATGGCAGGTGAGCTTGGAGGTAGGGAGCCAGTGTATAACGTCCCCCCGGACGGCAGATGGCACGAAGAGCCTCCCCTCCGGTCCGCCGCCAGGGTCCGGTTCCGATTCCTGCACCCTCCGGATCTTGTCTTCTATGTCCCATGTAACAGCCCCCATGACACACGACCTGGGCAAGATGGTATGAGCAACGTCATCTGCGGCCTCCGGGGCAAATTGCCTGGAGAGGGCATCGGGTAGGCCGTTCTTGGAGCCAGGCCTATATGTGATGCTAAACTTAAACCTTGCAAAGAACAGGGACCAACGCGCCTGGCGGGCGTTCAGACGCTTGGCAGATCTCAGGTACTCCAGGTTCTTGTGGTCAGTGAGGACCACAAAAGGCAAGGCTGCCCCCTCCAGCCAGTGACGCCATTCTTGAAGGGTAAAGCTTGATGGCAAGAAGCGCTCTGTCCCCCACGTCATAATTTCGTTCCGCCGGGGACAGGCGCCGAGAGAAGAAGGCGCAGGGTCGCTTGACTCCATTGGCTGGGGACCGCTGGGACAACACCGCCCCCACCCCCGTGTCTGAAGCGTCCACCTCCACAATGCACTGCAGCGCGGGATCGACCTGGCAGAGGACCCGGGAGGAGGAGAACTCCGTCTTCAGCGCCTGGAAGGCCGAAGCGGCCTCTTCAGTCCACCGGAACGGGGTCTTAGGAGAGGTGAGGCGGGTCAGGGGTCCAATGATGGCTCCAAAGTTCGGGACAAAGCGGCGGTAGAAATTGGCGAACCCGATGAACTGCTGAACCTGCGTTCGAGAGGTTGGTGTGGGCCAATCCACCACTGCTTTGATCTTCGCTGGGTCCGGAAGCACCTGGTCATGGGAGATGACGAACCCCAGGAAGGAAGTTGTTTTGGCGTAGAATTCACATTTTTCCGCCTTGACGTACAGACGGTTCTCCAGCAGTCTCTGCAGGACCCGCCTCACTTGGACCCGGTGTTCATCCCTGGACCTGGAGAAGATGAGAGTGTCGTCCAGGTAGACGAATAAGAACAGGCCGATGAAGTCCCGGAGGACGTCATTGATGAGGCGCTGAAAGACGGCTGGAGCGTTGGTCAACCCAAACGGCATCACGAGATATTCAAAATGCCCATTTGGGGTTCGGAAGGCGGTTTTCCACTCATCTCCCTCCCGGATCCGGACGAGGTGTTAAGCGCTGCGGAGATCCAGCTTAGTAAACCAGGTCGCCCCCTGGAGGGAGTGGAAGGCAGTGTCCATAAGGGGCAGGGTGTACCGGTCCTTCTCCGTGATATCGTTGAGAGCCCGATAAGTCGATACAAGGACGAAGAGAACCGTTCCTTCTTTCCAACGAAGAAGAACCCTGCACCTACTGGAGAGGAGGACGGTCGGATGATCCCAGCACTGAGCGACTCCTTTAAGTAGCTGTTCATTGCCTCCTTCTCTGGCGCTGTCAGACTGTAGAGGCGTCCTGAGGGTAAGGGCGCCCCCTGGCGGATGTTAATGGTGCAGTCGTAGGGCCGGTGAGGAGGTAGAGACATCGCCTTGGATTTACTGAAAACGGCACCCAGGTCGTGGAACTCTGAGGGCACCGGGGTGAGATCCGGGGGCGCGGTGTCCTGAGCTGTGGGAGGCGAGGACGGGGCGCAGGCCACGGATTGGAGGCAGGTACCCATGCAGAAAGTGCTCCACGCTGAACACTTCCCCAGTCTTCAGTCCAAGGCGGGGTTTGTGGAAGCGGAGCCAGGGATAACCGAGGATGACAGGTGCTTACTGAGGTGGGCAGGACGTAAAAGGAGATATCCTCCCGATGGTTTCCAGAGATGATCACCGGACAAGGGGATGTTTGGTGAGTTACCTTTCCCAGGGAAACTCGGGAGAGATTAACCAGGGCGAGAGAGTATCGAGGGGGGTGACAGTGGATGCCCAGTCGGGTTGCCAGGCTTTGTGAAATAAAAGCTACCCTCCGTGCCTGAATCCACCAGTTGCATGTGTGAGATGCCCAGTGAGGTTGTGACAGAAGCGGATGGGCAGTGTCAAATGTGTGAGGGGATTTAACCGATTAGCGTCCGCGAGGCCCCTACAGTGACTCGCGGACCACCTCGTTTGGCTTCTCCCGGACAACTCTCCAACGTGTGCTGGCTACCTCCGCAATACATGCAGAGGCCCAGGTAACGACGGCGCTGTTTCTCCGCCAGGGGGAGCTTTGTCCAGCCCGTCACCATTGGTTCCGACTCCTCGGAGACCTCCGGCGGCGGTAACGCCAGGTGGCGAGCTTGGGGCAGACGTGCAGAGGCACCCCGCGAACGAGAAGACTGCTTCCGCTCGGAGGTTCGCTCGCGCAGCCTGTTATCCAAGCTGATGGTGAGAGAAATCAGCTCCGCCAGCGTCTCCGGGGTATACCGTCCAGCCAGCTCATCCCTCAGACCGGAGTTTAGACTGCAGAGGAAGATGCCGCAGAGCGCGCGCTCTTCCCAGCCAACTTCCTCCGCGGTAACCCGGAAGTCGATCGCGTATTCGGCCGCCGATCGGCTCCCCTGTTGGAGTCTGAGAAGAAGGTCGACCTGGACACTGTCCAAACGCGAATGATCGAACACTTCCAGAAATTGTCGCACGAACTGGCCATAGGTGAGGGTAGCGTAGCTGGGCTTCACCATAATGGTGTAAGCCCAGGTAAGCGCACAACCCTCAAGGAGATTTCCTATATAGCCAATTCTGCTATGGTCTGAGGGAAAATCTCCGGGAACGCGAAGAAACACGGACTCACACTGCATAATAAAACCCCGAGCTCCACCCAGCTTACCGCCGAAGCGAGCCAGAGTGGGGATGGGTGTGAGCCATGTTGGCGTACCCGGAGCAGGCTGGACGGCCACCAGAGCCGCAGGAGCCACGCCACCCGGACGAGCCGAGGGGAACGGCTGCTGGGGGTCCAAGCAGTCTAATCGGTTAGTGATGTTAATTAATTGATTTAATATCACCTGTTGCTGATAGGCTGTTGAATCCACCCGAGCCTCGAGGGTGGAAAGACGGCGTGCGAGCCCGCTGTCTGCCGAGCCGCTCTGCTGAAGCCATACTGACATAACGCACGGCCCAGGAGACACACACGCAGGCTCAGGATAGATTTAACAGCTTTATTAGCAAAAGGGAAGTGTATGGCTGTGTGTCTGTGGAATAACTAACTAACTAACTACTAACTAACTAACCTGCACTTATATAGCGCTTTTCCAATAAGAAAAGCGCTAATACACCAATACATTCCAATAAGAATGTATTGGTGGTGGCGTCTGCGTCAGGCACGGGGGCAGGAGGCCGTACAGCCAGACAACCCTGTGGGAGAGAGCAGAAGGAGAAGGGTAACGGGCACCACACCAATACAGGGAAATGATGATGATAGCTGGCTTACTTGGATGTGACAGGTGACTGGCGTCGACAAGGGCGGAGCCCGGGAGACAGCGACCTGCGGTACCTGTGGCAGCAGCGTAGAGCCAACGGCGAGGTGATGAAGTCCGCCGCCGGGGATGACCACCTGTGCACAGGAGAAAGCTAGAGGAGAGAGGTAAGGGGAGCTTACCCAGGATATCTTTGCTAGCGGGTTTGAGATCCGTAGTAGCAAAGGGGCCGAAGTAGAGAGACGGCTTCAGGCCGAAGCCCAGGGCAGAGTGGATTAAATACCTCACCGCTGACGAAGAGCAGGTGTGCGCGCGGCTGGCGCCGCTGATGAGCGGCGAGTCATAACAAAATTTGGTGTCAGGGTTTGATGTGCACTGATGATGTGCATGTTGCAGTCTGGCTCTGATTGGATGATTTTTGTGAGATTTTTGGGGCAAAACATCAAGTGTCAAGGTTGGCATACCATTTGTATTATTCCTACTAAAGCTCTCTAGGGTCACCAAAATTGCGACACAGGCTCATCTTGGGATCTTGACATACAATTACACCAAAAGCAGACTTACGTCGGCCCAATGTTGGCAAGTTTACATTCAGAATATGTCTGATAGAGGTTGTTTTCTCATTGGCAAGACATTGGCTAGACGTTGGCCTAATGCCAACGTCTAGCCAACCTCTACTAACCTTGGCCCTGTGGGATGAGAAGTTAAAATCTACATTCAACAGCTTCTTTGCCCGGTTTCAGCACACCTCCCCCACAAACCCGCCCCCCCCCCCCACAGGTGCACAAGATGAGGAGGCAACTGAGAGCAGTGAACCCATGTACAGCTGCTGGCCCAGACGACAGCCCAGGAGCGGTGATCAAAGCATGCGCAGACCAGCTGGCAGAGATCCTCACTAAGCTTTTCAACCTCTCCCTGATGTACACCACCATCCTCTCCTGCCTCAAGGCCTTCACCATCATCCCCATCCCCAAAAAGTCCCCATTTGACAGCCTGAATGACTACAGACCCATAGCACTCATATCTGTAGTCATGAAGTGTTTCGAGCAACTGGTGTCCCAGCACATCAGGGACTGTCTTCCCCCCTCCTTCGACCCATACCAGTTTGCCTACAGGGAGAACCGGTCTACAGAAGATGCCATTGCCACCAGTCGCCACAGAGTGCTGAGCCACCTGGAGAACCCAAGGAGCTATGTGAGGATGCTCTTTGTGGACAACAGCTCAGCTTTCAACACCATCATCCCAGACGTCCTGATCAATAAACTGCACCTCCTCCAAATCCCCCCCACCTGCTCCTGGATAAAAAACTTTCACACCAACTGCCAACAAACAGTCAGACTTGGCCCCCACCACTCCTCCACACTGTCTTCCAGCACTGGGTCTCCCCAGGGCTGTGTGCTAAGCCCTCTACTGTACTCCCTGTACACCTTTGACTGTATTCGTACCCACCCAACCACCGTCATCATGACGTAAGCGGACGGCACCACCTTGGTCGGGCTCATCACTGATGACGATGAGAAGGCATGCTGGACGGAGGTACAGAATCTGTTGCTGTGGTGCCAAGCAAACAACCTGAAACTGAACGTCCAAAACAAACCCAAAAAATTCATACTGGACTTCAGGAAGAACAGACAGGACGCCCCCACCTCCTCATTATGGTGACCGCATGGAAACCGCCCCCGCCTTCAGGTTCCTGGGCACCCACATCAACTCTGACCTCTTCTGGACTGTCAACACCAAGGCCCTGGTGAAGAAAGCCCAGCAGTGGCTGCACTTCCTCCGTGTCCTGAGGAAGAACAACCTGGACCAGGAGTTGCTGCTGGCCTTCTACCACTGCTCAGTGGACAGCATGCTTACCTACTACCTGGGTGTGTGGTACACCAGCTCCACGGCCGAGAACAGGAAGGCTATGCAGAGTGTCATCACCACTGCTCAAAAAATTATCGGCGGCCCTCTGCCCTCCCTGGAAGACATCTCCAGATCCTCTTGTCTCAGAAAGATCAAGGCCATCACAGGAGAGCCCTCACGTCCCGCCCACCACCTGTTTGACCTGCTTCCCTCTGGACCAGGGGTGTCCAACCATGTGCCATGGAGAGCCAAGACCCTGCAGGTTTTACCTCCAACCAGTGTCTTCAACAGCAGATTTCAGTGAACTTCTTCCCACTGATTGCTGATAAGTGAAAACACCTGCTGAAGAGACTGGGTAGAAGAGGAAACCTGCAGGGTCTTGGCTCTCCATGGCACATGGTTGGACACCCCTGCTCTGGACGATGGTTCAGATCAATCAGGTCCCACACCTCCAGACTGACAAACAGTTTCTTCCCCTGGGCCATCCAAACTGCAAACAGTTAGAGGCACCATCCCCTCCAGCTGAACGCTCACATGCACAGAACTGAGGACCTTTTTCATTGTCACCATAACACACCTGTCTTTGCACTTCACACTTTCATGTATATTGACATATCCATGAAACCACTGCCGTACCTATGCATATTTTCCATAATCCTTGGGTCATTTTATTCAATCGTGTGTTCAGTTGTGTGTACATAGTTCCACCTGCGAAGCCACTGCCATACCTGTATATTTCCATAATCCTGGGCTATTTTTATTTTCAGTTGTGGGTATAATTGTGTGTTCGATAACTGTGTTTTATCGAATCCTTCTCTCTTTATTGCGCAGTAGCCTGGTGGAACGCCCACAATTTCATTGTACTGTACAATGACAATAAAGCCTCTTCTATTCTTCTGTTCTATTTGTAAAGTTTAACATGAGTTCGTGTTCATACCTGCTGACTGTAGGCCTTCAGAACCTCCTCCAGACGGAAGGTGAAGCGGTACGATCCTAGTCTGGACTTCTCACTGAAGGCCGGCGAAGTGGCAAACTTCCACAGGAAGTTCTCCTGCACCGCAGCCTGCTGCTCAGTCCAGTCCGGGAATTCCTTTTCCAGTAGCCTCATCTCCGCTGACTGTATCTCTTCTTTTCCAACAACTAGAGTCCACCACACCAGAGGGGCACAGCAGTTTCTGAATGGATATTTAAATCCCCCATCCCTCCAAATCCCTGTTTACATGTGTTGTGTTTCACATGAGAAACATGAAACTCTGGTCTGGGGAACTTTGGAAGTGTTTTACAGATGTACTTATCTGGCCAACCTTTACTTTGAATTTCTTTTCTCAAATCAGCCAATTTCAGATGTTCGCCCTGTAAACCCTCTCCTGTTTTGTTCTATCTGCATGATCTGGTGTGGTCTGAGAAGTCAAAGCTCTAAAATCAGTGGGTGGTCCTCTGACCTTCGTATCCTATGTGGACAATGGTTCTATTCTTTATGTTAATGACTTAGAAAAACTACTGGAATTCCATCCATCCATCTTCTACCACTTTTCCGGAGGTCCGGGTCGCGGAGGCAGCAGTTCAAGCAGAGAAGCCCAGGCTTCCCTCTCCCCAGCCACCTGCTCCAGCTCTTCAGAGGGGATACCAAGGCGTTCCCAGACTAGCTGGGAGACATAGTCTCTCCACCGAGTCCTGGGTCTGCCCCGGGGTCTCCTCCCAGTGGGACGTGCCTGAAACACCTCAAGTGGGAGGCGTCCAGGAGGCATCCTAATCAGATGCCCATACCACCTCAACTGACTCCTTTCAATGTGGAGGAGCAGCGGTTCTACTCTGAGCCTCTCCCGGATGACTGAGTTCCTCACCCTATCTCTGAGGGTGAGTCCAGCAATCCTACGGAGAAAGCTCATTTCAGCCGCTTGTATCCGCGATCTCGTTCTTTCGGTCATTACCCAAAGCTCGTGACCATAGGTGAGAGTAGGAACGTAGATTGACTGGATCCCCCTCATGGATCGTCACCTTATCGTGGTGGGGGGGTTTGCGTGCCCCAGTGATCCCAGGAGCTATGTTGTCCGGGGCAATTTGCCTCTGATAGGGTCTCCCAAGACAAACTGGTCCTGGGTGAAGGGCCAGACGAAGAACGATCCAACAGACTCTCATGATAAATTGTATATCAAGGATTCAGTGTACCCCGCCCGGTATGGGGTTACCGGGGCCCCACCCTGGAGCCAGGCCTGGGGGAGGGGCTCGAAGGCTAGCGTCTGGTGGCCGGGTTTCCACCCATGGGACCCGGCCGGGCTCAGCCCGAAGGAGTTACATGGGTCCGCCCTCCAGTAGGTTCACCACCTGCAGGAGGGATCATGGAAGGCCGGTGCTATGTGGATTAGGTGGCAGTCAAAGGCGGAGACCTTGGCGGACTGATCCCAAGCTTTCTAAACTACTGGAATTCCTTGAGAAAAGTGTTATTATTCTCTGTAGCCTCACACTGACCTCTCCAACAATCAAAAGCCTGAATGGTTTGTCTTTCAATCACTTAAGACGTTTAATTTCATAACTGTTTGAGATTAAAATGTTGCTAACACACAACTCTGGGAAGGGAAAAAATGGTAGGAAATGTGGCTTATATTAATCATATAATCCATACCTACATATGTATAGACATATTAGAATGTTTAGTGATTACATATGTGGAATGACCTCACGCCTATGAACAGGACAAGAGGTCTCAACCGCCAGCGAGGATCAAAGAGCAGACAGAGTCGCAGCGGTGGAGACCGGATCGATCTCCCTGACCACCCAGGATCAGGTGGAGGAGACGGAGGACAATGGAGGGGGGATTATGTTAATGCGGGATGTCAGCTTTGATATGCAATGTCTTTTGTTGAGTGTGGGTATAAGTATGAAGGTCTGACTGCGTTCGACCTCTTATTCTGCTTCTGCACCGAGATGAGACATGTTAGGGAGGTGAAGCTGATATTAAACTTTGATTTATAAAGTCACATCGCTTTTTCATTTCTAACTCCCTACAGGAAATGAGATTTTCTGGTCAACTATCTTCAAAGACCAGCACACAGCAGGAGTTACTGAGCGATGTTGGAGGTAAAATCAGAAACATGTGGGGGCTGTAACTGGATGTGCCGTCCGGACACTTGACATCAGTGAGAGACTCAGCCTGAGGATGGAAAAAAAAAAAACAATTATAAACACGTTGTTAACATGTATGTGGAATAATATGTAACTCAACACCAGTACAAAACTCACTGGTCACGGATGAAGAAAAAGAGTAGAAAACAGCAGACACCACATTGAAGTTCCTGAAGATGTTCTTGTCATTGTCAAGCAGGTGGGGACATTTAGTAGTGACACTTCCTTGTTATGTAATTCATGTTGATTATAAAACGTATTATTGTGTGATATGGGTGGTGGCTCCACCTTTCCGGTTCCGCCGCCACCCTGGGTATAAAGGGCTGATGCAGAAGAGACACGCACAGACACACACACAGATTTTCTTGAATTATGTATAGGGTGATGTACGTGGCGGTAATGCACCTGTAAGCTGGTTGCCAACCGCCAATCAGATCTAAAAGAAGAAGAGGACAAGGTCTCTTGAGGAGCAACGAAGCCCACAGCACTGCTGTCACACGGATAGAGGAAGAAACAGGCAACGGATTAGACAAATCCTTTTTCTTGCCATGGTCAAATTTATCAGTCATTAAGTTTGGTTTTTGCCACCACAAGGTCCAAGTCAGCTTTCCATTTTTTTGCTGCCTCCAACCATTTTTGTGCTACAGTCAGCCCATACCTGCCTTCCTTGCGTCTGCTGCCATCTGCTGTTCGTATTATATCACGTACTGTAGAAGATGCCTTACAAACGAGACTGAGTTTATTTCTCAGGAAAGCTTTATTGGAAGTCACATCTTCTATCATCAAAGTTCTCAGCAGAAAAAGAGACAGAACCAACTTTCCTCACAGCTTTTATAACCCAGAGATACTAAACCCCCACATCAAGTATCTCACACCTTCACCCCACAGAAGTTCAGTAAACACATGAACCCACAGTCACATATAGCCTCCGAGACTTGCTGGTGCCTCTGTTCCCTTCTCCACCTCGGGGCTCCTGTTGGGACATTGTCTCTGACCTCCGTCTTCCCCCAGCACCCACCTCCTAGCCGAGGTCCCTGCTGGGGCATTGTTCCTTTGGACGTTTGATCTGTAGGGTCTGCACCGTCATGCCTACTGGATGCATGTGGGGGAGAATGCGTACCATACAAGCATGCCATATATGCGCCTTAAATATGCACCATAGTACAAGAGTTTCACAGTCGTCCACACTCAGTCTCCCAGTAAAGCCAAACTTTTCCATCCATTTCCCTAAGTACAGTGTACTGTCCTTACCTTACTAAAAAGCGACTACAGTATTTTGGGGGAGTCGATATTGACAAATCAAATTTTATTATTCCCAAATCAAAAAATGAGGAGTTTGAACATTACTTAGAGAATCAAAATTGGGAGCAGCTCATGTCAATATATGAAGTAGATGATTGTTGTAATTTTATAACTGCAACAATCACAAAGTCTATAGAAAAATTTACAAAGCAAATTAAAAGTAGACAACAGAAGATTAGCCTACCATGGTTAAATAATGAAATAAGAAAACTTATGAAGAGGCGAGACTATGCAATGAAAACATCATTAACCTCTAAACTACAAAATGATCACCTTGTGTACAAAAGTTTAAGAAATAAAGTGGTACATGAGCTGCGAAAATCAAAAGTATCTTATTACAATAAACTGATAGATCATGCAAAGGGTAACAACAGTTCCCTATGGAGGCATTTATATAACTTAACTAATAAAAAAAACGATCAGAAGGGGGTAAAGGAACTTAGAATCAATGGCAAGACCGTCAGTGACAAGGCTACTTTGGCAAATGAATTTAATTCATACTTTGTGGGCTCTGTGGAAGACTTAACAAAAATTTTTGTGCTGCCAAATGTGCTCAACAACACAAATTCCATACTTCCAACAGATTCTTTTCACATCGATGAGGTAAATGAGGAGTTAATTGCTGGTATTGTTAAAACACTGTCAAACTCAAAAACTAATGATATCTACAATATGAGCACCTCCTTTCTCAAAATGCACAGCAAAATATTAATCAAACCACTGACTCATCTCATTAATCTCTCCATTAGGTCTAGTATATTTCCATCTGGCTGGAAAAAAGCTGTCGTCATACCAGTTCATAAATCAGGCAGTAAAGACGATATATGCAATTACCGCCCAATCTCTATTTTACCAGTCCTGTCTAAGGTTCTTGAAAAAGTTGTAGCTACACAGCTGATAGACTACTTACAAGACAGTTAACTTCTTCATCCACATCAATTTGGTTTTAGACCAGGATACTCAACAGAAACAGCAAATTGTTGCCTTATTGAAAACGTCAAACAGTCCTTGGACAGGGGTAATGTGGTAGGAGCTGTTTTTCTAGATCTCAAAAAGGCTTTCGATACTGTAAACCACAGTTTGCTTTTATCCAAAATGGTATCTTTTAACTTCTCCCCAGATACATTAGAATGGTTTGCATCTTATCTCCAGAATAGAGAACAGTGTGTAAAAGTTCACCAGGATAAATCCTCATTTTTAAACAACCGCATGGGTATCCCACAAGGGTCCATTCTTGGTCCTTTACTTTTCAGCATTTTTATTAATGACTTGCCGTTACACTGCTCAGCTGCAACATGCCAACTTTATGCAGATGATGCAGTTATTTACACAGCTGCCAAGACTCCAGCACAGGCTGCAGATGTACTGTCTACAAGTATGGTTGATGTCCAAGAGTGGCTCCTCCAGAACCATCTATTGCTGAACCTTCAGAAAACAGTCTCAATGTGCTTTTCAATCAAAAATTGTAACCTGCAACGTTTTAAAGTTAATATACATGATCATGACATCAGTTTAGCTACAGAATTCAAATACCTTGGCATTGTACTAGATCCTCAACTCAAATTTAATCTTCATATAAAGAAAATTTCAAAAACAGTAAAAGAAAATCTGAACTGCTTTAAATTAATTAGATATTACATACCTTACGAAGCAGCTGTACTGTATATGCATTCTATGGTTTTTTCTCATATATCATACTGTTTGACAGTCTGGGCTCAAGCAGCCCCTTCCACAATAAGACATATAGGTTCATTATATAATCAAACCCTAAAAATCTTGGACAAAAAGCCCATTAGGTGGCATCACTGTAATGTTTTAAAAAAATACAACCTATTGAGTTTTGAGAGTTTCATTGACCTCTGTTTTCTGAAATTAACATTCAAAGAGTTGAGAGACTGCTCCTTGCTCATCTCCGCCCCCTGGTGGAACCAGCGATGGATCCACTCCAGTTCGCCTACCAGCATGGCATTGGGGTGGAGGATGCGGTGATCTTCCTCCTTCACCGTTCTCTGTCCCACCTGGAGAAGCCCGGGAATATGGTGAGGATCATGTTCTTTGACTTCTCCAGTGCTTTCAACACCATCCAACCGATGATCCTGAAGGACAAGCTGCTGCGCGCAGGGGTGGACCAGCACCTGTCATCATGGATCCTGGACTACCTCACGAACCGGCCTCAGTTTGTGAGAACCCGGGACTGTGTTTCCGACACGATCATCAGTAGCACGGGGGCCCCCCCAGGGAACGGTGCTGGCTCCCTTCCTGTTCACTCTTTATACTGCGGACTTCTCACACAACACAACACATTGCCATCTACAGAAGTTCTCTGATGACTCTGCGATCGTTGGTCTCATCTCCAGCGGAGATGAAGCTGAGTACAGAGGGCTTATCCAGGACTTTGTGGACTGGTGCCATCGGAACTGCCTCCAGATCAACGCGAGGAAAACTAAGGAGCTGGTGGTGGACTGCCGCAGGCATGGGCAGCCCCTCACAGCACCAGTAAATATACAGGGAACAGACATCGAGATGGTGACATCCTATAAGTACCTGGGTATTCATCTGAACAATAAACTAGACTGGTCACACAATACTGACGCACTCTACAAGAAGGGACAGCGCAGGCTGTTCCTGCTGAGGAGACTCAGGTCTTTTGGTGTACAAGGGGCGCTGCTGAAGTCATTCTATGACACGGTGGTGGCATCAGCCATCACTTTTGGAGTGGTCTGCTGGGGCAGTGGCATTACTGCAGCCGATAGGAAGAGACTGAACAAACTGATTAAGAAAGCTAGCTCTGTCCTGGGGCAACGCCTTGATCCGATGGAGGAGATAGGAGAGAGAAGGACGGTGGCTAAACTGTCATCTCTGCTGGAGTCCGAGTTCCACCCTATGCAGGACATACTGGATGCACTGAGGAGCTCATTTAGCAGCAGACTACATCATCCAGGTGCACAACCGAGAGGTTTCGTAGGTCCTTCCTACCAACGGCTGTCAGACTGTACAACCTAAGCAGGGCTGCTCGCAGAGATAGCAAAAGACGTAACAAACTAATAGTTTTTTGAATGCAAAAGATGCAATAGACTTACACAATGGTCCTCTCCAGCATACAACTAGGAACATACCGGTCGCTATGGAGGGTGAGAATATGTATGGGCACATAATCATACCATGTAGGATAACTAAATAGACGGTTATGCTGTTTCATCCCACCTAGCAACAATGCTCTGCACTGTGTGTGTTTATATATTTACATATTTATTCCATCTAGCTACAATGCTCAGCACTGGGTGTGTTTATATTTATATATCTATATATTTATTCCATCTAGCTACAATGCTCCGCACTGTGTTTTTTATATATCTACTATTATTCCATCTAGCTACATTGCTCCGCACTGTGTGTGTTTATATACTTGCATATTTATTCCACCTAGCTGCAATGCTCCGTACTGTGGGTGTTTATATATTTACATATTTATTCCATCCAGCTACAATGCTCTGCACTGTGTGTCTGTGTGTGTGTGTATATATATATTTTATAGTAATATGTACATATGTATATTAGCTGCTCTTGCTTGCTTGTTTTTTTTTTTTGTTTGTTTTTTTTTCTTGCCTTCTGATTGTTGCTCTGAGTGTTGCTATCCCTGTGCTGTTGCAATCCTGGAATTTCCCCGTTGTGGGACTAATAAAGGCTTATCTTATCTTATCTTATCTTAAATGTTTCCATAAATCAGCACCCGAGCCACTTGCTGGTTTCGTCCAAAGACAGGACAGCAGCAGAGCCACCAGGAATTCTGTTAACAATAACTGTAAAATATTCCACCGCAGAACCACATTTGGACAAACAGCTTTCTCTATAAAGGGCAGTCACATCTGGAACACAATGCCAAATGTAATTAAAATAGATAAGAAAAAGACTCGGAATCGAGCCGCTGTTGCAAAAGGCAGCCGACTCGTGTGGCGCCGGGAGAGAAATGATAATAAATAAATACTAACGGACTTTAAAACATTCACTAAAAAGGTTAAAAACTGGCTGAAAAATAAACAAGAATGTACTCATGTATGAATTGATTGTCTGCAAAGTGATAGTGAATGAAGGGAAGGAATGAATGTGTTTGTTTATAGTGAGTGACGAAGGGAGGAAGGCCTGAAATAGGCAAATGTGAGTCAGGTTGTTATATTTGTGTATTTATAATATTTATAATATTTATAATTGTGTATTTATAATTCTTTTTGCATTTTGCATGTCCTTTTTGGAGGACAAGCTGCAACAGAGCGACATCAGCGGGGTCTGGAGAAACCTCAAAACCATCTCGGGGCTCCAGAATACCTCCCCCCAGGCCACAGGGGGCAGGGAGTGGGCGAACAACCTGAATCTGTTTTTCAATAGATTTGACCAACCGCCCTCCCCCCTGACTGCACAACAACCACTGCTGCCTCTAAAGAAATCAAGTCCTGCTGCCCACTCCCCACTCCACCAACACCCCCCCACTCCCAACACACAGCCCCCCATCCTGACCCTGACCAGGACCCAGGTGAGGACGGAGCTGAGGAAGATCAAGGCGAGGAAGGCGCCGGGACCGGACGGCATCAGCGCAAAGCTCCTCAAGTCCTGTGCAGACCAGCTGTGTGGGATTGTGACGTATATCTTCAACATGAGCCTGAAACTGGGGAGGGTACCACAGCTGTGGAAAACATCTTGTGTGGTACCTGTACCAAAAACTTCCCACCCCAAAGACCTGAACAGCTACAGACCGGTGGCCTTGACGTCCCACTTGATGAAGACCCTGGAGAGACTGCTCCTTGCTCACCTCCGCCCCCTGGTGGAACCAGCGATGGATCCACTCCAGTTCGCCTACCAGCATGGCATTGGGGTGGAGGATGCGGTGATCTTCCTCCTTCACCGTTCTCTGTCCCACCTGGAGAAGCCCGGGAATATGGTGAGGATCATGTTCTTTGACTTCTCCAGTGCTTTCAACACCATCCAACCGATGATCCTGAAGGACAAGCTGCTGCGCGCAGGGGTGGACCAGCACCTGTCATCATGGATCCTGGACTACCTCACGAACCGGCCTCAGTTTGTGAGAACCCGGGACTGTGTGTCCGACACGATCATCAGTAGCACGGGGGCCCCCCCAGGGAACGGTGCTGGCTCCCTTCCTGTTCACTCTTTATACTGCGGACTTCTCACACAACACAACACACTGCCATCTACAGAAGTTCTCTGATGACTCTGCGATCGTTGGCCTCATCTCCAATGGAGATGAAGCTGAGTACAGAGGGCTTATCCAGGACTTCGTGGACTGGTGCCATCGGAACTGCCTCCAGATCAACGCGAGGAAAACTAAGGAGCTGGTGGTGGACTGCCGCAGGCATGGGCAGCCCCTCACAGTACCAGTAAATATACAGGGAACAGACATCGAGATGGTGACATCCTATAAGTACCTGGGTATTCATCTGAACAATAAACTAGACTGGTCACACAATACTGATGCACTCTACAAGAAGGGACAGCGCAGGCTGTTCCTGCTGAGGAGACTCAGGTCTTTTGGTGTACAAGGGGCGCTGCTGAAGTCATTCTATGACACGGTGGTGGCATCAGCCATCACTTTTGGAGTGGTCTGCTGGGGCAGTGGCATTACTGCAGCCGATAGGAAGAGACTGAACAAACTGATTAAGAAAGCTAGCTCTGTCCTGGGGCAGCGCCTTGATCCGATGGAGGAGATAGGAGAGAGAAGGACGGTGGCTAAACTGTCATCTCTGCTGGAGTCCGAGTTCCACCCTATGCAGGACATACTGGATGCACTGAGGAGCTCATTTAGCAGCAGACTACATCATCCCAGGTGCACAACCGAGAGGTTTCGTAGGTCCTTCCTACCAACGGCTGTCAGACTGTACAACCTAAGCAGGGCTGCTCGCAGAGATAGCAAAAAGACGTAACAAACTAATAGTTTTTTGAATGCAAAAGATGCAATAGACTTACACAATGGTCCTCTCCAGCATACAACTAGGAACATACCGGTCGCTATGGAGGGTGAGAATATGTATGGGCACATAATCATACCATGTAGGATAACTAAATAGACGGTTATGCTGTTTCATCCCACCTAGCAACAATGCTCTGCACTGTGTGTGTTTATATATTTACATATTTATTCCATCTAGCTACAATGCTCAGCACTGGGTGTGTTTATATTTATATATCTATATATTTATTCCATCTAGCTACAATGCTCCGCACTGTGTTTTTATATATCTACATATTATTCCATCTAGCTACATTGCTCCGCACTGTGTGTGTTTATATACTTGCATATTTATTCCACCTAGCTGCAATGCTCCGTACTGTGGGTGTTTATATATTTACATATTTATTCCATCCAGCTACAATGCTCTGCACTGTGTGTCCTGTGTGTGTGTGTATATATATATTTTATAGTAATATGTACATATGTATATTAGCTGCTCTTGCTTGCTTGTTTTTTTTTTTTGTTTGTTTTTTTTTTCTTGCCTTCTGATTGTTGCTCTGAGTGTTGCTATCCCTGTGCTGTTGCAATCCTGGAATTTCCCCGTTGTGGGACTAATAAAGGCTTATCTTATCTTATCTTATCTTAAATGTTTCCATAAATCAGCACCCGAGCCACTTGCTGGTTTCGTCCAAAGACAGGACAGCAGCAGAGCCACCAGGAATTCTGTTAACAATAACTGTAAAATATTCCACCGCAGAACCACATTTGGACAAACAGCTTTCTCTATAAAGGGCAGTCACATCTGGAACACAATGCCAAATGTAATTAAAATAAGATAAGAAAAAGACTCGGAATCGAGCCGCTGTTGCAAAAGGCAGCCGACTCGTGTGGCGCCGGGAGAGAAATGATAATAAATAAATAATAACGGACTTTAAAACATTCACTAAAAAGGTTAAAAACTGGCTGAAAAATAAACAAGAATGTACTCATGTATGAATTGATTGTCTGCAAAGTGATAGTGAATGAAGGGAAGGAATGAATGTGTTTGTTTATAGTGAGTGACGAAGGGAGGAAGGCCTGAAATAGGCAAATGTGAGTCAGGTTGTTATATTTGTGTATTTATAATATTTATAATATTTATAATTGTGTATTTATAATTCTTTTTGCATTTTGCATGTCCTTTTTGGAGGACAAGCTGCAACAGAGCGACATCAGCGGGGTCTGGAGAAACCTCAAAACCATCTCGGGGCTCCAGAATACCTCCCCCCAGGCCACAGGGGGCAGGGAGTGGGCGAACAACCTGAATCTGTTTTTCAATAGATTTGACCAACCGCCCTCCCCCCTGACTGCACAACAACCACTGCTGCCTCTAAAGAAATCAAGTCCTGCTGCCCACTCCCCACTCCACCAACACCCCCCCACTCCCAACACACAGCCCCCCATCCTGACCCTGACCAGGACCCAGGTGAGGACGGAGCTGAGGAAGATCAAGGCGAGGAAGGCGCCGGGACCGCACGGCATCAGCGCAAAGCTCCTCAAGTCCTGTGCAGACCAGCTGTGTGGGATTGTGACGTATATCTTCAACATGAGCCTGAAACTGGGGAGGGTACCACAGCTGTGGAAAACATCTTGTGTGGTACCTGTACCAAAAACTTCCCACCCCAAAGACCTGAACAGCTACAGACCGGTGGCCTTGACGTCCCACTTGATGAAGACCCTGGAGAGACTGCTCCTTGCTCACCTCCGCCCCCTGGTGGAACCAGCGATGGATCCACTCCAGTTCGCCTACCAGCATGGCATTGGGGTGGAGGATGCGGTGATCTTCCTCCTTCACCGTTCTCTGTCCCACCTGGAGAAGCCCGGGAATATGGTGAGGATCATGTTCTTTGACTTCTCCAGTGCTTTCAACACCATCCAACCGATGATCCTGAAGGACAAGCTGCTGCGCGCAGGGGTGGACCAGCACCTGTCATCATGGATCCTGGACTACCTCACGAACCGGCCTCAGTTTGTGAGAACCCGGGACTGTGTGTCCGACACGATCATCAGTAGCACGGGGGCCCCCCAGGGAACGGTGCTGGCTCCCTTCCTGTTCACTCTTTATACTGCGGACTTCTCACACAACACAACACACTGCCATCTACAGAAGTTCTCTGATGACTCTGCGATCGTTGGCCTCATCTCCAATGGAGATGAAGCTGAGTACAGAGGGCTTATCCAGGACTTCGTGGACTGGTGCCATCGGAACTGCCTCCAGATCAACGCGAGGAAAACTAAGGAGCTGGTGGTGGACTGCCGCAGGCATGGGCAGCCCCTCACAGTACCAGTAAATATACAGGGAACAGACATCGAGATGGTGACATCCTATAAGTACCTGGGTATTCATCTGAACAATAAACTAGACTGGTCACACAATACTGATGCACTCTACAAGAAGGGACAGCGCAGGCTGTTCCTGCTGAGGAGACTCAGGTCTTTTGGTGTACAAGGGGCGCTGCTGAAGTCATTCTATGACACGGTGGTGGCATCAGCCATCACTTTTGGAGTGGTCTGCTGGGGCAGTGGCATTACTGCAGCCGATAGGAAGAGACTGAACAAACTGATTAAGAAAGCTAGCTCTGTCCTGGGGCAGCGCCTTGATCCGATGGAGGAGATAGGAGAGAGAAGGACGGTGGCTAAACTGTCATCTCTGCTGGAGTCCGAGTTCCACCCTATGCAGGACATACTGGATGCACTGAGGAGCTCATTTAGCAGCAGACTACATCATCCCAGGTGCACAACCGAGAGGTTTCGTAGGTCCTTCCTACCAACGGCTGTCAGACTGTACAACCTAAGCAGGGCTGCTCGCAGAGATAGCAAAAAGACGTAACAAACTAATAGTTTTTTGAATGCAAAAGATGCAATAGACTTACACAATGGTCCTCTCCAGCATACAACTAGGAACATACCGGTCGCTATGGAGGGTGAGAATATGTATGGGCACATAATCATACCATGTAGGATAACTAAATAGACGGTTATGCTGTTTCATCCCACCTAGCAACAATGCTCTGCACTGTGTGTGTTTATATATTTACATATTTATTCCATCTAGCTACAATGCTCAGCACTGGGTGTGTTTATATTTATATATCTATATATTTATTCCATCTAGCTACAATGCTCCGCACTGTGTTTTTATATATCTACATATTATTCCATCTAGCTACATTGCTCCGCACTGTGTGTGTTTATATACTTGCATATTTATTCCACCTAGCTGCAATGCTCCGTACTGTGGGTGTTTATATATTTACATATTTATTCCATCCAGCTACAATGCTCTGCACTGTGTGTCTGTGTGTGTGTGTATATATATATTTTATAGTAATATGTACATATGTATATTAGCTGCTCTTGCTTGCTTGTTTTTTTTTTTTGTTTGTTTTTTTTTTCTTGCCTTCTGATTGTTGCTCTGAGTGTTGCTATCCCTGTGCTGTTGCAATCCTGGAATTTCCCCGTTGTGGGACTAATAAAGGCTTATCTTATCTTATCTTATCTTAAATGTTTCCATAAATCAGCACCCGAGCCACTTGCTGGTTTCGTCCAAAGACAGGACAGCAGCAGAGCCACCAGGAATTCTGTTAACAATAACTGTAAAATATTCCACCGCAGAACCACATTTGGACAAACAGCTTTCTCTATAAAGGGCAGTCACATCTGGAACACAATGCCAAATGTAATTAAAATAAGATAAGAAAAAGACTCGGAATCGAGCCGCTGTTGCAAAAGGCAGCCGACTCGTGTGGCGCCGGGAGAGAAATGATAATAAATAAATAATAACGGACTTTAAAACATTCACTAAAAAGGTTAAAAACTGGCTGAAAAATAAACAAGAATGTACTCATGTATGAATTGATTGTCTGCAAAGTGATAGTGAATGAAGGGAAGGAATGAATGTGTTTGTTTATAGTGAGTGACGAAGGGAGGAAGGCCTGAAATAGGCAAATGTGAGTCAGGTTGTTATATTTGTGTATTTATAATATTTATAATATTTATAATTGTGTATTTATAATTCTTTTTGCATTTTGCATGTCCTTTTTGGAGGACAAGCTGCAACAGAGCGACATCAGCGGGGTCTGGAGAAACCTCAAAACCATCTCGGGGCTCCAGAATACCTCCCCCCAGGCCACAGGGGGCAGGGAGTGGGCGAACAACCTGAATCTGTTTTTCAATAGATTTGACCAACCGCCCTCCCCCCTGACTGCACAACAACCACTGCTGCCTCTAAAGAAATCAAGTCCTGCTGCCCACTCCCCACTCCACCAACACCCCCCCACTCCCAACACACAGCCCCCCATCCTGACCCTGACCAGGACCCAGGTGAGGACGGAGCTGAGGAAGATCAAGGCGAGGAAGGCGCCGGGACCGGACGGCATCAGCGCAAAGCTCCTCAAGTCCTGTGCAGACCAGCTGTGTGGGATTGTGACGTATATCTTCAACATGAGCCTGAAACTGGGGAGGGTACCACAGCTGTGGAAAACATCTTGTGTGGTACCTGTACCAAAAACTTCCCACCCCAAAGACCTGAACAGCTACAGACCGGTGGCCTTGACGTCCCACTTGATGAAGACCCTGGAGAGACTGCTCCTTGCTCACCTCCGCCCCCTGGTGGAACCAGCGATGGATCCACTCCAGTTCGCCTACCAGCATGGCATTGGGGTGGAGGATGCGGTGATCTTCCTCCTTCACCGTTCTCTGTCCCACCTGGAGAAGCCCGGGAATATGGTGAGGATCATGTTCTTTGACTTCTCCAGTGCTTTCAACACCATCCAACCGATGATCCTGAAGGACAAGCTGCTGCGCGCAGGGGTGGACCAGCACCTGTCATCATGGATCCTGGACTACCTCACGAACCGGCCTCAGTTTGTGAGAACCCGGGACTGTGTGTCCGACACGATCATCAGTAGCACGGGGGCCCCCCCAGGGAACGGTGCTGGCTCCCTTCCTGTTCACTCTTTATACTGCGGACTTCTCACACAACACAACACACTGCCATCTACAGAAGTTCTCTGATGACTCTGCGATCGTTGGCCTCATCTCCAATGGAGATGAAGCTGAGTACAGAGGGCTTATCCAGGACTTCGTGGACTGGTGCCATCGGAACTGCCTCCAGATCAACGCGAGGAAAACTAAGGAGCTGGTGGTGGACTGCCGCAGGCATGGGCAGCCCCTCACAGTACCAGTAAATATACAGGGAACAGACATCGAGATGGTGACATCCTATAAGTACCTGGGTATTCATCTGAACAATAAACTAGACTGGTCACACAATACTGATGCACTCTACAAGAAGGGACAGCGCAGGCTGTTCCTGCTGAGGAGACTCAGGTCTTTTGGTGTACAAGGGGCGCTGCTGAAGTCATTCTATGACACGGTGGTGGCATCAGCCATCACTTTTGGAGTGGTCTGCTGGGGCAGTGGCATTACTGCAGCCGATAGGAAGAGACTGAACAAACTGATTAAGAAAGCTAGCTCTGTCCTGGGGCAGCGCCTTGATCCGATGGAGGAGATAGGAGAGAGAAGGACGGTGGCTAAACTGTCATCTCTGCTGGAGTCCGAGTTCCACCCTATGCAGGACATACTGAATGCACTGAGGAGCTCATTTAGCAGCAGACTACATCATCCCAGGTGCACAACCGAGAGGTTTCGTAGGTCCTTCCTACCAACGGCTGTCAGACTGTACAACCTAAGCAGGGCTGCTCGCAGAGATAGCAAAAAGACGTAACAAACTAATAGTTTTTTGAATGCAAAAGATGCAATAGACTTACACAATGGTCCCCTCCGGCATACAACTAGGAACATACCGGTCGCTATGGAGGGTGAGAATATGTATGGGCACATAATCATACCATGTAGGATAACTAAGTAGACGGTTATGCTGTTTCATTCCATCTAGCAACAATGCTCTGCACTGTGTGTGTTTATATATTTGCATATTTATTCCATCTAGCTACAATGCTCAGCACTGGGTGTGTTTATATATTTATATATCTACATATTATTCCATCTAGCTACATTGCTCCGCACTGTGTGTGTTTATATACTTGCATATTTATTCCACCTAGCTGCAATGCTCCGTACTGTGGGTGTTTATATATTTACATATTTATTCCATCTAGCTACAATGCTCTGCACTGTGTGTTCATATATTCATATATTTATTCCATCCAGCTACAATGCTCTGCACTGTGTGTCTGTGTGTGTGTGTATATATATATATTTTATAGTAATACGTACATATGTTTATTAGCTGCTCTTGCTTGCTTGTTTTTTTTCTTGCCTTCTGATTGTTGCTCTGAGTGTTGCTATCCCTGTGCTGTTGCAATCCTGGAATTTCCCCGTTGTGGGACTAATAAAGGCTTATCTTATCTTATCTTATCTTATTGATGTATGTGGTTATTGTGTATTCTTTTTTTTATCTTTTCTTTACTTGATTCTCTTTTCTAAAGCCCATCCAGGGACAAGAGTTGCAAATTAGCTAATAGCCATACACTCTATGTGCAACACATCAGATTGATTGTCATTGATTAATTGTCTATGTTTATTGCACTGTCCCTGTCAAATAAACTAATCTATCTATCTATCTTTACTGTGCATAGACTTACCATCGCCAGATAAAACATAAATCTCATTAAAGTGCTGATGACCCTTTTTTGACATTTTTTAGCATGTTGTGTAAACCCAAAAGTCATTGCCTATGATCAATATAATATTTACAACAGCGCCTGCATAAACTAGTTATCATCAAAAAACCGCAGATGCTGACTGGACTGTGGTGCCGCCCACCGAATTAAGGGCGGCACCCCAATGATGTAGTCAACAGAACGGACTCTGGTGTTGTTAACTATAATGACAGCAGCTTTGTAGCTCACAGTTTCTCTGGTTTCTTGTTTTAATTTTATGGCTTTGCCTTCATGTTGTGTCTCAGGCTTAGATAAACACAGGACCACATCACATGCTTCAGCTCCAACTGTCATAAGCCTCCTGGTGCGCTTTTAGGCAGGGGGAGCGCACGGAGGAGGGGAAGGATTAATGGATTTACACAAAGCTTTGACCTACTTTCTGTGATCGCATGCTTACATCTTACTGGTCCGGACACGTCCCCTCTATCATTATCACCAGCTGATTCAAACTCCCGCTGATCATGTTTCCCGGTCCTCACCCAGGTGCTTCTCTTCACACCATCACCAGCAGTGCGTGTACATATTGGCGGCCGTTTGCCAGTCACACAGTGCTGGTCAATAGTATTGTCATCTGTGCTGTTAGTCTGCCAGTATTTTCAGCACTCTCACGACTTGTTAGTCACTCCATGTTCACCATGGTTCTCGTGCGTCCTTGAAGCGATGTCTGCTCTGGGGTGCACCTGTGGCTAACACGTCTCCTCTCATTCATTCTCTGGGCGATGTCTGCCCCCAAACACCATAAGTAAATGTGTTTTTAGTACGTCTTCACTTTTTGGGAATTGTTTGTCGTTCTATATTAAATGTGCTGAGGTGAACCCTACATGTAAATCCTCGTTATTTCATGCACCCTCTCCCTGCCCTGGGTAAGAGCGCACAGAGAGGAAGGATTTACACGCAAATAACGAGGATTCACATGAGGATTTAAGCGCAGGATTCACCACAGCACATACTATATTGAACATAAAAACTGATCCCAAAAGGTGAAGACTTAAAAAAAATACACAGAAACACTAACAGTAGGTGTTTGGGGCTGACATCGCCTAGCGAACATGGAGAGGAGATGTGTTAACCACGGTTGCACCCCAGAGCTGACATCGCTACAGGGGGCGCAACAGAACCACGGCTGTGTGGAGTGGCTAACAATTCGTGATAGTGTTGGTAATATTGGCTGGCTGACAACACGGCAGATGATGCACACAAAACATGAACAGCTGTTTGTCACGGAGTCTGACTCGCTAGGCACAATGCCCGCTTGGCACGGCTCAAACCTACACGGTTTGATGCCCCCAGATTCTTCATTGTCATCCCATTCTTCGGAACTATAATTGTCTGAAGATTGGACAACACAAACTATTTCTAGATTACATGCGCTGGAACCATCGTCAATGTTTTCAACCGCTTTTTCCTCTTATAGCTTTGTATCCTCAATTACTGTGCCATCATCAGTTTTATATCTTAAGTATATCCACTTCCGCCCTGGCCTCTTATACTCCCCGTGACGCCACCACCGGAAAAGTGGAGCATCACCTCCTACTGCACCCAGGGCATTGCCACATTAGTACACCCGACTATATACATAATATTAATATCTAACAGCCCCCCCCCCCCCCGTCCAGAAGAAAATAGCAAGCACCTAATTGGGCCCTCCCAAAATTTACAACCCGACTCACACGCTAAGCATCAAAGTATATAACATACTGTAAATATACAAAGCTATCCATGCACACAACACAGGCCCTGCGGATTATTCCACCATTTCAATCATTATAGTCTTCAAACATAAAAGGGCCACAGAAAAAAATTAATCCTGAAGTAATTATATACATTTCCAAAACACTTCAAGCAATAAACATAAACAATATGTACATTAACCTAATGGCAGTCCCAAATCCCCCACTCAGCACTCCCACCCCACAATATGGCAACTTAAACACACACGGTGCTGAGGGAAATTTACATTTGAATGATTGATTGGTTTGCGTGCCCCAGTGATCCCAGGAGCTATGTTGTCCGGGGCAATTTGCCTCTGATAGGGTCTCCCAAGACAAACTGGTCCTGGGTGAAGGGCCAGATGAAGAACGATCCAACAGACTCTCATGATAAATTGTATATCAAGGATTCAGTGTACCCCGCCCGGTATGGGGTTACCGGGGCCCCACCCTGGAGCCAGGCCTGGGGGAGGGGCTCGAAGGCTAGCGTCTGGTGGCCGGGTTTCCACCCATGGGACCCGGCCGGGCTCAGCCCGAAGGAGTTACATGGGTCCGCCCTCCAGTAGGTTCACCACCTGCAGGAGGGATCATGGAAGTCCGGTGCTATGTGGATTAGGTGGCAGTCAAAGGCGGAGACCTTGGCGGACTGATCCCAAGCTTTCTAAACTGGCTTTTGGTACGTGGAATGTCACCTCTCTGGTGGGGAAGGAGCCTGAGCTGGTGTACGAGATTGAGCGATACCGGCTAGATATAGTTGGCCTCACCTCAACACACAGCTCCGGTTCCGGAACCAGTCTCCTGGAGAGGGGCTGGAGCTTGGCCTTTTCTGGAGTTGCCCCGGGCGAGAGGCGACGAGCAGGGGTAGGTATTCTTGTATCGCCCCACCTTGCTGCCTCTATATTGGAGTTTTCCCCGGTGGACGAAAGGGTTGCTTCCCTGCGCCTTCGGGTTGGGAAACGGGTCCTGACCATCATTTGTGCCTATGCACCAAATGATGTTTCAGAGTACCCACCCTTTTTGGAGTCTGTGACTGGGGTGCTGGAGGGTGCTCCTCCTGGAGACTCCATTGTCCTACTGGGGGACTTCAATGCGCACGTGGGCAACGACAGTGAAACCTGGAGGGGGGTGATTGGGAGGAACGGCCTGCCCGATCTGAACCCGAGTGGTGTTCAGTTATTGGACTTCTGTGCTAACCACAGTCTGTCTATAACGAACACCATGTTCAAGCATAAGGGTGTCCATATGTGCACCTGGCACCAGGACACCCTAGGCCGCAGGTCGATGATCGATTTTGTTATCGTATCATCAGACCTGCGACCGTATGTCTTGGACACCCGAGTAAAGAGAGGTGCAGAGCTGTCAACTGATCACCACCTGGTGGTGAGTTGGATCCGATGGCAGGGGAGGAAGCCATTCAGACCTGGTAGACCCAAACGTATAGTGAGGGTGTGCTGGGAGCGTCTGGCTGAGGCCCCTGTCCGGGAGGTCTTCAACTCCCACCTCCGGAAGAACTTCAACCACATTCCGAGGGAGTCTGGAGACATGGAGTCTGAATGGGCCATGTTCTCCACCTCTGTTGTTGAAGCGGCAGCCCAGAGCTGCGGCCGCAAGGTGGTCGGTGCATCTCGTGATGGCAACCCCCGAACCAAGTGGTGGACACCAGTGGTGAGGGGGGCCATTAAGCTGAAGAAGGAGTCCTATCAAGCTTGGTTGGCTTGTGGGACTCCCGAAGCAGCTGAGGTGTACCGGCAGGCCAAGCGGAGTGCAGCTCGGGTGGTTGCTGAAGCAAAAACCCGGGTATGGGAGGAGTTCGGTGAGGCCATGGAACAAGACTTTCGGTCGGCTTCAAAGAGATTCTGGCAAACTGTTCGGCGGCTCAGGAGGGGAAAGCAGCTCCCCGTCCACACTGTGTATGGTGCGGATGGGACACTGTTGACTTCAACTGGGGATATCGTCGGGCGGTGGAAGGAATACTTCGAGGATCTCCTCAATCCCACTGATACGCCTTCCACAGAGGAAGCAGGGTTTGGGGACGAGGGGGATGACTCGCCTATCACAGGGGCTGAGGTCGCCAAGGTGGTTAAAAATCTCCTTGGTGGCCGGGCCCCGGGGGTGGACGAGATTCGCCCCGAGTACCTCAAGGCCCTGGATGTTGTTGGGTTGTCATGGTTGACACGCCTCTGCAACATTGCGTGGAGGTCGGGGGCAGTGCCTTTGGCATGGCAAACCGGGGTGGTGGTTCCTCTCTTCAAAAAAGGGGACCGGAGGGTGTGCTCCAACTTTAGAGGGATCACACTCCTCAGCCTCCCTGGGAAGGTCTATGCCAAGGTATTGGAGAGGAGAGTCCGGCCGTTGGTCGAACCTCGGATTCAGGAGGAGCAATGTGGTTTTCGTCCTGGCCGTGGCACATCGGACCAGCTCTTTACCCTCTCGAGAATTCTTGAGGGTTCGTGGGAGTTTGCCCAACCAGTTTACATGTGTTTTGTGGACTTGGAGAAGGCATTTGACCGCGTCCCTCGTGGATTTTTGTGGGGGGTGCTTCGGGAGTATGGGGTATCGGGCTTGTTGTTACGAGCTATTCGGTCTCTGTACGACCGTTGTGAGAGTTTAGTTCGCATTGCCAACACTCGGTCGGAGTCATTCCCAGTGAGAGTTGGACTCCGCCAGGGCTGCCCTTTGTCACCGGTCCTGTTCATAATTTTTATGGACAGGATTTCTAGGCGCAGCCAGGGAATGGAGGGTGTCATGCTTGGTGACCACAGGATCTCATCTCTGTTGTTTGCAGATGATGTTGTCCTGTTGGCTTCATCCAGCAATGACCTACAGCTCTTGCTGGGACGGTTTGCCGCTGAGTGTGAAGCGGCTGGGATGAGAATCAGCACCTCCAAGTCCGAGTCCATGGTCCTCAGCCGGAAAAAGGTGGATTGTCCTCTCCGGGTTGGGGACAGGCTCCTGCCCCAAGTGGAGGAGTTTAAGTATCTTGGGGTCTTGTTCACGAGTGAGGGGAAAATGGAGCGAGAGATTGACAGACGGATTGGAGCAGCATCTGCAGTGATGCGGACGTTGTACCGGTCTGTTGTGGTGAAGAGGGAGCTTAGTTCTAAGGCAAAGCTGTCGATTTACCAGTCAATCTACGTTCCTACTCTCACCTATGGTCACGAGCTTTGGGTAATGACCGAAAGAACGAGATCGCGGATACAAGCGGCTGAAATGAGCTTTCTCCGTAGGATTGCTGGACTCACCCTCAGAGATAGGGTGAGGAGCTCAGTCATCCGGGAGAGGCTCAGAGTAGAACCGCTGCTCCTCCACATTGAAAGGAGTCAGTTGAGGTGGTATGGGCATCTGATTAGGATGCCTCCTGGACGCCTCCCACTTGAGGTGTTTCAGGCACGTCCCACTGGGAGGAGACCCCGGGGCAGACCCAGGACTCGGTGGAGAGACTATGTCTCCCAGCTAGTCTGGGAACGCCTTGGTATCCCCTCTGAAGAGCTGGAGCAGGTGGCTGGGGAGAGGGAAGTCTGGGCTTCTCTGCTTGAACTGCTGCCTCCGCGACCCGGACCTCCGGAAAAGCGGTAGACGATGGATGGATGGATGGATGGATGATTGAATCTTTATTTAGGATAAATTAGATTAAAAGATTAAAAGAAAGGAACAGAATAATATAACAAGGGGGGGAAAAAATCCAACAAGGTCAAATTAAACAATAACTCCGCAGATTATACAGTTCAACATAAGTTATCCAAAATGGGTGATGGCTGAAGCCGCAGCTTATATTGCCCACCCATGTTCCATCTAAGAATTCAAAAATAATATAAAATAAAAGTGATTACAAATCAGAACTAGAAAAGCACTCGGAGAGCACAGCCCTCCGCCAAGCACCACAGTTCCCCCCATTCAGTGTTTGTGTGTACGTTTTCAGATTCCTTGACTATGAAAACATATGACTAGCAATTGGATTGACAATGATAGGATTAGTGGTTCAGTAGTTATTGACGAAAATCGTATTTTCCGTAATGGTGGTTTTCTTCTGGACAGTGATGCGGATCACCACCAAAATCTAATCATCTGTAGGATACCCCATTTCTGATAATCTCTGAAAATTTCATGAAAATCCTTTTATAACTTTTTGAGTTATCTTGCTAACAAACAAACAAACAAACAAACAGACAGACAGACAGGCAGACAGACAGACAAACCAACACCAATGAAAACATAATCTCCTTGGCGGAGGTAACAAAGCTAAGGAAAAACGTGACAAAACAAAACGAAGCAACAGCACAACACAAACTGGATATGATAATCCTTATGTGATTTTACATGTTGTTACTTCCGCCAAGGAGGTTATGTGATCATCAGCGTTGGTTTGTTTGTTTGTCTGTCTGTTTGTTTGTTTGTTTGTTTGTTTGTTTGTTAGCAAGATAACTCAAAAAGTTAAGGACGGATTTTCATGAAATTTTCACATAATTGTCAGAAATGGAGTATCCTACAGATGATTACATTTTGGTGGTGATCCGGATCACCGTCTGGATCCAGGAATTTTTTAAAGGATTCTTTTTTTTTTTTTTATTACCTCCGCCAAGGAGGTTATGTGATCAGATAGGGTCCAGCCACCCCCCACCCCCACCCCACCCCCGGCGACCCTAAAGAATTAAGCAGTTGAAGATGCAAAAGAATTGACATTTTCCTCAACTTTTTCTCAATAAATTTGTGACTTTTTTTCTGTTACATTGGTGAATTTTCTCTCAAAAATTAGAAACCTTTTTCTAGTTAATTTTTACCTCCGCCAAGGAGGTTGTTTTCATCGGCGTTGGTTTGTCTGTCTGTCTGTTTGTCTGTCTGTCTGTCTGTCTGTTTGTTTGTTAGCAAGATAACTCAAAAAGTTATGGACGGATTTTCATCAAATTTTCACAGATTGTCAGAAATGGGGTATCCTACAGATGATTATATTTTGGTGGTGATCCGGATCACCGTCCAGAAGAAAACCGCCATTACGCAAAATGCCATTTTCATCAATAACTACTGAACCACTAATCCTATCATTGTGAATCCAATTGCTAATCATATGTTTTCATGGTCAAGGAATCTGAAAATGTACACACAAACACTGTATGGAGGGAACTGTGCCGCTAAACTGCCATTACGGAAAATGCCATTTTCGTCAATAACTACTGAACCACTAATCCTATCATTGTCAATCCAATTGCTAGTCATATGTTTTCATGGTCAAGGTATCTGAAAACGTACACACAAACACTGTATGGGGGGAACTGTGGCGCTTGGCGGAGGTCTGCGCTCTCTGAGTGCTTTTCTAGTTTTGTATATACAGTTAGGTCCAGAAATATTTGGACAGTGACACAAGTTTTGTTATTTTAGCTGTTTACGAAAACATATTCAGGATACAATTACATAATCAATATGGGCTTAAAGTGCAGACTCTCAGCTGTAATTTGAGTGTATTCACATCCAAATTGGAGCAAGGGTTTAGGAATTACAGCTCTTTAATACGTAGCCGCCTCTTTTTCAAGGGACCAAAAGTAATTGGACAATTGACTCAGAAGGCTGCAAAAAAAAAAAATAACAAGGCTGCATGGGCTCTTCCTTTGTTAACCTGTCATCAATTAAGCAGTTAAAAGGTCTGGAGTTGATTCCATGCGTTTGCATTTGGAAGCTGTTGCTGTAAACACACAACATGCGGTCAAAGGAGCTCTCAATGGAGGTGAAACGGACCATCCTGAGGCTGAAAAAAAAAGAAGAAATCCATCAGAGAGATAGCAGAAATGTTAGGAGTGGCCAAATCAACAGTTTGGTACATTCTGAGAAAAAAAGAGTACACTGGTGAGCTTGGGAACTCAAAAAGGCCTGGACGTCCACGGAAGACAACAGTGGTGGATGATCGCAGAATCCCTTCACAACATCCACTCAAGTGAAGAACACTCTCCAGGAAGTAGGTGTATCAGTATCTAAGTCTACCATAAAGAGAAGACTTCATGAGAGTAAATACAAAGGATTCCCCACAAGGTGCAAACCATTAATTAGCCTCAAAAATAGAAAGGCCAGAATTGACTTTGCCAAAAAACACCTGAAGAAGCCAGCCCAGTTCTGGAACAGCATTCTTTGGACAGATGAGACTAAGATCAACCTGTACCAGAATGATGGAAAGAAGAAAGTTTGGAGAAGAATTGGAACAGCTCATGATCCAAAGCACACCACATCTTCTGTAAAACATGGTGGAGGCAGTGTGATGGCATGGGCATGCATGGCTTCCAGTGGCACTGGGTCACTTGTGTTTATTGATGATGTGACAAAAGACAGAAGCAGCCGGATGAATTCTGAATTGTATAGGGATATACTTTCTGCTCAGATTCAGCCAAGTGCAGCAAAGTTGATTGGACAGCACTTCACAGTACAGATGGACAATGATCCAAAACATACTGCAAAAGCAACCCAGGAGTTTTTTAATGCAAAAAAGTGGAATATTCTGCAATGGCCGAGTCAATCACCAGATCTCAACCCAATCGAGCATGCATTTCACTTGCTCAAGATGAAACTTAAGGCAGAAAGACCCACAAACAAGCAGCAACTGAAGACAGCTGCAGTTAAGGCCTGGAAAAGCATCACAAAGGAGGAAACCCAGCGTTTGGTGATGTCCATGGGTTCCAGACTTCAGGCAGTCATTGCCTGCAAAGGATTCTCAACAAAATATTGAAAAGTAACATTTTACTTAGGGTTATGTCTATTTGTCCAATTACTTTTGAGCCCCTGAAATGAGGAGTGTTTGTATAAAAATAGCTACAATTCCTACTTGTTTAATTATATATTTTTGTTCAACCCCTTGAATTAAACCTTAAAGTCTGCATTTCAATTCCGTTGTAGTTGTTTCATTTCAAATCCAGTGTGGTGGCATGCAGCCCAAATCATGAAGATTGTGTCACTGTCCAAATGTTTCTGGGCCTAACTGTATGTTTGGAGTATTTCTTCCTTTAGTTTTTGTTTAAATTGTCCAAGCATTGTACATGATTTTAATTCAGGTCCAAAAGCGTTCCACAGTCTGACTCCTTGTACTGAGACACAGTGTTGCTTGGTGGTCGTTCTCACTGAAGGTATTTGAAATATACATGTTCCTCTGAAATGATATTGTTTCTCCCTTATTTGGAGAAACTTTGGGATATTTGTAGGCAGTGATAGATTCTTCACTTTTAATATTATTACTGTAGTTTTAAAATCAACCAGATCTTTCAACTTGAGAGCTTTTAATTTAAGAAAAAGTAGGTTTGTTGGTTCCCTGTAAGCAGCTTTGTTTATTATTCTAATAGCTCTCTTCTGAAGCATAAAAACTGGATATATGTTTATTTTATACGTATTTCCCCATACTTCAGTACAATATGTCATGTATGGGAGTATTAATGAATGATACAAAGTACAGTATATTGTGTAGGTTGATTCAGCAATTTCACTCTGTGTAGTATTGCGATTGATTTGGATATTTTACCTTTAATATAATTAATATGTGACTTCCAACACACTTTATTATCAATTATTACTCTAAGAAATTTAATTCTGGATACCCTTTCAATCGCTACACCATTTACACTTTTTATGTTAGATACTGAGTTGTTGTGATGGTTATTAAAAATTATAAATTTTGTCTTACTTAAATTGAGCATTAATTTGTTTGAATCAAAGCACAGTTTGAGCTTTCCTAAGTCCTTTCCGAGTGTATCGAAAAGTTGTTCCAAATTGCTTCCACTGCATAATATATTAGTGTCATCTGCAAACAATATTAAATTCATTTTTTTCCGAAACTTTACATATATCATTTATATACATATTGAATAACAATGGGCCTAAACAGATAAAATGGACACTAAAAGATAAGTTTGTTGTGATGTTTGATGTTGTGATTAAATGTATGGTTTGTTATGTATATGTTATTTGTTACATTAGTGTCCTCTTAAATGTCTAACCATGTTTTTTTCTTGTAGATGCATTTTACTGCTTTTTTATATCTTGGCCAGAGGACTACAGATGAAAACTAGCCTTTTGGCTAATTCTGGCTTTTTTAACCATGTGTAATCATGTGTTCTATGAAATTGCATTGTCCCTTTTCAAATAAACTAAACTAAACTAAACTAAAACTGAACCCTGTGGGACTCCGCAAGTAACCTTCAGTAACTGTAAGTTTTTGCTACCAACACATACATACTGATATCTGTTCTTTAAGTAACTACATAACCAGGACAGTGCTACCCCCCTAATACCATAATTTTGTAGTTTCTTTAACAATAATTTATGATCCACTGTATCCCACTTCTGCAAAGCAGAAGTGGGAAGAGCTGCGAAACACCATCCACCGCACAGCCTTGGCTACCTTTGGGAGGAAGACCTCGAAGTCACAGGACTGGTTTGATGCCAAGTTGACCGAGATGACCCCCGTCATTGAAGCCAAGCGCTCAGCACTTGTTGAGTACAAGAAGTACCCAAACGAGAAGAATCTCCAGATTCTCAGGGCTGCGAGAAGCAAAGTTCAGCAGACTGCTCGGTGCTGTGCCAACGAGTACTGGACTCAGTTCAGCCAAGACATTCAAACTGCTGCCATAACAGGGAACATCCGTGGTATGTACAATGGCATCAAGAAAGCACTTGGTCCGGCTCAGAGCAAGACGGCCCCCCTCAAATCCTCCACTGGGGAGATGATCACAGAAAAGAACAAGCAGATGGAGAGGTGGGTGGAACACTACTCCGACCTCTACTCCAGACAGAACACTGTGACACCGTCAGCCCTTGATGCCATCAACTGCCTGCCATCCAAGGACGAACTTGACGCCGAGCCAACCATCGACAAACTCAGCAAGGCCATTGATAGCTTGGCCGCTGGCAAGGCACCCAGCAACAACGGCATACCCCCTGACCTGATCAAGCACTGCAAGACCGCCCTACTGCTGCCATTGCATGACATCCTCTGCCAGTGTTGGAAGGAAGGTGCCGTACCACAGGACATGAGGGACGCCAAGATCATCACCCTCTACAAAAACAAAGGGGAGAGAAGGGACTGCAACAACTACAGGGGCATCTCCCTCCTCAGCATTGTTGGCAAAGTCTACGCACGAGTTGTTCTTGTTCGTCTACAGAAGCTTGCCGAACGTGTCTACCCCGAGTCTCAGTGTGGCTTCCGTGCTGAGCGATCGACGGTAGACATGATATTCTCCATCCGCCAACTCCAGGAGAAATGCAAAGAACAGAACATGCCCCTGTACATCGCCTTCATCGACCTCACCAAAGTGTTCGATCTGGTCAGCAGAGAGGGCCTTTTCAAGATCCTGCAAAAGATAGGATGCCCACCAAAGTTGCAAAGCCTCATCGAATCATTTCACACCAACATGCAGGGGATAGTGCAGCATGATGGCAACGTCTCAGAGCCATTCAACATACGCAGCGGAGTGAAACAAGGCTGTGTGCTTGCGCCAACCCTCTTTGGGATTTTCTTTGCTATGCTCCTGAGGCATGCCTTCAGCACAGCAACAGAGGGAATCTACCTGCACACAAGATCTGATGGCAGGCTTTTCAACCTCGCCCGCCTGAAAGCCAGAACCAAAGTACGCAAGGCTCTAATCAGAGACATGCTGTTCACAGACGACACTGCAGTCGCAACCCACACACAGCAGGAGCTTCAGACCCTGATGGACCGCTTCTTCCAGGCATGCAAGGACTTCGGGCTTACCATCAGCCTGAAGAAGACTAACGTCTTGGCGCAAGGCACGGAAGTACCACTAACCATCACCATCGACGACTACGAGCTGGAGGTCGTGAATCAGTTCACGTACCTGGGGTCCACGATCAGCAACAACCTCTCCCTTGATACAGAGATCAACAAGAGGATTGGAAAATCAGCCTTCACACTCGCTCGCCTCACCACACGAGTGTGGGAGAATCCCAAACTCTCTGTCAAGACAAAGATGGCAGTGTACAACGCCTGCGTCATCAGCACACTGCTCTATGGGAGTGAGACGTGGACAACATACGCCCGGCAGGAAAAGAGACTGAACTCCTTCCACTTGCGCTGCATTCGCCATATCCTGGACATATCCTGGCAGGACAAAGTGCCCAACACAGAAGTTCTGTCCCGCGCCGGCCTTCCCTCCATGTTCACTCTACTCAGGCAACGCAGGCTCCGCTGGCTAGGCCACGTTCACCGTATGGAGGATGGCAGAATCCCCAAAGACGTCCTCTATGGAGAACTGGCAACTGGCAGGAGAGACGTTGGCCGCCCACAGCTGCGCTTTAGAGACGTCTGCAAGAGAGGCATGAAGGCCCTGGATATCAACACAGAGCGCTGGGAGGACCTTGCAACGGACCGCTCCAAATGGAGAGGCACCCTGACCAGACAGCTCAAGGCGGGTGAAGAGAGACTGACTGCTGCAGCAGATGAAAAAAGGACCCGCAGGAAGAACCGCCACAGACCCAGCAGCACGGAGACCACCCACAAGTGCGACCTGTGTGACAGGGACTGCCGTTCGCGCATCGGCCTGTTCAGCCACAGGCAGTGCTGTTCCAGCAGAGTAGACATTTAGGATTCTCTTCCATGGTCATCATAGACCGATGGAGGCCGACGACTTGTCAAATGCTTTTTTAAGATCCAGGAATACCCCAACTGAATACTCTTTTTTTTTCTACAGCAGTTGATATTTTTTCTATAAATTCCATTAGAGCAAATGCAGTTGTCCTCTTGTGTCTGAACCCATATTGCTGCTCACACAATAAATTATTCTTCATTACAAAGTTGTCAATTCTCTCACAGAATATTTTTTCGAGTATCTTTGAAAATTGTGGCAATGGTGAAATAGGCCTGTAGTTTGAAAATTCTTCTCTGTCACCCGTCTTGTATATTGGAATTTGTTATGGCCTGATTCCATACTGATTCCATACTGATTCCATCCACGCTTGGTTTGTCCAGTATTTTCCCTGCTCTTATTTCTGGTTTTGTCATATGGCCTTCCAGGGCTTTTATTTTGACAGAGTCACGGTGGGACTTCCGGTTGTCAAAGCCAAGCCAAGCCGTGACAGCTGTATGTCATTTCATTAATTACATTCTCCTTTCCTTATTGGGTTTGATTTATTATTTAAGGGAGCAGCTGAGGCTCACTCCTCGCTGCGACCTACAACACAGCTTTGTGCACCTCTGTGTACGCGACTGGAGTTCCAAACCCCGGCTCCGGCTTTTCCTGTGATTCTTCTTCATTCCTCGTCAGTGTTATTGTACAGCGTACCTCGTCCCTGTTCATAGTTTATCCTCTTAGTCTATGGTCTTGTGTGTCTTAGTCTGTGTTTGTGTTTTTGCCCCACGTGGCTGTTTATTTTGTCATTTTAGTTCTTTGTTAATAAACATGCAAACTCACTAGTTGGCCTCTAGCATCTCAGTGATGCCCCGCAAGGGATATCCATAACAGAATTACTTTGGCTATTTTCGTTGCATTGGGAAATATACCTGTTTGGAGAGACAGGTTACAGATATACGTCAGTGGCTTTACTAAGCGTTCAATGATAGTTTTGACTAAAAGCATGCCAATACCATCACAATCCGTAGATGTTTTACTTTTAAACGATTTAACGTCTGTGTTCTTTATGAAGATGGAGTCTTTTATAGCCATGTTTTTGCTTATTGTATCACCTGTAGGTGCCGTAATGGGTATTTCTCGTGCCAAATTAAGATAAGATAAGATAAGATAAGCCTTTATTAGTCCCATAATGGGGAAATTCCAGGATTGCAACAGCACAGGGATAGCAACACTCAGAGCAACAATCAGAAGGCAAGAAAAAAAAGCAAGAGCAGCCAATATACATATGTACATATATATATATATATATATATATATATACACACACACACAGACACACAGTGCCACAAAAAATTTATTAAATTCATCTGCAGGTGAGACTGCATTCACACTCTGAGTCTTTTTTTTTTTTTTGAAAGATTGGTTGGATAGCTTGTATTTCTGTTTTTATTTCCAAGAATACTGTTAAGTATTGTCCATGTATTTCTAGTGTTATCTCTGTTTTTCTCCAGTTCTTTACTGTGATAGTCTCTTTTACTACATCTCATTATATATATTAACTTATTTTTGTATGTTTTATACCGCTGCTCCGCTTCTTTTTCCTTTTCTTTAGAAAAGCTTTATATCACAATTTTTTCTTTTTACACACTTTTTGTAATCCTTTGCTTAATCATGGCTTATCAACAAATTTCTGTTTAAGCTTCTTCTTTACTAATGGACAATTTTTTTTTCATAAAGAGTGGTTACAATGTTCATGAATGTATCGTAGGCTTCATTTACATCTGATACATAGACTTTTGTCCAGTCTTGCTTCAGCAGGTCTTCTTTAAAAGAATTGATTGCATTTTGTGATTTGTATCTGAAAGATTTTAAAGTTTTTTTCTGTATTGGCCCCCGTGTGGCCATGGATAAGTGCAAAGACTGGCAGATGATCACTTATGTCATTTATCAATAATTCACTTTCTATTTTCTTATCAATAATATTAACAAACAGGTTGTCAATAAGTGTAGCAGTGTGAACTGCGATTCTACTAGGATGTGTTATTGTGGGATATAGACTCATACTATACATAGAATTCATGAATTCTGTTATTACATTTTGTTGAAATGTATTTAGTAAATCAGTATTGAAGTCTCCACAGAATACAACCATTTTCATATTAGTTATATTATTGTACAGCTCGACTAACTTATCTTTGAACGTCTGAATATCTCAGCGCAAGTTTCCGGCATTCTATATATACAAATTATAATTAGATTTTTTTGTTTTATCTTGGTCAATCTCAATTGTAACACATTCCAGAATCCCTGGTAGTGCAAAGGGCATTCCATTTACAAGTTTACACCTATACAGTTCATCAATGTACAATGCAACGCCACCACCCTTCTTTTTTTTAGCTCTATTAATATAAAGCATCTGATATCTCTCTATTGCCATCAAAGAAGCCTGCTCTTCATTGAAGCAAGTTTCAGAGACTGCGATAGCTGTAAATTTTCTATCTAGCTGTTTTAAATAGTTTTATATTTGTTTTAAATTTATCTGTTTTAAATTTGCTATCCCTGTGCTGTTGCAATCCTGGAATTTCCCCGTTGTGGGACTAATAAAGGCTTATCTTATCTTATCTTATCTTATCTTATATATATATATATATATATATATATATATACTACTCACAAAAATTTAGAGATATTGAGCTTTCAGGTGAAATTTCAGGATGCACCGCAAATGCTGTTCCTACTGAGGAGACTCAGGTCTTTTGGTGTACAAGGGGCGCTCCTGAAGACATTCTACGACACAGTAGTGGCATCAGCCATCACTTTTGGAGTGGTCTGCTGTGGCAGTGGCGTTACAGCAGCCGATAGGAAGAGACTGAACAAACTGATCAAGAAAGCTAGCTCTGTCCTGGGGCAACGCCTTGACCCAGTGGAGAAGATGGGAGAGAGAAGGATGGTGGCTAAACTGTCATCTATGCTGGAGTCCGAATCCCACCCTATGCAGGACATAATGAACGCACTGAGGAGCTTATTTAGCAGCAGACTACATCATCCTAGGTGCGCAACCGAGAGGTTTCGCAGGTCCTTCCAACCTACGGCTATCAGACTGTAAAAGCTAAGCAGGGCTGCTCGCAGAGATAGCAAAAAAACATGACAACCTAATAGTATTGAATGCAAAAGACACAATAGACTTACACAATGGTCCCCTCCGGTATACAACTAGGAAAATACCGGTCGCTACGGAGGGTGACAATATGTATGGGTACATAATCATATCATGTAGGATAACTAAGTAGACAGTTATGCTGTTCATTCCATCTAGCTACAATTCTCCGCACTGTGTGTGTTTATATATTTATATATTTATATGTACATATGTATATTCGCTGCTCTTGTTTTTTTTTTTCTTGTCTTCTGATTGTTGCTCTGAGTGTTGCTATCCCTGTGCTGTTGCAATCCTGGAATTTCCCCATTGTGGGACTAATAAAGGCTTATCTTATCTTATCTTATCTTATCTTATCTTAAATGCACTATAACCTTTACAGGTGAAGTTTATTTGACCTTCTCTAACCTTTTGAATGCACATTTCCAACTGTTCAGTGTTTCAGTACTTTTTGCATAACTTGCTGTTCTCTAACAAGGTGCTTAAAAGTAAAATCCACAACATGTGTTTGATCCATGAATCGACCAATAAATTTTCTGGTTCAATTAGAATCAGTATTTAAACAATCCTCTTCATCATGCTCTTCATATTTTGACATCATGAGACCAAGACAACACCTCACAATTGATCAACAGTACCTCCCCATTGCAAAGCTTCAAACAGAATGTTCTCAGAGGAAAGTGGCCACTGAGCTTAGAGTGTCACAGAGTGTTATCAGCAAGTTGCACCAGAGATACAGAGAGACTGGAAGTCACAGAAAGGCATAGAAGTAGACATCCTTTTGCCACATCCCACACTGATGACCGCTTCATTGGGAACAGTGCCCTGCGGAACCGGATGATGAAGCCACTCAACTTCTGACACATTTAAGGGAGGTGAGAGACACCCAAGTATCACGTCAGACCATTCAAAACCATGTACCTCAGTGTGGTCTGGTGCAAGAATACCTGCAAGGACACCTGACCACACCAAAAGGCACAGGCGTGGGCCCGGGAGCATTTACACTGGACAAGGGGCCAGTGGGCTTCAGTGTTGTTCTCTGATGAAAGTCGATTCACGTTGAGCAGACAAAATGGTCGCCAATGATGTTAGAGACATCAAGGAGAGTGCTATGCATCTGCTTTTGTTGGTGTTAGTCTGGGCAGGTGTGGCTTGTCAATACAGAACTGCCCTACACCTTGTGAATGGTACAGTGACAATCCGGTACTGACATAATGCACGGCTCAGGAGACACACACGCAGGCTCAGGGTAGATTTAATAGCTTTATTGAACAACAAGAGTGTGTGGCTGCGTGTCTGTGGGATAAGAATGTATTGGTGGTGGGCGTCTGCGACAGGCACGGGGGCAGAAAGCCGTTCAGCCGGACAACCCTAAAGGAGGAAGCAGAGGGAGAAGGGTAACGGGCACCACACCAATACAGAAGACTAAGACTGTTTGCTGGCTTACTTGGTTTGGGCAGGTGGCTGGCGTTAACAAGGGCGTAGCCCGGGAGACAGCAACCTGGAGCGCCTTGTAGTAGCAGTGAGGAGGCAGTGGTGAGGAGACGAGGTCCACCGCCGGGGAATCCACCTGTGCACAGGGGAGAAGACTGGGAGAAAGGAGGTAAGGATGCTTACACAGATTTCCTTGCTTGGAGAAGGGGGTTCCTTGCAGCAAGAGATGCCGATGAAAACAGACGGCTTCAGGCCGAGGCCCAGGGCAGAGTGAGTTAAATACCTCGCCGCTGACGAGGCGCAGGTGTGCGCGCAGCTGGCGTCGCTGATGAGCGGCGAGTCGTGACAGTACTCCCCCCTCTAGCAGCGCCTCCTGGCGATGGTTTCTCCGGGTGCGCTCGGTGGAACTCAGCGATGAGGGATGGGTCCAACACAAACGAGGAGCGCACCCATTGTCTCCTTTCAGGTCCATAGCCCTCCCAGTCCACCAAATACTGCAACCCGTGACCCCGGCGCCGGGAGTCCAGGATGGCGGAGACTGTCCAGGCCGGATGGCCACCTATCATCCGGGGCGTGGGCTGCGCTGCAGGTGGAGGGCAGAGGGGGTCAGATACCACCGGTTTGACCTTGGAGACGTGGAAGGTGGGATGGATGCGGAGGGAGGGGGGAATAGCCACATGCACAGCCACCGGGTTGATGATCTGGGTAATGGGAAATGGGCCGATGAATCGTTGTGCCAGCTTTCTCCTCTCACCCTTTAAATTCAAGTCCTGTGTGGACACCCAAACTTGTTGGCCCACCTGGTAGGCTGGGGCAGGTCTCCTGTGCTGGTCCGCCGTGGACTTGTTGCGCTCCGCCGTGCGTAAAAGCGCATTGCGAGCCGTGGACCAAAGGGAGCGGCACCGCCTGAGGTGCGCCTGGACTGAGGGGACAGCCAACTCGCCCTCCTGCGCGGGGAATAGAGGTGGATCATAGCCCAGGAATGCCTTGAAGGGGGACATCCTGGTGACAGAAGAGAGGGAGGTGTTGTGGGCGTACTCCACCCAGGCGAGATGTGTGCTCCAGGACGCGGGCTTAGATGCAGTGACGCAGCGGAGCGCAGCCTCCAACTCCTGATTGGTCCGCTCACACTGCCCGTTGGATTGGGGGTGATGGCCGGAGGAGAGGCTTACTTTGGCTCCCAGGGCATTGCAGAAAGACCTCCAGATGTCCGAAGCGAACTGGGGACCCCGATCGGAGACCACGTCAACCGGTATCCCGTGCAGTCTGACCACGTGCTGGATGAGGAGGTCCGCCGTCTCCAAGGCAAAGGGGAGCCCCCATAGAGGCACAAAGTGGGCGGCCTTGGAGAAACGGTCAACGATGGTCAGGACTGTGTCGAAGTTGTTGGAGACAGGGAGACCGGTGACGAAGTCTAGGGCGACGTGCGACCAGGGCCTACCAGGGGTGGGCAGGGGCTGGAGCAGGCCCGCGGGGGGGAGCGTTGCCTGACTTGCTGGTGGCGCAGACGGGGCAGGCCCGGGCGTAGCGGACGGCGTCCTTCCGCAGTCCCGGCCACCAAAAGGACCGTTGGAGGAGGTCGATCATCCGGGAGGACCCAGGGTGGTAGGTGAGCTTGGAGGTATGGAGCCAGTGGATAACCTCCCCCCGGACAGCAGATGGCATGAAGAGCCTCCCCTCCGGTCCACCGCCAGGGTCCGGTTCCGACTCCTGCGCCTTCCGGATCTTGCTCTCAATGTCCCAGGAGATGGCCCCCACGACGCACAACCTGGGCAGGATGGTGTGGACTGTATCTTCTGACACCTCAGGGGCGAATTGCCTGGAGAGGGCGTCGGGCAGGCCGTTCATGGAGCCGGGCCTGTAGGTGATGTTAAACCTAAACCTTGCGAAGAACAGGGACCAACGCACCCGGCGGGCATTCAGACGCTTGGCAGTTCTCAAATATTCCAAGTTCTTGTGGTCGGTGAGTACCACGAACGGCAAGGCGGCCCCCTCCAGCCAGTGGCGCCACTCCTGAAGCACGAGTTTGATGGCCAATAGTTCTCTGTCCCCCACGTCGTAATTATGTTCCGCCGGGGACAAGCGCCGGGAGAAGAAGGCGCAGGGCCGCTTGGCTCCGTTGGCAGGTGACCGCTGGGACAGCACCGCCCCCACCCCCGTATCCGAAGCGTCCACCTCCACGACGCACTGCAGCACGGGATCGACCTGGCTGAGGACCCGGGAGGAGGAAAACTCCGTTTTCAGCACCTGGAAGGCCACTGCGGCCTCTTCAGTCCACCGGAACGGGACCTTAGGGGAGGTGAGGCGGGTCAGAGGGCCAACGATGGCTCCAAAATTAGGGACGAAGCGGCGGTAGAAATTGGCAAACCCGATGAACTGTTGCACCTGTTTCCTCGAGGTTGGTGTGGGCCAATCTACCACCGCTTTGACCTTCGCTGGGTCCGGGAGCACCTGGTCATGGGAGATGACGAACCCCAGGAAGGAAGTAGTCTTGGCGTAGAACTCACATTTCTCCGCTTTCACATATAGTCGGTTCTCCAGCAGCCTCTGAAGGGCCCACCTCACGTGGACCCGGTGCTCGTCCCTGGATTTGGAGAAGATAAGGATATCGTCCAGGTAGACGAACACGAACAGGCCGATGAAATCCGGGAGGACATCATTTATGAGGCGCTGAAAGACGGCTGGAGCGTTGGTCAGCCCGAATGGCATGACTAGGTATTCAAAGTGGCCGTTAGGGGTACGGAAGGCAGTCTTCCATTCATCTCCCTCCCGGATCCGGACGAGGTGGTACGCGCTGCGGAGATCCAGCTTGGTAAACCAGGTCGCCCCCTGGAGGGAGTGGAAGGCGGTGTCCATCAGGGGCAGGGTGTAACGGTCCTTCTCCGTGATGTCGTTGAGGGCGCGGTAATCAATACAAGGACGAAGAGAGCCATCCTTTTTGCCCACGAAGAAGAACCCTGCGCCTAATGGTGATGATGATGGGCGGATAATCCCAGCACTGAGCGACTCCTTCAAATACGTGTTCATCGCCTCCTTCTCTGGTGCTGACAGACTGTAGAGGCGTCCCGAGGATAGAGGTGCCCCCTGGCGGATGTTAATGGCACAGTCATAGGGCCCGTGTGGAGGAAGAGACATCGCCTTGGACTTGCTGAAGACCGCGCCCAGGTCGTGGAACTCCGAGGGCACCGGTGATCCGGAGGCGCGGCGTCCTTAGCAGTGAGGGGAGAGGACGGGGCGCAGGCAGCGGATTGGAGACAGGTGCCCATGCAAAAGGAGCTCCAGGCAGACACCCTACCGGTCTTCCAGTCCAGGACGGGGCTATGGAGGCGGAGCCATGGGTATCCAAGGATGACAGGTGTAATAGAGGAAGGCAGGACGTAGAAGGTGATGTCCTCCCGGTGGTTCCCCGAGATGATAACCGGGACGGGGGACGTCCAGTGAGTCACTTTTCCCAGGGAGACACGGGAGAGATTGACTAGGGCGAGAGGAGTATCGAGGGGGTGGCAACAGATGCCCAATCGGGTTGCCAGGCTTTGTGATATGAAGCTACCCTCCGTGCCTGAATCTACCAGTGCGTGAGTGAGGTGCCCTGTGGGGATGTGGCAGAAGCGGATGGGCAGCGTCAAATGTGTGAGGGGAGTTAACCGATTAGCGTCCGCGAGGCCCCCTACAGTGACTCGCGGACCTCCCCGTTTGGTTTCTCCGGACAATGCTCCACCGTGTGCTGGCTGCCCCCGCAATACATGCAGAGGCCCAACTCACGGCGGCATTGTTTCTCCGCTAGGGGGAGCTTTGTCCGGCCCATCACCATCGGCTCCGACTCCTCGGAGGACTCCGGCGGCGGTAACGCGAGGGGGCGAGCTTGGGGCAGGTGCGCCGAGGCACCCCGCGAGCGAGAAGAGGACTTCCGCTCCGAGGTGCACTCGCACAGCCTGTTATCCAAGCTAATAGCAAGGGAAGTCAGCTCCGCTAGCGTCTCCGGGATATCCCGACTGGCCAGCTCATCCCTCAGACCAGAGTTAAGACTGCGAAGGAAGATGCCGCAGAGCGAACGCTCTTCCCAGCTGACTTCTTCTGCAGTAACCCAGAAGTCGATCGCGTAATCGGCCGCCGATCGGCTCCCCTGCTGGAGGCTGAGAAGGCGATCGACCTGGACACTCTCCATACGCGAGTGATCGAACACTTCCAGAAAATGTCGCACGAACTGGCCATAGGTGAGGGTGGCGTAGCTGGGCCTCGCCATTACAGCGTAAGCCCAGGTAAGCGCTCGACCCTCCAAGAGGTTACCTATATAGCCAATCCGGCTGTGGTCTGAGGGGAAGTCTCCGGGGACGCGGTGGAACACGGACTCACACTCCATGATAAACCCCCGCGCTCCACCGAGCTTGCCGCTAAAGCGGGCGGGGGTAGGAATGGGTGTGAGTCGTGCCGGCGCACCCGGAGCAGGCTGGACGGCCGCCGGAGCAGCGGAAGCTGCGCCACCCAGATGAACCAGGGGGAACGGTTGTTGGGGGTCCAGGCAGTCTAATCGGTTAGTAATTGTTGTTAATTGATTAAGGATCACTTGTTGTTGGTGGGCTACTAGATCCACCCGAGCCTCGAGGGTGGAAAGACGGCGTGCGAGCCCGCTGTCTGCCGAGTCGCTCTGCTGAAGCCGTACTGACATAACGCATGGCTCAGGAGACACACACGCAGGCTCAGGGTAGATTTAATAGCTTTATTGAACAACAAGAGTGTGTGGCTGCGTGTCTGTGGGATAAGAATGTATTGGTGGTGGGCGTCTGCGACAGGCACGGGGGCAGGAAGCCGTTCAGCCGGACAACCCTAAAGGAGGAAGCAGAGGGAGAAGGGTAACGGGCACCACACCAATACAGAAGACTAAGACTGTTTGCTGGCTTACTTGGTTTGGGCAGGTGGCTGGCGTTAACAAGGGCGTAGCCCGGGAGACAGCAACCTGGAGCGCCTGTAGCAGCAGCGAGGAGGCAGCGGTGAGGAAACGAGGTCCACCGCCGGGGAGTCCACCTGTGCACAGGGGAGAAGACTGGGAGAAAGGAGGTAAGGATGCTTACACAGATTTCCTTGCTTGGAGAAGGGGGTTCCTTGCAGCAAGAGATGCCGATGAAAACAGACGGCTTCAGGCCGAGGCCCAGGGCAGAGTGAGTTAAATACCTCGCCGCTGACGAGGCGCAGGTGTGCGCGCAGCTGGCGCCGCTGATGAGCGGCGAGTCGTGACAGGTACTACCTGAATAACATCATTAATCCAGTCTTTGTGCCCCTGTATGAAAAAGACAGGCCTGATTTCATCTTCATGGACAACAATGCTCCAGCTCATCAAGGTTGCATCATTAGGGAACAGCTGCTGGAGGCTAGGGTAACTCAAATGGAGTGGCCTGCACTTTCTCCAGATCTGAATCCCATAGAAAACCTATGGGATCAGCTGAGTTGCTGTGTAGAGCCTCGTAACCCTTCACCTCACAACCTCAATGACCTGAGGGCCACCCTTCAAGAAGAATGGGTTGCCACGCCTCAGCAGACAATAAGTCGACTTGTGAACAGCATGAGACATTGTCATCAAGCTGTAATTGATGCTCAAGGGCACATGACAAGTGTCATGAGCCAAGTCTGGAGAGCTTGCCAGACTCAGCCTCATGGCTTTTTCTGCTCATTTACTCATCTGTTGCATTTTTGGGTTTATGTATTGTCTACTTGCCATCTTTCTGTTTGTTATGATTTTATTATTTGTACTTATTTATAATTATACTTTGACATGTTATTTTTATTCTTTATAGCTCAGCATGATCCTTTTTACTGTTGACAGCTGTCAGGGATGTGAAGTGTCACATGGGCGTGCCCTGTCAGCTTTCAGTGTGGGTTTGCCTCCCTCTCACTGCCTCAGCTGATCCCAATTGTGTATCATCCCTTTCTCCTGCCCTTTCAGGTACCCACACCTGCTATTTGTTGTGTTAATAGGTTCTTATCCATATTAAAGTGGCTGCGCACGATTGTTTAGTGCAGCACCCTACTACTACTACTATTACCCACTTTCAACTGTCAGCCCCTACACGTATGTCCTTTTGTTTTTGTGCTACATGTACACACGTGGACAAAATTGTTGGTACCCCTCTGTTTATTAACCTCTTGCGCTCCGTTGTACCGCGGATGGGCAAGTCTCTGCATCCTAGTGCGCACGAGGGTGCTCTTATGCGCCCTCGTGCGCTCTCGGACGCATGATCCTGATGGTGGTGATGTAGGTGGTGATGGTGTCCAAGCGCGCACTGAAAATAAAAGCTGCAGACACAGCCGCGAACAGATTAATTCATCTGATTGACCTCTCATTCGACTAATAAGAGCCTTGAATTGGGTTTCTGAAACCTTGAAGAACCAATGAATGAAAACCTAGGAAGGAGGACCCGCCTACTGTGAATGCAGGAGCCAATTGAAGCACAGAAGTTCGGGCTGGGTGAAGAGAGACTTAGAGATGAAAAAACAGATGAAAAAAAGGACGCTGGAAGAACCTGCTAAAGATCCAGCAGCACGGAGAACACCCACAAGTGCGACCTGCACTCATTCCAGCAGAATAGACGTTTAGGATTCTCTTCCGTCATCATAGACCGACGGAGGCTGACGTCAAAGGTCATAAATCATTCGCCAAAACCGCAATAATGGAATTATGTTTTGACCGGGATCCACGAGCGGACCAGCGTCGCGTTCGTCTGACAATGGGGAAGAGAAGTTCACCAGGACAATGTGGCTGTGAAGAGGTAAGGTGTTATAAGCTAAATTATTATTTATACCTGAAAATTGTAATCAAAAAATGACTTTTGACCGATCGGTAAATTACAACTGTACGGCGCACGAAGTACGAAGTGCGTGCGCCGCGATAAACGGTTCATTTGCCGTGTTCGGATCGTATTCCGTCATGTAGCGATGGCCGATGGGCGTCCTCTGTAGCGAGGGGGGGGGGGCAACCCCCCCACACACACACACACAGTAGCGAGGGGGGGGGGAGCCGCGGTGACAGCGTTGCTGTGGAAACATGCCACATCCGAGTGTAATCCGTCATGTAGCGAGGGCCGATCTCCGTCCTTTGTAGCGGGGGTGGGGGGACAACCCCCCCCCCACACACACACACACACAGACACAGCCCTGAATGTGACCTTTCACTAGAGCCCTAAATGAAGCTTCTACATTGAAGCATTCAAAAGTTACAGACGTTTTTCCAAACTGTGCCATTTGGCACAATTTGGCACAGTTCCAAAACGCCTGGGAACAGCCTGAGAACAAAGCTGTGTAATTTATTCACTTTTTGTGGTATTGTTACAAAATTTGGACCTCAGCTGGATAACACTTGGTTCTACATTTCTGTTGCATTTTCCAGCCCGGATCTGAAGCTGTGTGTTATTTGCAAGCATTTGTATCCAAAAAAACACCCAGGCCAAATTTATTTTCTTCAAGTTCATTATGTTTAGATGACTGTAACTCAGTGGCCGGAGCATTTAGAGAGATCATGGTTTTTTTTGCCAAAAAATTCAAAATGTTTTCTTTTAAATGAAGATGCTGCAAAGGGTTGAAGAACAGCTTTCGATTTACTTTGGGCACATTATTTTTTGGCGTTTTTAGGGAAATTAACCGGAGTGCAAGGGGTTAAAGAAAAACCCACAATGGTCACAGAAATAACTTGAATCTGACAAAAGTGATAATAAATAAAAATTCTATGAAAATTAACCAAAGAAAATCAGACAGTGCTTTTGAATTGTGGTTCAATTCAATTATCAATTGAATTATTCAATTCAATAATCAACAGAATTATTTTAAAAAACGAACTCATGAAACAGGCCTGGACAAAAATTATGGTACCCTTAACTTAATATTTTGTTGCACAAGCTTTTGAGGCAATCACTGCAATCAAACAATTTCTGTAACTGTCAATGAGACTTCTCACCTCTCAGCAGGTAGTTTGGCCCACTCCTCATGAGCAAACTGCTCCAGTTGTCTCAGGTTTGAAGGGTGCCTTCTCCAGACGGTATGTTTCAGCTCCTTCCACAGATGTTCAATAGGATTTAGATCAGGGCTCGTAGAAGGCCACTTTAGAATAGTCCAATGTTTTACTCTTAGCCATTCTTGGGTGTTTTTAGCTGTGTGTTTTGGGTCATTATCCCGTTGCAAGACCCATGACCTGCGACTGAGACCAAGCTGTGTGACACTGGGCAGCATATTTCTCTCTAGAATACCTTGATAGTCTTGAGATTTCATTGTACCCTGCACAGATTCAAGACACCCTGTGCCAGATGCTGCAAAGCAGCCCTACAACATAACAGAACCTCCTCCATGTTTCACAGTAGAGACAGTGTTCTTTTCTTGGTATGCTTCATTTTTGCATCTGTGAACATAGAGCTGATGTGCCTTGCCAAAAAGTTCTAGTTTTGTCTCGTCTGTCCATAGGACATTCTCCCAGAAGCTTTGTGGCTTGTCAACATGCAGTTTGGCAAATTCCAGTCTGGCTTTTTTATGATTTGTTTTCAACAGTAGTGTCCTCCTTGGTCATCTCCCATGAAGTCCACTTTAGCTCGAACAATGACGGATGGTGTGAACTTCAGCATCGGCAGCCGTTTAGTGGAGAGAGTGGAGAACATCAAGTTCCTCGGAGCGCAGATCTCGCAGGACCTGACCTGGAGCAAGAATTCCTTGGGGATCAGGAAGCGGGCCCAGCAGAGACTGCACTTCTTGAGGAAACTCAAGCAGGCCTCTCTCCCAATCTGCATCCTCAGGACCTTCTACAGAGGTGTGGTGGAGAGTGTTCTGACGTACTGCATTGCAACACGGTACTCCAGCTGCAGTATGTCAGACAAAAAAGCCCTGCAGAGGATAGTTAAGGGAGCTGAGAGGGTAATTGGAGTTTCCCTCACCTCTGTCCAAGAACTTTTTCAGAACCGTTGTAGGAGCAGGGCACTGAACATTGTCAAGGACCATTCTCACCCTCTGCATAAACACTTTGAACATCTGGCAAACGATTCCGGAGCATCAGAGGCAGAACCACCAGACTGATTAACAGCTTCCTTCCACAAGCTGTTAGGATGCTGAACAGTTGATCCAGAGTCTCTCATACATACTACTGCACCAATGGACATTATGTATATTATTTGTATATTATAGTTCTTGTTAGTTTTCAAGTATGTCTCAGGGAAGTGTAAATGGCTGTGTTAGGGTGGGGGGTGAGGGTGTGTGTGAGTGTGTCTTAAATTATGTTCTTTTTACTTTTATGGATGCTGAGAGAAACTCAATTTCATCTTGCCTGCACTACAGTTGCATGTACAGCAATATGACAATAAAGTTTGATTTGAGAATCATGTAAAATAGAATCATCCATCAATCAAATAGAATCATCCATCAATCAAATAGAATCATCCATCCATCCATGTGGATGCCTTGAATTTCCCTCTGGGATTAATAAAGTACACAAAACACACAAAAATAAAAGAAGAAAAAACTCAACCCATGCAGCTTCCCTCCCAACACAGCTGCCCATATCGCGACTGGAAGCTGAGTGACGTCATTTTAAAACTATGAACTGTTACCATGTCAATATGTAACACATCCACACTCTCATTTTAATTGCAAACTTACCACTGGAATTTATAGATTCTGCATTAATGTAGGATTTTTTTTTAGAGGAATCAATGAATTAACTTGGAGTGTGATGTGTGGCATGCGGGTTTGTGTGTGTGTGTGTGGGGGGGGGGGGTGTTAAGCTGGATTCATGCTGCACCTCCGTTGTCCACGTACGTGCAACCGGAAACCTTGTGTGACAAAATTTATGTCATCATCTCAAGTCCGCTAGTGTCTGCAGGGCTCTACTGCAGACGACCGTGTGCAGCCCAAATTCTATGACTGCGTGGCCTGCCCATGAGCTGAACACGTTGACAACGCATGCACAAGACTGATTGTCCCATTCACGAGGTGGCGCTACCAACACAGCATACAAAGACAAAGTAGACAAGGAAGACAATGAGGACATGGAAGAAGAGAATAAACATACATGAATTCTTTTGCAGCAATAGCAGCTTGAGCGGAGAAGAGCACTGGAAAACGGTTATTCCTCCTTTTCCTTGAAACAACGCCATTGTTGATGCTACAAAAAAAATGTGAGTCGCTCTCGTGTTTAGAGCCGGTGGCACAAACTGGCGTGTTACCACATTTGCGCTACCCATAGGGCTGGGGTGAAACTACAAATAACAGTTGTGTGCATGCGTCAATGGCTTGGCCTAGTAGTCGAAAAAAGTGAGCACGTACAACATCGCGTGCACACCAGGCTCATCCAATGCGCACGTGGACCAAAGCGGACCAGAGGGGAAATGTAGCATGAATAAGGCTTTAGTCTGATGAGTTGTATTCCATTCACATTTTCGTTTTCATCATGGACTAATTAGGCATTAATGTGATGCTGGGATAGGCTCCAGCCCCCCCCCCCCCCGTGACCCAAAAAGGATTAAATGGAAGAAAATGGATGGATGGTTGGATGGATGGATGGATGTGTTTATTTCTAGGGAAATAAATGAATGTGTGAGTGTGGATGTGTGAATAGTGTGCGGTGTTTTACTTTTCACTGTAGCTCCCCACACAGACAAGAGATCCGTTGTAGCATGAATTGGCTATAAAAATATTTATCATAAGGTACAGGAATTATTTATTTTATTTAATAGTGGGTGTGAAAGGGGGCGGAGTTAAACCTTCGCTTCTACACCCACTAAATTAAATAAAAGCACTCGTAAAAGGGGCACCAGTCCTAACGGACAATAATATTAACTTTAATTTTAATTAATTTTGTACCTTCAATTACTTAATGAATCAGTCTCAAAGTTTCAGTGAGTTCTTGTCCTGTCGTGATTAGGAAACATGTATGTGCGAAAGGAAAACGCTTCACCTTCTCTCATTCACCCTTTTATTAAACTCATTCAGGTTACATGGCATGGCATTCAAATGATGAATAAACAGATTTAAATGATAACAGCGTAATATATCACATCAACTGATATTGGATTCCTGAACATAAAATCCAGCGTTACACCTCTGTAGAACCAAGGAGGAACCAGACTTATGTTTCAACGGTAAATGAGGCTGAAATGTTTTAACAAAACAACGCAATTTTATGGGGAAAACTCATAAGCTAATTATCTAAAAATGACTTCTGAATTAATCTACAAAAATTTAAGGGCAGTTACTTAAAATTAACTTAGAGTTTTCCTTCAGTTTATAGCTTTATCCTGTGGCTGAGAGACTAATTGAGCCCTGAAATACGGGCCATATTCAATTGTAATTTAATTGTTAGGACATCACGTTTTAACCCAGCAGGTAGGAGAAGTAGGAGTTTCACTTTCAAGACAGCTGTAGGTCCACGTTTCAGCGGGTCGATACCAGCCGAGTTGGGAGTTAGGACGTCGGAGGAAGCGGCTGCTGCGGTGCCTCCTCACAGCCGTGGAAGTGCAAACTCAGCTGGGGGCTCTCCAGACAATGGCAGCAGGGGATGGTCTGTCACAGAGCGGCGTGATAAGTCCTTGGAAGAGAGTCCAAATTTGAGGTCTCATGTAGCGGGATCGACCCAAAAACTGAAGGAACCCACTTCTCAGTCAGGCGTTTATGAGGCTGGAAAGGAGAGTCCAAAAAAAACCAGTCTCTGTTCACTTTAAATTAGGCAAATTAAAGGTCCACTTTAACGGCGTGAAAAGTCATGAAAAAAAAATTGAGAAAAACATTTACTAGGATAAGTATGGCTTCTGAGGTGAAGGAAAAAGTTTGAGAATTTGATTCTCTAAAAGAACGAGCTCTAAAGAAAAAAAAATGGTTTCTCCTCAGTAACCAGAAAATAACGAAAGACTTGACAAACTTCACAAAGAACAGTTTAGATAGAATAAACCTTTACAGGACCTTGAAACGGTGGAATAAAATCTTCTTCTGAGATCTAGATTACTATTCTGCTTCTTTAATCTTAATTTAGTTCCTAATCTTTTTCAAAATCTCTTTCTTTCTTCTTTCTGTGTTTCTAATTCTTAATTCTTTCACCATTCTCTTTTTCTTACTGTTCTTGTTACATTGTTACTTTTACTAATCTAATCTTCTTCCCTTACTAATCTCAAATCTAACTTCTCTCTTTTAAAGTTACCTCGCCGGGTCGTAAAACTGATGATGTCAATCGCAAGACTGACCAATCGACTTTTTCAGAAGCAGTTTGAAATGGCTGCCATCCAATGTGAGAACATTTCTTTGTTTGAGAGCAGCCAATCAAATGAAGACACCATCCCATGAAATTGCAGAGAAAATCAACACTCAGTCAGTTCTTATGACATTAGGTGCTCAATATAAAATCTAACTAAATTAAATGACTTGGCTAATATTTGGTGATCATGCATTTATACCATTACTCCAATATTACATTTGTTTGAATAACACTCATGAATATAACATTTCTTACACATAATTATAATACATGCATTCATATATAGATCAGAGCTTAATGTAGTACAGCAACCATGGTTGGTGATAAAAGAGGGATGATTTTCAGTGTCCTTAGGATCCAGAGGATAAGCTGAAAGAAACTTAATGTTTAGAACAAATTAAAAGTCATCCTACATACTGAAAACACATTCCGTAGGTATCTGCTAGGAGGTACTGTTGAGCTGTAGATGATTTCCTTTAGGTCCATGGTATCTGGGAGGAAACCTGGATAGTATCGTGGTACTATAAACCCGTCTGATTAAGCCGTTTATGATCCTTTTAATAGCATTGGTTTCCTGTGAAAAGGTACGTTATCCAAATGCAGTGTTCATGTTGGAGGTCTGGTCTCCCGAGTTTACGTTCCTTTGATCCTTTAAAAGCAAACTCTGATCCTTACAATCTCTGCAAGAGGCAACTGTTTACATTGGGGTCCTGGGAAAGCAAACATCTTTGGTCAGGCCTGGAAGAGGCCTGGATGAGTCGACAGGAAAGCCAGTGATATTCCTGAATAAAGTGAAATTCCTGTAAAATGGAGAGAAGTGATCTTCTGTCTTGGTTTGAGGAGATGATGATGCTACACCGTCCACACATCTGCCTTGGCCGCGCACCTCGGGTTTCCAGCCGGGCCGAGGCTGCAATTCTCCATCAACAAGCTCCCCGACTGCCACCCATCAGGGGCCAGCAGAAGCCGCTGAAAGCGGGCTCGCTTCATGGCCAGGAAGCCGTGCCAGATCTCCAAAGGAAGAAATGTTGGCACAGAGTGACTTCTGTGCCATCGTTAATGACAGTTTATGAAAGTTTGCACAACCATCATCCTCTTTTCCTAAAGTTTCAAATCCATTCATGTCTGTGTGCTGCGTCCGTACACATACACTAAACCATTCCGCTGATTTTTCAGACCATTCCTCCCTGTTTGTTCTTTCTAACATAACTAACTGGGCATCATCTGTGATTGATGCCTTCCTAATTGCCAAGCAGCATTACTCTTGAGTGCATTTTGGCTCACACACACGGGCTTTGGTCAGCGCAAAACCCATCTTAAACCATAATGATCAGCATTCACTTTAAATAATGTGTCTCTCTGCAGTAAAGGGATGGACAGGAGCGCTTTAGATTTGATTATCCAAAACACAAACGATTAGACCAGTCTCTTTGTGTCATGCTCTGGTGGAAAGTTCATTTTCACGCCATTGTGTTAAGGACATGATCTTGAAAATGCCCATAAATGCACTCTGCGTCACTGACAACTGACTAATCAACCATGTCATTGTAATACAGCAATTTATGTTTATTAGAATTTTAGTTCACAGTAAACTATGAGTTCATGGAATTTTGTTTCCATGAAGTTCAGTTAAAATGTGGATCCTGAGTTCCTGTTAGGAGTGAGTTCATTTAAATATAAGAGATAACCAGTGTAAATATAAGTATAAAGGCTTATATGTCCTCTGTGGTCATGGTCAGTGAACGAGTTCATGAATGATTAACAGTTCTGATTTTATTATGTACACATGGATAAAAACAGCCCGACTCATTGTCCTCTTTAATCATTTCTAACTATATATATAGTCCATCTGAATTCAGAGAATCAGACTCTGATCTGAACAGGTAAAAATGATTTTAAGCATTCCTGTATTTATTACTATTTTTTCATGGAGTATTCTATCATTTTTTTTGTTGCTGTTTTATATTTCATTATTTTATCTTACTGCATGTCAGATAACTTTTATATTTGTATCTATTTATTATTTTTGTGTGTTTGTGTTCTGGTTCTGCAGAATTAGTTTTAGTTTTTATCATATTTTGGGTCCACTTACTAGATACACGTCCTCTGGTAAAATCGTACTTCACTGAGTATTGATTGTGTTTAGGGGATGACTCCTATTTTTTATCTGATGTTTTGTGTTCGGTTTTTTTTTGTTTGTTTTTTTGTTTGATTTGTAAATGTATTACTGTTTCCTCATTGATTTGTGACCCTTTTCTTATTATTTTTTTCTTGTAAATTTTCAATTTTTTTCTCATAGATTTGCGATTTTTTTGTGGCAATTTTGACAAATTTTATGATAAATTTGCTATTTTTTCTTGTAAATTCACAATTTCTTTCAGTATAAATTTTTTTTCTCAAAAAATGTTAAACTTTTTCCTCATAAATTAAAAAAATTCTCATAACTTTTTTTACTTTCTTCTTGTAAATTTGTTCCTCTTATTATAAATTTGCTTCCTTTTCCTCATAAAATTGTGTCTTTTTTCTTATTCTTTAAATCTTTTTTTTTGTAAATTTTTGACCTTTTTCCTCATGGATTTGTGATTTTTGTCTTGTCAATTTTTGACATTTTTATGATCAATTTGTGATTTATTTTGTAAATTCACATTTTTTTAAGTATAAAATTGCAAGTTTTTTATCAAAAATTTTAAACTTTTTCTTCATAAATTTTCCAACATTTTTTCTCATAACCTTTTTTATTTTCTTGTTGTAAATTTGTTCCTCTTTTTTGTTACAAATGTGCAACTTTTCCCCCTATAAGTTCTAAATTTTACTGTTAAATTTGACAATGAAAGTCGTAGTTTTCTTCTCATTCACATTTTGTTCTGGCTCAGGAAATATTTGACTGATTATTGGTGAGATGAAAATTTATCTGAAAAAAACAGAATTCTATTTTAAAAATTAACATATATATATATATATATATATATATATATATATATATAATGAAAAAGTTGCAAATTTGGGATTTGAAAATGTGTAAATTTGTTTGAAAATGGTGATAAACTAATCACAAAAGCCAATAAATTTATAAGAAAAAAATAACAAATTGATTAGGAAAAAAATCACAGTTCTATCAGGAAAAAACATGGAAATTTATCAGCATAAATTTACCAGAACAAAAAAAAAATACATTTGTATCAAAAACGTATAAATCGAGGAGGAGAAAAAAAATCAACATTACAAGAAAAAAGTATAAAAATATGAGGAATAAATATGGAATATATTCAGAAAATAGGTGTGAATTTACATTTAACAGTCACTAATTTACAAGAAAAAAAAAACAAATTCAGAAGAAAAATCTGTAAGAAAAAAGTGAGCAGTTTCTTAGCAGTTATTTTTATACTCATGCAGGTAATTTTTTATATGTATTCTTACTAGTATGTGAGTAATTTTGCCTTGGTGAAACAGAGGCATACAGTAATCGATTAGTGCGTCTGTTTGTGGCTGTGTTTATCTGTCCGTCTCTCTGTCCATCTGTCTTTCTGTCTGTTTCAGCTTGCCCAATCAAAATTAAGTGGAACTAAAGGCTTGTATCACTGTATCATCATATTTTCTAGACTTTTAATTTGCCAGAATTTCAAAATAACACTTTGCTTTTGAAATAAACACAAATTTAACTCACCATTTCTGTCAATGCCACAGCGAAAAAAGGTATTGTAATAACTATCCTGGGCCAGTAGAGGTTGGAGTGCCATTTTTTTACAGCCGCTCATGCTACCATGCTACAGGCACTGAGGCACAGCGCCTCAGTGTTTTCATTATGAAAAGGTAACACTACTTTTATTATGCCTCGGTCAAACTGAGAAGCATACAGTATTCATTTAGTGCGTCTGTTTGTGGCTATGTGTATCTATCCGTCCATCCATCCGTCTGTCTGCCCACCTCTCTGTTTCGTTCCGTCCAGTCAAAATTAAGTGGAAGTAAAGGCTTGTATCATTGTATCACCATATTTTCTCAACTTGTAATTTGCCAGAATTTCAAAATAACGTTTTGTTTTTGAAATAAACACAAAAATAGGTCACCTTTACCATCATACCATACATCATACCATCATACCATACCATGCAGTACCACTCCATACCAATGGAGTGGTACTGCGCATACAACGGGAAACCCTCCACAGGAATGTACTCAGCAGTGGTGGGCGGATTGATCCAAATATCGATAATACCACTTTTTGTCATAAAACTGCAATGTTTTTTCCTGGAATCCTGGAATTTCCCCATTGTGGGACTAATAATAAAGGCTTATCTTATCTTTTTTCTCATCAATTTATGACTTTAATGGTAAATTTGCATCTTTTTCTTGCAAAATCTGTTATGACCCGAGCGCCGGTTCTGATCGCGCTCGGGCTAAGTTATGTTTCGCTGCCGGCCTTGACAGTTGCGGGCTGTATTCCGGCCTCACCGGGCTCTTATTGTGAAAGTGCTCGGTGGGGCTTCCGCCTGTCAACGGTCGGTCAGCTGTTTGTAATTATTGTCGTTAGTGCTTCGCCTTCTTAAGCCCGGCACTGGCGGCGGTAAGACGCAGCAGTGTCAGTCGTTCTTCGTCTGAGCTACGGATGCCTTGGACTGTTACCTACCTCGTCTGCCTGTGGTTGACCATCGCTTCTCCAGGACCAGTAAGTGAGCTGTTAGCCTTACCCCTCCCGGTGTGAATAGACCTCTGTGTGTCTCTGCCTCAGCAGCCTGTGTAGCCATTACTCCAACAAGCATTGCCTGTGTATGACCGTCTCCTCCTAAGGACCTGTAAGAGAGCTGTTTAGCCTTATGCCTCCGGATGTGTGTAGACTTATGTGTCATTGCCCCTGCATCTTGTGTTGTTACTTTTTCACCGTAATAAAACTCACTGAAAATTCACTGGTGACTGTGTGGCGTCTTATGGTGGCTCGCGAGGGCCACCACATGACAGTATCATACCTTTTTTTTCCATTTTTCTACTTTTTTCAAAGTTGCAATATTCTGGATACTGGTTAAATAGAAGATGAAAATTTACAAGAAAAAAATTCACAAATTTGCTATGGAAAAAAATAAATTTAGGGGGGGAGTTGACAGCAATTTTGAGTCAATTTGTTTCTTAATAGATGAAAAATTGTTCTTTTATTCTAAGAAATATTTAATTTATAACTTTTTACATGATTTATCTTGAGTTTAATTAGAGAGTACATGTAGCTAGTTTGCAATTTTTACATTTATTTTATATTTATTTTGATCACACTAACTCAGAGGTCGGCAAACTGTCCTATACAAAGCATGGAACCACAACCTTATTTGAGCCCTAAAGCTGCAGTAAAGCTGCAGAATTACAGCTACAATCTGTCCTGAAAACATCAGAATCAAGGGTTGTTGTTTTTTTGTTTTTTTTTTACAAATTCTCAGTTGTTTTTTTTAAATTTAAATTTGTTTCCTTTTTCTCACAAAATTGCTACTTTTTCTGATAATTTTTTAATCTCCCACTGGTTTTTGGACAAAGACCAGAGGGGGATTATGTTATGGGTCAGTCCATCCGTCTGTCCCACTTTTGTGAAATCAACCCCTCCAACAGTTTTGGCCCAAATGTTTTGAAACTGGGTATATCAAATTGGTTTGATGTACACTGATGATGTGAATATTGTAGTTTCACTCTCATTGGATGACCTTGAGGTCAAAGGTCAGATGTCAGACTTTTCCCTAAATCTTCTAAACACATTAACGACTGAAAGAAATGATGCAAGTTTTTCAAATCGATGTAGGAGTTGTATCTACAGTAATACACATCTTGGATGCAAGATTACATCCAGCATGGATGTAATCTTGTAATCATGGAGTTACAGCATGGATGGAGCTGTAACTCCATGGTTATGGGGAGAGGTGAGGTGAAATTTTTTATGTTCAATAACACACTGAGTTTTTACAGAGTTTTTAAGTGATAACCAGAGAAGGTAAATACATTCAATTTCACAACAGTGCTTCTTTTTGTGATTACATACCTCAAACGGTCTGTCCGGGGGGTGGATGTCCTTGCTGTCATCATTGAGTGTGTGTGTGGAGGGGGGGATGCCCACAGCAAACCTGATTTTCTGGAGTGGTTGGAGCTGCAGAATCTCTGCAGAGAGTGATGTTCATGGGACAGTGAAGAGGGGGGTCTGCAGCAGGAGGAGAGTGGCCAAGGGCTGGTGCAATAATCTGTTGGACAATCGCCGATGCAGCAGTTCAGTTCAGCTTTTTTCCCCACCAAAATATAAGTCTCCCTTTTCCCCAAATTGTATCAAAAGGCTTCAGGGTCCGGACAGAGGACTCTCAGGGTCTGGATCTGGACTGGAGTCCCCAGTTGGTGACCCCTGACTTACACCCTGACCTAACTATGGGTTTGGGGGTCAAAGGTCAAAGTTACATTGGAGTTGCACTATGGTAAATGCTATATTTGCTATTGCTATAAAATGAGAAAAGCTAGGGCCACCAAACCTGGTACACCAGTTCACCTTGGGATCCCGACCTCTGACTGTGGGTTTGGGATCAAAAGGTTTAAGGTCAAGGTTAACATCCCCTATGCCTTATTACTGTACAACGAGTAAAGTTGGGATCACCAAACCTGGTACACCGGTTCACAGTGTGACCCTGAAGTGTGTCTGTGGTTTTGGGATCACAAGGTCAAAGGTCAACAGGGCTTATAAACTCTATCTCAACAACAAAGAAAGCTAAGGTCACCAAACCTGGTACACAGGTTCACTCTGAGAACATAACCTCTGTCATGGTCCATGTGCTGATTCTGTCTGCACTCAGGCTGTGCGGTAGTTCTCCGTTCTCCCCTCTGGCGCACCTCTAGACTTTTGTTATGACAGCGTCTCGGCGGGGCTTCTGGCTGTCAGTGGAGCCCCGCTGACGGCCTGATTCCAATCAGCTGATGATCCTTCATCAGCTGATTAATCAGTTAAGCACTATTTAAGGGAGCAGCTCTGTTTGCTCGGGGCTGCGACCTCGCCTGCCTTCCAGTCTGGCTTCCCTAACCCCGAAGTCAGTTCATCCCAGTGTTCAGGTTCCGCCCTCACTGACTACATGTAAGTGTTCTGTCTTTATTTGTGTTTTGCCCCACGAGGCTTATTATTTTGTCATTTTGCCTTTATTTAATAAACGTACGAACTCAACGGCTGCCTGCAGCATCTCATTGATAGCTCGTGCCATCCATAACAGTAGGTTATGGAGATGGCGTACTGTTATGGAGATCCATAACAGTAGGAGATTGAGATGGCACCGCCGCTCAAGGGCTACGCTAAGAGCCTGGGCTATGAGCTAATTATGGCTCTCATCGAGATCGACGGAATCCTTTCCAACGCTCGTAGCCATCGCTTCCCCAGCGGCTTGTGCTGGTACCTGGACCTCGCCGAGGCAATCATTAACCACCATCCCCGCTACGCTGACCATCCTGAGATCACAGCGAGGAGGGCGGACATCGTTGCTCACCAGGAGAGACTCCGTGGGCTGGAGGGAAACTCAGGCAGGAAGCCGAAGAGGAGGCATCCTCGCTCCTCGCTTCGAGATCCTGTTCCTGTCCCCATTCCAGGCCAGGAGTTCGCACCGCCCAGGGGTGATCCCCTAAGGAGTGAGATGTCAGTCGGGATTTCCCCGGAGAAGTTACAACTGTCAGCTGTTTCCATCCAGCACTGAGTGGCTGCAGCTCGCTCCACCATTCACCCCACGCAGATCATCAAGCATGTGACGGCTGCAGTCAGGCTGGTGGAGAGGAATCCGGCGTTAAGTGATTATTCAGAGTTCGCCGACCTGCTCGCCTCTGTTTCCGCGCAGGAGCACCCTTTCCCGAACCTCTCCTTCGCCTCGCCCTCTGCTGGTAACCGTCGTCACACGGCCAACAGTGAGCCTCAGCGAGAACCCCGTCCGGATCCTGTTCCGGGTCGTTGGAAAAACTTGACCTCTCAGTCAGCTGCCTCTTCTACGTCTTGTCAGGAGGGAATTCCCTCAGCCTCTCCCCCCGGGTCATCTCTCCCTGCTGTTCCATCAGCTCCTCGTGCCCGGATCACCTCAGCTGTCATTCCCTCCTCCTCGACGTCTTCCTCAGCTGCTGTTAGTGCCATGAGTCCTGTTTCGGTGAAGCCCGTCGTCGGTCCATCGCGAGCGGCTCATCCTCGTCCTTCCAGGGGGCCTTCCGTCACCATCCAGCGGGGAAAGGGAGGAACGAAGTCCACTGCAGTGGGTTCTATCAGGTCTCTACGGATCAGGCAAGTGACTTTTCATTCTGTTCCCACATTGGGTGAATTGCCTTGCTTGATTTCTGGGGCCAGAGTTCGGGGTTCACAGTCCCCTGAACTCCCTCCACCTGCTGCAGTAACTAGTAATGGACCTGCTACCTTTGTGTCTCCTTCCCCTGAGCGTTCCGCAGTGCCAGGCCTACGCTGCCGGACGAGGAGGGAGCCTGCGGCCCTGGAGAGCCTGGTTCCAGCCCCGCAGCCACGTCATGGGCAGAGGAGGAGAGCGGACTGCAGTTTGGAGCCTGCACCAACGATGAAGCGTCCCCGGGTCTCCACGGAAGAGCGGTCCGACTCAGCAGGTTGAGGATCTCCTGCCGTCATGCCATGCGGGTCGTCGGCGAGGTCATCTGTGTTGGAGGGTTCCTCAGGCTGTGGAAACCATCATGCCGGCTGCGGGGCCCACCATAGTCGAGTGGGAGCCAGAGGATGTCCTTCTGCCTTCTGAACCCGGATCGTCAAAGTCCTGGGCAGCGACAGAACTCGAGTGCAGGCAAGTGCTCTATTTTCTCTTCCTTCTGTCTGTTCTAGAGCATTTTTGCCTGTCTGTCGGGGAGACGAGCCAGGTGCAGCCGTCCGCTACATCCGAGCTTGTCTCACTGGGCTCTGTTGCTACCGGTGATCCTGATCCCGGTTCTTCTTCTTCTCCTGAGCCTTCTCCCAGGGTCACCGGTGCAGAGTCAATCCCGGTCGCTGTGTTGGAGGCTTCGGGTTCGGTTTTGGAGGTCGTCCCTGGTGTTGCACAGACCCAGTCGGGGTCCATCGCGGGTGCGACATTGACCCAATCGGGGTCCGACGTGGGCGCAGCCGAGACCCTGTCGGGGTCCAACGTGGGTGCAGCCGAGACCCAATCAAGGTCCGACGTGGGGGCAGTCGCGACCAATCGGGGTCCATTGCGGGTGCTGCTCCGGCCCAATCGGGGTCCATCATGGATGCAGCGCTGACCCGATCGGGGTCCAGCAGGGGCGCAGCGCCGGTTTGGTTCAAGGTCGGTGAGGGACTTGCAGATCCTCTGCCGTCTGATGCTGGACTGGCCCATCATCCTTCCCCCAGTTCATCTCCACCGGGTGCCGTTGGGGTTCTCCATACTCGGCTCGGCTCTCCCTCGTTTTCCCCCTCTCCTGGGAGGCCGTCTTCGATTTCTCCTCTGCGGTCCTGGTGGCTGAGTGATGCAGGTCGGCCGCCTGGAGGTCTGCCTCACCAATTTGGCTTTCTAGGTCGGCCACCCAACAAACTTACCCTTCCATTCGGCGATCTGTCCCGGCCGCCAGAAGTACTGTGTTTCCTGGCCTGGGACTGGGGTAGGCCGCCCGAACTGTTCCTTTTCCCTCTGCCAGCGATTTGGACGCTAGATGCAGGGTGGCCCCCCAAACTATCGGCTTTCATGCCGTTGTGCTCTGCCCACCGTCATCCCTGGTTTTTTGTCTTTGCTCTGCTATAACCTTTTGGGATGTGCTGGTGTTTTGTTAATGAACTGTGTATTTCACCGCTCCCTAGCGTGTGTTTTTTTTTTTCTCCCCCTCTGTTGTGATTGTTCTTTCCGTAGGCTGGGAGATGTCTTTTTGTGGCCTGTACCAGTTTATTTGAATGGATTTAAACTGTAAAGTTTTGACGCTATTTAGTGTGGGGGGTTTTTTCCTCTCTCCCTCCCTGCCTCTGTGGGAGGATGTTATGTGTTTTCTCTGGAACTGTGCATCTTGGTCTATAGACCCGGGTTTTCTGTTTGTGGCCTGGAGGCGTACACTACTGTTCAAAAGTTTGGGGTCACCCAGACAATTTTGTGTTTTCCATGAAAAGTCACACTTTTATTTACCACCATGAGTTGTAAAATGAATAGAAAATATAGTCAAGACATTGACAAGGTTAGAAATAATGATTTGTATTTGAAATAATAATTTTTTCCTTCAAACTTTGCTTTCGTCAAAGAATCCTCCATTTGCAGCAATTACAGCATTACAGACCTTTGGCATTCTAGCTGTTAATTTGTTGAGGTAATCTGGAGAATTCTGACACAATGAGCAAACACATTGTACCATTAGAACACTGGAGTGATAGTTGCTGGAAATGGGCCTCTATACACCTATGTAGATATTGCACCACAAAACCAGACATTTGCAGCTAGAATAGTCATTTACCACATTAGCAATGTATAGAGTGTATTTCTGATTAGTTTAAAGTTATCTTCAATGAAAAAAACAGTGCTTTTCTTTCAAAAATAAGGAAATTTCTAAGTGACCCCAAACTTTTGAACGGTAGTGTAGTTTTCCCTTATTTGCATTTATTATTCTGTCTGTTGTCCACCTGTGCATTATGGAGTACTTTTGTGTTTTTCCCATGCTCTGTAATTGCTCCTTGTTGGATTTTCTGTCTTCACCCTTGTCACCAGGGTCTAGCCTTTTCCCCCTCCTCCCCCCATGGGGTGGTCCTGTTGACCTTTCAGGTGGGGGGGTTCGATGTTCCACGGCATCTAGAATCCGCGTCGTGAACGGGGGCAACTGTCATGGTCCGTGTGCTGACTCTGTCTGCACTCGGGCTGTGCGGTAGTTCTCCATTCTCCCCTCTGGCGCACCTCTAGACTTTTGTTATGACAGCGTCTCGGCGGGGCTTCCGGCTGTCAGTGGAGCCCCGCTGACGGCCTGATTCCAATCAGCTGATGATCCTTCATCAGCTGATTAATCAGTTAAGCACTATTTAAGGGAGCAGCTCTGTTTGCTCTGGGCTGCGGCCTCGCCTGCCTTCCAGTCTGGCTTCTCTAACCCCGAAGTCAGTTCTTCCCAGCGTTCAGGTTCCGCTCTCGCTGATTACATGTAAGTGTTCTGTCTTTATTTGTGTTTTGCCCCATGAGGCTTATTATTTTGTCATTTTGCCTTTTTTTAAGAAACGTACGAACTCAACGGCTGCCTGCAGCATCTCATTGATGGCTTGTGAGAGCCATCCATAACAACCTCTGACTACAGGTTTGGGATCAAAAGGTCAAAGGTCAAGGTTGGCACTGCCTATGATCTCTGACTGTAGAACATGTAAAGCTCTCTGGGGTCACCAGACTTGCTACACAGGTTCACCTTGAGATCCTGCCCTACAACTATGGGTTGTATACTTTGTTGTATATTCGCAGATGATGGGCTTATCATAATTTGGTTCTGCCACAGTAATTATACTCAAAAGTTTAAAACTGCTCTCTGTCAGAAAGTATTGGGATCGTCAAAGAAAACAAAGGCGGGGGATATTGCGCTCGCCTCAGAGTGCTCTTGTTATTATTTGCAAAAAGTTTGTCTTTTTTCTTGCAAAATTGTGTGGGTGTTTTCTTCATTAAACTGTAATTTTTTTTCAAATTTTGTTATATTTTTAGCATAAATTTGTTTTGCTTTTTAAAAAAAATTGGCATAAATTTCTTTGCAAATTTTAAACTTTATCATGTAATATTGAAGACTTTTTCTATATAAATTTGTCACCTTTTTCCTCATAAATTTATAAACTTTTTTCTTGTAAATTTGAAACTTCTTTCCTATAAATGTTTACTTTTTTCTTCTACAATTTAAACTTATTTTCTTATAAATTTGGAACATTCATATGGGTGGTGGTTAAATAGAAAATAAAGTCACAAATTCAACAGAAAAAAGTCACAAATTTAAGACAAAAAACTCATAAATTTAAGAAAAAAAATCATTAATTTAAGAGAAAAAAGTCACAGATTTATGAGAAAAAAAGTAATAAAAAGGAAAAAGTAATTTTGATTCTCAATCCAAAACTGTTAAGTGAATTTGTGTCCTTGTACTGTATGTGTGTACTCTGATTTACGTCCATAAGCAGCTCTCTGTCTTGGCCGCTCATTGGCTCCTTCTTGTACTGAAATAAAACTAACAAAGAACTGAGCTGTCATCTTTTATTTTCCCACCCAGACACAGGAGTACAGTCTTCCTCCACACAGCACAGATGGATCAGGTGTTGTTCTTCCTGTGTTTAGGTAAGAATTCTTTTCTCTCTACAGTTTTTATCATTACAGTAACTAAATATATCTGAGGGTAAATGAACTGAGAACGCATCAGAGCGGAGAATGAACCAATTTACAGGTGTGAGGGTTATACAAATGGGGGAAATGAATATTGAGCACATCTACAAAGATCAGGATTCAGAGAGATCCCCAGAATCTTCAGGCTTTAAAGTGAGTCTGTTTAGAAGAACAGGACCAACTCCCACCTGACCTCTGTGGGATGTTAGTTTTTCATAGTAAGGGTCTTAAAGCTGTGAGTGCAAACAGAGACTTCTCCATGAAGGATTAGATACATTTTCACGTCTTTATTTACAATCTTGAATGTTTTGATTTATTTCTATGTGTGGGTTAATATTAAAGTCTGGTGAACATTTGATATCAGTACCCAGCCAGCATGTCCATGTGGGCCCCACCACAGGTTAAACTGGGCTGTCTTGTGGGTCCCCATGTGGGTTTGTCCATGGATTCCACGTTGGCCCCATCTGCATTTGCCCACATGGACTTTATGTCATGAATTGTCCTCTGGGCAATGAATGAAGACCCAGATGCTGAACTGTGAGTTTGCAAAGTTTAATCCAAAACATAAAAGTCCAAACAGTGCACGAACAAAAACTTACAATTTTTTTTTTTTATCGAGTTTCCTTGGGAACAAGTCTTCCTTTCTATAGCTTATACAGGACAGGGGTCGCCACTCCTCTCTGCCCACCTTTTCCCATTCTATTATGTTGAGCACCAAGCTAGAGGGTGGAAAGTACCATTTTTACCTGGTCTTTCGTATGACCCTGCCAGGATTTGAACCCCAGCCTCCCGGTTGTGGGGTGGAGGCTCTCCAAACTAGGCCACCACTCCAGTAAAATAGGAGATGCAGTGAGACAGGCAGGATGGATGTGGGATTCATGTCTGAATCAAAGTGATCAAATGATAAGGTTGTTGCATTGAACAGTGATGTCCCTTAAATAGGTCAGGGAAAATCGATAACAAATGATGTACAGGCATGGGTAACAAGAGCAAGAGAAAATCAATAAAAAAATCATGACAGCTGGTTCAAACCGTGTACTGAATTTGAACGGGAAGTAAACAAAGAATCTAGACAAAATAAAAGTACAGACCGAGAATTAGATGTGATACAAAAACCAGATACAAATAACCAAGTTACAAAAAAGAAACAGAAGGTGAAGGTAAAGAAGGCTAATGGCAGAATACAGTAGAATATAATTTGACATACAAGATAAACTTGTAACTTAAACCCAGATAATACAGATAAACCAAACTCAAATACAAAATAAATCCAACAAGAGGAAAATACAGAAATTAGTCCAAAATAAATGAAAGCATGAGCACGGTTCTTACACTGTGCTCAGTGTCATGACAGCGCCCCCCCCCCCCCCCCAAGCGGTGGACACCAGACACCCCAACGTAACATCAAAAGAAAAAGAAAATACACCACAACCTCCCCAACAGGAACCGGCAATAACCCACCCCCGGAGGGCATGGGGAAACCAGGCCAGGAGGGACAGAAACAAAATACTCACTCAAAAGATACCCACAAACCAAGACAGAACAGGTGGCCTACTAAACTCCAAGGCCACCAGGTGAGAAATAAGGCAGTTCCGGTAGTCTGCTGGAGTCGCAGGACCACCGGATCAAAAACTGAAATGTGCCAGGTGGCCTCCTAGAGTCCACAGGTTACCAGATGGAAGAAAACTCAGGGACCCTCTGCTCAGAACATAGCAACATGGAAACATTTAGGACGAACAATAACATAGGGACACCATGCTCAGAAGCCAACTCACGAATACTGTATTCAGGGAAAAACTCAGGAATATTAACCTTAGAAGGTAGCATGGAAACACTAGACTTGGGGAAGGATGGCACAGATGCTGAAATCTTACACTTAAGGAATCCAGATACAGATTCTATAGACTCAGAGAGTACAGATACGGACATTTCTGTTTCAGCACACATAAATGCAGAAGTTGTAGGTTCTAAACATTTATATTTGGAAATTTCTGACAAAGGAAACACCGACAATGATGACTGCTGACCAATAGTGATTCCAGGCAGTGATGACAGCTGACCAGCAGAGAAACCAAGCAACGAGGAGCACTGATGACCATCAGTGAAACCAGACAAAGTGGACTGAAGATCATCAGCGAAGCTAGGTGGAATGGACTGAAGACCATCCACAAAACCAGATGAAGTGGAACGATGACCAACAACGAAACCAGGCAGAATGGACTGAGGACCATCGGCGAAACCAGGCGGACTGGACTGAAGACCATCAGTGAAACCAGAAGGAAATGGATGGATGACCAACAGTGAAACCAGGCAGAATGGACTGATGACCAACAGCAAAACCAGGCAGAATGGACTGAAGACCACCGGCAAAACCAGGCGGAATGGACCAAGGACCCTCAGCTAAACCAGATGAAATGGATCGATGGTCATTGGCGAAACCAGATGAAATGGACCAATGACCCTTGACAAAACAAGATGAGGTGGACTGATGACCCTCAAGCAACCTCAAGCGAAGATGGATGACCTTTGGTGACCTCAGGCGGAGATGGAGGACCCTCGGTGACCTCAGGCAGAGAGTGAAGCCCCTCGGTGGAACCAGATGAGGACTCAGACAAGAGAATAGAGACAGACACCAGGTCAATATCATCGGCAGAAGTGGAGCACAGCAAGGAAAGCTCAGAAGCAGATGGCAGCTGCGACCGGCTCTCCCCACCAAGAGCTAAACAAGACCTCTCTGATACCAACATGGTGAAGACAAAAAAGAGGACTTGCCTTAGCTTGAGCTCCACCGCTGTCCAGGACTCCGACGATCCAGGCTAGGGTGTCTCAAATCCATTCGCCCGAGGATCCACCCCTGACACGGCCACCTCAGACGGGGAGGAAGAGAACAGCACCGGAACACTGTTACTGGCAGCAGTGGAGCCCAGCGAGGAAAACGCAGGAGCAGGTGGCAACTGCAACTGGTTTTCCCCACCATCAGCAAGACAAGATTTCTCTAATACTGATAATCTCAGGACAGAAAAGAGTACTTGCCTTGACTTGAGCTCCACTGCAGTCCAGGACTCCAGCGACTCTGCTGCTGCAGCCCAAGCAGTAGGCACAATGGTAGGAAAAACTTCAGCCTTGACAACTGGATCTGGCAGAACATCAGGTGTGGCGACAGGAACTGGCGGAGCCCCTGATGTGGCGGCTGAAGCTGAGGAAATTCTCACCAATGGCACCAGGTCCAGCGATGTTGAAACCAGGGGGTACTCCATTGTCAACTCAGGTCTCAAGATGCAGAAGGTGCTCTCTTCCCATCCATGCTGTGGCTGCGGGACCAGAACAGGAACCTCCAGAACCGAAGGCCCCTCCATAGTCCGGCAGCTCCCTCCCAGGACAGGCGGACACACAGACAAAATACAGGGGGACATGGGAAAAGCAGGTAAGGAGGCATGAATAACTGCAGAAGTAGGTGGTGAGAGCTCAGCCAAAGTGCATGGCTGCTGTTGCTACACTGTAATTTCCCAGTTAGGGATCAATAAAGTACATCTATCTATCTATCCCCTGAGCCCTCCCACCGGAAATAAGGCAAGGCATTTCATCAATAGGTGTTAATGAATGAAAATGTACTTGCCTTAATTCCCGTGGTGTGGTGGTAGCTGCTGCAGAAGGCCCAGATAAATCCTTCTCAATGGCTGCAGCGGGCGTGGGCCCCCCTGAAGAAAATGGAAGAGCCCACCCTGTAGACACGTCACTGGCCGAAACAGCTGCTGCGGCAGGGGAGTTCCTCCTCCTCTAATGTGAAGCAGCTGGGTGGCGGAGAGAGGCTGGGTGCGTCTGTTCCAGGGGACGCTCTCTCGTTGGCTCAGGAACAGATGATGGATTTTGTGGGATGGAGACAGGCACTGGAAAGCAACGTCCCGAAACTGGTGAGTGGCAAGAGGCTGAGGACGTCTGTACCCGGGGATGCTTCCTCGTCGGCACAGGTACAGTAGGGAGTGAGCCTCTTACCAGCCGGCAAAATGTCATCTGGAGGGAGGAGACGGTAGTCAGGAGCTCCATGTACTTGGAGTAATTCCAGCCGCCCAACGTTCATCCATGCTGGGACCACCGGATGCCAACCTTCCTCTCTTGGCGGAGTTCCGGTAAGCTGGTAGCATTCTGTCTGCTCTCCCTCCGGTAATACAAAAAAACAGGTGAAAAAAAAAGAAAAAAGCAAACTCACAGCAGCTGAGTCAAAAACTTGTGATTTCATTCTGTCATGAATTGTCCTCCGAGCAATGAATGGAGACCCAGACGCTGAACTGTGAGTTTGCAAAGTTTAATCCAAAACATAAAAGTTCAAACAGTGCACGAACAAAAACTTACAAAATCGGAGATGCAGGAGGACAGGCAGGATGGACGTGGGATTCACGTCTGAATCAAAGTGCTCAAATGAGAAGGATGTTGCATTGAACAGCAACAGGGAAAATCAATAACAATAACAAATAGGTCAGGGAAAATCAATAACAAATGACGTACAGGTGTGGGTAACAAGAGCAAGCGAAAATCAATACAAAATCATGGCAGCTGGGTCAAACCGCAAACTGAACTTCAACAGGAAGTAAACATAGAATCTAGACAAAATAAAAGTAAAGACCGGGATGAATAATTAGACATGATACAAAAACCAGATACAAATAACCAAGTTACAAAAAAGAAACAGAAGGTGAAGGTAAAGAAGGCTAATGGCAGAATACAGAAGAATATAATTTGACATACAAGATAAACTTGTAACTTAAACCCAGATAATACAGATAAATCAAACTCAAATACAAAATAAATCCAACAAGAGGAAAATACAGAAATTAGTCCAGAATAAATGAAAACATGAGCACGGTTCTTACACCGTGCTCAGCGTCATGACACTTTACCTGTGGCACAGGTGAGCAGGTAATCTGTTTACCTGCATTAAACCCAACTGGGCCTCACATGGGTTTAATGGGGGTGAGCAGGTTTCAATAACACCAACATCATAGGAAAAAAATATGTGGAAAAGAGTCACAAATTTATAGAAAATAATAGCAAGTTTATGAGACACTAGAAAAGCACTCAGAGAGCACATGCATCCGCCAAGGCTCCTTCCGTCTCTCATGGATCACCTCCAAAATGTAATGGTTTTGTGTGTAGGCTCTAGGCTCTTTGTTCTAGGCCAAACAAAGCCTAGAACAAACAAAGCTCTGTAGCCCCTGTAGCCTTAGACAATCAAAGCCCTTGGTGGAGGCATGCACTCTCACATCATCACCAAAATCTAATCATCTGTTCCCCATGCCAGTGTACACTTTTCCTGAAAATTTCATCACAATCTGTTAACAACTTTTTGAGTTACTTTGGTAACAGACAAACCAACCAGTGCCACTGAAAACATTACCTCCTCCCTTGGCGGAGGTAAAAAGTCACAAATTTATGAGAAAAAAGGTCACAATGTCACCAAAAAAATGTAGCAAATTTATGGAAAAAAGTCATAAATTCATGAGGAAAAAATGTGAAAATTTATGAGGAAAAATGTCACACATTTAATTGAAAAAACATCATAAATATAGATAGAAAAAAAGTCACATATTTATGAGAAAAAAATGTGAAAATTTTGTGACAAAGGGTCACAAATTTACAAAAAATAGTCGCAAATTTGAGAAACACATCACAAATTTACTTGAAAAATGTCACAAATTTATGACAAATTATATGACTACATAATAATAATAATAATAATAATAATAATAATAATAATAGTAATAATTGAAGTGGATGATAAAATAAAGGCAGCGATGAGAGAGTTTTAAGCAGGTTTATTAAATCACACCGCCGTCACAGAACTCCACTCCAGCCCAAGTGTGAGCAGGCTGGAGCGGCGTCCTCAGGCTCTCGTGAGGGGACACAGAGTGTGTGTGTCCAGCAGCAGTTGGAGAGTGAATGAGAGAATGAGTTACAGAATCTTGCAGCATATATACCCAGTTACAACAATACATGAAAGAGCATTCACAGCAGTTGGTATGGGTATTGATCTCAGTCTCTAGGTCACAGTAAGGACAGGACGCATGAACACAATGCATGAATGGCACATTAACATCACAATGCATGAATGGCACATTTCATCACAGTAGTGCTGCGGAAAAAACCAGGAGTAGCGAGCTGTCTGTCCTTAGTCTGTTGTGGGGGTTTTCCCAAACCCGCCACACTGCTCCCCCCCAGAGGGCTCGGCAGGGGGCCGAGACCTCGATAGTGCAGCTTGGCAGCGAGCAGGGAAAGCTCTGTGCCGGCGAAGGTGGAGGGGGGTGGGGGGTAGTAAATGCCAGCCGGGGACGGCGAATCGTCCGGGCCGCGCAAAAATTGCTTGTTGTTCTGCGATGTCGAGGGGCTGTCCCGTTGAGCGTGCGGAGATCACAAGAAGAAAAATTAGTGTCTGACTCCTTTCGTGGCCATGAAGAAAAAAGGAGCGGCGAGGCTGCGTAGCGGCTGTAAGAAAAAAAAGTAGAAGCAGAGGGACTTGGCGTGTTGACTTTAGGTGCGGGCCACAGCCCTAAAGCCCTCGGGAAAAGCTGACGGCTGAATTCCCTTATGTGCCGTGGCTGAGACCATTAGAAAATCCTGTGGGCAAGCTGCTTGCGTGCTTCAGGTGTACGAGCAGCCCTGAAGGTTCTGTGTGCAGCGGCGAAGGATGCTGGCGGTCTGTGGAGCCGAATGCGTCCCGTGCGTGGTGCGCCGTCCTCGTAACTCCCCGGTGCGTGTGCCGGGGTTCCGTGCGTGGGTGGGCCGTTGGAGAGGCGAGTCAGGGTCCGGAATTTTGGTGGCGATCAGCGCAGTCGGCGCCGATAATATCCAATAGTTGAGCTGTGCTGTAGGTTGGTCATGGTGCGTTGGAGCGGTGAGGAGGGGATAGACGATCTTTGTCCCTCGGGTTCGTGCAGATGCGTTGAGCGGTGTGAGAGGGAGGAGACCGATCTTTTGTCACTCGCTCGGCCATGGTGCATTCAGGTCCACGCGCTGCGTTCTCCCGCCGGCCAGGAGGTCGCCGTCGTGGAAGAGGACGAGGTGCGTGCGCTCTCGTTGTGAAGCTGTGAGAGCGGCCGGTTCCCAGCGTGGATGTGCAGATCTCAGACGTGCAGATCTCACCATGAAGAACGGGTCACCAGTGTAGCTGTCCAGACCCAGAAGGTGCGTCGCACAAAACGTGTGCATTCTATCGGGGTCACCAGTGAAGCGGATGATAAAATAAAGGCAGCGATGAAGAGAGTTTTAAGCAGGTTTATTAAATCACACCGCCGTCACAGAACTCCACTCCAGCCCAAGTGTGAGCAGGCTGGAGCGGCGTCCTCAGGCTCTCGTGAGGGGACACAGAGTGTGTGTGTCCAGCAGCAGTTGAAGAGGTGAATGAGAGAATGAGTTACAGAATCTTGCAGCATATATACCCAGTTACAACAATACATGAAAGAGCATTCACAGCAGTTGGTATGGGTATTGATCTCAGTCTCTAGGTCACAGTAAGGACAGGACGCATGAACACAATGCATGAATGGCTCCATTAACATCACAATGCATGAATGGCACATTTCATCACAGTAGGGCTGCGGAAAAAAACCAGGAGTAGCGAGCTGTCTGTCCTTAGTCTGTTGTGGGGGTTTTCCCAAACCCGCACAATAATAAACAATAATAACTAGAAAAGCACTCGGAGAGCGCAGCGACCTCCGCCAAGCGCCACAGTTCCCCCCCCCATACAGTGTTTGTGTGTACGTTTTCAGATTCCTTGACCATGAAAACATATGACAAGCAATTGGATTGACAATGATAGGATTAGTGGTTTAGCCAGTTATTCACGAAAATGGCAGTTTGCATAATGGCGGTTTTCTTGTGGACCGGTGTTCTGGATCACCACCCAAATCTAATCATCTGTAGGATACCCATTTCTGACAATCTGTGAAAAATTTCATGAAAATCCATCCATAACTTTTTGAGTTATCTTGCTAACAAACAAACAGACAGACAGACAAACAGACAGACAGGCCAAACCAACGCGGATGAAAACATAAACTCCTTGGCGGAGGTAATAACAAGACTGTCATAATTGTATTGACCACAACACTGGGCTGGGCAATTCCATCCTTAAGTCATCATCATGGTTTATTGAATCTTTCAGGTCAGTTTTCTTTTTTTTTCTTCCTCTCATCTCTATTACAGTTTACTGACAAGGTTCATAATCATTAATCAATATTACACAACAGTGTGGTATCATTCCATTTTTCTGCAGTGATCACGTACAAATTCACATTGTTTGATGCAGCAAAGTTCAGCCTCCACCTCCTCCACCCTCACCTACTGTTCTCGTCTTCCTGTACTGGCGTCTTATGTTCCACCCTTCCTTAATTCTGATTGGCTGCTTAGAAGGTGTGACATTGGCGAATGCAGCTGTACAGTAGTCTGACAAATGGAGCTTTTTTCAGCCCTGAGCACCCGCGACCAAAGAGCGGACACTGCTCAAAGCGTTTCAGTGCCGAGGGCGCTCAGCGCTGGTAGACGCTGGACTACATAGAGAACTAGAAAAGCACTCGGAGAGCACAGACCTCCGCCAAGGGCCACAGTTCCCCCCATACAGTGTTTAACATCATAAATATTAATCCTACAATTTATTTTGTCTAACTTTATAGATTCCTTGACCATGAAAAAAACTGCCATTCGCAAGTGGCATATATTAGCTATACTGTGATGCTGGTTCCAAGGTTGTCATAGCCAGGAGCGGCACTGGGGTTAAGCTCCCAGTGCTCATAAAATGCTCCTTATGGCGTGCGTCTCAAAAAGCCTCTGACAACTAAGTCCAACTCCTAGCCTGCCCTTGTGGTTTAGTCTCTAAGCCCAGCAGAACTGCTTTTACTAATAGGAGAAGGGGCGAGGGCGGATCTCTGGTGCCTTAAACCCAGATGCTTCTGGTAGATGGTGGCTCGTCAACCTGGGAAGGTAGCCCATCTAGGGGAAGGTAACCCTGATTTCAAACCTCCGCTGCCTTGTGGCACACCCGGTCACGGGAAAGGCTTCGGGAGTCAACCCTGAGGAAAAATCCGGAGTCGGAGCCCCTAAGGCAGCTCTCTGTTGTGCTCAACATTGTTCTGGCAGCTCCTGCGATGGCACTGGTGCCAAACTGTAGCAGCCCTGCTGTTCCTTTGGATTCATCAGTGACGTGGAGAGGGGGGACATGCTGCATGGGCAACATCTTGTCCTCCATATCTTCCTGCCCAGGCTTGAATCCTACCAACGCCCAACGCTGGAAGGTAGAACACCAGATCACTGGAGAGGACACTCCAGCTTTGCCTTTGGCGTAGACAAAACACAGGGAATGACAGTTAACGGTTATAAACCACCGCTCAATTGGCATAGAGCGCAGTGCCAGGGGTTGTTCCCGACGGTGGGAGAGATCATCGGATCTCACTGGACAGCTACAGCCCGCCTCAAGCTGGGCAGCCCCCAGCCAATAAGGTGTTGTCCCGCCACAGCTTGCTTTCCTCATTGGGTGCATGGGGATGAGGAGAAGTCCGAACAGCAGGCTGAGAACCTTCGCACCAGGCAAGACAAAAAAACAAAAGAGACCAACTCTAAAACTGGGAACTTGGAACGTTCGCACTATGATGACAGGACTCGCTGCTAACCTCAAGGACATCAACGACACCAGGAAGACTGCCATTATCAATAATGAGCTGAAGAGACTGGGAGTGGATATCGCCACTCTCCAGGAAACACAGTTGGCTGACGCAGGCACACTGAGAGAGAAGGACTACACATTCTACTGGCAGGGAAAGGGCAGTGACGAACACAGGGAACACGGAGTGGGCTTCGCAGTGAAGAACACCTTGCTGAAGATGGTGGAACTGGGCAGCAATGGCTCTGCACGACTCCTCACCCTCTGCCTCAGCACCACTCAAGGCCCAGTCACCCTCGTCAGTGTGTATGCCCCAACACTGTGGGTGCTGACCATGACTCCTGGCCCTCCTGTCTTGGACCATTTGGTGAGGGCAGAATGAACGACAACGGACAGCGGCTGCTCGAGTTCTGCACATATCACGACCTGTGCATCACAAACTCGTTCTTCAAGACCAAGCCCCAGCACAAGGTTTCCTGGCGACATCTGCGCTCAAAGCACTGGCACCAGCTGGACTTAATCCTGAACAGGCGCACCTCACTGAAGAACGTGCTAATCACCCGTTCGTTCTAGAGTGCAGATTGCGACACAGACCATTCATTGGTGTGTTGCAAGGTCAAGCTGCAGCTGAAGAAATTCCATCGTCCTAGACAGCCTGGAAAGGCACGGATTGACACCAGCAAGATGGCCCAACCAGAACTTGTTAAGCAGTTTGCCTCCACCTTTGAGAAGGAACTTGGTGTACCACAAAGAGGGAGAATCTGCAAAGCAGAAGTGGGAAGAGCTGCGAAACACCATCCACTGCACAGCCTTGGCTACCTTTGGGAGGAAGACTTCAAAGTCACAGGACTGGCTTGATGCCAAGTTGACCGAGATGACCCCCATCATTGAAGCCAAGCACTCAGCACTTGCTGAGTACAAGAAGTACCCAAACGAGAAGAATCTCCAGATTCTCAGGGCTGCGAGAAGCAAAGTTCAGCAGACTGCTCGGCGCTGTGCCAACGAGTACTGGAATCAGCTCAGCCAAGACATTCAAACCGTTGCCATAACAGGGAACATCTGTGGTATGTATGATGGCATCAAGAAAGCACTTGGTCCGGCTCAGAGCAAGATGGCCCCCCTTCAAATCCTCCACTGGGGAGATGCTCACAGAAAAGAACAAGCAGATGGAGAGGTGGGTGGAACACTACTCCGACCTCTACTCCAGACAGAACACCGTGACACCGTCAGCCCTTGATGCCATCGACTGCCTGCCATCCATGGATGAACAGTGTGTAAAAGTTCACCAGGATAAATCCTCATTTTTAAACAACCTCATGGGTATCCCACAAGGGTCCATTCTTGGTCCTTTACTTTTCAGCATTTTTATTAATGACTTGCCGTTACACTGCTCAGCTGCAACATGCCAACTTTATGCAGATGATGCAGTTATTTACACAGCTGCCAAGACTCCAGCACAGGCCGCAGATGTACTGTCTACAAGTATGGTTGATGTCCAAGAGTGGCTCCTCCAGAACCATCTATTGCTGAACCTTCAGAAAACAGTCTCAATGTGCTTTTCAATCAAAAAATGTAACCTGCAACGTTTTCAAGTTAATATACATGATCATGACATCAGTTTAGTTACAGAATTCAAATACCTTGGCATTGTACTAGATCCTCACTCCAAATTTAATCTTCATATAAAGAAAATTTCAAAAACAGTAAAAAAAATCTGAACTGCTTTAAATTAATTAGATATTAATACCTTACGAAGCAGCTGTACTGTTTATGCATTCTATGGTTTTCTCTCATATATCATACTCTTTGACAGTCTGGCTCAAGCAGGCCCCATCCACAATAAGACATATAGGTTCATTATATAATCAAACCCTAAAAATCTTGGACAAAAAGCCCATTAGGTGGCATCACTGTAATATTTTAAAAAAAATACAACCTATTGAGTTTTGAGAGTTTCATTGACCTCTGTTTTCTGAAATTAACTTACAGATGTTTCCATAAATCAGCACCCGAGCCACTTACTGGTTTCATCCAAAGACAGGACAGCAGCAGAGCCACCAGGAGTTCTGTTAACAATAACTGTAAAATATTCCACCGCAGAACCACATTTGGACAAACAGCTTTCTCTATAAAGGGCAGTCACATCTGGAATACAATGCCAAATGTAATTAAAATAATAACAGACTTTAAAACATTCACTAAAAAGGTTAAAAACTGGCTGAAAAATAAACAAGAATGTACCCATGTATGAAATAATTGTCTGCAGGGTGTGAGTGAATGAAGGGAAGGAATGAATGTGTTTTTTAGTGAGTGACGAAGGGAGGGAGGCCTGAAATAGGCAAATGTGAATCAGGTTGTTATATTTGTGCATTTATAATATTTATAATTGTGTATTTAATGAAGGGAAGGAATGAATGTGTTTGTTTATAGTGAGTGACGAAGGAAGGGAGGCCTGAAATAGGCAAATGTGAATCAGGTTGTTATATTTGTGTATTTATAATATTTATAATATTTATAATTGTGTATTTATAATGTGTTTATAATCTTTTTTGCATTGATATATGTGGTTATTGTGTATTCTGGGTTTTTTTTTTATTTTACTCGATTCTCTTTTCTAAAGCCCATCCAGGGACAAGAGTTGCAAATTAGCTAATAGCTATACACTCTTTGTGCAACACATCAGATTGATTGTCAATGATTAATTGTCTATGTTTATTGCACTGTCCGTGTCAAATAAACTTATCTATCTAACTTGACACCGAGCCAACCATCGACAAACTCAGCAAGGCCATTGATAGCTTGGCCGCTGGCAAGGCACCCGGCAACGACGGCATACCCCCCGACCTGATCAAGCACTGCAAGACCCGCCCTACTGCTGCCATTGCATGACGTCCTCTGCGCAGTGCTGGAAGGAAGGTGCGTACCACAGGACATGAGGGACCCCAAGATCATCACCCTCTACAAAAACAAAAGGGGAGAGAAGTGACTGCAACAACTACAGGGGCATCCTCCCTCCTCAGCATTGTTGGCAAAAGTCTACGCACGAGTTGTTCGCGTTCGTCTACAGAAGCTTGCCGAACGTGTCTACCCCAAGTCTCAGTGTGGCTTCCGCGCTGAGCGATCAACGGTAGGCATGATATTCTCATCCGCCCAAATCCAGGAGAAATGCAGAGAACAGAACATGCCCCTGTACATCGCCTTCATTGACCTCACCACAGCGTTCGATCTGGTCAGCAGAGAGGGCCTTTTCAAGATCCTGCCAAAGATAGGATGCCCACAAAATTGCAAAGCCTCATCGAATCATTTCATACCAACATGCAGGGGATAGTGCAGCATGACAGCAACGTCTCAGAGCCATTCAACATACGCAGCGGAGTGAAACAGGGCTGTGTACTTGTGCCAACCCTCTTTGGGATTTTCTTGCTATGCTCTGAGGCATGCCCTTCAGCACAGCAACAGAGGGAATCTATCTGCACACAAGATTGATGGCAGGCTTTTCAACCTCGCCCGCCTGAAAGCCAGAACCAAAGTACACAAGGCTCTCATCAGAGGCATGCTGTTTGCAGACGATGCTGCAGTCGCAACCACACACAGCAGGAGCTTCAGACCCTGATTGGACGCTTCTCCCAGGCATGCAAGGACTTCGGGCTTAACATCAGCCTGAAGAGGCAAACGTCTTGGCGCAAGGCACGGAAGCACCACCAACCATCACCATCGACGACTACGAGCTGGAGGTTGTGAATCAGTTCATGTACCTGGGGTCCACGATCAGCAACAACCTCTCCCTTGATACAGAGATCAACAAGAGGATTGGAAAATCAGCCTTCACACTCGCTCGCCTCACCACATGAGTGTGGGAGAATCCCAAACTCTCTGTCAAGACGAAGATGGCAGTGTACAACGCCTGCATCATCAGCACACTGCTCTATGGGAGTGAGACGTGGACAACATACGCCCAGCAGGAAAAGAGACTGAACTCCTTCCACTTGCGCTGCATTTGGCACATCCTGGACATATCCTGGCAGGACAAAGTGCCCAACACAGAAGTTCTGTCTCGCGCCAGCCTTCCCTCCATGTTCACTCTACTCAGGCAGCGCAGGCTCCGCTGGCTAGGCCACGTTCACCGTATGGAGGATGGCAGAATCCCCAAAGACGTCCTCTACGGAGAACTGGCGACTGGCAGGAGAGACGTTGGCCACCCACAGCTGCGCTTTAGAGACGTCTGCAAGAGAGACATGAAGGCCCTGGAGATCAACACAGAGCGCTGGGAGGACCTTGCAACGGACCGCTCCAAATGGAGAGGCACCCTGACCAGACAGCTCAAGGCGGGTGAAGAGAGACTGACTGCTGCAGCAGATGAAAAAAGGGACCCGCAGGAAGAACCGCCACAGACCCAGCAGCACGGAGGACCACCCACAAGTGCGACCTGTGTGACAGGGACTGCCATTTGCGCATCGGCCTTTTCAGCCACAGGCGGTGCTGTTCCAGCAGAGTAGACATTTAGGATTCTCTTCCATGGTCATCATAGACCGACAGAGGCCGACGATACTGTGATTCTTGTTTTTTGGTTTTTTTTTCCAAGATGGTGATCCGGATCACCACCAAAATCTAATCATCTGTAGGATACCCAATTGCTGACAATCTGGGAAAATTTCATGAAAATCCGTAAATAACTTTTTGAGTTACCTTGCTAACAAACAAACAAACAGACAGACAGACAAACCAACGCTGATGAAAACATAACCTCCTTGGCGGAGGTAATGAATAGAAAATAGTCACCCACAGCAGGAAAAATAAGTTTGGTGGATATGCCCCTAATACTTTTTCTGCAGTGTTTGGCTTTTGGGAAGCACGTGGCCCTGTGGCGGGACCACGCACGTAAGTCAGTGGACAAGTCTTAAAGGGGCAGTACATGAAAAGTGCCAGATTAATATATAAAATAATATTTAAAAAATTCCTGCATCCACATCGTGATCCAAATCACCACCAAAATCTAATCATCTGTTCCCTGTGCAATTACACACCTTTCCTGAAAATGTCATCAAAAATTTGTTGATAACTTTTTGAGTTATGTTGGTACAAGTCAAACCAACCAACCAACAAACCAACCAACCAACTAAAAGACAAACCAACCAATGTTACCGAAAACAATGTCTCCGTCCTCCCTTGGCGGAGGTAAAAATGTGAAAATTTATGAGAAAAAAGGTCACAAATTTACGAGAAAAGTCCCAAATTTACAATAAAAATTAGCAGCAAATTTATGAGAAAAAAGACAAAAAAATTTCTAAAAAAAAGTCACAAATTAATGAGAAAAAAAATGAAAATATATCAGAAAAGTCACAAATTTACAAAAAAAAATGAATTTTACAAGGAAAACATAACAAATTTATGACAAAACACTGAAAGATTACAGTAAAAAAAAAAGCAGCAAACCTATGAGAAAGTTCTGAAATTACAAGAAAAAATTAACAAATTTGCAACAAAAAAAGTCACAATATTACAAGAAAACCTAACAAATTCATGAGAAAAAAAGTCTCAAATTTACAAGCAAACAGCAAATTTACAAGGAAAAAGTAACACATTTATGAGAAAAATTTGCAAGGTTACAGTAAAAAAGTGGTAAATCTATGAGAAAGTTTCAATTTTTCAAGAAAATATTTCTCAAATTTATGAGAAAAAGTCACAAATTTACAAGAAAATAGCAAATTAACGAGAAAATAAGTTTAAAATAGGTACACAGGTAAAGTCCATATGGGCAAACACAGATGGGGCCAACATGGAATCCATGGACAAACCCACATGGGAACCATTAGGCTGCATTTCCACCAAATGAGTTTTTTTGTCACCCAGCCACCCTGAGCATTTTTTTTTTTTCAGCGTTTGTGCGCGGCGCTCTGGGAAAAAAAAGTCTGTGCCCTGTATCCCAGCAACAGTGTGTCACTCTCAGCTCAGCACTTCCACTTTTCCTATGTGTTATGTCGTAACTTGTAGACAATGACGAAGTCAGGAATGGAGCTGAACATTTGTTTATTAATGAAATTGGACTCTGTACACCCGACCGGACGTGCAGCTGCTCGGCAGAGGAAAGGCGGAAGAGAGCGTCCCTCTACCAGCAGCCTCTCTTATACCACCGGAGATGGCGAAACCGGAAACTGGGGCCGCCATCCCATACCACACAAATAAGAGCCCCAACATGAACCACACACATAAACAATAACTACATAATACTATGGTCAGACTTTCTGATTTTTTAATAGCAGTCTCTAAATAACAATGGACAGGAAACATATTCTCGCAGCTGTGGATGTAAAATATGACGACACGGAAAGCAGGAGTCTGAGTACAGACTAGTGCAGGCGTCCGATGTCCCGCCCACGCAGCAGTTTTGATTGGCTGCTTAAGGTCTGACATTGACGAGCTCAGCTGCAGTCTGAAAAGTTGAACTTTTTTCAGCTCTGAGCGCCCTGAGCGCCGCGACAAAAAGCGGCCACCGCCAAGAGCATTTCAGCACCGAGAACGGTCAGCACTGTAAACGCTAGAGAATGAATGGAAAATAGTCGCCCAGAGCAGAAAAAACGCATTTGGTGGACACGCAGCCTAAGACAGCCCAGCTTAACCTTTGGTGGGGCCCACATGGACATGCTGGCTGAGCAGCCTCATTGGAAACATACGAACTCAAAAAAATGTTGGCGTGTTCAACACTGTTGGTGACGATGTTGTTTGCTGTTTTAATAAAGTATTTCAGGTGAATGAAAAATAAATGGCTTTTTTCTTCATTTTCACAGGACTTTTTCCATTTACTGTTGGATCTCATCATCTGCGAGTATTTGACCTCAAGCCTGATAAAACAAACTGGACAGCAGCACGAGAAATATGTTGGAAAGCAAATGAATCACCTGTAACTGTGTATGATAAGTATGACTTGAAAGTCATTAACAGTTTTGAGCTCTTTGGTGGTGTGTGGATTGGTTTGGAAAAGAAACCAGATCAAATCGTTTGGTCAGATGGTCAAAACGTTTCGTTCAGTGACACAAACTTCAATGTGACACGTGAGGATCGAAGCTGTGTAGCTGTGGAAAATGGCCGATGGAGGAATATCAGCTGCACAGAGAAGCTTCCCTTCATGTGTTACAGTGAGAAAAATGGAGACTCAGGTAGGTTCCATGAAGAACAAAGTCTTGTCTGGATGGTACTTCAGACCTCCAGGCTATCTTCACATCAATGCAACCTTCAACATTATTGGAGGAGAATTAGCATGACCTTAAACCTTTTTTCTTTTTTTTTTTCTAAATGTGCAGCTTTTTCTTCATAAGTTTGAAACTTTTCCTTTCATTTTTTTGTTGTAAATTTGTAACTGGTGAAATTCAGTTTGAACTTTAAGAAGAAGTTGTTAATTTACAAGAAAAACATCACAAAATTTCAAGAAAATTTATGAGAAGGAAAGTTGCAATTTTACAAGAAAAGATAAGGTCAGTTTAATTTTAGGAAATCAGATTTATAGACATTAAGGGCTCTGCTGTGACTTCTGTGTGATATGGTTTGTTAAAATGCACAATAGTGGATGTGGTTAAAGTTCAGCTGAAAATACCCCAAATTAAATAAAACTATTTTAATATTTTTGTATGTTGCAGACATTGATTACATCCTGGTTGACCATAAACACCTGGACTGGTGCCAGGCCCTGCTCTATTGCAGGAGACACCACACTGATTTAGTCAGCATCACTGATGAAGATCAGAACGAGCGAGTTGTCAGTGAAGGAAGGAGCAGAAAGTTCTGGATCGGACTGCAGCTGGGTCACTGGAAATGGACCGACAACAGCTGCTCCACATACAGCAAAACGCCACAAGGAAGTGAAGGAAACTGTTCACTTTTAAAGATAATGGAACCATCTTTCACAAGCTTTGATTGCAGGTCTTACAAAGATGTGCTGTGTTCTAAAGGTAATTGTTGAGCAGGCCGGTTTCTAGCTTTTTGGGGGCCCTATGTAAGATTGTGTTTGGAGGGGGGCATTTTTTTGTTTTGAAGATGAGTTCAGTTTCTTTATAAAATGAAAAAAAATCTTTCCACTCTTAAAAAAAGCATTAAAAAAAAAACTAGAGAAGCACAGAGAGAGTGCATACCTCCACCAAGGCTCCTTCCGTCCACTTGGTGATTCTCAGATTATCACCAAAAGCTAATGGGTTCATCCTTGATCCGAGGGCTATCTGTGGTGAAAATTTCATCCAAATCCATCCAGTAGTTTTTGCATAATCCTGCTGATCAACAAAGAAACAACCAAACCAACAAGGGACAAACATTATTTCCTTGGCAGAGATAATAAACTTGGGTTTATGTCTAGACGAGGAGAAACAAATTAAAAATATTACACAGAATTTACATTTCACCAACATCCATATGAATGTTGGAAATTTACAAAAAAAAAAGTGAAACTTTTCAAGAAAAATTTACAAACTCACAAGAAAATCTCAGAAATTTATGAGGAAAAATGTTCTGAGCTGGTGCAATAGCGTACTGTGATTTATGGCAGAAACAACTCTTTAATGACATTCCATTGTGCTAAAACCTTAAAACTTAACTTTATTTAAAACCTTTTCCTCAGGCCATACCAGAATGATCATAGTCGAGCAACAAAAGTCCACATGGGAGGAGGCCTGGAAACACTGTGCCACCTACCACAAGGACCTGCTGTGGATCGAGGATGAGCATGATCAGAAGGCTGTTGATGAGTTTCTCAAAAGAACCAGTGTTTCAGGTCCGTTCTGGATCGGTCTGAGGCAGAGTACCTTGTTTGGATTCTGGATCTGGAGTGACCGGACCGTGTTTTTTGAGAATTGGGAGAATGGCACTCAGCCCAAGATGCCGTTGTCCAACCAGTGTGGAGTCATCAAAAAGACGGACAATGAGTGGAAGTGGAGCGATGAGAACTGTTGGCGTAAACAGAACTTTATCTGTGAGGAGGAGATCGTTACTCCAGTGATTGAGTTAGAGTTGAATTAGATGTGATTTGGTGATATTATTGGAGCATCAGCAATACACCTAAGGCTTTACTGATGATGACAACTTATAAGTCTATCATTATTTAATTTATGACCATTTCATTATTTCACATTCCCTGACATTCTTTTAACATAACCTGTTTTTTCTTTTGTTGTGATACAGTAATGTTATCTAAAAATGTTAAATGTATGTGTATTTGTTACTATTCATGGACAGTTTTATATCTGAAATGGGAAAATTAATTAATGCAAAAATATCTACTGTAGCTGGTGTTTACTGTGACTCAAAATCCTAACAATGTGTGCTGGTTTGTAAGTAGATTTCTCTCTGATCTTCTTATTCAGATAACAGTCTAAACAGTCACACCTGGGAAGAAATAATGACCTTCTCTGAGGCTGACACTACCCCCATGTCTCACGGAGTGGCTAATGCTGGCAAACGTGTTTTTTTCGGGTTTCATCGAGGTTCATAAAGATTGCCAAACAGTTCACCAACAGTTTTTTTTGTCAAATATGTTTTTTCACATATAGTTGCAAACATTTGTAAAACAGTTGTAAGCATTTGCAAACAGTTGTAACATGTGTCGTCAAAGTTCTTTTTGGTTTGCCAAGTAGTGAATATTATATATGTATTTGACACATTATAGTGAAGAGCGGTGTAGTGACGTGCACTTCCCGTCACATCACTGCACTGTCCTATATAAGGCGGAGGACATCCATCTTACGGTATCTTTGCCGGATGATCCTGCTGGTGCATACCGTATCACTGCTTGTATATAGTTCATTAAATAAAGCTGTGTTCGTCAGCCATCATCATGCTTCATCCTTCACCCAGGTGTTTCCATACATAACATTTGGTGATTGAGGATTAACTCATGAAGGTGTGCATCACCCCACTTTGTCTCTTTCTCGAGCTCCTGGGCGAACCACCAGTTTCATGGCCGCATTGGCTGGAGGCCTATCAAATATATGTTATGGCGCTGAGCTTCGGGAAGCTGGATGGGGCGAGAGCACGGGCGCTTCTCCTTCACAACCTGTGTATTGAGGGCTGGACGGTCCTACGGATGCTCAGCACAGTGGATTCACACGAGGAATTTGTGGAGCTGCTAGCTAAATGTTTCTCCACCTCAGACAATGTGACTGTTCAGAGAATTCGTTTTCGCCAGAAACGCCAGTGGGTAGGTGAGCCTTTCTGCCAGTATGTCATTGACTGGAAGCAGCTAGCCAGCGAGTGTCGTTTTGGACTGCTTGAAGATGAACTGGTACGCGACTAATTAGCAGAGCACACGTGTAACGCTGAGCTGCGCTCTAGGCTATTATGGCACCTAATGACTTAACGTTAGCTAAAGTAATGGAGCTAGCTGTCAGGTGGGAACCCATTGATAAGCTAGCTCTGGAGCTAAACTTGCACCAGCCACAGAAGACGCCAGAATCATTTGCCTCAGCTAATGTTGCGGACCCTGATAGCGAGGATAGCTCGGACAAAGATTTTTGGGAAGTCATTGCTGCCGGCCAAAGTTCTGCTCCAGGAAACTCCCATTGCAGGGATTGTGGGTCCACAACGCACCGCCATATAGCTAAGAAATGTCCGACTAGAGGAAGACGTTGTAGCAGATGTGGACGCTTGAATCACTACGCTCAGGTGTGCCATTTGTCTTACCCGGGGAACAAAAGGGAGAAATCACCCCGCCTGACGGACACTGGGCGCAAACGGTACGAAGAACTAATGGACGCCTTCGCTTTCTTGAAGATCCAAGATGGCGCCCACAGTGGTCGCCATGGTGCTTCGCTGCGCTTTTTTTTGTTTGTTTTTGTTCGTCAATTGTGTGTCTGCCTGCTCTTACACCCGTGAAGAGCTACTAAATATCAGGACTTTCACTCCCACGGACCTACTCCCAGTTTTTTTGGCTCCTGCCGCCGATCTGGTTCACTTTTTAGCCCAAAAAGTGAGACGGCAAAAGAGAGGAAGACGAGCGGGCGCCCTCGTGCGGCTTCGCAGGAGAGTCACGCGCATGGCTTTGCCTGGAATCTTTCTGTCCAACGTCAACTCTCTTTATAACAAGGTAGATGAACTGAGACTGCTGATGTGATTTAAGGGCCTCTCCACCTCGTGTGCCCTCTGCTTCACTGAGACCTGGCTCAAGGAAAAGACACCGGACAGTGCGCTCCTCCTCGAGGGATTTCAGCTGTTTCGTGCAGACCGAGACACAGGGCTCTCCGGCAAGACCACAGGCGGAGGAGTCTGCTTCTACATCAACAGCAGCTGGTGCTCCGATGTAACTGTGATCTCCCAACACTGTTCTCCCGCTCTGGAATATTTATTCTTCAACTGCAAGCCATTTTATTCCCCGCGTGAGTTTGCTTCATTCATCCTGGCCGCTGTTTACATCCCGCCCGATGCGGACATGCGCGAGGCTCAGCGCGCGCTCGCGGATCACATTCAGCAAGCGGACTTTTCCGGACTCTCTGGCTATTGTGGTTGGCGACCTTAACCAGAGCAACCTGAGCCACGAACTCCCCCGGTACAGTTTATTAAATGCCCCACCAGAGGAGAGAACATGCTGGATCACTGTTACACTACAGTTAAGGACGCGTATCGCGCTGTTCCCCGCGCTGCGCTCGGACTATCTGATCACGTGATGGTCCACCTCATTCCCACATACAGACAGAGACTGAAGCTCACAAAACCTGTTGTGAGCACTACGAGGAAATTGACCAGTGAAGCTGGGGAGGAGCTGCGCACGTGCTTGGAAATAACTGACTGGGACATGTTTAAAGGAGCCACGCATGATCTGGATGAGTACACGGACACTGTGACCTCATATATCCACTTTTGTGAGGAGAGCATTCTTCCATCGCGCACCAGGGTGAGTTACTCCAACAACAAGCCCTGGTTCACAGGTAAGCTCAGACAGATCAGGAAGGAGAAGGAAGCAGCGTTGAAAAGTGGAGACAGGGACTGCTACAGGGAGGTCAAATACCGGTTTAGCAGAGAGCTGAAGAGAGCTAAATCTGTGTATTCTGAGAGACTCCAGCAACAGTTCACTGCTAACGACTCTGCTTCTGTGTGGAGAGGACTGAGGCAAATCACCAACTATCGGCCTCAGGCTTCTAAGGGACAGGATGACAAAGCCCTTTGTCAAAGACTGTCCCAACACTATGCTCGTTTTGACACCTCGTCAGCTGTGTCCAACTCCCCCCCTCCCCCCAGCGCCACTGCCTCCATAGTCCCCACTTCATCAAAGGCGCCCCCCCTCCTCCCCCCCTGCCCTTGCCATCAGTGAGCAGGACGTGCACAGACAGTTCTCCAGACTGAACCCGCGCAAGGCCCCCGGTCCGGACGGCGTGTCTCCCTCCACCCTGAGACACTGTGCAGAGGAGCTGACTCCTGTCTTCACAGACATTTTTAACACCTCCCTGAAGTCATGCCACGTACCGGCCTGCCTCAAAACCTCTACCATTGTCCCTGTCCCCAAGAAGCCACGGATCACTGGACTTAACAACTACAGACCTGTAGCGCTCACCTCAGTAGTCATGAAGTCCTTTGAGCGCCTGGTCCTGCCCCACCTCAAGACCGTCACCACTCCCCTCCTGGACCCGCTGCATTTTGCCTACAGAGCCATCAGGTCTGTGGACGACGCAGTCAACCTGGCCCTCCACTCCATCCTGCAGCACCTGGACTCCCCGGGAACCTATGTCAGGATCCTGTTTGTGGACTTCAGCTCTGCATTCAATACCATCCGCCCCGCTCTGCTCCAGGACAAGCTGTCCCTGCTCAACGTGCCTGACTCCCTCTGCAGGTGGATCACCGACTTCCTGACGGACCGGAGGCAGCATGTGCGGCTGGGAAAGTCTGTCTCAGACTCTGTTAGCATCAGCACCGGATCACCCCAGGGCTGTGTACTTTCCCCCCTGCCCTTCTCCCTGTACACCAACTCCTGCACCTCCAGCCACCAGTCTGTCAAGCTGATAAAGTTTGCGGACGACACCACCCTCATCGGGCTCATCTCCAACGGCGACGAGTCCGCCTATAGGAGAGAGGTGGCCCAGCTGGCGTCCTGGTGCAGCCACAACAACCTGCAGCTGAACGCTCTGAAGACAGTGGAGATGATCGTGGACTTCAGAAAAGTCACAGCCCCTCTGCCCCCCCTTACCCTCACAGACTCTCCCATCACCACTGCAGATTCCTTCCACTTCCTGGGCACCACCATCACCCGGGACCTCAAGTGGGAGCCGACCATCAGCTCCCTCATCAAAAAGGCCCAGCAGAGGATGTTCTTCCTGCGGCAGCTGAGGAAGCTCAAGCTACCCACCAAGATGTTGGTGCAGTTCTACACGGCCATCATCGAGTCCATCCTCACCACCTCCCTCACCGTGTGGTACGCAGGAGCCACCGCCAAGGACAGACTAAGACTGCAGCACGTTGTGCGCGCTGCTGAGAAGGTGATCGGCTGCAAGCTCCCATCCCTCCAGGACCTGTACATCTCCAGGACCCGGAGGCGTGCAGGTCGGATCATAGCCGACCCTTCACACCCCGGACACACACTGTTTGCCCCCCTACCCTCAGGCAGAAGACTTCGGTCCATTCAGACTAAAACCTCCCGCTACATGAACAGCTTCTTCCCCTCTGCCATCAGACTGCTGAACACTAAGTGACTTATTAGACTCTCGTGCACTACGTACAGCAGCTCAACCGGACTCATGACAATTATTACTGTTTTCTTTTTGCACTACCGACTGCACTATGTGGAACTCCACAATATCTGCTGCTTGTTAATATATTTAAAAATTGCATAGATTAGTATTACTTATTCATATTCTACCTTTTATTGCATGCATAGTTTTTTATTTTTATCTTTAGTGCTACTCCATGTTTAATGTTGCAGCATTGCACCGAGACAAATTCCTAGTTTGTGTACTTCATGAACAATGGCAATAAATCTCATTCTGATTCTGATTCTGGATGCCTTCGCTTTCAAGTTGACCAGTTCTCATTCAAGGTCAGTACCTATGCTGATGAGCAACACCATGGTAGTCCCCAGATGCCTCCGGTTCTTGGCCACAGTTGGGTGGGGGGTCTGCAGCTACAACGGTGAACACTACAACATTTATTGAAGAGGACGGGGCCAGACCAACAAGCATGGAGTTGCCACATGCTCAGCAGCAGCACATTGGGCTGAGTAAAATTCCTCTTTGGGTTATGGACTTGGTTTGGGGTTGTGGTGAAGGACGTCAACGGCGAAGATGGGCCAAACGGCAACCAGCTACATATCGAGGGTGTCTACGCATGGTGGCTAAGCTGGGTGCAACGTGCTTCAGGTTGTCCGACAGCTCATTGAGGCACGCCAATCAGCTTCAGCATGTCCAGGAAGATGCTCCAGGTGGCGAGGCTGGACGGGAGTCGGTGATGGCGGTGTGCGATCCAAGCTCCGTCATCCAGAAGGTTGGCCATCACTCCGGGGGTCTGCGGTCTCCAGGGGCGCGCCTACTGAGGGGCTGCCATGGACCCCCCTATGCAAGTTTCAACTTTTTTCACCCAAATGACTGTGAGGTAGCACTGTGTTTATAGTTTTGTGTTCTGATATATATATTTTGTGTCATATGGGATTGTTTTATATGTTTGTGTTTTAGTTTAGGAGCACGGCTGTAATTTTTTTAGTTTCAATAAAGAGAAGAGAAGAGAAGATAGATAAGATCTTTATTTTACACGGAAATTTGTATTGCAGCACCCATTCGTTAAAATACATGAAAACAAAACACATAAAAGACTCATAGCAAAAAAAAAAAAAACAAACAAAACACCAAGACACAGTCCAAATCCAAATTGGGAAATGGATAGGGAAAGGGAAAGGGAAGTCCTATGTTGTGAATGTGTGTATACATGTATACATGACTGCATGCGTAGATGCATGTATGTCTATATGTATGTGTACATATGTGTGTGCAATGGAAGGGGAGGAGTGGGAGGTCATCTCTTTATACTCCACTGTTTATTCTATAAGGTTGTGGAGTAAGGAATTGTCTATTCCTTTTGCTTCTTGGTATCCTGAAACATCTCCCAGAGGACAAAAGCTGATACACTTCATACATGACATGCAACGTATCTGCAGCGATCTTATTTGCCAGTCTCAGACAGTGATCAGTACTGCTCTGGAAAAATCCTCTCTCCACTGAGTGGCCCACCAGCTTAGAGCAGATGTTCAGCAGTCTTTGTATCCTGGCTTTCAGTTGTACAGTAAGACCCCAGAATCAAACTTGACTTCCATACAGAAGGACACTTTGAACTGTGGAACAGTAGAACACATGCAAAATGTCCTTTCCCACTCCAAAAGATGGGAGTCCTCTCAAAAAATAAATCCTCTGTTGAACTTTTTTTACAAATGTAGTCAATATGCATTGACCAGGAGAGGGCACTGTCCACATAGACCCCCAGATATTTAAAAGAGGGGGACTGTTTTGTGGGTTCATTGTGAATAATGATTGGAGCAGTATTAAAATGGTTGTTTCCAAAGATAATTTCCTCTGTTTTCATTGTATTCATAATGATGGAGTTCTGCTCACACCACTGCACTACCTGATCCACACTGTCAAAGTAGATTTCTGATTGTAGCCCCTCTGTCATGAGTGCTACCAAAGCAGTGCCATCAGAATACTTAATGAGATAATGGTCAGACACATAAGTGACACAGTCATTAGTATAAATGGTAAAAAGTAATGGCGAGCTAACGCATCCCTGTGGGGCACAGTACCTGTTTTTAGCAGAGAAGAGCAAGTGTTATTGACCCTGACCAGTTGCTGTTAATTGATGAGAGAAGAATGATATCAATGGATAAGATATGAGTTAATTTCCAGGTGGTGCATTTTTAGCAATAAGTCTATCCAGTTTAATTGTATTAAAGGCAAAAAAAAAAGCCAATAAACAGAACTCTGGCATATGGCCCTGTTTTGATGAATCCAGATGTTTTGAAATCAGGTGTGTAAGGGTAGCAATGGCATCTTCAGTGCTGTGTTCACTCTTGTAAGCAAATTGATAAGGATACAGTTTATCCTGTATGGAACTGGAAATTCAATTCAATTCAATTCAATTCAACTTTATTTATATAGCGCCATTTCACAACAACAGTCATCTCATAGCACTATCAACTGTAGGGGGGAATCCCCACACTTGCAGAAAGACCCGAAAGACCAGAAAGCAAAAATGAAAGTATTTTCTCCAATGACTTCATCAAGACAGAAGTTAGCGCTACTGAACGGAAGCCATTGCACTTCCTGGGACAAGATTTCTTTGAGACTGGGATGATGTGTGACATTTTCCAGGCCTTAGGGGCAGTGTGAGTGTCCAATGACAGCTGAAAGGTGGGCTGCCACACCTGAGCTAGCTCTTCACTGCAGATCCTGAGGAGGGAGGCACCAATATTGTCAGGTCTGGAGGCCTTGCGTGCATTAAGATGTCGAAAACGGACAATGGTGGCGGCGCGCCTAGACGCAGCAGCCCCTCTTGGCATCAGCGAGTGTGAGAGTTTTCATCATCCCAGACGCACATTCTGTAAAACTTACAACTGTGAGACCTTATTAAACATCAAGGTACTGCACGCTGAAAGAATCGCGGCTCTCGGTTGTGACCTGGACATTCTCCTCCAGCAGGAAATTCTGGCGGAGTCCCTGCTGAAGGCTACCCGGGAGAGGAGGAAGCGCAAGCAGAGGAAACACAAGCAAAAGCGTGGAAAAAGGGCCAGGATCCATGCTAGACTAAAGGCTAACCCCTCCAGACCAGCAGTACTGTCGCTCATTCTCTCTAGCGTCCGCTCCCTCGACAACAAGCTGGACGAGCTGCGTCTGCTGAGAGAAACCCGGAGAGAGTGGAGGGACTGCTGTGTGCTTGCGTTCACGGAGACATGGCTCCACGACAACATCCCTGACGAGGCCATTCAACTGGAAGATATGGAGGTGTTCTAAGCTGACAGAGAAACGGCGAGCTCCGGTAAGAGCTGTGGGGGTGGGCTATGCATCTATGTTAACAAGAACTGGTGCGTTAATGCCACGTTAATGTCTAAACACTGCTCTCCGTTGGCGGAATTCCTTATTGTAAAATGTCGGCCATATTATTTGCCAAGGGAATTCAGCAACGTGTGTGTAGCTGCTGTTTACATAGCGCCGAGCGCTAATGCTAATGCTAATGCTAAGAAGGCACTCGGGGAACTGCACGATGCTATTAGCGAAATCCAAACTTCACACCCGAACAGTTTTGTGGTGGTTGCGGGGGATTTTAACCACACCAGCTTAAAGACTGTGCTCCCCAAGTTTAAACAATGTGTAGACTTTAAGACCAGAGGAGAGAATATGTTGGACTTAGTGTACACAAACATAGATGCATATAAGGCAATACCCCGTCCCCATCTCGGCCTTTCTGACCACATATCCGTGATGCTAGTGCCTGCCTACAAACCTTTATTGAAGCGCAGCAGGCCAGAGCGAAACAAATCAGGATTTGGCCAGAGAGTGCAACCTCTGCACTGAAAGACTGTTTTCTGCACACAGACTGGGAGGTCTTCAAAATAGCAGCCTCCCAGGAAGACAAGACAGATGTGGAGGAGTATGCTGAAACGGTCACCAGCTACATCGCGTAGTGCACAGAGGATGTCACTACTGTGAAGACCATCACTGTACAGGGAAACCGTAAGCCCTGGATGACCGCAGAGGTGCGCTGGTTGCTTACAGCCAGAGATGCAGCCTTCAGAGCGAAGGACAGGATCGCCCTCCGCTCAGCAAGGTTTGCGCTGTCAAGGGGAATTAAGCCGGCGAAGCACGCCTATGCGGAGAAAATCCAGGGACACCTCTGTGACACTAGGAACACCAAGCAGATGTGGCAGGGAGTTCGGACACTGACGGGCTATAAGTCTAGGCAGGGTGTCGATGATGACGACGCTTCGCTTCCAGACAGGCTCAACGACTTCTTTGCACATTTTGAAGCATCAAACCCGACAACAAGAGGGAGGGCTGGCCCATCCCCACCATCAGTCAGACCAGCTTTCACCATCAACACACCAGACACACAGAGGGCCCTAACCAGGGTCAACCCACGTAAAGCTGCAGGTCCGGACAACATCCCGGGACGTGTGCTCCGAGACTACGCGAGCAAGTTGGCGGATGTCCTGACTGACATTTATAACAACTCCCTGAGTCAGGCCTTCGTTCCCAGATGCTTGAAGACCTCTATCATAGTACCGGTGGCAAAGAAACAAATTGTGTCCTGTCTGAATGACTATTGTCCTGTTGCACTAACACCAATTGTGATGAAGTGTTTCGAACGACTCGTCAAACCACACATTACAGCCTGCCTCCCTGCACCACATGACCCGCTCCAGTTTGCATATCGTTCAAACCACTCCACGGAGGATGCTATAGTCACCACCCTGCACTCTGTCATCACCCACCTGGATCAGAAAGACACCTACGCCAGACTCCTGTACATTGATTTCAGTTGAGCATTCAACACCATTATTCCCCAGAGACTGATGGAGAAATTACTCCTTCTTGGTCTGAACACCGCCACATGTCTCTGGATCCTGGATTTCCTGACTGAGAGACCTCAGTTTGTCCGGGTTGGAAACAACATCTCCAACTCTGTCACGCTGAGCACCGGATCCCCTCAAGGCTGCATACTCAGTCCACTGTTGTTTACACTTCTAACACATGACTGTGTATCTAGACACGAGGGGAACCAGATTATTAAGTTTGCAGACGACACCACGGTGGTGGGACTTATTCAGAGGAATGAGGAATCAATATACAGGGAAGAAGTGAGAGACCTGGAGGGCTGGTGCAGGGAGAACAATCTGGTGCCCAACGTGGACAAAATGAAGGAGATGATTATCGACTTCCGGCGGTCACAGCCTGAACACGTCCCCCTCAGCATCGGCGGCCTTTCAGTGGAGAGAGTGGAGAACATCAAGTTCCTCGGAGTGCAGATCTCGCAGGACCTGACCTGGAGCAAGAATTCCTTGGGGATTAGGAAGCGGGCCCAGCAGAGACTGCACTTCTTGAGGAAACTCAAACAGGCCTCTCTCCCCATCTGCATCCTCAGAACCTTCTACAGAGGTGTGGTGGAGAGTGTTCTGACGTACTGCATTGCTACATGGTACTCCAGCTGCAGTATGTCAGACAAAAAAGCCCTGCAGAGGATAGTTAAGGGAGCTGAGAAGGTAATTGGAGTCTCCCTCCCCTCTGTCCAAGAACTTTTTCAGAACCGTTGCAGGAGCAGGGCACTGAACATTGTCAAGGACCGTTCTCACCCTCTGCATAAACACTTTGAGCTTCTGCGCTTCCTTCCACAAGCTGTTAGGATGCTGAACAGTTGATATGGAATCTCTCATACATACTACTGCACCTGCGGACATTATGTATATTATTTGTACATTATAGTTCTGGTTAGTTTTCAAGTATGTCTCAGGGATGTGTGAACGGATGTGGTGGGACGGGGGTGAGGGTGTGTGTGAGTGTGTCTTATATTATGTTCTTTTACGTGTATGGATGCCGAGAGAAACGCAATTTCATCTTGCCTGCACTATAGTTGTGTGTACAGCAATATGACAATAAAGGTTGTTTTGATTTGATTTGATTTGAAACATGCTGGCCACCTGTCCTACTGAAATTTCCATTCTGTCCTCTGGCTGAACAGAAATGGACCTCAACACCTCTTCACGTCTCTCCTCCATCCCGATGGTCTCAAACCTGGTGAAAAAGGTGTTTAACTCAGATGCAGTTGTCAATTTGTCATTCAAGATGACAGATTTAGATTGCTTGCTTGGCATTCCAGCCATGCTTTCCATGCTCTTCCACATTCTTCTGGAGTCACCAGCCTTAAACATGTTCTCCAAGTGTCTCTAATGAACCTCTTTTGCCTTCTCAATTTTGCCCCTTAGCTCCTTATTTATCCTGCGCAGCTCCAGTGTATCCCCCTTTCTGAAAGTTGCTTTCTTGTGATTCAAGATTTGTTTGATATCTTTCGTGATGTAGATTTTATAAATTGGATACATCTTCACTGTTTTAGTAGGAATAATGGACTCTACACAGAAATTAATATAGTCAGTTGTAACTGCACATGCAGAGTCTACAGTGCCCTCCCTCAACACTTCCCAGTCAATGCAATCAAAACATGCTCCCAGAGCCTGTTATCTGGATTCCAGAGCCTTACCACCTTTTCCTGGGGTTTACTACTTTTCAGCTTGGTCAGGTAGGTTGGAATAAGGTGCACTGCATTATGGTCTGAAGAGGCGAGAGGTGGCTTGCTTCTAGACTGATAGGCATTTCTGATATTTATATAACATTGTACATTGTCTTTCCTTGTGCTACATTTTATGACCTGATGAAACCCAGGCAAGGCTTTCTCCAGGTTGCAGGTGTTTAAATCCCCAAGGACAATGGTAGGAGCATCAGGAAACTACTGTTGCAAATTGCATACACAGTCTGCTATTCCCGTTTGCAGCATGATGCACTTTGCTGCTTGATGGAACATAAACCATAAATAGCAAAATGCAGCCAAATTCACGGGGTAAATAGAAGGGTCTTAATCCAATGGCCAGGAGTTCAAAGTCACTGTTACAAATAACATGCTTAATGCAATATTGATGACACCACCGCTCATTTATGTAAACACAGACCCCTCCTCCCCAACTTTTTCCTGAGCTTTCAGTTCTGTCAGCACGAACAAGTGAAAAACCATTGATATCAAACAAAGAGTCAGTACAGCAGCATGTAGCCAGGATTCAGAAAAGGACAAAAGAGCTACAGTGGGGCAAAAAAGTATTTAGTCAGCCACCAATTGTGCAAGTTCTCCCACTTAAAAGATGAGAGAGGTCTCCAATTTTCATCATAGGTATACCTCAACTATGAGAGACAAAATGAGAAAAAAAAATCCAGAAAATCACATTGAAGGATTTTTAATGAATTAATTGGTAAATTCCTCGGTAACATAAGTATTTGGTCAATAACAAAAGTTCATTTGTTGTTCCTTTGTTGGCAATGACAGAGGTCAAATATTTTCCGTAAGTCTTCACAAGGTTTTCACACACTGTTGCTGGTATTTTGGCCCATTCCTCCATGCAGATCTCCTCTAGAGCAGTGATGTTTTGGGGCTGTCGCTGGGCAACACGGACTTTCAATTCCCTCCAAAGATTTTCTATGGGGTTGAGATCTGGAGACTGGCTAGGCCACTCCAGGACCTTGAAATGCTTCTTACGAAGCCACTCCTTCGTTGCCCGGGCGGTGTGTTTGGGATCATTGTCATGCTGAAAGACCCAGCCACGTTTCATCTTCAATGCCCTTGCCGATGGAAGGAGGTTTTCATTCAAAATCTCACGATACATGGCCCCATTCATTCTTTCCTTTACACGGATCAGTCGTCCTGGTCCCTTTGCAGAAAAACAGCCCCAAAGTATGATGTTTCCACCCCCATGCTTCACAGTAGGTATGGTGTTCTTTCTCCTCCAAACACGACAAGTTGAGTTTTTACCAAAAAGTTCTATTTTGGTTTCATCTGACCATATGACATTCTCCCAATCCTCTTCTGGATCATCCAAATGCTCTCTAGCAAACTTCAGACAGGCCTGGACATGTACTGGCTTATACACAGACAGCAAAGCAAGCCCAAATAAGCACCTATGTAGGAACCATGAAAATGAAGAGACTGAATGATTTCTCAGTATTGGTTTATTTCATCTCACGTCCTACAGCTCCTCTCTCAGTCAGGGAATGAAGAGGTCGAGCTGCGGTAAACCACATACCTTGATACTCTCACATCAAACACAAATCACCTTCACATCAAACACAGAATTACATCCACATTTAATCCTCCCATTGTCCTCTCGGCTTCTCTGTCTGACCCCAGGAGTCAGACAGTCCCTTCAGGTCCACTCCCAGATCTTCTCACTTCTTCTCCAGTCCACAGGGGGTCCAGACTCAATATCCGTTTGAGGCATGATGTCAATACACACTGCGAGCTCAAGGTTCCCTCATGTCTGGGTCTCTGCCAAGGAATATGTGAGCTACATAATGTTATGCCACAACTACACATTAAAAAACGAGCCCAAAATCCTGCAACCCATGACTGACAAGATTTGCAAGCAACTTTAGAGAAAAACAAGCCCAAAACTGCTTATAATAAGCAGACTTGGCAACTATGTCACCTAACCAACCCCACGAATGTTTTTGGCATAGATATATAACCCTAGATTGGAAGTAGGTCACTGGAGCGCGTGATTTCCGGCCGCCATATTGGTACAGAAATCACAACAAATCCACAGCTCAACGCACAACACTCTGATTAAGTCTTCATTTCCAAGGTTCTCATTTGTTTACACAGAGTGTAACTGGTGTCTAAACGATCAGGTAAGTGTCGAGTATTTGTTTTTAAATAATTTAATGGCGTGCTGTCAAAAATAAAGGTAAAAACTCTGATTTTCATTTGGGAGGTCACTGATTTCTGTACATGCATGACTGCCATGAGTGTAATATACAGTATATTGTAATTCAGTATCGATACTTATGGCAATATTTCTTATGTAATATTAGTATACAGTGTTACATTGTGTTCTTTGTTACTGGGTCAGTATTGGTAGCCAATATTATCAACAATGAACTTTGGGTTCTTGTAACTAGTTTGGTAGTTACTCAAATAGCGTGAGGATAGTTTTTCTTTTTCCTGTCTACACTTGGCCTAATGAAAGATTTAGGTTTATCAAACCATCTTTACACAATAATTACACATATATGTGTACAAACATCTACCTCCTGTATCAGACCAACATCATGAAGGTTTGCAGATAGTAATTTACAGATATGTTATTTGAAAATTGAAACTTTACAGATAGAATTTTACAGTACCTATTTCGCATTTGTCTATTACAGGGAGGGGGTACAAGAAGATCTGGTGATGATTAATGCAGTCATATCTCATAGACATTACTATTTCTGTCTTATATCACATTTTGCCTGACATTACTATAAATATTTGCTATGATGGATAGGAGGGGACAGGGTTTTAGTTCAGACACAGAGCTGGCTAATGCTCTTAATTGTTTTTATGGTCGTTTTGACTCCTTTGATTTTAGCACAGAAATCCAAGATTTGAAACAGAAACTCAAAGACAATCAGCACTTTAATATTGAGATGCAGGATGTTAAAAGGAAATTCCGCGCTGTAAAAGTGAACAAAAGTCAGGGCCCTGATAATATATGTGGGCGCCTGGTAAAGTCCTGTGCACATGAACTGAGTCCTATATTTCATTACATTTTCAATAAGTCCTTACAGACACATGTGCCTAAGATCTGGAAAGATGCCGTGGTTGTTCCCGTTCCAAAATCCAGCTGTCCTAAAACGGTAAATGACTTTAGACCAGTTGCTTTGACTTCAATTTTAATGAAAATTTTTGAAAAACTGGTCAGATGTGAGGTCCTAAGGCAGACTGAACATGCATTGGATCCTCTGCAGTTTGCCTATAGGCCTCACAGAGGAGTGGAGGATGCCACTGTCACTCTGTTTAACATGCTTTTTAAACATCTGGATTTTAATGGGACACACGCCAGGCTTTTATTTGTGGACTTTTCTTCTGCCTTTAATACAATCCAACCTCATATTTTAGTTGAAAGGCTCCTGCAACAATTTGATTTAAGCAATAATCTGGTGGGTTGGATTCTGGATTTCTTAACCAACAGGACGCAGAGAGTAAGGGTCAATGGTACATTGTCTGACCTAAAGTGCTCTTCTACTGGCTCTCCTCAGGGGTGTGTGTTGTCACCACTACTCTTCATCCTGTACACAAACATGTGTCGGAGCAGACATGACAACAGACACATTATAAAGTATGCTGATGACTCAGTCATTGTCAGTCTCCTCCAGGATGGTGAGAGTGGCCACGGCCCAGTAGTTGATGACTTTGTTCACTGGTGTGAGGATTCCTACCTGCAGCTGAATACAACAAAAACGAAAGATATGATTATTGACTTTAGGAGGAAAACTCCCAGGCACAAAGTCACCATACTAAAAGGCCAGACCACCGAATGTGTACAATCGTACAAATATCTTGGGACGATTATTGATAGTGGATTGAACTTTGAGGTGAACTGTGAAAGGGTGTGCAAAAAGGGTCAGCAAAATTTGCATTGTTTGAGGAAACTTGCACGCTTCCAAATTGACCGAACCATAATGACTATGTTTTATCGGGCTTTTATTGAATCTGTTTTATCCTTTTCTTTAATGTCATGGTTTGGTCAGATAAAACTGAAACAGAGGAAATCCTTGGATCAGGTAGTCAGATGGTCCAGTCGTTTGCTTGGTGAGTCACAGCTGAGCCTGACATCCCTGTACACCAGACAAGTACAGAGGATGGCCGACTCGATTTTAAATGATGACTCCCACCCTTTGCACTGCAACTTTCAGCTTCTTCCCTCCAGACGGAGGTTTGCTGTCCCAAAAAGTAGAACCCAGCGCTACAAAAACAGCTTTGTCCCTGCTGCTGTCAAAGAGTTGAACAAATTATAAAAATTATATTGTACATATTTTATATTTACCTATTTTGTAAGATGTGTGCCTGTGTTTGTGTCTATGTTGAATGTAATTAGTGGCTTGTAAATATGGATGTCACCAACTGCAAAACAAATCTACCTACGGGTACAAATAAAGTAACCTGAACCTGAACCTGAACCTGAGGGTGGATATTCCTGCAAAGCATTTAAAAGTAATTGTACTTTGTAATTTATTAATGTTGGTTTATAAAAGCATTAAGTCTTTGTGATATTTTTTTATTTTGTAGGCGTGTGCTTATTGTGCTACATAATATTTTTTAAAATATGTGCTTATTGCTGTTAGGTGTAGATCTACAGTTCATGGGAAGTTCCCTTTTGCCAAGGCTTCCGAGATGCCGAGACAGTCTGCACATGCAACTTGTAGGAATGTGCAGAGGAAAGGAAATGGACACACATTCCATGTGTAAGTTGCTACCTTTTACCATTTGCAGATCATGTAATATTGTTATTATGTATGTTAACTTACTATTGTTATTATGCATATCACGTTAGTTTCCACTACAAGAGGAAGAACTATATAACAGTGGTCTTTAAAGTTGATCTGTGGCATTCTCAGAAGAGTGAGCAACAGGTCTGTGTTCAGCTACAAGGTATATATTATATCAGTTTTTCAGCTTCCCCAGTGGTAAAGGGAATGAAGAAAGGAGACGGAAATGGTGCAGTCTGATGAAAAGGTTAGAGGGCTGGGAGCCAAAGGCCTGGGATGTTGTGTGCAGTCAACATTTTAAATCAGAGGATTTTGACATGACTGGCCAAACCAGAAGACTTCGTGATGATGCAGTTCCATCCCAGTTTGATTTGCCAGTGCACTTGCAAAAGGTTTGTGTGCTTGTCTGTAATGGATTAGTAAACATTACTTTTAAAATGAGTTTCCATTAAAAGTTAGTGAATGGTTATAATTTTTTGACATAGTGTGGGACACCATAACGATATCTTGAATACCATTGCTAAACAGGATCATGAAGTTTTATCTGTATTTGTGGGACAGATTTATTTATGGAAATTGTTTTGGTGATTGTTTGATAAATTCATAATATGCACACTGTTTTTCTTGTCAGCATCAGAAGACATGCCAAACTCAAGCTGCTAAAAGGGCATTACAGCCAATACAGGAGCAGCAAGAAGTTATCCATGATTACATGGACCATCAGCCCAGTGAGTCTGATAGGGGCAACCTGGACTTTGATATTCAAGTTTCAAGTATACCAGATGTATGTATATCAAAGGAACAGTGCGAATTCACACAATTGCACAATTCTTTAATATCATAGTTGCCAACTATTAGCTGGTACTTTCAAATGATGTACATTCACCAAACAGTATTATGTGTACACAAGGTTCTATACATGGGATACGCTTTTAAAATCGATACATTATTTAGATGTTTTGAGACAAGAAATCTATGTACTGTATATGTGTATATATACACTACCGTTCAAAAGTTTGGGGTCACTTAGAAATTTACTTATTTTTGAAAGAAAATCACTTTTTTTCAATGAAGATAATTTTAAACTAATCAGAAATACACTCTATACATTGCTAATGTGGTGAATGACTATTCTAGCTGCAAATGTCTGGTTTTTGGTGCAATATCTAGATAGGTGTATAGAGGTCCATTTCCAGCAACTATCACTCCAGTGTTCTAATGGTACAATGTGTTTGCTCATTGCGTCAGAAGGCTAATGGATGATTAGAAAACCCTTGTGCAATCATGTTAGGTCTGCAATGCTGTAATTGCTGCAAATGGAGGATTCTTTGACGAAAGCAAAGTTTGAAGGAAAAAATTATTATTTCAAATACAAATCATTATTTCTAACCTTGTCAATGTCTTGACTATATTTTCTATTCATTTTACAACTCATGGTGGTAAATAAGTGTGACTTTTCATGGAAAACACAAAATAATTGTCTGGGTGACCCCAAACTTTTGAACAGTAGTGTATATGCATGGCATACTTAACAAATCTACTGAAATGTTTCAGTTCCATAGCTATGCAGCATCGGACAACGCTTCCTTGAAAGCAAAATTGAGGAGGACAGAGGATCGTCTGGCAGAGGTCGAGAGACAATTAAAAAATGCTAAGGCAAGAGAGAAGCGATGCAAAACCAGCTTGTTGTATATAACAAATACAGCCCAGGACAAAGTATGAATTAATCAATTTCGGCCATATATTTATGTATAAATGGCCACAATGAAAGAGCTAGCCTTAATTATTAATCAGGGGGTATGGTAACTTCTTTTTCAGCTCATTTGACAGTTCTTGATTGAGACACTGCAAAATGCCATAATTTAATAATTATGAAGCTCTTAAACACCTAATATTTATGCAGATTGTGCTGAAAGTAAACCACTACGTGCTGTGTTGTACTGTGTTGTAAACATGTTCACTGAAGCCTTTCAAACGTTTAACAAAGGAGAATGACCCAAGCAGGTGTCTGCACTGGACCACAGGGATGTGCTACAGATATCCTGTACCAAGATGGCGGATGCGCGTCACGCCCCCGCGACCATGGACTGGCCAGCGCTGCCAATCTAGGGTTATATATGTTTGGTTTTTGGAGGCGAGGAATGTTGGGACTCGTAGTATTTAGCGAATTGAAAACTCCAGGAAGAAAGTACCTCGTCCACTGTTGCCAACTCCTCAGTAAGAAAAGTAGCTATTGGCTGTCCCAGAAGTCGCTGGAAGTTGCTAAATGATGTCATCACCTAATTTGCATAATTGATCATTTGCATGTAATTGTAATGGACGCTGTAGGGGAGAAGAATAATGTTGTTGTGGGAGAGACAAAAAGTGAGTAAAAAACAACCTACTGTAAATATCTTTAGAACTACAAATTAACGTTCTTCTGTTGATTCTTGGTTTGTTTGTTTTAATTTGGCATTTAAATAGGCCATCACTTCTGTATCAGTTTCGTTGTAGTGTACAACTGTACAATGACAATAAAGCCTATTCTATCATCTCCAATAAACGGCTTCAACCAGCCTTTGAATTCAGGGTTTGATTCCCACTCCTTTCTGTATTTTTGAGCGTACAGTTTAGACTGCAACATGATGAGCTAGCTGCTAGATGTTTAGCTTATGTCACAAACACATGCACACATACACACAGAGTGGGCGAAGTGAGTACGTGACTGAGGCTGTTAGTCAAATGCAGTGATTTATTAGTGTGACACTGACAGTGAAGAAACATTTACATTGATTGGCTGCGGGGGTTGTGCAGGCACAATTCATTTGCAGTCTGGACGTGAGTGGCCATGTAGTAATAGGCCAGTAGTCATGTTCCCATGATGCTTTGCGCGAGCCAAGATGCAAAAGTCGCTTATTCAGCTTCAGTTTTGAATCACATTTTGTTATTAATAAACCACAACAACAACCACTGCTGCACGGTGGCGCAGTGGTTAGCACTGTGGCAGCACAGTTTTACCCTCGGTCGGGGGATCGCGGGGACCGTGAGATCATGGGTTCGATCCCTGCCCCCGGCCAATAGTGATCTGTGTGGAGTTTGCATGTTCTCCCCGTGTTTGCGTGGGTTTACTCCGGGATTTCTCCGGTTTCCTCCCACATGCCCAAAACATGCAGGTTAGGGAGTTAAGGGGCGCTTGCGCACGCAGCGACCAGCAGCTGGTGGTTTGTCACCAGACTGCAAAACAAATCTACCTACGGGTACAAAATAAGTAATAAAAAAAACCAACAACATTTTGGTAAGTATTTAATTATGCAGATACGGAAGCAGGTAAGGGACGTCTAGGGTAAGTTGCGATTTGGGTACGGAGCGACTTGGGACGGAGTGGCAAGGGTACGGATTGTCCAGTAACCCCAGCCATCCTGCCATTGTGTCCTTGGACAAGACACTTTACCCACCTTGCCTCCATTATCTGTGACACTGGTGCATGAGCGTGAACAGATGTTCGGTGGTGGTCGGAGAGGCTGTTGGCATGGATTGGCAGCCACGTTTCCGTCAGCCTGCCCCAGGGCAGCTGTGGCTACAGAAGTAGCTTACCATTATCTGTGGAGTGAACGAATAATGGATTCATTGTAAAACATCTTTGGGTGTCATGAAAAGCGTGATATAAATGCAATCCATTATTATAAATAACTTAAGATTATGGGGGGAAATGATTTCTCTGTGATAATGTTTGTTTTAATTAACTGTTTTACTATGAAGGAACAAACGGAAAAAGACTCGGATCCCGTACTTTTATTTTGAAAAACGGAAATTTCGTCATTTTAGCTAGCTTGATTCCATGTTTGAAATTTGGCCGTTTCGGTCGGTGAAAACATAAAATATTATAAAACTCACAGATAAAAGACAGATTAAGTGTTTGTGTGACAGTAAAGCGATTTGAGCAGCCTTAGAGAATCTTCGTATTTCACTAATAAACAGCTGAACCGGTTAGGAACTGAATTTAATGTGAGAACCGGTCAAAGTTTACAGCTAACGTTAGCCTAGGAAGCTAATGAGATTAGCTCCTGATGCTAACTCCACCTGACATGGAGTAGATGGAGGCGAGGAAGAGGAGGACCAGGAGGAGAACTGGGGGGATATAGAGAACCAGGAGGATTAATATAATAACAAGGAGGAGTAAAGACGCCGGAAGCTGTAGGGAACCGTGAGGGTGAGTTTCTGGTTCAGGTTAATCGCCTGTTCAGTAAACTGACGTCTTCTGAACCAAGTGTGACACCAGCCGGCAGAAATGTGATCATTTTACATTTGGTGTTTTATCGGTGATTAAAGTTGGTCTGAAACTCATCAGGTCACTCTGACAGCTGTCTGTGGATCCTTAAAAAGTCTTAAATCTGTATCTAAAATTAAGGCCTTACTTAAGATAAGATGAGCCTTTATTAGCCTCACAATGGGGTAATTAACCCTAAAAATAACGATCCTTAAATCTGCTCTTCAAACGTCAAAACACCACAGACATGATTTAAAAAACATCGAATTTAGTTACTTTTGATGTCCTTAACATAAACAGCATCATTTTAAGTAAGACTGCCACTTTTACCTTGTAATTTTTTTTTATTATACCTGAATATACAAGTTGGCAGATTATACCTGTTCAGTTTTTGGCTGTATGAGCCAGAAATCCTCTTCTTTTAAATTACATGTCTTACCCACAGACATGAAAGTACAACAGCAATGATTAATTCTATTTGGAAACGCCTCCGTGTCCCTGCTGCAATACCAAAGAGAGGACACGGGTTTGCAGCCTGCATTTCACCCTGCATGCCAGGTAGGGGTGGGAATCGCGGGAGACCTTGCGATTCGATTCAGATCCCAGTTCTTGGGTCACAGTTCGATCCTGTCACGATTCAACAGTAATCATGATATCACAATAATCGAGTACCACAATCCCATATATTTCAAACTCATTAAGAAAAGAGAGTCTGGAGCATTCCGTCCAATTTATAGCTTTTATTGGTGCACAGACTGACGTTTCGACGCTGTGTCTTCTTCAGAGTCACTCCGAAAAATGCAGGCAGATTATCCACACTGCTGCACTGGTTTTGCTTTTTGAACATGACAGCAGTCTGAAACAGGAAGTGAAACTTAAATTTATTTTCACTCAATTGGAGATGGTCTGACTTCGGAGCGGCAGCTTTCCGCCATGTTTGTTTTGCCATTTCTATGCGGTGTGACATCATGACGCCGCAGGCCCCAAATATCGCAATATTTATTTTTACACCGGTATCAAAATTTATACTGGTATTATCGTGAATGATACGATATGGCACACGCCTATTTGCAGCATATTTTTCAAGGTTTGATGGAATCTCTCCAGCGCGCCTTGACTCTCAGAGTGGTATGCACTGGAGTGTTTGGTCACATGTTCAAAAATGTGCGACGTGAAGTTCGAGCCCTGGTCAGTTTGAATATATTTTGACAAAACAAACACTGAAAAAAATTTAGTGAGCAGGAGCAATGATTTTCCACATAGGAATCACTTCAGGAAACCAAGCTGATGCACACATCACTGTAGCAAAAACCTATGACCTGCTTTAGTACGTGGGAAAGGACCGACACACTCTACTATCTCTCATCTCTCGGCGCCACACCAGTCGGCTGCCTTTTGCAACAGCGGCTCGATTCCGAGTTTTTTTTTCCCTTCCTCTCTCTTTTGATCACTTTTTTTTTTTCACCCCACTTATATCACGGACACACAGATCGTCCCAAATGTTTCCTGAGCCGGTGGACGGAGCCACTGTTTATAGCAGGATTCGATACAACAGGGAAGAGCTGCTAGCATTTAACCGCCACCCGGTCCCACTGGAAAAACTCGACATACCGAGAGAACTGAGGCGAAAACGCCGCGGCTGCCGGGCTGGAGTAAGGCGGAGGACAAAAAATATAAGGTACAGACCCTCCCTTCCATCTGTTGTCATGGGAAATGTACGGTCGATACTGGGAAAGTTAGATGAGCTAGCGGCTATCTCCCGTTATGATAGCACTTACCGGGAGTGCTCTCTCCTTTTGTTTACTGAGACGTGGCTAACTGAACTAGCAGCAGATGCTAACATTGAGCTGGAGGGTTTTCACATGATACGAGCTGACCGAACACCAGAGAGTGGCAAAACTAGGGGCGGTGGAGTGATAATGTATGTTAACAACAACTGGTGCAGACCGGGACATATCACTGTTAAACAACGACACTGCAGCAAAGACATTGAGTTGCTAGCTGTTAGCATGAGGCCTACATATCTCCCGAGAGAACACTCACACGTGATCTGCATTGTTGTTTATGCAAATCCGACGGCGAACGCTGGGACAGCGCGTGACGTCATCCATTCAGTAACCAGCAGGCTGCAGACAGAACACCCAGATGCTCTTCTCCTCATCTCAGGCGATTTCAACCACGTTTCACTGTCTCCCATTCTGCCCACTTTCAACCAGTATGTCACATGCCACACTAGAGACAATAAAACACTGGATTTGTTCTACGCAAACACTAAGGAGGCGTACACCTCATCACAACTCCCCCCACTTGGGAGATCAGATCACAACTTGGTTCATCTCCGACCGGTGTACAAACCCCTAGTGCACAGACAACCTCCGGCCATGCACACTGTGGAGTTATGGTCTGAGGAGACAATGGACACTCTAAAGGACTGTTTTGAAGCCACTGCCTGGAAGCAGCTCTGCGATCCACATGGTGAGGACATTGATGGCCTCATTCACACCTTCACGGGCTACCTCAGCTTCTGTGTGGACAAATCCGTTCCCACCAAGACCATACGGCGTCACTCAAACAACAAACCCTGGATCAACCCTGAGATAAAAACACTTCTGAGAGAGAAGAAGAGGATCTTCAGGTCGGGGAACAGGGAGATGCTGAAGTCCGTACAGAGGGAGCTGAGGAGAAAGATCAGAGAAGGCAAGGACAGCTTCAGGAAGAAGATGGAGGACAAGCTGCAACAGAGCGACATCAGCGGGGTCTGGAGAAACCTCAAAACCATCTCGGGGCTCCAGAATACCTCCCCCCAGGCCACGGGGGGCAGGGAGTGGGCGAACAACCTGAATCTGTTTTTCAATAGATTTGACCAACCGCCCTCCCCCCTGTCTGCACAACAACCACTGCTGCCTCTAAGAAATCAAGTCCTGCTACCCACTCCCCACTCCACCGACACCCCCCCCACTCCCAACACACAGCCCCCCATCCTGACCCTGACCAAGACCCAGGTGAGGACGGAGCTGAGGAAGATCAAGGCGAGGAAGGCGTCGGGACCGGACGGCATCAGCGCAAAGCTCCTCAAGTCCTGTGCAGACCAGCTGTGTGGGATTGTGACATATATCTTCAACATGAGCCTGAAACTGGGGAGGGTACCACAGCTGTGGAAAACATCTTGTGTGGTACCTGTACCAAAAACTTCCCACCCCAAAGACCTGAACAGCTTCAGACCGGTGGCCTTGACGTCCCACTTGATGAAGACCCTGGAGAGACTGCTCCTTGCTCATCTCCGCCCCCTGGTGGAACCAGCGATGGATCCACTCCAGTTCGCCTACCAGCATGGCATTGGGGTGGAGGATGCGGTGATCTTCCTCCTTCACCGTTCTCTGTCCCACCTGGAGAAGCCCGGGAATATGGTGAGGATCATGTTCTTTGACTTCTCCAGTGCTTTCAACACCATCCAACCGATGATCCTGAAGGACAAGCTGCTGCGCGCAGGGGTGGACCAGCACCTGTCATCATGGATCCTGGACTACCTCACGAACCGGCCTCAGTTTGTGAGAACCCGGGACTGTGTTTCCGACACGATCATCAGTAGCACGGGGGCCCCCCAGGGAACGGTGCTGGCTCCCTTCCTGTTCACTCTTTATACTGCGGACTTCTCACACAACACAACACATTGCCATCTACAGAAGTTCTCTGATGACTCTGCGATCGTTGGTCTCATCTCCAGCGGAGATGAAGCTGAGTACAGAGGGCTTATCCAGGACTTTGTGGACTGGTGCCATCGGAACTGCCTCCAGATCAGCGCGAGGAAAACTAAGGAGCTGGTGGTGGACTGCCGCAGGCATGGGCAGCCCCTCACAGCACCAGTAAATATACAGGGAACAGACATCGAGATGGTGACATCCTACAAGTACCTGGGTGTTCATCTGAACAATAAACTAGACTGGTCACACAATACTGACGCACTCTACAAGAAGGGACAGCGCAGGCTGTTCCTGCTGAGGAGACTCAGGTCTTTTGGTGTACAAGGGGCGCTGCTGAAGTCATTCTATGACACGGTGGTGGCATCAGCCATCACTTTTGGAGTGGTCTGCTGGGGCAGTGGCATTACTGCAGCCGATAGGAAGAGACTGAACAAACTGATTAAGAAAGCTAGCTCTGTCCTGGGGCAACGCCTTGATCCGATGGAGGAGATAGGAGAGAGAAGGACGGTGGCTAAACTGTCATCTCTGCTGGAGTCCGAGTTCCACCCTATGCAGGACATACTGGATGCACTGAGGAGCTCATTTAGCAGCAGACTACATCATCCCAGGTGCACAACCGAGAGGTTTCGTAGGTCCTTCCTACCAACGGCTGTCAGACTGTACAACCTAAGCAGGGCTGCTCGCAGAGATAGCAAAAAGACGTAACAAACTAATAGTTTTTTGAATGCAAAAGATGCAATAGACTTACACAATGGTCCTCTCCGGCATACAACTAGGAACATACCGGTCGCTATGGAGGGTGAGAATATGTATGGGCACATAATCATACCATGTAGGATAACTAAATAGACGGTTATGCTGTTTCATCCCACCTAGCAACAATGCTCTGCACTGTGTGTGTTTATATATTTACATATTTATTCCATCTAGCTACAATGCTCTGCACTGGGTGTGTTTATATTTATATATCTATATATTTATTCCATCTAGCTACAATGCTCCGCACTGTGTTTTTATATATCTACATATTATTCCATCTAGCTACATTGCTCCGCACTGTGTGTGTTTATATACTTGCATATTTATTCCACCTAGCTGCAATGCTCTGCACTGTGTTCATATATTCATATATTTATTCCATCCAGCTACAATGCTCTGCACTGTGTGTCTGTGTGTGTGTGTGTGTGTATATATATATTTTATAGTAATATGTACATATGTATATTAGCTGCTCTTGCTTGCTTGTTTTTTTTCTTGCCTTCTGATTGTTGCTCTGAGTGTTGCTATCCCTGTGCTGTTGCAATCCTGGAATTTCCCCGTTGTGGGACTAATAAAGGCTTATCTTATCTTATCTTATCTTACTAAAACATGATCAAAGGGTGTGTTTACAGCAGGTGTGGGATGCAGTGGATACGGTGGAATAACTTGATTGGGTTTGCCCACTATCTGACACACGACATGTTTTACAGTGCCTTTTCACGTCTCATTTCAATCCTGGCCCAAAGAACTGACGCAGAATGTGCTGATAAGTTTTATTAATTCCCAAATGACCAACTAAAGGGCTGTCATGCGTGAGGGTATTTCATGAAAAAGCTTCTGTGGCGCTACAACCTGAGTGATCACACTCCAGTCATCCTGCACTAGCGTGTCCATTTAAGCATCAGGATGCCATTTTTACAAAAGTTACTATGGGCTTTTTTATTAATTTTATCCTCGGGAACATCCTGTTACAACTCTCTTACTGGACCAAGGCCAGAATTGCCTATTTCAGCCTGGGATCTCCAAGTCGGTTTCAATCCTTACACCAAGGTGGACTGACCTAGTTGTTTTTGCCCTTAGGCAAGGTACACCTCCAAAGTCTTTTGCTACACAGGCAAGGCAGACATACACCTACATCCCAGGCTGGGATTTGAACTCATGACACCATGGTCTCAGAACCTGCCACTCTTACCACTGAGTCAAAGAGGAATTCCTCTACTAGCGTGCAGCTAGTAGTGGAGGTGTACCTTAAGGTGTCAGGAACTGCACCACTGACTATAATTCCTTATGGAGGGGGATCCATAACACATAAAGTTATAACTTTTTTCCCTTAAATTAGCAACTTTTTCTTCTGAATTTTGCCTCTTTTTTTCTAAAATCTGCAAATGTATTTTCTTGTAAACTTGCAGCGTATTACCTGTTATTTTATGACATTTGGTTGTGGTGTAGGTTCTAGTTTAAGGTCTTTTTATGTGAATATTTTGATTAACTAATTCTTCTTCTTTTAGATTTGATTGGCGGTTGGCAACCAGCCCATAGGTGCATCACCGCCACCTGCTCCATTAATCACTCTATATCTTGGCCATTAGCCAACAGGAATCCTTGTGAAGAGCAAGTTCATACTGGGTAGAATGACGACCCAAAATTTTCACAAATTTCTGCTGTAGAAACTATAAAACCAATATGTAATATTAATAGATGTCTTTATGGTCCCCATCTGTAGGACTAGCTGAGGTCTCCGTGTGGTTCTGGTCCAGGATGCTCCAGGGACCCTACAGCAGTCTGGACCGGCCTTTGATCCACCTTCCTTTCCGGAGCTTTATCGTGGCGATGGTCCTGCTGCCGCTGACTGGCTTCATCGGCTGTGTCTTCATCTCTGTCTTCTACCACTACGAAGACTCCACCTACACCCATTGCAAAGTAAATACTGACGTCAAACCATGATTAAAAATGAATATTACAGGGATGGCAATTTTCCGCCGATCCGCGGATTTCCGCCGATTTATTTTCAAATTGATCATTTCTGTGAATCGTCTAAATCCGTTGAGAAAATTTTAGGGGGGGGGGTAAGGTACCTTATTGTCACCGATGTTACCGATTTTAGCGAAAATCAACACGATTACATAAGCGCTCGGCGCTTCCCCGGGTCAAGTCTCCCGCGATAACCCGGATGTTTTGTACTCAAGCTACTGCTGTATTGTAAACGGCCCTGCGATTTGATAGTTGCAAATGATTGGACCAATCAAATGGCTCGTTGTATGCTTTGTCAAAAATTCATGGCGGCGTGTTCGTGTTGGAATTCTGAGCTTTCGGTATCGTTTTCAGCGGAATTATGAGATTTTTATCGAAGGATCAGGAGTCATCAGTGCTAGAAATAGACAAAAGTGTCAAAAATAAGTTCCGATGGAATTGGCTTGAGAGAAAAGTGACGGTAAAGGTGAAAATTGGCTCAAAGTTCGACGAGGTAACAAACACTCAGACAATTTGAAGAAAAAGTAAGTTAACTTTTCATTAAATTTAATGATTTATCTAAGTCTAGTATTTCATTTTTTTAAATCTTTTTTTTTCAGTCTAAATTACTTCTGTTTTACTGAAAACCTCTCAGCTTCAGGGGGACTGAATTTGGTCAATCGACCAAATTAGATTTCAGCTGAAATCAGAATTTCCTGTTGCCATCCCTGATATTAATGATAACTATTGCAGTATATTTCCTGTTAGGGATGTAACGGTACATGTATTCGGATTTGGATTTTTTGGTATGGCACCTTCGGTTTGGTACAGAGGCATGCCGAGGCTCCACACAGACCTTGTTGAGTGACGGACAGGAAGTGTAACTGCCTCACACTATTAGCCATACATGTAAACAAACAGTGTAGCCCAGCCTCTGACTAGTGAATGTCATGGCTGGCTGTGCGGAGAAGCCAAAGCTTGAAGACCCTTTTCACAAGTCTCCTGTCTGGGAACACCGGCTTTCTGGTGAAATATGTGAACGGACAAAGGCAAGTGAATAAGAAAAAAACAGCATCGGATATGCTTTTGGCAGTATACTGAACTTGTTAATTCATTTGAAACGCCACTACGCGAACATGAATATCGGTGCAGCACGAAAAAAAAACCTAGCGCAGCACAATCGCAGCTTCCAGCGGCATTTAGACAACCTCTCAAGGACTTTTCAGCTCGAGCCAAAGCAATAACAAATGCCATTGGTGTTTTTATAGCAGCGGCTCTAAGGCCGTATTCAGTCGTTGAGAACACCAGGTTTAAACAGTCATCTTAAAAATTGGCTTTTAAACAACCAAAACTCTACCCATAACTAGTGGTTGTTCTGCAGCATGCGCATACATGTATGTGCCCACGTGTCACACACATATGCCCCGCCTCTTGTTTGTTGCTGTGAGGTGCTTGGGTGCATGTGTATGTGTACGCATACACAGCACTTCACTCGTGGACATTTGAATGATTTGTTTTGTAGCACCTTAACCCTTGCACTTTTGCATATCCACTTTGTACAGTTTCATTGCAGATGTTCTTCTTGTGTGTGACTGTTTGTGTGTTTTTGTGACCCACTGGGGAACTACAGATGCAAATTAGCAGTATTGCTAAATCTGTCATACTTACATCTGTATTAACGTTCATTAGTATGTAATGTCCCTTTCAAATAATCATTAAACTTAAACACATGCTGAGGGTAACTGAGCCCCGGTATGAAGTTCCTTGTTGTGCCCACTTCAGCCAGAAAATAATTCCATCCGTTTAAGCAAAGCTAAATCTGTTAATGCTGCACTTGAGGCCTGGTTTTCAAGGGTGCCCTGGTATGTTCACATATTTGTAGGACATTATTTACTTTAACTTCTTAATTGTCCAAGAAATTGCAAATAAGTTGCTGTTGTTGTGCATGGGTGCCTTCAGAACCTATATACAACAATGACAAATTATTTGCAATTTTTTTTTAACCAATTAACAAGTGAAATTAGATAATTAATTTCCCACAGAAACCTGAACATGCCGGAGCACCCTGGTTATAAATACTGCTTCAGGGAATAAGGAACTTTAATTTCCTAAAAATAAAGAATAAATCAGACTATTCAAACTTCTGTTGTTGCACTTGTCTCTATCATTGATTTGCTAAAAAGAGAATATGTTAAAGTGTATGCAAACCTATTAAAATGATGTAAAAATTGGAGCAAAAACACCAAAGGCGCGCCATACCCACTGTGAAGCATGGTGGTGCCAGCATCATGGTTCGTGGTTGCTCTTCTTCAGCTGGAACTGAGGAAATTATAAATTGTTCCAGATCCCAGTTGATTTTAGCCCCAAACCTTCTGGTGTCTGCAGAAAACCTGAAAAATACGTAGGAATTTCACCTTAAATCACAAAAGAGTTGTAAATTTACTAGATTTTATTAAGAGGTTGCAAATTAATGAGACTGAAAAAGTCCCAAATTTACGAGACTGGTGGGTAAAAAAAAAGCTGTAATTTTACAGGAGTGGTGGAAAGTCGTACTTTTGTGAGATGAGTTGGGTGAAAAGTTACAAATTTACAAAACTTAGGGAAGAAAGTTGCAAATTTATGAGACTGCAGGAAAAAAAGTTTTCAATTTCTGATGCAGCTGAAAAAGTCATGAAATCAAAGTGGGAAAAGTTAGAAATTTATGAGAGTCTGGGGAGAAAATGTTGCTAAGTAACAGTATGACTGAAAAAAATCGCAAATTAGCAACTTTTTTCCTGAGTCTTTTAAATTTGCAACTTTTCCCCAAGACTCATAAATTTGCAATTTTTCCCTCTCCAGTGTCATAAATCTCTTCTCTAGTTTTGTAAATTTGCGACTTTACTCCAGTCTCATAAATTTTGTAAATTTGCCACTTTTCTTCAGTTTTGTAAATTTGCAACTTTTCAAGTTTTGTATATTAGCAACTTTTCTTCAGAGTCTCATACATTTGTGACTTTTTCCTGAGTTGCGTAAATTAGCAAATTTTTCCCTAAATGTGCGACTGTTTTTCCAGTCTCGTAAATCAGTGAATTCTTCGAGAATTAGCAAATTTTCTCTAAATGTAAAGTCTGATAAATTTATGGTGTTTTTTTTTTTCTCAAAATTTTCAACTTTTCAGTCCTTTCATTAATTTGTACTTAACAAGATATTAACGTACGTTTCTGCCACTCCGTATTATTGGCGCCTGTAGTGTAAGCAGCCATTTTAACATAATTTTAATTTCCAGGTGAAGAACTACCTCCCGTCCATCAGCTCTGCCATCGGCCGGACTCCAGAGAGCTACATCTGGCGCTGCTGCATCGGCCTCCACTCGGCGCCGCGTTACCTGGTCACCTTCGCCTACCTGAACTTCTACCGCAGCCGCTTCATCAACCGGACGCCGGAGCTGCTGCTGAGTGCCGCGGCGTTCCTCTGCAGCCTGGCTGAAAACACGGGGCTGCTGCTGCTCACGTACGTGTCTTCTACTGACAACTACGGTGAGTTCGCCGCAGTCACCTGATCCACACCGACCAGTCACCACTGACTTTTAAGGCTCATTATTAAATACATGGAGCTAGGGCTGTGCAATATGTGACCCGTGCTGGCAAAATGAGTCACTTTGAGGACATTATCAAAACTGAGGTCACGTTTTTTTCCATATTCTATATTGAAAGACCTTCAAAATGATATTTAATTTGTAGGAAGTGTGCAAAAATGGACCTGGTAAAAGACGATTTTTTATATTTTGGCTAGGTTTATAACTCGTGTTCAGTCGGTCAGGAGTTACGTCTTCTGCCAAAACATATATATTTTTAGAAAGCACGTTTTCTAAGCTTTCCAATGATACCAGGCACTCATGGGGGTTTTCCCGGGACTTGCTGCTCGCAAACAAAGAAAGAGTCATGATCTATGACTTCTCCCGCCTGCAGCTCGTAATGGCGTGATGCGCATTCCGACTCATTTTGCCAGCACGGGTCACATATGATAATATACAGTACATCCAGAAAATATTCACAGCGCTTCACTTTTTCCACACTTTGTTATGTTACAGCCTTATTACCTCCGCCAGGCCGCAGGAGGTTATGTTTTTGCCAGCGTTTGTCTGTTTGTTTGTCTGTGTTGGTTAGCAAGATAACTCAAAAAGTTTTGGACGGATTTCCATGAAACTTTCAGGCGTTGTTGGAAATGGTACAAGGAAGAACTGATTAAATTTTGGGGATGATCCGGATCACCGTCTGGATCCAGGAATTTTTTAAAGGATTCTTTAACATTGTGAGATACGGCCATTTTCAACATGTGTGCAGGCGCAATAGAGGGCGCTGGTCGTCATGTCTGACAAACACAAACTACGCGTTCTTCAAAGTTTTAGGCACAAAAGCACGCGGAAAACTGTGGTGGGCCGGGCCCGGCAGCATGCCTGTGTTTACGCTACGCTGCAAAAGCTGAGACGGGCAGCTGTCCGGCGCAGGATTATTTGGCAGAAATTCCCCGGGCAGCCATAGGGGCTGCGCAAAAACAAGCTCTCTGCCGGGGAAGCTTCCAAATCCTCTTTTGCCACGGAGCGCAACCCCAATATAAAACCCACGGCAACCTGTCTACCCAATTTGCATCCGTCAGTGAAGCCCTTAGTGCTGCTTTCAGTGATCTATGAAAACGCTCACATAACCCATTGGCCTGTGGGTTGTACGCGGTTGTGTGATGAATTGCAACACCCGCAGCCTGGGAGTTTGGAGATGGAGGAGACGGACACAACAGCAACACTTGAGTTTATTACCTCCACCAAGGAGGTAATGCTTTTACTGCCATTTGTCTGTCTGTCTGTCTGTTACCAACATAATTCAAAAGGTTATGAACGGATTTTGACAAAATTTTCAGGAAAGGTGTGTAATGACACAGGGAACAGATGATTAGATTTTGGTGATGATCTGAGAGTGCATACCTCCACCAAGGGCTTTGTTTGTATTTGTGCAGCAGGATTACACAAAAACTACTGGATGGATTTGGATGAAATTTTCACCAGAGGTGGTTCTTGGCCTAGAGAGGAACCCATTACATTTTGGGGATGATCTGGGAATGCATACCTCAGCCAAGGCTCTTCTCACAGTCTGGCAGCCACAAAACTCCAAAACTAATGGACAGACTTCGATGCAATTTTCACCACAAGTGGCGATAGGCCTACACCCAAGCCCATTACATTTTGGAGGTGATCCATGAGAAACCGAAGGAGCCTTGGCGGAGGTATGCGCTCTAGGAGTGCTTTTCTAGTTCCAAAATGGATTAAATTCATTTTTTCCCTCAAAATTCTACACACAATACCCCATAATGACAACGTGAAAAAAAGTTTTGTTTTTTTAGATTTTTGCAAATTTATTAAAAATAAAAAACTAAGAAATCACATGTACATAAGTATTCACAGCCTTTGCCATGAAGTTCAAACTTGAGCTCAGGTTCATCCTGTTTCCACTGATCATCCTTGAGATGTTTCTATAGAAAGGCACACACCTGTCTATATAAGGTCCCACAGTTGACGGTGCATGTCAGAGCACAAACCAAGCATGAAGTCAAAGGAATTGTCTGTAGACCTCTGAGACAGGATTGTCTTGAGGCACAAATCTGGGGAAGTGTACAGAAAAAATTCTGCTGCTTTGAAGGTCCCAGTGAGCACAGTGGCCTCCAGCATCCATAAATGGAAGAAGTTCAGAACCACCAGGACTCTTCCTAGAGCTGACCGGCCATCTAAACTGAGCGATCAGGGGAGAAAGGCCTTAGTCAGAGAGGTGACAGAGAACCTGATGGTTATTCTGTCAGAGCCCCAGTGATCCTCTGTGGAGAGAGGAGAACCTTCCAGAAGAAAACCATCTCTGCAGCAATCCACCAATCAGGCCTGTATGGTAGAGTGGCCAGACGGAAGCCACTCCTTAGTAAAAGGCACATGGCTCCAGCCCACCTGGAGTTTGCCAAAAGGCACCTGAAGAACTCTGACCATGAGAAACAAAATTCTCTGGTCTGATGAGACAAAGATTGAACTCTTTGGCATGAATGCCAGGCGTTCCCATCCACCCTGATGGAGCTTGAGAGGTGCTGCAAAGAGGAATGGGTGAAACTGCCCAAAGACAGGTGTGCCAACCTTGTGGCATCATATTCAAAAAGACTTGAGGCTGTAATTGCTGCCAAAGGTGCATCAACAAAGTACTGAGCAAAGGCTGTGAATACTTATGTACATGTGATTTCTTTGTTTTTTTATTACCTCCGCCAAGAGGAGGAGGTTATGTGATCATCAGCGTTGGTTTGTCTGTTTGTTTGTCTGTTTGTTAGCAAGATAACTCAAAAAGTTATGGACGGATTTTCATGAAATTTTCACAGATTGTCAGAAATGTGGTATCCTACAGATGATTAGACTTTGGTGGTGATCCGGATCACCGTCTGGATCCAGGAATTTTTTAAAGGATTCTTTTTTTTTTTTTTTCAGGTTCTATTGCGCAGCCCTAGTGGTTGCGCAAAAACCAGCTGTGCCGGGGAAGCTTCCAGATCCTCTTTCGGTGCGGAGCGCAACCCCAATATAAAGCCCATGGCAGCCTGTCTACCCAATTTGCATCCGTCAGCAAAGCCCTGAGTGCTGCTTTCAGTGATCTATGAAAACGCTCACGTAACCCATTGGCCTGTGGGTTGTACGCGGTTGTGCGATGAATTGCAACGCCCAGCCAATTTTAGAAAACACGGGCGTATTGCCATTTCTGTACGCCAAAAAGAAGGAAAAAAAATTATTGAGAGTGTGGAGGAACGCCTTGTGTGTGACCCCCACAGCGTACGGTCCTGACAGAGCGTTCAGCGTGAGCAATTATCAGAACAATGAGAGGTATGGACTGATCATTATGCAGATGCGCCTCCCTCCCTGTTTTTTTTCATAAATTTGCAAAAATCTCAAAACTTATTAGTAAATTTGCAACTTTTTTTTAAATAAAAATTTGCATTTTCCTTCCTTGCAAATTTGCAGCTTTTTTTATACAAATCTGCTACTTTTTCCATATAAATGTGCAACTTTGTCATTAATTTGCAGCTTTTTTATTAAAAACACCTGCAACTTTCTTACTTGTAAATTTGCAGCATTTTCATAAAAATTTGCAAATTTTTCTCATAAATTTGCAACTTTTTACCATATAAAATTGCCAGTTTTTCCATTTAAGTCCGGGGGGGGGGGGGGGGGGTAGATTTGCAACTTTCTTCCTTGGAAATTTGCAGTTTAAATTCAAATTTGTTACTTTTTCAGTATAAAATTGCAAATTAAAAAAAAAATGCAAAATTTTTCTCATAAATTTGCGACTTTTACCATATAAAGTTGGAAGTTTTTCCCCATTTGAATCTGGGGGTGTGTGTGTACATTTGTAACTTTTTTCATAAAAAATAGCAACTTTATTGCTCTTTTCTTGCTAACGTGCATTTTTTTTTCCTTTAAATGTGTGACTTTTTCATAGCTACATAGTGGTGGCGGATGTGAAGACAGCTGATGCAATACTGGGCAGAAGTTTTGATGTTTGTGTGTTTGCGTCTGCAGGCGTCCATGAAAAAGCCTTTAAGACGTTCATCGTCAGCTCGCTGATTCACATGATCGTCACCTGTAGACTGTGGTACGTCATCAAGAAAAACTACGTCAGCTCAGAGGTAAAACACCAGTGAAACTGTCCTACACACACGTCAGACGTCACAGGAAGAAAAGTCACATTCATGAGAGGAAAGTTGATAATTTACAAGAAAAAAATTAGCAGAACTTACAGGCACAAGTGGAGATCATGGGTTCCAAGCAGCTGTAGACTTCAAGGTTTTATGCTGTTTAGCACCACATTTGATTTTAAAATGCTTGTTAGTGTGTTGTACTTTATTAATCCCACAGGAAAAATCTTTGTGTTTTTTGACAGTGGAGTTTGTAATTACAGCCCCTTGTTTGGCATGAATACGCCACTGCTGAATAAAACTCATTTCCATCAACGGAGCTTTATTGTGATTATTATTATTTTGTGAGAATTTTTAACAGGGTCAGGCAGTGACGTGCAAAATACTAAAAAAAGAGTAAAGTCACAGTTACAGCAGGAGTATTAATGGAACACATGAGCAAAAAACAGTGTGTGTGATTTAAAAAGACACTCACCTGCGAGTTTTCCCACACCGCCCCTTCCTCCGTCTCCCCCGACTCACTGGTGGATGTTTATCCCCCCCAGTCTCCATCCTGACCATGTGCAAGAAGTGCACGGCCAACGGTCCTGACCAGCCAGCGCCGTACCCCAGCGCACCGCCAACACCACAGGCACGATTGAACACCAACACGTACTCTCATGGTTTCTTGTTCACCTCCACACACTCACACACACACACACACACAAATGAAATCCCTCCCTACACACACACACCCTCCACACCAACATACCAACTCACATACACACACACACCAATGAATAACAGTGCATCGGCTCCATATAGCGCCCCCCAGAGACACCGTAGAATGGATGCATCACCCACCGCACAGACAGACACGGACAGTGGCAGACCGTCACTGCAGCCACGGCTGCCCTGGGGCAGACCGACGGAAACGCGGCCGCCAGCCCACCCCTTTGGCCACCTTCCCAACCACCACCGAACAGCCACACACACACACCTGCGTGCCACAGACACCGGAAGCAGGGTGGGCAAAGCGCCCCACCCAGTGACACAATGGCAGGACGGCCGCGGAGAGCGGGACCCAAAAACCGCCAATCCTCTGGCCATCAGACGACCTGCCCCACCCTCTGAGCCACGGCGCCCAATGAGGTCTCTTCCTCCACATACTCACCCTCCACACCCGCGCATCCACCCACAGGTATTTGCACCTACACACACACGCGCACCCATACCCACACCCACACATACTAACATAAACCCACACATATGAATACTCACATGTGCACGCATGCATGCACACACATGTCGGCCTTGAAGAATGGGGTACAGACACCACCACCACCCCCCTTCCCGGGACACAGGCACCAGCCCACGGGAGCCTGCTCCACCGGCACATACCAGACCTTGGCCCAGAGAGGGAACGCCCCCCCAGGACCAGGGGCCCAAGGCCAGACCCAGCCTCACCCGGAAGGCATGGCCAGCCAGCCCAGGGCCACAGCACCCCCCTCCCCCTCAAGCCTCACCAGGCTAAATGCACAGCCACTCCAGGACAGCAGCCCAAGCCAGCGGCTCCAGTGGGTCACAGGAGACCCCCCACGGTCAGGACACAGCCAGCCACCAGAGGCACCAAGGAGAGCGAGCCACTGCCACCCCCCTCAAGTTGTGGGGACCAGAGAGAATTAAATTCAGCCAATTAGTTTGTAAAGAAATCTTTCCTAAATTTGTCCATCTTTTAAATAAATAAACTAAATCTTTCCATCTTTGTGTGTGGACGGTCAACCAGATGCTCCCAAAATGCTAATTAATTAATTAATTTAATGTTATGTAATCTTTAGTCCTGTATGATGGTTGATTCACGTCGTAAAGTCAAGTCAAACATAATTTAGTAATTCATTTCATACACGCATCATCACAGAATCTCTGTGTCATTTCGCTTCAACCGTTGGTCAGGATGACCTAAGATTTGAAACGCCTTTTGCTGAGGTTAGGAGGGCGTGCGTCCCCGAGTACGGAGCTGTTCAGTCAAAATATGTCATTTTTGTCAATAAAAGTTTAGTCATCACGCTCTCCTCATGCTCTGGCTTCTGGAGGTGTGGGCGGGGTTTTGCATTGACTCCCAACTGATTGGATAATACACGGCATCAGTAACCACAGCGCGCTGTGAGCAGTACAGGAAAGCCCGAAGTCTTTGACCGGGTCTGACAGAGAACACCGGTGTATCCAACAAAGACAGAACATGCCGGGAGAAGCAGCGGCCCGACCGGGCAGACCGCGGTCCTTCACCGGGAGGCACGCCCAGCCTGCCCAGTCAGTGGTAGACGGGAGTCCCTGCTTCTGCTTCAGCCGTGTGGTACCACTGCACTTTGCAGGACCACGAGTTGCCCCTCTAAAGTAACTATCTAAAAATTAAAAACTTAATAATAATACCGCTATGATTGTGGAGCGAAATGGCCGGAATGACTTAACGACCAAACAGGACACAGAAACACCCAAAATAACGAAATAAATCATTTTTAGTTAAATATTTACTGACAGATGGGCAACACTGATGCAACGGTTGCAGTCAAACGGCTCCTTCTGCTGTGTATAGTAATGTTGGCAGTTTTGTAGTTAATTCGGCTGGTTACAGTTGTGCCCTTCAGAGGTAAAGTGGGCTATCCCACATTTTTAACCCCTACTCTCTTATTGTTGTGAATATGTGATTTAAATATATTTTCATATTTATTTATTCACACCTTGAAGGTAATTATAGGGGGTAACTTTTTAATGATATAGGCACACTGATTTTTTGAGAATATTTCAACTTTAGAGCTCATTTTCTCAAAATAATGGTTTTGTGGGATAGCCCACTTTACCTCTGAAGGGCACAGTTTTAATAATCCTTTTAATAACAAAATATTGCTAAAATAGAAAATGATGCACTACAATGAGTCTCAAATATTTGTAAACGTGTCCTGTTATAGTAATGAGTTTGACGACACACAGAAGAAATTCAACATTACACTGAACTCATCACTGAACAGTGATATGAACTAAGATAATTATGACGACTGAACAACTCCCATCCCTCAAAGTGAAGATTCACTATTATGAATAAAAGTGATAAAAGATCAGACAGATCAGTGATCTGACAAACAAATAAAGGATCTGAAACAGTCACTAATATTGGATGTCCCATTCATTTTCAATAATCAGGTATTCTGTAATTAATATTCACACAAATAAATCTTAGTCCCTTTATATTTGTCAAAGTCTAACGTGTGATTGCCTACATACAGGCTGCACCTCTTTAGTCCACTTTCAGACACAGCCTGCATTTGGGCCTGGAAAGCCTGATGCAGTCCTCTTTCAGACAGGGATACTTGCGTCCTGCGGGCAATGCACCAGTGATTGATAAAAATGATTTCTGTTAAATCATATCTCATGTTAAAAGCTGGAGATGTTGGGGATTGAACCTGGGACCGCTTACATGGGAAGCATGCACGCTGCCACTCAGCTACATCCCCACACGGTAACACGTGGTCAGCAGGGTCCGGTATTAGACCGTGGCTGACCCGGAGCTCTGACCACAGTGTGCTGTGTCTGACCCGCACTGGTACAGTTCATCAGTCACACGCGTTTAGAAACAGGATTTTTAGGAGGGAAAAAACCTCATGTTTGTCCCTGAAGTGAGCAGCCAGCCAAGGAAAAACTGTCCGTACATGTGAGAAGCTACAGAACTGTACAGGTGGGGGCAGCAGTGGCACAGGTGTAGTGTGGCCAACTACTGAGCAGAGAGTCAGGAGTTCAATTCCCACTGTCTGCATATCTAAGTAAACACCGTTTAGCATCTTTGCCAGGTTTGTCCACACACTAACCTTCCATATTTACTAATGTTAGTCACACGTTTACAAGAAAATCATTTTAAATTTATGAGAACAGCTGACAAAATGGATGTGAATACATGTTGCTGTAGTGTTGTAATACCGCGGGTGTCCTCTAGTGGGCGGTGTTGAGCAGCAGCATCTCACATGTTGAAGGAAAACAAACCGCCATAGTGGATTTTATATTTAACCGCACCGTTAACTTCTTCGGGAACAGAAATGTGTGTCACTGAAGCGAAATCACCACGGTAACAGCACGGTTGAAGGGATTCTAGACTTTTCCATGTTCTGTTAATCAACACAGGAGATTTAGAACCAACTCTTGAGGCCAAATTCCCACAGAGCCATTAAGAAGTAGAATTGATTCCTCCTTTGACTTTAAATACTGAAACATGGCAACAGATGCAGCATGTAGGAATTTATGTAACGTCATAGACCCACTGTGACATGGGCTGCGATGGCCGAGTGGTTAAGGCATTGGACTTGAAATCCAATGGGGTCTCCCCACACAGGTTTGAACCCTGCTTGCAGCAATGCACTTTTTTTTTAGGCTATGGAGGAAGGGACACGCAGTGTACCATCAAAATAACTTTGCAAACATTATTTTGAAGTGAAAATCTTACACGGTGTTGCTTTAAAAACGGATTGACATTTTTGGATAATTTTAACAACTTTTATTAAGATAAGATAAGATAAGCCTTTATTAGTCCTACAACGGGGAAATTCCAGGATTGCAACAGCACAGGGATAGCAACACTCAGAGCAACAATCAGAAGGCAAGAAAAAAAAAAAAAAACCAAGCAAGCAAGAGCAGCTAATATACATATGTACATATTACTATAAATATATATATATATATATATATATATATATATATATATATATATATATATATATATATATATATATATATATATATATATATATATATATATATATATATATATATATATATATATACACACACACATATATACACACACAGACACAGTGTAGAGCATTGTAGCTGGATGGGATAAATATATGAGTATATAAACACACAGTACGGAGCATTGCAGCTAGATGGAATAAATATGTAAATATATAAACACACAGTACGGAGCATTGCAGCTAGGTGGAAAAAATATGTAAATGCATAAACACACAGTGCGGAGCATTGTAGCTAGATGGAATGAATATATAGATATATAAATATAAATATAAACATAAACACACCCAGTGCGGAGCATTGTAGCTAGATGGAATGAATATATAGATATATAAATATAAACATAAACATAAACACACCCAGTGCGGAGCATTATAGCTAGATGGAATGAATATATAGATATATAAATATAAACATAAACATAAACACACCCAGTGCGGAGCATTATAGCTAGATGGAATAAATATGTAAATGTATAAACACACACAGTGCAGAGAGCATTGTTGCTAGATGGGATGAAACAGCACAACCGTCTACTTAGTTATCCTACATGGTATGATTATGTGCCCATACATATTCTCACCCTCCGTAGCCACCGGTATGTTCCTAGTTGTATGCCGGAGAGGACCATTGTGTAAGTCTATTGCATCTTTTGCATTCAAAAAACTATTAGGTTGTTATGTCTTTTTGCTATCTCTGCGAGCAGCCCTGCTTAGGTTGTACAGTCTGACAGCCGTTGGTAGGAAGGACCTGCGAAACCTCTCGGTTGTGCACCTGGGATGATGTAGTCTGCTGCTAAATGAGCTCCTCAGTGCATTCAGTATGTCCTGCATAGGGTGGAACTCGGACTCCAGCAGAGATGACAGTTTAGCCACCGTCCTTCTCTCTCCTATCTCCTCCACCGGATCAAGGTGCTGCCCCAGGACAGAGCTAGCTTTCTTGATCAGTTTGTTCAGTCTCTTCCTATCGGCTGCAGTAATGCCACTGCCCTAGCAGACCACTCCAAAAGTGATGGCTGATGCCACCACCGTGTCATAGAATGTCTTCAGCAGCGCCCCTTGTACGCCAAAAGACCTGAGTCTCCTCAGTAGGAACAGCCTGCGCTGTCCCTTCTTGTAGAGTGCATCAGTATTGTGTGACCAGTCTAGTTTATTGTTCAGATGAATACCCAGGTACTTGTAGGATGTCACCATCTCAATGTCTGTTCCCTGTATATTTACTGGTGCTGTGAGGGGTTGTCCTTGCCTGCGGCAGTCCACCACCAGCTCCTTAGTTTTCCTCGCGTTGATCTGGAGGCAGTTCCGATGGCACCAGTCCACGAAGTCCTGGATAAGCCCTCTGTACTCAGCTTCATCTCCGTTGGAGATGAGGCCAACAATCGCAGAGTCATCAGAGAACTTCTGTAGATGGCAGTGTGTTGTGTTGTGTGAGAAGTCTGCAGTATAAAGAGTGAACAGGAAGGAAGCCGACACCGTTCCCTGGGGGGCCCCCGTGCTACTGATGATCGTGTCGGACACACAGTCCCGGGTTCTCACAAACTGAGGCCGGTTCGTGAGGTAGTCCAGGATCCATGATGACAGGTGCTGGTCCACCCGTGCACGCAGCAGCTTGTCCTTCAGGATCATTGGTTGGATGGTGTTGAAAGCACTGGAAGAAGTCAAAGAACATGATCCTCACCACATTGCCGGGCTTCTCCAGGTGGGACAGAGAACGGTGAAGGAGGAAGATCACTGCATCCTCCACCCCAATGCCATGCTGGTAGGCGAACTGGAGTGGATCCATCGCTGGTTCCACCAGGGGGCGGAGGTGAGCAAGGAGCAGTCTCTCCAGGGTCTTCATCAAGTGGGACGTCAAGGCCACCGGTCTGTAGCTGTTCAGGTCTTTGGGGTGGGAAGTTTTTGGTACAGGTACCACACAAGATGTTTTCCACAGCTGTGGTACCCTCCCCAGCTTCAGGCTCAGGTTGAAGATGTACGCCACAATCCCACACGCTGGTCTGCACAGGACTTGAGGAGCTTTGCGCTGATGCCGTCCGGTCCCAACGCCTTCCTCGCCTTGATCTTCCTCAGCTCCGTCCTCACCTGGGTCCTGGTCAGGGTCAGGATGGGGGGCTGTGTGTTGGGAGTGGGGGGGTGTTGGTGGAGTGGGGAGTGGGCAGCAGGACTTGATGTCTTTACAGGCAGCAGTGGTTGTTGTGCAGTCAGGGGGGAGGGCGGTTGGTCAAACCTATTGAAAAACAAATTCAGATTGCTCGCCCACTCCCTGCCCCCCGTGGCCTGGGGGGAGGTATTCTGGAGCCCAGAGATGGTTTTAAGGTTTCTCCAGACCCCGCTGATGTCGCTCTGTTGCAGCTTGTCCTCCATCTTCCTCCTGAAGCTGTCCTTGCCTTCTCTGATCTTTCTCCTCAGCTCCCTCTGTACGGACTTCAGCATCTCCCTGTTCCCCGACCTGAAGATCCTCTTCTTCTCTCTCAGAAGTGTTTTAATCTCAGGGTTGATCCAGGGTTTGTTGTTTGAGCAACACCGTATGGTCTTGGTGGGAACGGATTTGTCCACACAGAAGCTGAGGTAACCCGTGAAGGTGTGAATGAGGCCATCGATGTCCTCACCATGTGGATCGCAGAGCTGCTTCCAGGCGGTGGTTTCAAAACAGCCCTTTAGAGTGTCCATTGCCTCCTCAGACCATAACATCACTGTGCGCATGGCCGGGGGTTGTCTGTGCGCTAGGGGTTTGTACACCGGCCGGAGATGAACCAAGTTGTGATCCGATCTCCCGAGTTGGGGGAGTTGTGATGAGGTGTACGCCTCCTTAGTGTTTGTGTAGAATAAGTCCAGTGTTTTATTGTCGCTAGTGTGGCATGTGACATACTGGGTAACCGTGGGTAGAATGGGAGACAGTGAAACATGGTTGAAATCGCCTGAGATGAGGAGAAGAGCATCTGGGTGTTCTGTCTGCAGCCTGCTGGTTACTGAATGGATGACGTCACGCGCTGTCCCAGCGTTCGCCGTCGGATTTGCATAAACAACAATGCAGATCACGTGTGAGTGTTCTCTCGGGAGATATGTAGGCCGCATGCTAACAGCTAGCAACTCAATGTCTTTGCTGCAGTGACGTTGTTTAACAGTGATATGTCCCGGTCTGCACCAGTTGTTGTTAACATACATTATCACTCCACCGCCCCTTGCTTTGCCACTGTCTGGTGTTCGGTCTGCCCGTATCATGTGGAAACCCTCCAGCTCAATGTTAGCATCTGCTGCTAGTTCAGTTAGCCACGTCTCAGTAAACAAAAGGAGAGAGCACTCCCGGTATGTGCTATCGTAACGGCAGATAGCTGCTAGCTCATCTTCCTTTCCCAGTATAGAGCGTACATTCCCCATAATAACGGATGGGAAGGTAGGTCTGTACCTTATACTCCTTGTCCGCCGTCTAACACCAGCCCGACAACCACGTCGTTTTCGCCTTATTTCTCTCGGTACGTCGAGTTTTTTCGTCAGCACCGAGTGGCGATTAAGTCCAAGCAGCTGTTCCCTGCTGTACCGTCTCCTGCTGTAAACAGTGGCTCCGTCCGCCGGCTCGGGAGGCATTTTGGGGCGATCTGTGTGTCCGTGATGTATAAAGTGTGTAAAGAAAGAAAGAAAAAAACCTCAGAATTGAGCCGCTGTTGCAAAAGGCAGCCGACTCGTGTGGCGCCGGAAGTTTTTTTTTTTTTTTTTTTTTTTTTGTCACTGTCTGTCGGTGATCTCTGCTTGGTTTCGAGCGTTTTGGATGAGTGGCCTAGGAGGAGTTCATGTGGAGCTCACGTGCACGTTTTTGAAAATACGGTGCAGAAAACTTCATTTTCAGAGTTTACCGCCGTTGACAAAAAGTTGTGGAAGTTTTCCATGAATAGAACGATGAAAGAATTTTTAGTCTAGGCCCAGCCGTTCTCCAGGTATTTGCTAAAATATAAACCTGTTAATTACAGCAGTGCCTTGATTTTTTTTTTGTCTGCGTGGTGGGGAGAGTTTCAGATCAGAATGTAAAGTCTGAAGTTTCTGTGTTACACCGGTTTTGCTCCTCATGCACTTTCAGTGGAGAAAAATAATAAGAATCGGAACAAAAGCAACAAAATATAAAAGTATTAAAGCCATTATACAGCAAGACGAGTCCATAAATACTATTTATATACAGTATGAAATGAGCAGAGCTCCTTTTGGCACCCTGCCGTGAGCTGTGATGGCCGAGTGGTTAAGGCGTTGGACTCGAAATCCAGTGGGGTCTCCCCACGCAGGTTCAATCCCTGCTCACAGTGATGCACTTTTTATTTTTAAATGCATTTATTTGCTAAAACTTCAATATGTTTTGATGAGCCATTCTTGTTCCTGCTCTGATTTTATTGCAGATCAAAGTGTGAGATTTGCTTTAATTAAAGTTTGTTGACCTGCTGGCGTTAACGTGAGTCGAAAGTCTTGTTTTATCTGGTCATGGTCGCAGTCTGGTGAAGCTTCTCCAGTTAAAGGTAAAGAAAATACAGTCATAAAAAAGACTAAAATTAAGTTCCGTCGAAAAACGTCTCTCAGCTGAGGCTGTCATGGTTGCTAGGCGACAGACTTCTGCCCATAGCCATTGGCTGAGGCCTTGAGGAAAAACACACACATTTCCAAGATAAGAAGCTACAGATTTTTAAGAAAAATGGCTGCAGAAACAATGTTATCAAAATAAAATTCTCAGTTTTCTGAGGAAAACATGCCCACACTTAAAACGAGAAAAAACCCACAGAATTTCTGAGAAAAAAAATCGCAAATTAACTGGAACATTTTCATGAGATGAAAGGCATTAAATTTACAAAGAAAAATGTAATAAATTTATGTAAAATTTTACACTTATAGCTGAAGATTTATGCCAAAAATATTCCAAATTTATGGAAAGAGCTGGAATTTTATGAGGAAAATGACCCACAAAATTGCAAGAAAAAAGTCAGAAATGAATCTGCTGAAAAAAGGAAAACTTTTTCCCTCATTTTCCAAAGTTTTTGGCAAAAATATTCTCATACGTTTATTATATTACCTTTCATGGGTAAAACGGCAGCATTTTCCACATAAATTTGTTCCATTTTTCTCATAAAACTTCAGCTTTTTCCAGATTTTTTGTGACTTTTTATTACACATTCATGGTTATATTTTTCCTCATAAAAGTGCAAAATTTTTTCTCTAAATTTGTGATTTTTTTTCCCCATACATTTTCAGGTGTTATAATTTTCATCTTTTTATGGTATTTTTCTCATGAATGTGCAACCTTTTTTCTAGAGAATTTGTTGCTTCTTAAAAAATGGTGGCCTGGCCCGGGAGCCGCAGGCTGCAGACCCCTGGTCTGGTGTCGAGCCGGTTACGTTGAGTCCAGGCCCAGCCGTTCTGGAGAGATTTGCAAAAAAAACGCTTTATTATAGCGCCACCTATGGATGCAGTACCTTGACGTTTGGTCTCTGAGTTGTGTGAAGAATTTCTGCAGACTGTAAATTCCAAAATGTGTAGTGTAGGGGCTGACTGGGTCCTGCAGGGGGCGCCGCTCAACTGAAAATCCTTGTTGACGCAGCCGCTGCACTTGGATTTAGGTTGTCCTGAAAAATCATCCCAAAAAACAGCCATCAGTCCTTAAGTCTGCGCTTTAAAGGTTTTGAAAAAGCCTACAGATGTGACGAACACTGGAACCGTTTTTTTCCTGCATTTGTTTAATTTTCTTTTTTACTTCTGATCTTTTTTTGCATGGATTTTTTTCTTTGATTTGTGGCTTTGTTTCTTGTAAGATTTGTGACTTTTTTCTCTTGAAATTGCAACATTTTTCTTAATCTGTAACCTTTTGTCTTATAAATCATACTTGCAAACTAGTTGCTTTTCAGTGTAAATCGCCTAAATGAATCCCAAATATGTCACTCACGTGGATCACGTCGACCTGAAGAGGGTTTTTTTTGGGGGGGGGGGGGGGTTTGGCAGTTTCCCTGGAACAGCTTTCAGAAACAGCGGGGGATCGTCATCTTCACAATAAAGTGTCTTTAGAACGCATCACACGTTTCTTACTTTGTAATTTTATTTCTCATGAATTTGTTTCTTTTTCTACACATCCACTATTTTTCCCCTGAAATTTAACCAAATTTTTCTCATAAACTCACTGCTTTATTCACATCGATTTACCATTTTTTTTTCTTGTAAATCTGCCTTTTTCTCCTTCTAAAAATGTATTTTTTTCTAGAAAAATTTGTAATTTTTTTCTTGTAGATCTACTGCTTTTTGTCAGTAAATCTGAGTATCATATTTTTACAAGAAAAATATGATACTTTTCTTGTAAATCTGCACTTTTTTCTCAGTAATTTGTGACTTTGTTCCTGTAATTTTGCAACACTTTACATTAAATTTGATAGTTTTTCTTGAAAATTATTTTTTTCTGTAAATTTGTGACTTTTTACTTGAAAATTCACATTTTTCTTTGTAAATTTGTGACTTTCTTCCTTTAAATTTGCTGCTTTTTTTCCTGTAAATTTGCAGCTTTTTAAAAAATTGCATGATTTTTTTCCTCCAGTTTGTGGCTTTATTTTTTGTAAATTTTTTGGCTTTTTTACTGTAATTTTTTGACAGTCATCATATAAATTTGCACTTTTTCTCAGTAACTTGTGACTTTGTTCCTGTAAATTTGCGATCTTTTTTAAAAAATAAATTTGCTACTATTTTCTTGAATAATTATTTTTTTCTTGTAAATTTGTGACTTTTTGTATTAGAAATTGGAAACATTTTTCTCACAAATTTCTGATATATTTTCTTGTAAGTTTCCAACTTTTTTCTCATGTAAATTTGACTTTTTCACATTTTCTTATAAGTTTGCAACTTTATAAAAAATTTGTTGCTTTTTTCTTGTAAATTTGAATTTTTTTTCATAAATTTGTGATTTTGTTCCTTTTTATTTGCAACTGTTTATATTAAATTTCCTAGTTTTTCTTGAAAATAATTTTTCTGTAAATTTGTGACTTTTTACTCAAAAATTCACATTTTTCTTTGTAAATTTGTGACTTTTTCTTCCCGTAAATTTGATCCTTTTTTCCTGTAGATTTGCAGCTTTTTAAAATAATTGATTTTTTTTCTCAGTCTGTGGCGTTGTTTCTTGTAAATTTTTTGCTTTTTTATTGTAATTTTTTTAAAGCCGTCATGTTAGTGTGTGACTTTTTCTCTTGTAATTGTGACATTTTTTCTTAATTTGTAACATTTTGTCTGTTTTCTTATTTGCAGTTAGGACCCCAAATGTGATGTGTGACAGCTTTGATTATTTATGTTTTAATGTTTTTTTTATTATTAAACGGGTGGTTGAAATGAAAATGCAGACTAAAGTATTGCCTAAAAACACAAAAAAATCAGTCTGTTAAATAATATTGAGAGCATTTAAATGTGTTGTGTGAGAATTAAATTTGAGACCTTGTGACTGTGTGTTCCAGGAGGTGAAGTCGTGGCGGTGGAAGCTCCGTCTCTTCCTGTTTAATGTCGCCTGCTGCGGCGTTTCCTATTACCTGTTCTGGAGACACAATCACTTCTGCGAGCCTGGAGGTCAGACTCGCTCACTTCTGTACATTTACACGTTACAGCGTCACAGTTAGGCTGCTTCTTCATTGTGGTGAGGCTTCGGTGGGACGGGGTTTTGCGTAAGGAGATAATTGCAAATTTATGAGGAAAAAAGTTGCATTTTTGCAAGAAATTTATAATTTTTTGAGAAACATGTTGCAAAATTTTAGGGAAAAAGTTGGAAATTTACAACAAAGTTTCAAAATTATGAGGAAAAACGTGAATTACAAGACAAAAGTTGGGAATTTACAAAAAAAAGTCACAAATTTATGAGGATAAAAATATTAATTTTCACAAAAAGTAGCAATAAAGAATTTTTTAAAAAGCTATAGATTTACAGGAACAAAGATGAAATTTATGGGAAAACAGTTGCAAATTTACAAAAAAAAACAGGCTAATTTAATTTTAAAATGTAGTTAAATTTATGTCAGTAAAGTAGTAAGTTTATGAGAAAAATTTTGCTAAATTTCCGGGGGGGGAAAAGTAGCATTTTTATAAGAAAAAGTCAGAAATTTACCTGAAAAGGTAGTAAGAAGATGGACAGTAAGGAGGTCACAGGTTTGATCCCGCCCCCTGACCATCATTGGTTTGATCTCGCCCCCTGACCATTGTTGCTTTGATCCCGCCTCCTGACCATCATTTGTTTGATCCCGCCCCCTGACCATTGTTGCTTTGATCCCGCCCCCTGACCATCATTGGTTTGATCCCGCCCCCTGACCAATGTTGCTTTGATCCCGCCCCCTGACCATTGTTGCTTTGATCCCGCCCCCTGACCAGGGACAGTGCAATAAACATAGTGAGCCTTCTGTGTGGAGTTTGCATGTTCTCCCACGGATTAATAAAGTATATAAACAAAAAAAAATTTCCAATAAAAAGCTGCAAATTTACAAGAAGCACAAATTTCTGAGGGGAAAAAGGGAAAATTTCAAGAAAACAGCAGCAAATTTATTTTAAAAAAGCTGCAAGTTTATAAGAAAAAAGTTGTATGTTTAATCGACCAACAAATCTGAAGGTAATTTTAATTCTCCCCCCAAAACAGTGAGGGTGGCCTTCTGTATTGGGCCTCCGAGTTACATTGGTGTAGAATATAGTTTATAGACATAAACAGCTCTCCTTAGATTGCATAGAATAAATCAATAATAAAGAGTTCTGTGTTTAATAAAAATCAGTTAAACTCTTCCTCATAAATTCATGACTTTTATTACCAATTTTCTGTGTCAGATCAGACATAAACCAGTCTGGTTTTATATTCATATCTGATTTTTAAGATATTTTTATGTATTTGTTGTCATTTTTTTCTCATAAATTTGCAGTTTTTTTCCTGTAGGTATGAATCTTTTTTCTCATAAATTTGCAGCATTTTCCTTTAAATATTAATCCCTTTTCTCTTATAAATTTGCAACTTTTCTCTTGTAAATTTGCAACTTTTTTCTCATAAAATTGCTTTTTTTTCCCTGTAAATTTTCATTTTTTTTCTGATTTACAACTTTTTCTAAAAAATTTTGACTTTTTCATAAAGATTTTTTTTTTTAATTTTTATTACTTATTTTGTACCCGTAGGTAGATTTGTTTTGCAGTCTGGTGACAAACCACCAGCTGCCGGTCGCTGCATGCGCAAGCGCCCCTTAACTCCCTAACCTGCATGTTTTTGGCATGTGGGAGGAAACCGGAGAAATCCCGGAGTAAACCCACACAAACTCCACACAGATCACTGTTGGCCGGGGGCAGGGATCGAACCCACGATCTCACGGTCCCCGCAATCCCCCGGCCGAGGGTAAAACTGTGCTGTCACAGTGCTAACTACTGCGCCACCGTGCAGCCCTTTTCTTATAAATTTGCAACTTTTCTCTCATAAATTTGCAGTTTTTCCTTGTAAATTTTGAACTTTTTTGTTATAAATTTGCAGCTTTTTTTCTTGTAAATTTGCATATTTTTCCCTGTAAGTTTTTTTCTCTTAGATTTGCAATATTTTCTACAAAATTTTGTGACTTTTCTCTTTCTGTAATAAATTTGTGACTTTTTTCCTCAGAAATTTACTTATTTTTTGTTTTTATATTTTTTTAATATTTTTATATTTTTTTAAAATATATTTTTAATATATTTATACGTGATGAAAAATGTTGTTAACTCTGCCCTTCTGTCCTCAGTCTACACGTCCTTTGCCATCTTTGAGTACCTGGTGGTTTTCTCCAACATGTCCTTCCACATGACCGCCTTCTGGGACTTTGGAATCATGAACATCATCATGGCAACGCCCCCCGAGGGAAAACGCCCCTGAATTTTTAGCTTTCATTTTTCTGACACACCGGAACTCATCCAGGCATTGTGGCATCTCCTCCTCGGTAAATTCACTTTCTTCCTCATAATTTTTCTATTATTTTTTTATTTCTGGTAAATTTGGGACTTTCTTTGTAAAATTTTGCATTAAAATTTTCAACTTATTTAATGAAATTTGCAAGTTTTCTCCCAATTTTTTCTCTTTCAACTTTTTTGTGTATTCAGTGGTTTTTTTTCATATTTGCTTTTGTCTCGTAAATTTGCAGATTTTTGCACTTTTTTGTATTTTTGTGATGGTATTGGCTTCATGGACGAAACAATGTACATACAGTCCATCTAGAAAAGTCACTTTTTCCACATTTTGTTATGTTACAGCCTTATTCCAAAATGGATTAAATTCATTTTTTCCCTCAAAATTCTACACACAATACCCCATAATGACAACGTGAAAAAAGTTTGGGTTTTTTTAGATTTTTGCAAATTTATTAAAAATAAAAAAACTGAGAAATCACATGTACACAAGTATTCACAGCCTTTGCCATGAAGCTCAAAATTGAGCTCAGGTGCATCCTGTTTCCACTGATCATCCTTGAAATGTTTCTGCAGCTTAATTGGAGTCCTCCTGTGGTAAATTCAGCTGATTGGACATGATTTGGAAAGGCACACACCTGTCTATATAAGGTCCCCCAGTTGACAGTGCATGTCAGAGCACAAAACAAGTATGAAGTCAAAGGAATTGTCTGTAGACCTCTGAGACAAGATTGTCTTGAGGCACAAATCTGGAGAAGTGTACAGAAAAATTTCTGCTGTTAGAAGGTCCTAATGAGCACAGTGGCCTCCATCATCCATAAATGGAAGAAGTTCGTAACCATCAGGACTCTTCCTAGAGGTGGCCGGCCATCTAAACTGAGCGATCAGGAGAGACGGGCCTTAGTCAGTGAGGTGACCAAGAACCCGATGGTCACTCTGTCAGAGCTCCAGTGTTGCTCTGTGAAGAGAGGGGAACCTTTCAGAAGGACAACCATCTCTGCAGCAATCCACCCATCAGGCCTGTATGGTAGAGTGGCAACATGGAAGCCACTCCTTAGTAAAAGGCACATGGCACCCCACCTGGAGTTTGCCAAAAGGCACCTGAAGGACTCTCAGACCATGAGAAACAAAATTCTCTGGTCTGATGAGACAAAGATTGAAGTCTTTGGCATGAATCCCAGGTGTCATGTTTGGAGGAAACCAGGCACCCCCCATTACCAGGCCAATACCATCCCTACAGTGAAACATGGTGGTGGCAGCATCATGCTGTGGGAATGTTTTTCAGCGGCAGGAACTGGGAGACTAGTCAGGATAGGGAAAGATGAATGCAGCAATGTACAGAGACAACATGGATGAAAACCTGCTCCAGAGTGCTCTTGACCTCAGACTGAGGTGACGGTTCATCTTTCAGCAGGACAACGACCCTAAGCACACAGCCAAGATACCAAAGGAGTTGCTTCAGGACAACTCTGTGAATGTCCTTGAGTGGTCCAGCCAGAGCCCAGACTTGAATGCAATTGAACATTTCTGGAGAGATCTGAAAATGGCTGTGAACCAACACTTCCCATCCAACCTGATGGAGCTTGAGAGGAGCTGCAAAGAGGAATGGGCGAAACTGCCCAAAGATAGGTGTACCAAGCTTGTGACATCATTTTCAAAAAGACTTGAGGCTGTAATTGCTGCCAAAGGTGCATCAACAAAGTATTGAACAAAGGCTGTGAATACTTCTGTACATGTGATTTCTTTGTTTTTTTTTTATTTTTAATCAATTTGCAAAATCTAAAAAAAAAAAAACTTTTTTCATGTTGTCATTATGGGGTATTGTGTGTAGAATTTTAAGGACAAAAATAGTTTTATTCCATTTTGGAATGAGGCTGTAACAACAAAATGTGGAAAAAGTGGAGCGCTGTGAATACTTTCCGGATGCACTGTAAGAGTGCGGAGTGCAGAAACCACAATTGAATAGAATGGCCCAAGGATTATGGACAGTATACATCATGGTGGTTTCACGGATGGGTCAGTATACATGAAACTGCAGAGTGCAAAGACAGGTGTGATTATTATGATAATTAAAAAGGTCCTCAGTTCTGTGCATGTGAGCATTCAGAGGGAGGGGGGGGTGGAGCCTTTGACTGTTTGCAGTCCGGATGGCCCAGGGGAAGAAACTGCTTGTCAGTCTGGAGGTGTGGGACCTGATTGATCTGAACTGTCGTCCAGAGGGAAGCAGGTCAAACAGGTGGTGGGCGGGATGTGAGGCCTCTGCTGTGATGGCTTTGATCTTTCTGAGACAGGAGGCTCTGGAGATGTCCTCCAGGAAGAGCAGAGGGCTGCCGATGATTTTTTTGGGTGGTGTTGATGACCCTCTGCACTGCCTTACAGTTTAACAGTTTATTCACACACACACATCACACATTATCAACAGCATGAATGAATTACAATATGAATTATCAATAGCATGCGTAGCAGTATACAGCGGGCTTTTTTTTTCCACATTGATTTGGACTGTGAACGGGTCATCCCTAGTAAGCTATTTAAAGCTTTTAGTAGGGAGCCCATTTCTACAATAAAATGATGATGGAAATTCAGTCTGGTGTCTTTGTGTACAGGAACAAACATATGACAGGCATATAGCACATAATCCCAGCATTTGTTTACGTTGAATTCGTCGGTGAGTTCAAGATACATAGTCAAGTTATTAAATACTGTTGGAGTGATATCAACATATAAAACAAAATTACAATGGAGTAACAACTCATCAGTAAGCAAGTTTTGTGTAACAAATAGCAGATTAATTATATAATGATAGGAGCTGCATTTTTAGTTTTTTCTTGAAGATGGAGATGGAAGGTGACATTTTTAGATTCTCATCAAGCTCATTCCAAATCTGTGGTCCTCTGCACACAATACTAAACCTGGTGGATTTTAGTCTTTGTTTTTTTCCCAGTAAGTTGGTTTTTATTTCTAGTGGTATAGATGTGTATGGGAAGGAAGATTGGAATGAGTTCACATAATTTATAGTTGAGTTTGTTCTCAGCCATGGAGCCGGCGTACCACACACCCAGGCAGTAGGTGAGCACGCTCTCCACTGAGCAGCGGTAGAAGGCCAGCAGAAGCTTCTGGTCCAGGTTGTTCTTCGTCAGGACACGAAGGAAGTGCAGCCGCTGCTGGGCTTTCTTCACCAGGGCGTTGGTATTGACAGGCCCAACCAAGGTGGTGTCGTCTGCGTACTTCACGATGATGGTGGTTGGGTGGGTTGCAATGCAGTCAGAAATACACTGAGTACAGTAGACAGTTTAGCACGCAGCCCTATGGGGAGCCAGTGCTGAGAGACAGTGTGGAGGAGTGGTGGGGGCCAGGTCTGACTGCTTGTGGTTGGTTGGTGAGAAACTTTTTTTTTTCCAGGAACAGGTGGTGGTGGGGGGGTCTGGAGGAGGTGCAGTTTATTGATCAGGATGTCCAGGATGATGGTGTTGAAAGCTGAGCTGTAGTCCACAAAGAGCATCCTCACATAGCAACTTGGGTTTTTCAGGTAGATCAATGCTCTGTGGAGAGTCGTGGCAAAGGCGTCTTCCGTAGATTGGTTCTCCCTGTAGGCAAACTGATGGGGGTCGAAGGAGGGGGGAAGATGGTCCCTGATGTGCTGGGGCACTAAGTGCTCAAAACACTTCATGACTACAAACATGAGTGCTATGGGTCTATAGTCATTCAGGATGTCAATTGCAGACTTTTGGGGGATGGGGATGATGGTGGAGGCCTTGAGGCAGGAGGGGGCAGTAGCGGCCATCAGGGAGAGGTTGAACAGCTTGGTGAGGATCTCTGCCAGCTGGTCTGCACATGCCTTGACCACGGCTCCTGGGATGCCATCTGGACCAGCAGCTCTGCGGGGTTTCACTGCTTTCATTTGTCTCCTCACCTCATGCACCTGGAGAGAGAGAGGGCAGGGTGGGGGGAGAGAGGGGATGGGGGACGAGTTGGGGGGTAGGTAAGCTCAAACCAGGCAAAGAAGTTGTTAAGCTCCTCTACCAGAGTGAGGCTGCTGTCTGATCTTGGGGGGGGGGGCTGTAGTTGTTAAGGGCCTGGATGCCTCTCCACATCTGTCAGTAGTTGTTGCCTGTGAGGAAGCCTTCCACTTTTCTCTTGTAGGCGTTCTTGGCGTGTTTTATGCCTCTTCTCAGGTTGGCTCTGGCGGTGATGTACAGAGAGCTGTCCCACTGCCTGAAAGCTGATCTGCAGGCTCTGATCAGTGCCTGGACTTCACTGGTCATCCAGGGTTTACGGTTTGAAAAAACCTGGATGTGTTTGGTGACTGTCACATTTTCTACACAGTATTTAATGTAGAAAAGGACGGACTCGGTGAAGGAGTCCAGGTCCTGCTGTTCAAAGATGTTCCAGTGTGTGCAGCTAAAGCAGTCCTGTAGCTGGAGGAGAGCATTTTTGTGCCAACTTTGAATTGTTTGTTTGGTTGGGGGGTAACTCTTCCTGAGGAGGGGTGTAAGCAGGTATTAGAAGCAGAGAGAGATGGTCTGATTGTCCAAGGTGGGGGAGGGGTGGCTCTGTAGGCGTGCTTAATGTTGCTGTAAACATGGTCCAGTCTTGTTTCCTCTCTTGTGGGACAACATGTTGGTGGAATTTGGGGAGTACAGTCTTTAAGCATGCTTTGTTAAAATCCCCTGCAATAATGTGGATTGCGTCTGGGTGATCTTTCTATTGCCTGCTAATGATGTGCTGGAGGTGGCTGAGTGCTAAGCTAACACTAGCGTCTGGAGGAATGTAAACAGCTGTTACAATTACTGCAGTTAGCTTGCAGGGTAGATAGAAGGGCCTACACAGGAAGGACATGGCCTCTAAATCCGGTGAGCAGTGCCTTTGAATTGTTTTGCTGTTATTTCACCAAGTCTGAAGCACACAAACACAGAGCCCACAACCCCTGTCCTTACCAGAATTGGTAGTGTGGTCGAAACGGAGTGTAGTTTTTTTTTTTTTATTTAACTTTATTTATATAGCGCCATTTCACAACAACAGTCATCTCATAGCACTTTCAACTGTAGGGGAAACACCCACAATTGCAGAAAGACCCCAGCAATCAGGCCCTGTGAGCAAGTGCTTAGTGACAGTGGAGAGCAAAAACTCCCTTTTAACAGGAAGAAACCTCCAGCAGAACCAGGCTCAGGGAGGGGTAGCCATCTGCTGCGACTGGCTGGGGGGTGAGGGGATAGAGAAGATGAAAATAACAGACATGTAGAGAGTAAACAGCACGATGTTAACAGCACAAACAGATGTTAATGACCAGCCAAAAAAAAAAAAAAAATGAGAGTGAAGAAAGGAGTGAAGCCCAGTGCATTATTGGAGGTCCCCCGGCTGTCTAAACCTATTAGCAGCATAACTAAGGGAGGGTTCAGAGACACATGATCCCTCCCTAATTGTAGGCTATATCAAAAAGGTAGGTTTTAGCCCTATTCTTAAAAACAGAGATCGAGTCTGACTCCCGAATCCAGATTGGCAGCTGATTCCACAGGAGAGGAGCTTGATAACTGAAGGCTCTGCCTCCCATTGTACTTTTGGAGATTCTAGGTATTACAAGTATTCCAGCATTTTGGGAGCATAGTGCTCTGTTAGGATAATAGGGTAGTATCAGATCTTTTAAATAAAAAGGGGCCTGATTGTTAGAGCTTTAAAAGTGAGAAGAAGGATTTTAAACTTAATTCTAAACTCTGTGGGAAGCCAATGAAGGGAGGCCAGATCCTGAGAGATATGATCTCTCTTTCTAGTACCTGTTAAAACTCTTGCTGCAGCATTTTGGATCAACTGAAGACTTTTTAGAGATGTTTTAGGACAACCTGATAATAGAGTTACAATAATCTAATCTAGAACTAACAAAAGCGTGGATCAGTTTCTCAGCATCACTCTGAGACAAGATGCTCCTAATCTTGGCAAGATTACGCAAATGATAGAAGGCAGTCTTAGAAACAATTTTAATATATGAATTTAAAAAAAAGATCTTGATCAAAAATAACTCCAAGGTCCCTCACAGAGCTATTAAGAGAAAGAGTAACAACCAAAAACAGGAACAAAATCACAAATTGATGAAAAAATACAAATTTACATGAAAAAACAGCTTTAATTTTTAAAAAAGTTGCAGACTTATGAGAAAAAATTTGAAATTATTTTAGAGAAATTTAGAAAATTTTATTCTTTTATAGTTCAATTCAACTTTATTTATATAGCGCCATTTCACAACAACAGTCATCTCATAGCACTATCAACTGTAGGGAGGACCCCCACAGTTGCAGAAAGACCCCAGCAATCAGGCGATCCCCTGTGAGCAAGCACTTGGCGACGGTGGAGAGGAAAAACTCCCTTTTAACAGGAAGAAACCTCCAGCAGAACCAGGCTCAGGGAGGGGCAGTCATCTGCTGCGACTGGCTGGGGGGTGAGGGGATAGAGAAGAAGAAAAGAACAGACATGTAGAGAGCAAACAGCACGATGGGGACTCAATCTATGGGAGAGAACAAACAAATGTTAATGACCAGCAAAAAAAAAATATTTCATAGAGAGTGAGGAAAGGAGTGAGGCCCAGTGCATTACTGGAGGTCCCCCGGCTGACTAAACCTATTAGCAGCATAACTAAGGGAGGGTTCAGAAAACACATGATCCCTCCCTAATTGTAGGCTATATCAAAAAGGTAGGTTTTAGCCCTATTCTTAAAAACAGAGATCGAGTCTGACTCCCGAATCCAGATTGGCAGCTGATTCCACAGGAGAGGAGCTTGATAACTGAAGGCTCTGCCTCCCATTGTACTTTTGGAGATTCTAGGTATTACAAGTAAACCTGCATTTTGGGAGCGTAGTGCTCTGTTAGGATGATACGGTAGTATCAGATCTTTTAAATAAAAAGGAGCCTGATTGTTTAGAGCTTTGTAAGTAAGAAGAAGGATTTTAAACTTAATTCTAAACTCTATGGGAAGCCAATGAAGGGAGGCCAGAACCGGAGAGATATGATCTCTCTTTCTAGTACCTGTTAAAACTCTTGCTGCAGCATTTTGGATCAGCTGAAGACTTTTTAAAGATGTTTTAGGACAACCTGATAATAAAGAATTACAATAATCTAATCTCGAGCTAACAAAAGCGTGGATCAGCTTCTCAGCATCACTCTGAGACAAGATGCTCCTAATCTTGGCAATATTACGCAAATGATAGAAGGCAGTCTTAGAAACAAATTTAATATGTGAATTGAAGGACAAATCCTGATCAAAAATAACTCCAAGGTTCCTCACAGAGCTATTAAGAGAAAGAGTAACTGCATCCAAACTGAAAGTTTGATTTGGAAAGGAATTTCTAAGGTTTTTTGGACCAACAAGAATGACTTCAGTCTTATCTGAATTTAATAGCAGGAAATTACAAGTCATCCAAACTTTGATTTCCTTAAGACAGGCTTCTAACTTGGCTAATTGATTAGTATCATCTGGCTTCATTGACAGGTATAATTGTGTGTCATCTGCATAACAGTGAAAATGTATACAGTGCTTTCTAATAATGTTGCCTAATGGAAGCATATATAAACTAAAAAGAGTAGGGCCAAGCACAGATCCCTGTGGAACTCCATGACTAAGCTTTGAGCTGAGAGAAAACTCATCATTTACATGAACAAACTGGAACCTATCAGATAAATAAGATCTAAACCACTGCAACGAAGTTCCATTAAGTCCAACATAGTGTTCTAATCTATCAAGTAGAATATTATGATCAATAGTATCAAAAGCTGCACTAAGATCTAAAAGGACAAGTACAGAAACTAGTCCATTATCAGATGCAATGAGGAGGTCGTTAGTGACCTTCGCTAAGGCTGTTTCAGTGCTATGATGGATTCTAAACCCAGATTGAAACTCCTCAAATAAACCATTTCCCTGCAGGTGGTCAAATAATTGCATAGCAACAACTCTTTCTAAGATTTTTGAAATGAAAGGGAGATTAGAGATTGGTCTATAGTTAGCTAAAGCTCCTGGATCTAGCGTTGGCTTTTTGAGTAAGGGTTTAATTACAGCCGTTTTAAAAGCCTGCGGTACATGGCCTAAAGTTAATGAAGAATTGATTATATGAAGAATAAAGCTACCAATAAGTGGGAAGACTTCTTTAAATAACCTGGTAGGAATAGGGTCTAAAAGACAAGTTGAAGGTTTGGATGAGGAAACTACTTTGTCTAACTCACAAAGGTCGATTGGAGTAAACTCATCAAGACAGACATCAATAGAAGGAGTTGTAGTAGTTACAGTATTTAAGTTAACTGTGGGAAGAATCTGATTGATTTTATCTCTGATGGATGAAATTTTATTATTGAAAAAGTTCATAAAGTCCTGACTAGTAAGCTCTAAGGGGATGCTAGGATTGACAGAGTCCTGACTCTTTGTCAACCTGGCTACAGTACTGAAAAGAAACCTGGGATTATTCTTGTTCTCTTCTATTAATGCAGAGTAATAACTCGTTCTAGCTTTTCTAAGAGATTTTTTATAAATTAAAAGATGATTTCTCCAAGCTAAATAGATTTCATCTAAATTAGTAGAGCGCCATTTTCTTTCTAATTGACGAGTCTTCTGTTTTAAGCTACGAGTTTCTGTGTTGAACCAAGGAGTTAAAAATCTCTGATTAGACTTTTGCTTTTTTAAGGGGGCCACCAAGTCTAGAGCCTGATGCAGAGAAGCTGAAACACTATCCACCATGTTATCAATTACAGAAGGAGCAAGCTGTCTATAGCTTATTTCCGTTGTGTTGACACATGGCATAGAGGAAACAATCTGCATAAATTTGGAAACAGCATCATCTGAGAGGCATCTACTGTGATAATATTTTTCTTTAGGAGCCAAATAGTCAGAAATAGTAAAATCAAAGGTTAACAGACAATGGTCTGACAGTACAGGGTTATGAGGAGACACTACCAGATTTTCTATTTCTATGCCATATGTCAGAACAAGGTCCAATGTATGGTGGAGGTAATGAGTAGAATTTCCTACTTTCTGAGAAAACCCAATCGAGTCTAATATTGAATTAAAAGCCACATTAAGGCAGTCACTATCTACATCCACATGTATATTAAAGTCCCCTACTATAATTATTCTATCAGATTTCAGCACTAAATCAGCTAAGAAATCAGGAAATTCGGATAAAAATTCTGAATAGGTTGATGGGGGACGATAAACTATGGCAAATAAAATTGGGTTTAACCTGGAATTGCTAAAGTGCCCAATACTGAGGACCAGGCCCTCAAAGGAATTATAACATGTTTTTTGCTTTACATTAACTAGTAATTTGGAATGGTAAATTGATGCTACTCCTCCTCCACGACCAGAACTTCTGGGATTTTGACAGTTTAAATAACCAGAGGGAGTTGATTCATTTAAACCAACATAATCCTCTTGTCCTAACCAAGTCTCTGTAAGGGAAATTAAATCAATCTGATGATCAATTAACAGATCATGGACTAACAGAGACTTGGGAGTTAGAGACCTAATATTTAATAAACCACATTTAATTTTTAAATTACGAGGAGGAACAGAGGCCAAATCATTCAATTTAGAGGCTTTATGTTTAATTTGAGTTTTACCAATATTTTGCTTTATCACTTTGGGATGCTTATACATTATATTTTTATTTACTTTGGAGGGAGCAGACAACGATTCTCTGATGGGGAAGACAGGGGCTAAGCTGAGGGGTGGCGGATGAAGAGGAGCTGCAGAGAGGCGTGTAAGACTGCGACTCTGCTTCCTGGTCCCAACTCTGAGTAGTCATGGTTTTGGAAATTTGGATAAAAAAGATGCCAGATTGTTAGATAAATGAGAAGCACCATCCAAAGTGGGATGAATGCTGTCTCGTCTCATAAGACCAGGTTTTCCCCAAAAAGAGCTCCAATTGTCAATGTAGCCCACGTCATTTTTAGGACACCACACAGACAGCCAGCGGTTCAAGGATGACGAGCGGCTAAACATGTCATCACTGGTCAGATTGGGGAGGGGCCCAGAGAATACTACAGTGGCAGACATCGTTTTTGCAAAGTCACACACCGATTCTATATTAAGTTTCGTGACTTCCGACTGCCGGAGACGGATGTCATTAATGCCGGCGTGAATAACAGTTGTGGAATATTTACAGTTACTTTTAGCCAGCATTTTCAAATTTGACTCGATGTCGCCTGCTCTGGCCCCAGGAATGCATGTGACTATGGCCGCTGGAGTCTCTAGGTTCACGTTTCTGACTACAGAGTCGCCAATGATCAGAGTTTTTTCCTCAGCGGGTGTGTCGCTGAGCGGGGAAAAACGATTAGAAACGTGAACAGGTTGGTGGTGAACCGGGGCTTTGCGACTAGGCTTCCTTCTCACCGTCACCCACCCAGTCTCCTCGCTGCTGAGGAGAGCCGGGGGACCGCTGACAGTGGGACCTAAGCTAGCTAGCTCCGCTGCAGCTAAGGGGCGTCCGTCGAGATTAACTGGCGCAGACGGTGTTTCAATGCAGCGGAGCCGGGATTCCAAATCAGACAACCTCGCCTCGAGCGCCTCAAAAAGACAACATTTATTACATTTACCGTTATCACTAAAAGAGGCAGAGGTGTAGCTAAACATCTGACAGAGAGAGCACACCAGAGGAGGAGAGGAAAGAGAGCTAGTAGCCATAGCTAGTGGCTCGAGAGCTGGAGAGCAAACCACACAGGCAGACAGCAAAACAGGAAGTGACGATCTCAGCCCACAAGACGACATGTAAACTCAGTTTCATCTGATCCAATAAATTACAATAAATTTTGCCTTTAAGGTGAAATTACACTTTTTTTTCAAAGAAATCATAAATATTAAAATATCAAATCGTGCAGTTCTGAGTTTTTTTTCCCCACATTATTTTTTAAAATACTACTTATACATTTTGCAACTTTATTCTAATTAAAATCGAGGCTTTTGCACATAAAATTTCACTCTTTTAGTCATAGAACTGCAGTATATTTTAAATGTTTCTTTAATCTAAAATACACATCAAAAGTTGTAAATTTGGTAATTTTTTTCAGTTTTTCCACAAATTTGCATCTTTTCTCACATATTTTACAAATATATATGACTTTTTTTCTTCTAATTTTTTTCAGATTTTCTCTTAAATTTTCAAAGGAATCTGTAAGTCCAAGTTCATTTTTTCCCCACATAAATATGAAGTTTTTTCTTATAAATTTTCCATCTTTAAACAGTTTTTAATCTCTAATTTGCTATTTTTTTTTCTTAATTTTTTTCCTTTGAAACATAAAACAAAAGTTGTAAAGTACATTTGTATTTTTTCCTTCCACAACTTAGATTTTCATTCATATTTTAATTACTTTTCCACTTTTTTCTTTTACATTTTTTTAGAGTTTTTCTCTCAAATTTTTAGAAAAAGTTGCAAATCTGAGTTTTTTTAATAAATTTAAAAGAAAATTATGAATTTTTGTAAATTTTTAAATCTAAGAATGTGGTTTTTTCCTTAAAATTCTAATTTGTCCTTTGATAAATACAGAAAGTTTTACACTTTTTTTTTCTATTTTTCTTTTTAAATCATGTTTTTTCTCAAATTTTTCTTGCATCTTTTCCTGTAAATTTTTTTTTAATGTTTTTTCTGTGTTTTTTTTTTCCTTCTCCTTGTGAGATTTTCTCTTAAATCAACATAAAAAAGTTGCAAATTTGAATTTTTTTCCATGAAAATTCACAACAATTTTCTTATAAATTTTTATTATTTGTTTTTATTCTGTCAACCTGCAGGCTGCAGACGGCCGTCCTGACGCAGGCGTTCACATGGAAATATAATAAAAACAGAGTCTAAACATGTGAAAGTGAGTTATGATCAGGTCATTTTAATATTCAAACACAGAAGCTGAGCTTAGTTCAATAAAACTGATTTGACTGTGAAATTAAGGTTGCGACGACTTCCTGAAAAAAATCCTAAAAATACATTTATGTTGCAGCCACAGAGTTTATAGAGAAAACACAACCAGTTTGTTTAGAAAAAAGCTAATTTAAAAGAAAAAAATCAAGAGAAGATTTATTGCCAGTTAATTAAAAGTTGCAAATATACATGTGAAAAATTTAGAGGAAAAATGTCAGATTTATTTTACAAAAAGGCTGAGTTTATGAGAAGAAGCTGCAGATTTATTATATTTTATTCACCAATTTACGTTATGTAAATAAAGGAGCAGGTTTCTGAGAAAAATTTGCAAAAGTTCAGGGAAAAAGTAGAAAATTTATAGGAAGAAAAAGCCAGAAATTTACATGAAAAAAAGGTGAATTTTCAAGTAAAAAGTTTATTTAAAAGTTCCAAAATTATGTGGGCGAATTTACAAGAAAAAAGTTGAACATTTACAAGAGAAGGCAGAAATTTACTAGGAAAAAAAATGTAAATTTACAAGAAAAAAGTCGCTAATTTATTTTTAAAAAGTTACAAGTTTATGGAAAAAAGTTGTGAATTTACAAGAAAAAAACAGATTTTTGAGAAAGTTGGATTTTTATGAGGAAAAACGTAGCAAATTTATAAGGAGAAAAAGGCAGAAATTTATGAGGAAAAAAGGAAATTTTCAAGTAAAAAGTTGAAAAATTTAGAAAAAAAAATACTTTAAATGAATTTAAAGTCAAATTTATGAGGAATCAAAATTACATTTTTAATCAAAAAGTTTTGACAGTTTGAGGAAAAATATGAATTTAAAAAAGGTTAAAAAAATCAAGAAGTAAATTTAATATTGTAAAAAAAATGTACAGTTCTGAGAAAAAAGTTTTGAATTTACAAGAAAAAAATCACAACTAAGAATCAAATGTGAGAAAAAAGCTGCAAATTGCAAAATGGAAACTGACAATTTTAGACAACCTTCTTCAATTATTTTTTTTTTACATAGTAAATTTACAATAGAATTTTTTTTTTTGCAAATTAATAAGGAAAAGCTGCAAATGTACGAGTGAAAAATTAAAAATGTATGAAAAGAGAGAAGCTGTAAAATTAGAAAAAAAAAAAAAACACAACCTTTGAGATTTTACAAGAAACGAACGGCATCATTTAATAAAACAAAATTCAGGAAGAAAAGTCCCAAATATTCCAGCTGATCTCTGATAAATGTGTGACTTTTTGCCTCCTTCGCCAGTCTCTGTTTGTGCCTCGTTAAGACGCCTTTGTGGACTCGATATCTGAGACGTTGTGACAGGAAGCGGAAGTGACTCCCAGCCTCGCAGGAGACGCTCCGGAGGAAAAGATGACATCCTGGAAGGAGTGGGACGGAGCCACAAGTTGGACTCTAAAACTGGAGCTTCCAACCTGTTCTGTAGCCAGAGCAGCGCTGAGTGAAGACATAGTTACTGCTGCCTTTATTATGCAAATGGAGTGTAGAAGGAAATCCGCCACACATGAAGTCGCTCATTTCTCTGCCGTTTCATTTGGTTCGTTATTCCTCCTCGCTCACAGTCTGATATGAACACGTCACGTTATCATATCTGAAATATCCCCAGCACTGAAAGAGGGTTTTGGAGGTTTTAACCTGAAATCCGGCTGTGAGTCATGTGGATTTCGATTGTTTTTTACTCTAAATTTTCAACTTTTTCTCTCATAGATTTGCAGCGTTTCATACAAAATTGAGATTTTTTTTTTCCTCAAAAATATATTTTGACTTTTCAAAAATTTGCAACTTTTTTCCTCATAAATTTGCATTTTTTTTTAATATATATAAATTGAGGAGGGGGGGTTCTCAAAAATTTGCCTTTTTTCCTCATAAATTTCCAACTTTTTTCATATAAATGTGCAAAATTTTTCTTGTAAATTTTCAACTTTTTTCTCAAATATTTGCAATGTTCATCTGGATGCTGGTTAAATTTTTATTCTGTTTAAAAAACTGTAGTTTGTGAGTTTTTAAATGTATAGTTCAGCATCTTTTATTGTATTTTTGCTAATTTGTGCTTTATTTATATTTATGTTTGTATCTCATGCTAAATTGGTGAATACCCCCACTGCTGAAATTAACAACTCACCTCCTGCCAACGCTTGACCACATATGTCGCTCTTAGACATTATTGTAGCTTTGTACCGAGACTCAAGGCAGCTAGCTGAAGATGGCAGATTAGCCACTCATTCCTGAATGTTTGTGGCCTTATTGTCCTCCAGAGACCGGTCACACCCCATCGACCACTGGAAACCACACACTGCTGTCCAAGCTAGGAGCTAGCCAGCTAAGATTAGCAACAGTAGGGAGGGCGGAGTTAACTGCAGCTCTCAGACATTTAAAGAGACATGCACTGAAACGAGCCGTTCTGAGGAAGGATGCAAAAGATGATTCACAATGACACTGCAGTAATTAAATAAAGGAACTCTGACCATAGTATGTCCCACACATTTCATTCAGACCTGTGGGAGCGGTTCAGCATGTGAGTCACACCTTCAACAAATTCACATTTTACCCCCGATTCCACTGCTGAATTTTCTCTGTAGCAGCTAACGTATTTGCAGCGTATTGTCTGCTGTAGCTCAGGCTTGTTGTTCATCATCATCAGTGACAACGATGACTCAGGAAGGAGCGTGATGGGGTTTCACGTCGCCTGTGGTTTCATGTCGGGGAACTGCTGATGGACTGATCCTCTTATTTCACACCATAATGGGCCTTTCATGGTTTGGGGAAGTTGCTGGTCACTGATTAACTTCACTTCCCCGACTTCATTTACCTGAACGGGAAAATTTAAATTAGACCCACTGTTGATGGGGCGGGTTCACGGAGGGAACCTTCTCTTTTCTCAGAGATTTGCTACTGTTTTCTCATAAATTTGTGACTTTCTTAAAAATATGCAACTTTTTATCACAAAATATGCCTTTTTTTCTTGTAAATTTGCCTTTTCTCTTAAAAAAAAAAAAGTGCAACTTTTTTCTCAAATTGATGACTTTCTCACAAATTTTGATTTTTCTTGTAAATTTTCAGTTTTTTTCTTGTAGATTTGCAACTTTTATCATAAATTTGCAGCTTCTTACTGTAAATTTTCAACATTTTTTAAATTGCAACTTTTCTCTATTAAATTTGGCTTTTTTTTTAAACCAACTTTTTATCACAAATTTGCCTTTTTTCTTGTAACTTTTTTCTCTTAAATTTACGACTCTTTTCTGGAAAATTTGCAGCTTTTTACTCACAAGTTTAGGGTTTTTTCCCAGTAAATTTGCAACTGCTTTCTTGTAGATTTGCAGCTTTTTTCTTAAAAAAATTGTGACTTTTTTTCTAATAAATTTGCACATTTTTGCTTGCAGATTTGCAACTTTTTTTCTTATAAATTTGCAATTTTTTGCTGTAATTTTTTAACTTTCTCATAAATGTGTGACTTTTTTCTAATAAATTTGTGACTTTTTTCTTAAAAATCTGCAACTTTCTTTTAGTTCTTGTAAATCTGCATCTTTTCTCAAAAACGTAACTTTTTCTTCATGAATTTGCCTCTTTCTTGAAAACACGCAAGTTTTTTTCTCCTAAATTTATGACTCTTCTCAAAAATTTGTAACTTTTTTCTCACAAATTAGGATTTTTTTCCAATATGCAATTTTTTTCTTGTAGATTTGCAACTTTTTTTCTTAAAAATTTGAGTTTTCTCCTAAATTTGCACATCTTGCAGATTTGCAATTTTTTTGCTGCAAATTTTCAATTTCTTTGAAATTAGAAATTTTTCTTAAAATTTTGACTTTTTTCTCATAAATCTGCATATTTCTTCCTCATAAATGTGCAACTTTTTTCTTAAAATTTTGTGACCTTTTTCCTTATAAATTTTCAATTTTTGCTGTAAATTTTCATCTTTTTTAAATAAATTTGCAAATTTTTCTCATAAATTTGTGACTTTTTTTCCCTATAAATTGTCATATTTTTTCTCCAAATTCCAACTTTTTCTCATAAATTTGTAACTTGTCAAAAAAATTGCATTTTTTACTTTAAATTTTCTACTTTTTCTATTAAATTTCCATAAAATTGAAACACTTCTCTGGATTCTGGTTAAATGTTTGTTCTGCGTAACTGAATTGTGATTTGTGACTTTTATAATTTTTAATATCTTTGCACCTTTATTGTTGCAAATTTGTACCTAATTTACATGTACAAGTTTGTACCTTGTGATAAATTGGCAAATCCCCCCCACCCCCCTTAAAAATAAATCACCCAGTGGTCAGCTGGTTATCTGCTGGATTCATAGCTCACTCCCCTGAAGGACAGACAAGGTGACTGTGGGGTAACACCACTCTGGGAAAATAACATCTATGACGAGGGAGGGAAAAGCTCACATTTCCAGCACTGAAAATAACCCCATTATTCATGATAAAAGTGGTTTAAAACCCTTAGAAGTCCTGGCTGAGTTGTTTATCAGCTTTAGTCTTAAAACTGTGTCATAACCAAGCATGAGCATGAATATTTTTTATTAATTCCACCCTCAGAAGTTACATTTCACAGCTGATTTCTTCACCGTTTCTTACTTTCCATGTGCAGCCAGACATCCAGCCTCCTGTATTTATGTAAAACTTGTTTTGTAATCAAGAATAAAAGTCTAACAAACATAAAACACACATTTATTATAAAATTAATGAGCAGTCTCTCAGGCACATCAACCAAACAACAGCCCGTCAAGTTTCCAGGTGATTTTAAAGCTAGGTAATGATTTAAAAAAAAAAAAAAAATGCAAATATAAATCACAAATTCACAACAAAAACTCTCACGTTGGTGAAACAAGCTTAAAATTTGAGAGAAAATCTCAAACTGGCCAAAAGAGGTTTTTCATTTGCTTAAATGAAAAAAAAGTTGTGAATTTATGAGACAAAATCACAAGTTTAGAAGGAAAATGCTGAAAATTTTGTAGAAAAAGTTACAAATTTATGTGAAAAAAGCAGTTATCCAAGGAAGAAATTCTCAAATTCACAAAAAAAAAATCCTGCAAAATTAAGGAAAACAGACGTTAGCAAAAACAGCAAATTTATAAGACAAAAATAAAAAGGTTTAATTTAAATCTTTGTTGCAATTAAAGATAAATTCTAACATGAAAAAAACACATAATTATTAAAAATTCAAAAAGTCTCTCAGGCACATGAACCAAAAAGCAGCCCGCTGATGAGTCCACGAATTTTCTTTGAGTTTTTCTCGGCGTTTCAAGAGTTTGGGGGAATTTTCAAGAGTTTTCTGGGAGTTTTCCTTTACTTTCCACAAGTTTTAAGACTTTATTAAATTCTGGCTAATTTTCCTAAAAATACTTAAAAGTAGCATATGCAGAGTAAATCAAATTCTCTCTTCACTAAATTTTAAAAGGTTCAAGGTCTTTCCTGGAGCATAGAGGAAATTTTCAGGAGTTTTCTGAGAGTTTCCGGGAATCTTGGGTCCTTTTCAGGGGTTTTACCTGAGTATGGGAGTTTTTTTCTGAGAGTTTCATGTTAATTTAGGGATTTCCATGAGTCTTCCAGGACTTTTCAGGGGTTTGGTGGAACGTTCAGGAAACTGCATGAATTTTCAGGAGTTTCTAAGAGGTTTTTTAGAGTTTCCAGGAGTTTGAGGGTCTTTTGGGGGATTTCCAATAGTATGTGGAGATTTTCAGGAATTCTCTGGGACTTTAACGGGAGTTTTCAGAATTTTCAAGATTTTTTTTCCTGAAGTTTTGGGAAGTTGTCATGAATTTTCCAGGAGCCTTTCTAAAAAAAATTTTCTGGAGTTTCTAGGAGTTAGCATAAATTTTCAGAAGTTTTGTGGAAGTTTTCCAAGAGCATTCAGATGTTTTCCAGGTTTTTTTTGTGACTTTTCTGGGAGTGTTCAAAAAATTGTTGGTATTTTGGGGACATTTCTGTGGTTTTAGTTTCCTGGGATTTTTCCTGGAGTTTTCAGAAGTTTTCCAAGAATTCTGCCGCGTTTTCCAGGAGTTCTGGGGCATTTCCAGTGGTTCTTGGACCTTTTGCATGTGTCTTCACAGCAGCACACAGGCCCTCTTGGTTAAGGCAGGTTGAGGGTTGAGAAATGCCCTCACAGCTTCGATGAAAACCTCCTTTATTCCCTCCTGGTTGAGCGCCGAACATTCCATGTAGCGGATGGCTTGGATTTGGCGGGCCAGTGCGCTGCCCTGCTGGTGGGTAACGGGCGTCTGGTTCTGGTCCTTCAGCTTCCTCTGGATTTCGGCATCATTCCGTAGGTCACTTTTTGTCCCCACCAGCAGGATGGGAACACCAGGACAGTGGTGGGACACCTGGAGAAAGGTAAGAACAAAGAACAAAACCAAAGTCACAACCTGACAAGAAAAAACCTGTTGGTGTTCCTCGTGTGGCGCGTGAGGACCGCCTCACCTCTGGATGCCACTTGTGTTTGACGTTCTCGTAGGACGCCGGACTGGAGATGGAGAAACAGATGACGAAGATGTTGGTCTGGGGGTATGACAGGGTCCTGAGACGGTCGTACTCCTCTTGACCCGCCGTGTCCCACAGGTTCAGACTGATGGCCCGGTTATCCACGGTCACCTGAATGCAGGACACAGGAACGTGTAGGTAAAGGTGGAACACGGAGCAACCAGACATACAACCCCTAACACCAGTGAAGGTGAGACGTTGTGTAAAACATAAATAAAAACAAAATACAATGGTTTTTAATGCAGTGCCGCCTGAGGGTTTTTTTGTCTACACTTGGGACTTTGCTGTAGATCAGATCAATTAACTGGACCGAGACATTCCAAAGTGTTCACAAGCTTCTTTCTGGCCACAGTGACCCCATGTGTCAGTGGTTCTGACCTGGCTGCTGTAGTTGTCGAACACGGTGGGGATGTACTCTTTGGGGAAAGCTCCGGTAGTGTAGGAAATGAGGAGGCAGGTCTTCCCCACGGCCCCGTCCCCCACCACGACGCACTTCACCGTCTGCATGGTCCACGACCTGGAAGAGACGAAAAACTGCCGCAGACTCTAGCAAACCTGGAACAACCAGACAGCAAAAACTTTTTTCCTGGTAAATTTGCAACTTTTTTCATGTGAATTTGCAATTTTTTTCCCTTTAAATTTGCAGTTTTTTTCTTGTAAATCCGCACATTTTTTCTGGCAAATTTACAACTTTTTTCTGTTTAAGTCACACAGTACATCTATCTATCTAAATGTATGATTTTCTATTTTTTCTTGTAATTTTTTTTTTTTTCTGATAAAACTGAGTTTTCCTTTAACATGCTTCTTTTTTCTTGTCCATTACCAGCTTTGTTTCCTGTCAATTCGCTCATCTCCTCCTGCCTGTTGTCGTGTTTTTTACCTCGACAGTGTGCGGCTGGTTAATGTTTTTGGGTTGCGGTGGTTTCGGGCGTTTCTGGGTCTGGATCTTCAGTCGTTCAGCCTCTCCGGTCGTCGTCCCATCATCCGTCTGCAGCACAGCGGGTCTGTTTATGGAAATGAGTCAGTGAGGAAAAGGAAACCGAATCCAAACTAAACACAGATCTTATCACACATTTGACTGAGGCTGCATAACTTACAGCAGATTCTGTTCACATGGGCTTAGTTATACCTGTATGAACCAGAGGTCTGCAACCTGTGGCTCCGGAGACACAATCTGTGTAAACTTGAATGAAAATTTTATATTTAAAAATCTGCAAATTTACATGGAAAAGATGAGCAAATTTATATGAAAAATAGCATGCCAAAAAGGTGTAAATTTACATTTAAAAACCTGTAAATGTATATGTAAAAAGAGTCTAAAATCAATCAGAAATGACTGACATTTCATTATCAACTGAGAGATATAAACTGTGCAGTTGTTCCCATTGACTGGAATAATTAACATACAAACTTTTGTAGGAAACAACCCCATTTTTAAAGTGTATGAATATACCGAGCATAAGCCACACAGTGTTGAATATGAAACTGATCCTGAAAATCATTTTTTCGACAGTATAAAAACATCAGTGTAAATACTTTAGCTCAGACCAACTAAAAAATACAGTTTCTGACCAATCATTGTCAATAATACACTTTAATAGTAGAAGTCTCAACATGAATTTTTCCAAAATCCAGGACAGTTTGTTGCAATATAACACAAATTTTTCTGCTGTTGCAATTTGTGAGAGTTGGCTAAAAATTGACCAACTTCATACAGTGCAAATGAGAGGCTGTGGGGATCATGAAATGATGAGACTGGATTATTTCTCAGTATGGTTTATTCATCTCAACTCCCCAGCTCTCTCTCTCTCTCAGTCAGGAAAAAGGAGAGAGAGCTGCGGTAAACCCACATACATTTATACCCACACATCAAACACAGAATCACACAACCAAGTCACATCCTTCTATTTACACTTAATCACTCCAAAGTCCTCTTTGCTCTTCTGTCTGACCCCAGGAGGTCAGACAGTCCTTTCAGGCTCTCCCTCCAGATCTTCTATTCAATTCAGTTCAATTCAACTTTATTTATATAGCGCCATTTCACAACAACAGTCATCTCATAGCACTATCAACTGTAGGGGGGAACCCCCACAGTTGCAGAAAGACCCCAGCAATCAGGCGATCCCCTGTGAGCAAGCACTTGGCGACGGTGGAGAGGAAAAACTCCCTTTTAACAGGAAGAAACCTCCAGCAGAACCAGGCTCAGGGAGGGGCAGTCATCTGCTGCGACTGGCTGGGGGGTGAGGGGATAGAGAAGAAGAAAAGAACAGACATGTAGAGAGCAAACAGCACGATGGGGACTCAATCTATGGGAGAGAACAAACAAATGTTAATGACCAGCAAAAAAAATATTTCATAGAGAGTGAGGAAAGGAGTGAGGCCCAGTGCATTACTGGAGGTCCCCCGGCTGACTAAACCTATTAGCAGCATAACTAAGGGAGGGTTCAGAAACACATGATCCCTCCCTAATTGTAGGCTATATCAAAAAGGTAGGTTTTAGCCCTATTCTTAAAAACAGAGATCGAGTCTGACTCCCGAATCCAGATTGGCAGCTGATTCCACAGGAGAGGAGCTTGATAACTGAAGGCTCTGCCTCCCATTGTACTTTTGGAGATTCTAGGTATTACAAGTAATCCTGCATTTTGGGAGCGTAGTGCTCTGTTAGGATAATACGGTAGTATCAGATCTTTTAAATAAAAAGGAGCCTGATTGTTTAGAGCTTTGTAAGTAAGAAGAAGGATTTTAAACTTAATTCTAAACTCTATGGGAAGCCAATGAAGGGAGGCCAGAACCGGAGAGATATGATCTCTCTTTCTAGTACCTGTTAAAACTCTTGCTGCAGCATTTTGGATCAGCTGAAGACTTTTAAAGATGTTTTAGGACAGCCTGATAATAAAGAATTACAATAATCTAATCTCGAGCTAACAAAAGCGTGGATCAGCTTCTCAGCATCACTCTGAGACAAGATGCTCCTAATCTTGGCAATATTACGCAAATGATAGAAGGCAGTCTTAGAAACAAATTTAATATGTGAATTGAAGGACAAATCCTGATCAAAAATAACTCCCCCCCCCTTCTTCTGACTTCCCCCCAAGTCTGCAGGTGGTCCAGACTCATTGTCCCTCTGAGGCGTGATGTCAGTACACACCGCAAGCTTAGAGTCCTTCTATGCTCGGGTCTCTGCAGTGAAATATGGAAATATGTGAGCTACATAATGTTACCATTATGGGCGCTACATCACTCCCCCCCAAACGCCAAAGAATGGACACACTCGACAACCGTATCCTAATGGCAATACAGCATATGTCACCCCCCACCTGCGGAATTTACAGCACGGCCTACACAGTTTGATCGCAACACACATCACTCTGCCCGTAGTCTGAGCTTCAACCTCCTCCCAAACTTGCTGTACGCAGGCTTCACAGTCTGTGTTGTGCCGTCCTGCGGCGAATCTGTGGAATGAGGGGGAGAAGGGTTATTTGTCCCCTGCGGGGGGTCCAGGGGCCGTTCCCTGGGTGGTCTGCCGTGTCGAGGCATCCTCGCCGGTCGTACAGATTCGTCATGCAACACAAAGGCAGGCTTTAATCTATCAATACTGATTGTTTCTTTCTTGCCCCCCAAATCTAGCACAAAATATTTCTCCCCGGTTTCCAGCACTCGAAATGGACCGTCATATGGTGGGCGGAGACTGTGTCGCTGCGCGTTGTGCCTGACAAAAACAAATTCAGTGTTTTGTAAAGCCTTGGGAACAAAAACACACGGAAAAGTGTGATGAGCGGGGCCCGGGAGCATTTCTGCTCCCATGCCAATGAGAGGTCCCCGCACCAGGGGGCGCCCTGGCGCCGCATGGGCTGGTAGGAACTCGCCGGGCAGCCTGAGAGGTTGCGCAAAAACCAATTCTGCAGGTGAGGCATCTAAGTCCTCTTTGGGTGCCAAACGCAACCCCAATAAAACCCATGGTAGTTTGTTTACCCAATCTGCATCCGTGAGCGACGCTCTGAGGGCTGCCTTCAAAGACCTGTGAAAACGCTCGCATAAACCGTTGGCCTGTGGGTGATAAGCGGTAGTGCGGTGGACTGCCACTCCTAAGCCGCTGGCCATCGCTGACCACAGCTCCGACACAAATTGAGGTCCCCTATCGGACATAATGTCCGACGGAACCCCGAACCGCGCTACCCAGGCTGTTAAAAAAGCGCGAGCCACCTCTGCCGCTGTGGTCGACGTTAACGGGACCACTTCCGGCCAACGTGTGGTTCGGTCCACCATTGTCAAGAGATGTGTGAACCCTTGTTACGGCGGCAGGGGGCCCACTAGGTCTACGTGCACATGATCGAATCTCTTAGCCAGAATGTGGAACGGTTCTAAAGGGGCTTTCGTGTGCCTGTGGACTTTGGCCCGCTGGCAAGCCATGCAGGCTTTCGCCCACTCCTTCACGTGCTTGTGCAGGCTCGGCCAAACAAACTTCTCCGCTACCATTTTCACCGAAGCGCGTACTCCCGGGTGCGCCAGGGAGTGCACCATGTCAAAAACGCGACGGCGCCACGCGGCCGGTACCACCGGGCGCAGTCGCCCGGTGGATACGTCGCAGATTAGAGGGGGTGAACCGGTTTGCAAACTTTTGCTCTCCAGCCTTAACCCTGTTGGTCCAGACAGGAGCGCGCGCACCTCTGCGTCTCCGCTTTGCTCCGCTGCCATGGCTGCATAATCTATCCCCACGTGAACAGGGGCCACGTGCGCGTCCGCGCTGTTACCCCGCCCCGCATCTGTGGTAGTACAACCCGCTTCCGCGAGGACAGGCGCTGTTACCGCGCGTGAGAGACAGTCCGCTACTACGTTGAGTTTACCGGCTACGTGCTGAATATTGGTGGTAAATTCCGAAATTGCGGCCAGCTGTCTCTGCTGCCGTCCTGACCACGGTTCTGAAATTTTGGACATTGCAAAAGTGAGCGGTTTGTGGTCGACAAACGCAGTGAAACGTCGCCCCTCCAGCCAGAACTGGAAATGGCGAATGGCCAGGTGGAGTGCCAGCAGCTCCCTGTCAAACGCGCTGTATTTCCGCTCAGCATCGCGCAAGGACCTGCTGAAAAAAGCGAGCGGTTGCCAAACCCCGGCGACTTGCTGCTCTACAACGGCCCCTATGGCCACATCTGACGCGTCGGTGGTTAGCGCTATGTGGGCTGATGGGTCTGGGTGAGCCAGCAGTGCTGCGTCTGCCAGTGCTTTTTTAACCTCTGTGAATGCGCGCTCCCGCTCCGGGGACCACTCGATCGCATTGGAGGACTTCTGCTTTTTAAGCGTGGCGTATAACGGTTGCATAAGCTGCGCTGCGTGGGGTATGAAACGGTTATAAAAATTTACCATTCCCAAAAACTCTTGCAACGCTTTGACCGTTTGTGGCTGGGGAAACTCCGCCACTGCGCGTACTTTGGCCGGCAGAGGGATTGCTCCCTCTGGGGAGATGCGGTGTCCTAAAAAATCGATTTGCGCTACGCCAAAATGGCACTTGGCTGGGTTGATTATCAACCCGTGCGTTTCCAACCTCTGAAAAACCGTGGTGAGGTGTTTTTCGTGTTCCTCCTCGGAGGCACTGGCGACTAAAATATCGTCCAAGTAGACAAAAACGAAAGGGAGGTCGCGCAACACGGCATCCATCATTCGTTGGAAGGTTTGCGCGGCGCCTTTAAGGCCAAAAGGCATGCGTAAAAATTCAAAAAGTCCGAACGGGGTTATTACCGCTGTTTTGGGAATGTCCTCTGGTCGGACCGGGACCTGATAGTAACCGCGGACCAGGTCTATTTTAGGAAAAATGTGCGCCTTCGCTAAGTGCACTGAGAAATTCTGGATATGTGGAATTGGGTAGTGGTCCTGCGCTGTGGCATTGTTTAACCTGCGGTAATCACCACAAGGTCTCCACGAGCCGTCAGCCTTAGGCACCATATGCAGGGGGGAGGCCCAGGCGCTCTTCGAGCGGCGAATTATGCCCAACCTTTCCAGGTTGGCGAACTCCTTGCGCGCAATGGAGAGCTTAGCTGCATCCAAGCGCCGAGCTTTCGCAAAAATTGGTGGGCCAACTGTGGTGATAAAGTGCTCCACCCCGTGCTTCGCAACCTTAGCTGAAAACGTGGGAACTGTGAGTGCTGGGAACTGGGTTAGAAGAGTGTGAAACTTACCGCCTGCTGTGGCGACGTTGGTCTGTACTGGCGGTGGGGACACTCGAGCTGCACAAGGGATAGAACAAAAGGAGAGTGCATTTACTAGGCGTCTATTAACCAGATCCACTAACAAGCCATGTGAGCACAAAAAGTCAGGGCTTAACATGTTGAAACTCACCGCCGCTACTATGAAGGTCCATTCATAGGTGCGGCCGTGCAAGGACAGACGCAGAGTCCTTTCCCCGAAAGTTTTGATAGACGAGCCATTCGCCGCCGTTGCCCCGTCTCCGCGGGGTCCCGCCACCCGATCCGCATAGGTCGCGGTGATGAAACTCCTCTGGGCTCCAGTGTCCACGAGGAATTGCCGCCCGGAGCCCGCGTCTGTTAGATAAAGCAGCTTGTTCTGTTCGCCGAGAGTCGAAGCTGCTAACGACCCCCGGCCCGGGCGTTTCCCTGTTTTCTTGAAACTGCACGGCGGGATGCATCTGTGCGCCTTCTCAGCGAAGCGTCGATGGTAGGAACAGAGGCCGTCTCCTCCTCTGTTTCGGGACCGCGCCGCTGCCGTCGTCGCTGGAGTTGCTCCTGCTGCCTCCGGCTCCTCACTGCCCCCGGCCACCGCGCCGAGGTCTGCTGCTGCCACGGAGGTCTCCTGCTCGTCGCAGGCATCGAGGAGCCGCTGCGCTTCCTTGGCCAGCGCGCGGAAGTCTTGCTGGTTCACACACTTCATGCCAGACAGGGTACCTCTCATGTGTGCTGGGAGGGTCCTCAAGAAGATGTGTTTGAACAGAAACGCATCGTTGTCTGCCCCGATCAGCTGCAGCATGTCCTCCATGAGGTCGGTCGCTCTGCGTCCTCCTCTGTCGCGCAGGTCCAGAAGCTGCCTGGCCCTCACCTCGGCTGATGGCACAAAACTCTCGATGAGGGCGACTTTCAGCGCGTCGTACTTGCCAGCAGCGGGCGGCTGCTGCACCAGGCTCCGCACACATCGAGCTGTGCGGCTGTCGAGTCTTGCGATGACATTATGAAACTTGGTGTCATCTGCTGATATTCCCCCAAGCACGAACCGCGATTCCGCGTGTTGGAACCATGAGTGCGGGTCGTCTTGCCAGAACTCGGGGAGCTTAATCGAGCCTGTGCTCGTGCGGTAGGTCCCCGGTGAATCCGGGTCAGGGTAACATTCTCCCGGCATCGAACGTCTTGGTCACCAATGTGGGGATCATGAAATGATGAGACTGGATTATTTCTCAGTATGGTTTATTCATCTCAACTCCCCAGCTCTCTCTCTCTCTCAGTCAGGAAAAAGATAAGATAAGATAAGATAAGCCTTTATTAGTCCCACAACGGGGAAATTCCAGAAAAAGGAGGGAGAGCTGCGGTAAACCCACATACATTTATACCCACACATCAAACACAGAATCACACAACCAAGTCACATCCTTCTATTTACACTTAATCACTCCAAAGTTCTCTTTGCTCTTCTGTCTGACCGCAGGAGGTCAGACAGTCCTTTCAGGCTCTCTGACTTCCCCCCAAGTCTGCAGGTGGTCCAGACTCATTGTCCCTCTGAGGCGTGATGTCAATACACACCGCAAGCTTAGAGTCCTTCTATGCTCGGGTCTCTGCAGTGAAATATGTGAGCTACATAATGTTACCATTATGGGCGCTACAAGGCTATGATTTACTGTATATACCACAAACAGGTCAAAAAATAGGTGGTGGTGTTGCTTTATATATCAGGTCCTGCTACCAAAGCCAAGTTGTAGATAATATGTCTTTTGAAATGGAAAACATCATGGAATGTTTAACTGTGGAATTAATCACAACTACAAAAAACATCATAAGTTGTATTTATAGAGCACCGGGTACCGATATTGACATTTTCAAAGTAAAATTGTCTGAGCTTTTCAGTGCAGTAGGTAATAAGAAGTTGGTATTTATTTGTGGAGACTTCAGTACTGATTTGTTAAATCCAAATGGCCATATACAAATAAGTGAATTCATAAAGTCCATGTTTTGTATGGGTTTCTACCCTTCAATAACAAACCCCACTAGAATAACAACACATTCAGCAACACTTTTTTTTTTTTTTTTTTGTTACTTATTTGTACCCGTAGGTAGACTTGGTTTGCAGTCTGGTGACAAGCCACTGGCTGCTGGTCGCTGCGTGCGCAAGCGCCCTAAACCTACATGTTTTTGGTATGCGGGAGGAAACCGGAGAAATCCCGGAGTAAACCCGCGCAACACGGGGAGAACATGCAAACTCCACACAGCTCACTGTTGGTCGGGGGCTGGGATCGAACCCACGATCTCATGATCCCCGCGATCCCCCGGCCGAGGGTAAAACTGTGCTGCCACAGTGCTAAACCACTGCGCCACCGTGCAGCCCCTTATTGATAACATTTTCGCAAATGTCACTGAGGGGAATGTAACTGCTGGCCTTATTGTCAATGATGTGACAGACCATCTGTCATGTATCTGAGCTCAGGTTGTCTCTGAGCTCAGATCCCGTGTATTTAAGCACTGCCCATCCTCTATGTGTTGCTGGACTGTTGTATGTCAACTATCACATTTCATCAGTGTTCTCCTCATCTCCTCCTGCGTCCGCTGGGCGACATTGGCCCAGGGACACTAGTTGTAAGTTTTGATTATTCCTATTTTTGTATATGTTGGTACAGTTTTTGGTTTTCTGTTCTTTTCTTTAATAAAATGTCACGAGTGTATCCAGCACTTGGGTCTGTCTCTCTCCACCTCGTAGACGCATACATGACAGAATAGTCCAGCCAGAAAAAAAGACTCAGCTATGCACTCGTGCATTTTTCCCTTTTTGTGTGCCTTTTCTCACTCATCTGCCCGTTGGAGCTCTTCCAATGGATTCGGCAGGGAATCCAGCCGGGAGGAGGAAAAGGTGGAGTCGGGACGAGCTGGAGCTTGTCTCCGTGATCAAGGACATGGCAGCTGGCAGTTGGAGCAGCAGATCCCAAGAAGACGAGATGCTGTATTGGGAGGGAGTGGCGAATCTGCTGGAGGTCAGACCCAGTGTGCGCTTCCATCCCCGGGTGCTCGACCTCCATCTGCCTCCGCTACCGCCTATGCCTCCACCTCTTCCATCAGCCCCACGGCACCACCGTCATCCCGCGTCAAACCGTCGGAGGAAGCCCTCCTCCGCTTCAACAGTCATATTCCCCACGCTGAGCTTGACAGTTCCCGCAGCAGGGCCCCTCTCTTGCTCTTCCTTGTCGGTTGTTCCACCAGCCCAGTCTCCCTCTGCCGCTGCTGCAACCTCCGTCACCTTGACGTATTTTCCCGCTGTCAAGAGGTCTTCCAAGCTTTCCCTGGCAACGCCCACTTCCATGCCTGCTGAAGGGGTTCTTCCTCAACCCACAGAGGAACCCAGGCTCGCCATAGGCACGGAGAGGGATGACTGTTCACCGGCTATGGCAGATAACATTACGCACTGGGATGACAGGCAAGTAGCATTTATTTCCTTTTCTGTTAATGATAATATGCCTTGCCTGATTCCCGGTGATGAGGCTCAGGGTTTGCAGTTCCCTGAGTTCTCTTCACCTGCTGCAGCCACCCATTGCTCACCAGTCCTCTCCGTGTCTTCTGTTTTCCCCTCGGAGTGTCTGTCGGCCACGGGACAGAGCCACCAGATGCGAGGAACGCCTGAGGTCCTGGAAGATCCTACTCCAGTACCAGTGGTGAGCCAATCTCCGGCTGCCACGCCGGAAGAGCCACTGGTGTGGGTCATGTCATCTGGGGAGACTGAAACTGCGATCACCATCATGCCTCGCAGCAGAGCCAACAGCGGAGCTGGACCGCCATGGGACCGGGCTCGAAACACCATCATCAGCCGGATCAGTGGAGTCCTGGACAGTGGTGGAGCTCGAGCTCAGGCAAGTGGTCTCTTTCATTTTTCTCTTTTCTGCCCTGGAGAGATCTTGCCTTGCTCTTGGTGAGGGGAGCTGGGTGCAGCCACCCACTGCACCTGAGCTCACCTTGCCGGACTCCGCCGCTGCCGGTGACCCTGACCCTGCCTCTCTGTCTTTGTTGTCTGAGCCTTCCCCCAGGGTCACTGGAGATGATCCAGAACAACCAGAGGTCTCTATGGGTTCAGCTTCATCACCTGAGGTTGCCAGAAGTCCCGCTTCCCCCGCACTGGAGGTCGCCCTGGGTTTAGTGTCTCCCACTGAGGTTGTCTTGGGTGTCCCATCCCAGCCCGGGACCTCTGTGGGTACAGCTATGGCCCAGGCCGGGTACTCCGAGGGTGCAGATTCCCCTCTGTCCAAGGCCATCTTGTGGACTTCTCCTCAGCCTGAGTCTCTGTGGGTGCTGTGTCCCGGCCAGGACCCTTGTGGGTGCTGCACTCCAGCTTGGGTCTGCCATGGGCACTGCACCCCAGCCCGGGGCCCACGGAGGGTGCTGCAGTGCTCCAGCCTGGAGGCATCGAGGGTGCTGCAGTGCTCCAGCCCGGAGTCACTGAGGGTGCTGCAGAGCTCCAGCCCAGAGTCACTGAGGGTGCTGCAGAGCTCCAGCCCGGAGCCACCGAGGGTGCTGCAGAGCTCCAGCCCGGAGCCACCGTTGGTGCAACAGAGCTCCAACCCAGAGCCACCGCGGATGCAACAAAGCTCCAGCCCGGCGCCACCGCAGGTGCTGCCGAGCCCCAGGCCGGGTTCGCTGTGGGTGCTACTATTCCCCAGTCCGAGACCACCGAGGGCTTCATGGTCCCCCTTCCTCCACTGCCAGATGCCGTCGTAGTCCTCCTTCCTCCACTGTCAGATGCCGTCGTGGTCCTCCCTCCTTGGCTCTCCTCCTTCCCAGTGGGTCTCCCAGTGGGGGAGCCGCCCCCTCCGGCCCAGTTTCTTTCTTGTGGTGGCGTCATGAACACTGACCTTAACTGAGGCAAGTGAGGTATGCAGTTCTTTGGATGTTGCTGTGGGGTCTTTTGTGACCTCTTGGATGAGTCGTTACTGTGCTCTTTTGGGGTAATTTTGGTCGGCACGCCACTCCTGGGAAGGTTCACCACTGTTCTATGTTTTTGCCATTTCTGGATAATGGCTCTCACTGTGGTTCGCTGGAGTCCCAAAACTTTAGAAATGGCTTTATAACCTATTACTTTGTTTCTCATTTGGTCCTGAATTTCTTTGGATCACAGCATGATGTCTAGCTTTTGAGGATTTTTGGTCTATTTCACTTTGTCAGGCAGCTCCTATTTAAGTGATTTCTTGATTGAGAACAGGTGTGGCAGTGATCAGGCCTAGGTGTGGCTAGAGAAATTGAACTCAGCTTTCCAAAGACGTGATAAACCACAGTTAATTTATGTTTTAACAGGGTGGGGCAATCACTTTTTCACACAGGGCCATGTAGGTTTGGATTTTTTTACCCTTAATAATAAACACCTTCATTTAAAAACTCCATTTTCTGTTTACTTGTGTTATCTTTGTCTAATATTTAAATTTGTTTGATGATCTGAAACATCTAAGTGTAACAGACATACAAAAAAATGAGAAAACAGGAAGAGGGCAAACACTTTTTCACACCACTGCATGTTGATGACATTTATATGGCACAGCATATAGAGAATTTGTTTCTATTTTATCCAAACTATATAATAAACATTGCCCTGTAGTGGTAAAGGAAACCAAAGTTAAATACAGAGATAAGCCTTGGATCACTAAGGGCCTGCAAAATGTTTGTAAAAAAGAAAAACTTGTTATACAAAACATTTCTGAAACTAAGAACTGTGGAAGCCTAAAAGAAATACAAGACTTATAAAATAAACTCAATATCTTCAGATCGAATAAAAAAATATAGTACAGTAAATTATTGGAAAATAAGAAAACTAATACATGTAATATATGGAAGGTGTTAAATAACATAACAGAGAGGAAAACTAAATTCCAACCACATTTCTTATTTAAATTCAGAAAGTGGAATAATCAATGAAAATAACTTGATCCTCAACACGTTTAATGCATATTTTGTTAATATAAGAAAAAAGATTGCCAACTCCACTCTATCATGGGCAAATACAAGTGGTGTTAACAATGTTGTCAACATAAATGCTTAGTCAATGTTTATTAAAGAAACAGATGAAAAAGAAATTCTTGACATAGTTAACAAATTCAAAGACAAAAAAAAATTCAACTGATTGTCATGATTTCAGTATTATTTTGGTTAAATGTATTATTGTAATGATTTCAGTATATTCTTGGTTAAATGTACAGTATTATTGATTGTATTGTTAAACACTTCACTTACATATGCAACATGTCACTGACTGCTAGTGAATTTCCAAAGAAAATGAAAATAGCAAGAGTTGTTCCTCTGTATAAGACTGGTGACAAACACTTATTGCCAAATTACAGACCCATCTCATTGTTACCTTAGTTCTCCAAAATACTGGAAAAAATATTTGTTTAAGAGACTAAATGATTTCATTGATAAGCACAATATACTCTGTGAACAACAACCTTGGTTCCAAGGTTGTCATAGCCAGGAGCGGCACTGGGGTTAAGCTCCCAGTGCTCATAAAATGCCCCTTATGGCGTGCGTCTCGAAAAGCCTCTGACAACTAAGTCCAACTACTAGCCTGCCCGTGTGGTTTAGTCTCTAAGCCCGGCGGAACTGCTTTTACTAATAGGAGAAGGGGCGAGGGCGGATCTCTGGCGCCTTAAAACCAGATGCTTCGGGTAGATGGTGGCTCGTCAACCTGGGAAGGTAGCCCATCTAGGGGAAGGTAAACCCTGATTTCAAATCTCCGCTGCCTTGCGGCATACCTGGTCACAGGAAAGGCTTCGGGAGTCAACCCTGAGGAAAAATCCGGAGTCGGAGCCCCTAAGGCAGTTCTCTGTTGTGCTCAACATCATTCTGGCAGCTCCTGCAACGGCGCTGGTGCCAAACTGTAGCAGCCCTGCTGTTCCTTTGGATTCATCAGTGACGTGGAGAGGGGGGACATGCTGCATGGGCAACATCTTGTCCTCCATATCTTCCTGCCCAGGCTTGAATCCTACCAACGCCAACGCTGGAAGGTAGAACACCGGATCACTGGAGAGGACACTCCAGCTTCGCCTTTGGCGTAGACAAAACACGGGGAATGACAGTTACCGGTTATAAGCCACCGCTCAATTGGCGTAGAGCGCGGCGCCAGGGGTTGTTCCCGACGGTGGGAGGGATCATCGGATCTCACTGGACAGCTACTGCCCGCCTCAAGCTGGGCAGCCCCCAGCCAATAAGGTGTTGTCCCGCCACAGCTTGCTTTCCTCATTGGGTGCATGGGGATGAGGAGAAGTCCGAACAGCAGGCTGAGAACCTTCGCACCAGGCAAGACAATAAAACAAAAGAGACCAACTCTAAAACTGGGAACTTGGAACGTCCACACTATGATGACAGGACTCGCTGCTAACCTCAAGGACATCAACGACACCAGGAAGACTGCCATCATCAATAATGAGCTGAAGAGACTGGGAGTGGATATCGCCACTCTCCAGGAAACACGGTTGGCTGACGCAGGCACACTGAGAGAGAAGGACTACACGTTCTACTGGCAGGGAAAGGGCAGTGACGAACACAGGGAACACGGAGTGGGCTTCGCAGTGAAGAACACCTTGCTGAAGATGGTGGAACCGGGCAGCACTGGCTCTGCACGACTCCTCACCCTCCGCCTCAACACCACTCAAGGCCCAGTCACCCTTGTCAGTGTGTATGCCCGAACACTGACAGCCACACCAGAGGCAAAAGACGAGTTCTATGAGAATCTCGCAACAACTGTCAGGACCATCCCCAACTCTGAACAACTCATTCTCCTTGGAGACTTCAATGCCAGAATGGGTGCTGACCACGACTCCTGGCCCTCCTGTCTTGGACCTTTTGGTGTGGGCAGAATGAATGACAACGGACAGCGGCTGCTCGAGTTCTGCACATATCACGATCTGTGCATCACAAACTCGTTCTTCAAGACCAAGCCCCAACACAAGGTTTCCTGGCAACATCCACGCTCAAAGCACTGGCACCAGCTGGACTTGATCCTGACCAGGCGCACCTCACTGAAGAACGTGCTAATCACCCGTTCATTCCAGAGTGCAGATTGCGACACAGACCATTCATTGGTGTGTTGCAAGGTCAAGCTACAGCTGAAGAAATTCCATCGTGCTAGACAGCCTGGAAAGGCACGGATTGACACCAGCAAGATGGCTCAACCAGAACTTGTTGAGCAGTTTGCCTCCACCTTTGAGAAGGAACTTGGTGTACCACAAGAAGGAGAATCTGCAAAGCAGAAGTGGGAAGAGCTGTGAAACACCATCCACCGCACAACCTTGGCTACCTTTGGGAGGAAGACCTCGAAGTCACAGGACTGGTTTGATGCCAAGTTGACCGAGATGACCCCCGTCATTGAAGCCAAGCGCTCAGCACTTGCTGAGTACAAGAAGTACCCAAACGAGAAGAATCTCCAGATTCTCAGGGCTGCAAGAAGCAAAGTTCAGCAGACTGCTCGGCGCTGTGCCAACGAGTACTGGACTCAGCTCAGCCAAGACATTCAAACCGCTGCCATAACAGGGAACATCCGTGGTATGTATGATGGCATCAAGAAAGCACTTGGTCCGGCTCAGAGCAAGATGGCCCCCCTCAAATCCTCCACTGGGGTGATGATCACAGAAAAGAACAAGCAGATGGAGAGATGGGTGGAACACTACTCCGACCTCTACTCCAGAGAGAACACCGTGACACCGTCAGCCCTTGATGCCATCGACTGCCTGCCATCCATGGACGAACTTGACGCCAAGCCAACCATCGACGAACTCAGCAAGGCCATTGATAGCTTGGCTGCTGGCAAGGCACCCGGCAACGACGGCATACCCCCTGACCTGATCAAGCACTGCAAGACCGCCCTACTGCTGCCATTGCATGACGTCCTCTGCCAGTGTTGGAAGGAAGGTGCCATACCACAGGACATAAGGGATGCCAAGATCATCACCCTCTACAAAAACAAAGGGGAGAGAAGCGACTGCAACAACTACAGGGGCATCTCCCTCCTCAGCGTTGTTGGCAAAGTCTACGCACGAGTTGTTCTCGTTCGTCTACAGAAGCTTGTCGAACGTGTCTAGCCCGAGTCTCAGTGTGGCTTCCGCGCTGAGCGATCGACAGTAGACATGATATTCTCCATCCGCCAACTCCAGGAGAAATGCAGAGAACAGAACATGCCCCTGTACGTCGCCTTCATCGACCTTACCAAAGTGTTCGATCTGGTCAGCAGAGAGGGCCTTTTCAAGATCCTGCCAAAGATAGGATGCCCACCAAAGTTGCAAAGCCTCATCGAATCGTTTCACACCAACATGCAGGGGATAGTGCAGCACGATGGCAACGTCTCAGAGCCATTCAACATACGCAGAGGAGTGAAACAGGGCTGTGTACTTGCGCCAACCCTCTTTGGGATTTTCTTTGCTATGCTCCTGAGGCATGCCTTCAGCACAGCAACAGAGGGAATCTACCTGCACACAAGATCTGACGGCAGGCTTTTCAACCTCGCCCGCCTGAAAGCCAGAACCAAAGTACGCGAGGCTCTAATCAGAGACATGCTGTTCGCAGACGACGCTGCAGTCGCAACCCACACACAGCAGGAGCTTCAGACCCTGATGGACCGCTTCTCCCAGGCATGCAAGGACTTCGGGCTTACCATCAGCCTGAAGAAGACTAACGTCTTGGCGCAAGGCACGGAAGCACCACCAACCATCACCATCGACGACTACGAGCTGGAGGTCGTGAATCAGTTCACGTACCTGGGGTCCACGATCAGCAACAACCTCTCCCTTGATACAGAGATCAACAAGAGGATTGGAAAATCAGCCTTCACAATCGCTCGCCTCACCACACGAGTGTGGGAGAATCCCAAACTCTCTGTCAAGACGAAGATAGCAGTGTACAACGCCTGCGTCATCAGCACACTGCTCTATGGGAGTGAGACGTGGACAACATACGCCCGGCAGGAAAAGAGACTGAACTCCTTCCACTTGCGCTGCATTCGCCACATCCTGGACATATCCTGGCAGGACAAAGTGCCCAACACAGAAGTTCTGTCCCGCGCCGGCTTTCCCTCCATGTTCACTCTACTCAGGCAGCGCAGGCTCCGCTGGCTAGGTCACGTTCACCGTATGGAGGATGGCAGAATCCCCAAAGACGTCCTCTACGGAGAACTGGCAACTGGCAGTAGAGACATTGGCCGCCCACAGCTGCTCTTTAGAGACGTCTGCAAGAGAGACATGAAGACCCTGGAGATCAACACAGAGCGCTGGGAGGACCTTGCAACGGACCGCTCCAAATGGAGAGGCACCCTGACCAGACAGCTCAAGGCGGGTGAAGAGAGACTGACTGCTGCAGCAGATGAAAAAAGGACCCGCAGGAAGAACCGCCACAGACCCAGCAGCACGGAGACCACCCGCAAGTGCGACCTGTGTGACAGGGACTGCCATTCGCGCATCGGCCTGTTCAGCCACAGGCGGTGCTGTTCCAGCAGAGTAGACGTTTAGGATTCTCTTCCATGGTCATCATAGACCGACGGAGGCCGACGACGACTCTGTGAACAACAGTATGGATTCAGGAAGAACCAGACCACCTCACTGGCACGCATGGACTTTGTTGAACAGATTACGGATGCAACAGATAGAAGGGAATACACAGTTGGAATATTTCTGGACTTACAAAAGGCATTCAATACAGTTGAGCATAAATTACTCCTCAGTAAATTACACAAGTATGGCATCAGAGGAATTGCTTTTGACTGGTTACACAGCTATTTAAAAGATAGATATCAATATGTTCATGTGAATAATACAGACTCTGAGTTGCTGAAGATGACATGTGGGATACCACAAGGTTCTGTACTCGGTCCATTTCTGTTTGTTTTATATATTAATGATTTATGTTCTGTGTCTAAATTGCTCAAGTGTGTTTTGTTTGCAGATGACACTTTTTTTGCAGATGACACTTTTTTGTAGTGGAGAAAAACTTAAGCAGCTTCTGGATTCAGTAGAAAATGAACTTAAGCAAATTAATCAATGGTTCACTGCCAACAAATTATCTGTTCACCTTGGAAAAACAAAATGTATAATATTTGAAAACCGCAAATTATATAATCACAGAAAAATTAAAATAAACAATGTTGAAATTGACAGTTTTGGAAACCAAGTTCCTAGGCGTCATTGTTGATAACAAACTAAACTGGAAATCACACATAAATTATATCAAAACTAAAATGTCTAAATCCATTGCCATACTTGTTTTTTTTTTTTTTTTTTACTATTATTAGAGCTTTTAGGACTTGATGATACAATCCCTTAACGTAACAGTATTGCTTCTTGCCTGGTGTCTTGAGTGGGAGAGGGGTAAATTGCATCACTGGGGTCATCAGGTGGGCACCCTCCATCCTCAGTGTTTCGTTGATATATGCCCATAACACCTCCAGAGGGCCCCACAGCAACAACCTGGCATCCCAGGTGTGCCCCCCCGCCCCCCCGCTATTACCCCTCTGGTCATCTTGCAGCCCAATTGGAGTCTTTCCTTTTGATCCACAACCAATTGCTGCTGTGCTCAGCATCCTCAGATAGTGATTTTATTGTTTGCCGGTAGACCTGTCCTCGCACTCCCATTCTCTTCAGCAGTCTAGATGTAGTCATGGCAACAAACCCTCTAAACCCAACCTCTTTCAGGGAACACCTTGGTACGCTAATTATGTTGTGCTGCCTGGGCTGCTATGTCAGCATATTTTAGGCTTTTCCTTTCATACGCCTCTCCCACTGCAGCTTCCCAAGGTACCGTTAGTTCCAGGATGTATAGTAACTTCTGCGATGATGACCACAAGATGAGGTCTGGTCTGATATTAGTTGTCATTATCTCTGTTGGAAAGACCAGTTTATCATCAAGGTCAACCTGCATCTTCCAGTCATGGGCTGGGTCAAGTAGGGTCAGGTTCACTCTTGCTGATGAGTTTGTCACACGTTTGCCTGTGTGACTGAGATCATCCTGCGCAGTTCGCCCTACTCGGGACACGAACCCGCGACCTACCAGTCAACTACACAGTTCGAGCATGGGAGACACAGCACGATCGCGCTGAGCTAAAGGTCCGACCGATAGCTCAGCGCTACCGATACTGTATGAGGCTTTTCGGGAGGGAGGTTTTACTAACGTTCTACGCCGAACAGTGCTAGTTGGCATCCGTTACACTCTCCCCCTTAAACCTCACTCCCATCCGGGTCACGGCACCATTGTGACTGAGATCATCCTGCGCAGTTCGCCCTACTCGGGACACGAACCCGCGACCTACCAGTCAACTACACAGTTCGAGCATGGGAGACACAGCACGATCGCGCTGAGCTAAAGGTCCGACCGATAGCTCAGCGCTACCGATACTGTATGAGGCTTTTCGGGAGGGAAGTTTTACTAACGTTCTACGCCGAACAGTGCTAGTTGGCATCCGTTACACCTGCTCTTACCAAAGGAATGTTGGTTGGTAGTCCAGTCACTGAGGGAGCAAGGGCATTGGTAGCAGTTCTCCTTCCTTCTAAAATGATTGCCAGTTGTCACAAGACCTGGTTGTGCCTCCAAGTGTAGTGGCCTTGGGACAAGCTGGTTTTGCAGGTAGTCAGGATGTGCTTCAGAGTTGCTGAACTTTGGCATAGAGTGCACGTAGGATCTTGTCCCACCCACTGCTGTAGGTTTTGGGTTGTAGGAAGAACATCAGAGGTAGCTCTTATGATGAAACTGATTCTGCTTCCTTCCATTTCCCAGAGATCCCTCCAGGTAAGCTTGCGATGTTCTAGGTTTTCCCAGTTAGTTCACTGGCCCTGCTTGGACTGCGAGATTGCCTTTATGCACCTTTCTACCTCCTCCTGGTGCCGAACTTGCTCAATTACCATTTTTCTTCTCTGAATGGCTGAAGCCTTATGCCATGTTGGTCGACTTGGCCAAAATCCAAGTCCTGTTCCTCCCTGCTGAATGTGGCCAACTATATCTGCATGCTGGAGAGCAGATTTTGCCTGCTGTCCGGCTTCTGATGGTGTCCATTTCCTTCCAGTATTCAATCTGGGAGCAGCTGCTCATATTGCTGCATCTTGAGAATCACTCAGGATCATGTCTAGTCTCACTTTAGTGCACATATACTCTTCCGTGAGGCTAGAAACTGGCAATTCCAGAGCTCCTCGTCCATACAATTCACTACTGCTAAGGCAACGTGGAAGTCCCAGCCACTTCTTAATATAGGAACTGACTGTCTTTTCCAGTTTCTCAACTTTGGTGATTGGAACCTCATATATCAATAGGGGCCACATCAAACAGGGGAGTAGTCCAAACTGCAAACACCACAGTTTCAGCTTACCAGGAAGCCAGGTCTTTTCTATGGTGGTTAGCCCTTTGATGATTTCTTCCCTCAATTGTTTACTCTGCTCTGAGTCTTTGAGGTTTTCATTGTACCACCATCCCAAGCTTTTCATCGGTTGTTCTGACACCAGTGGAATGGGTGTTTTGTCAATGTAGAATCTGATGGATATGCTCCTGGATTTGCTGGGCTTCAAGCACATCCAAGCCAATGTTATGTTGTGGTGAAGCTTTTCCAGCAGGCGCTTGGTGCATGGGATGGTGGTGGTCAGGATGGTCAGTCATCCTTGTAAGCATGAATACAGTTAGGCCCAGAAATATTTGGACAATGACACAAGTTTTGTTATTTTAGCTGTTTACGAAAACATATTCAGGATACAATTATATAATCAATATGGGCTTAAAGTGCAGATTCTCAGCTGTAATTTGAGAGTGTTCACATCCAAATTGGAGCAAGGGTTTAGGAATTATAATACATAGCCGCCTCTTTTTCAAGGGACCAAAAGTAATTGGACAATTAACTCAGAAGGCTGCAAAAAAAAAAAAATAACAAGGCTGCATGGGCTCTTCCCTCGTTAACCTATCATCAGTTAAGCAGTTAAAAGGTCTGGAGTTGATTCCATGCGTTTGCATTTGGAAGCTGTTGCTGTGAACACACAACATGCAGTCAAAGGAGCTCTCAATGGAGGTGAAACAGACCATCCTGAGGCTGAAAAAAAAGAAGAAATCCATCAGAGAGATGGTAGAAATGTTAGGAGTGGCCAAATCAACAGTTTGGTACATTCTGAGAAAAAGAGTGCACTGGTGAGCTTGGGAACTCAAAAAGGCCTGGACGTCCATGGAAGACAACAGTGGTGGATGATCGCAGAATCCTTTCCATGGTGAAGAACAATCCCTTCACAACATCCACTCAAGTGAAGAACACTCTCCAGGAAGTAGGTGTATCAGTATCTAAGTCTACCATAAAGAGAAGACTTCATAAGAGTAAATACAAAGGATTCACCACAAGGTGCAAACCATTAATCAGCCTCAAAAATAGAAAGGCCAGAATTGACTTTGCCAAAAAACACCTGAAGAAGCCAGCCCAGTTCTGGAACAGCATTCTTTGGACAGATGAGACTAAGATCAACCTGTACCAGAATGATGGGAAGAAGAAAGTTTGGAGAAGAATTGGAACAGCTCATGATCCAAAGCACACCACATCTTCTGTAAAACATGGTGGAGGCAGTGTGATGGCATAGGCATGCATGGCTTCCAATGGCACTGGATCACTTGTGTTTATTGATGATGTGACAAAAGACAGAAGCAGCCGGATGAATTCTGAAGTGTATAGGAATGTACTTTCTGCTCAGATTCAGACAAATGCAGCAAAGTTAATTGGACGGTGCTTCACAGTACAGATGGACAATGATCCAAAACATACTGCAAAAACAACCCAGGAGCTTTTTAAAGCAAAGTAGTGGAATATTCTGTAATGGCCAAGTCAATCACCAGATCTCAACCCAATCGAGCATGCATTTCACTTACTCAAGACAAAACTTAAGGCAGAAAGACCCACAAACAAGCAACAACTGAAGACAGCTGCAGTAAAGGCCTGGCAAAGCATCACAAAGGAGGAAACCCAGCGTTTGGTGATGTCCATGGGTTCCAGACTTCAGGCAGTCATTGCCAGCAAAGGATTCTCAACAAAATATTGAAAAGTAACATTTTACTTAGGGTTGTTTATTTGTCCAATTACTTTTGAGCCCCTGAAATGAGGAGAGTTTGTATAAAAATAGCTACAATTCCTACATGTTTAATCATATATTTTTGTTCAACCCCTTGAATTAAACCTTAAAGTCTGCACTTCAATTGCGTTGTAGTTGTTTCATTTCAAATCCAATGTGGTGGCATGCAGAGCCCAAATCATGAAGATTGTGTCACTGTCCAAATATTCCTGGGCCTAACTGTAGGAGGCAATTGCTGACCATCCTGCAGACGTTGTCCTCCTACAACCCACTTGGAAGTTTGAATAATCACTTCCATTGTCATTGTGAAGGCCAATGGAGAGATGGTACTTCCTGCCATTATACCCACTTCCAATGATTGTCATGATGTTGTATATTCTGATGTTGCTACACAAAACATAGTTTTTGACCAGATGCGTGATGTTTTTTGGCATGAGAAAGAAGTTGAACGCCATCCAAATGAGAGAATGGGGAACAGAACCAAAAGCATTGGCTAGATCCAGAAATAAGACATGCAGGTTTCTTCCTTCCCTTTTTGCAGACTGTAGTTGATGCCATATGACAGTTGTATGTTCCAAGCATCCCGGAAGACCTGGTATACCCATCTTCTGCACTGATGTGTCAAAGTATTCTGTTTCAGGTAGATTGTTATTCTTTGAGCTACAATGCTAAAGAATATTTTACCTTCAACATTAAGGAATTTGATCTGCTGGAATTGATTGATGTTAGCGGCATCTCTTTCCTTAGGTATCATGAGCCCCCCTGCCCTTCGCCATACCTTTGGGATTGTTTGCTTTGTCCACATCACCTTCATTTGCTTCCAGAGAAACCATAATACATCAGGAGCATTTTTGTACAGCCGATATGGAATTCCATTAGTTCCGGGAGCTAAAACTGACCTTGCTTTCGTTAGTGTCCACTCAACCTCACTCCATCGTGGAGGACTATGATCCATCAAATGCTCAGGCTGAGGTATAGGAGGTATATCTGAAGGTAACTCCCTACGTTCATATCTTTGGGTATCTGTATGTGTTTCTTTCAGATGATCTTCCAGCTCCCTCTTTAGCAATTCAAGAGATCCGCTCTTTTCTTTTATGAAAAGCCCTTTGACAAATCTGAAGGGATCATTGTAGAAAGAGGCTCTTGCCTTCTCCTTCCGCTTGCGTTGAATTCTGAGGTTTTCAGCTCTCCGCAGGCTTGCTCAGCGACTCTTAAGCTCTCCATGCAGGAGGTCAATGGCTACTTTCTCCTCCATTGAAGATTTTGTCCACCGTTTCCTCAGCAGCTGTCTTTCCTTTATGAGGTGCTCAATTTCTCACTGTCTTCTGGTCTTGGGTGGGATTGGTGCTTCCTTTTTTCTCGGTTGCTTTATTCCAAACCCTTCTACTGATCAAATCACCCACTTTCTCCAGTTTCTTTTCAGATGTTCCTCTGAGTTTTTCCAGCATGTTGATCAGATCTGCATTGATTATTGCCCACTCTTTCTTGCTACAGGATTTTGGCCACTTCACTTGCTGTCTGTGACCTTGGATGTTCTTCTCCGACACATGCCTTGGCTGGTTAGGTTCCAAATTCTTGCATGCTGTGCTTGAGTCTCTCTCAGCCACTGGGATATCGATGCTCGGTGGACTGTGGGTTGAATCCTGCCACTGAATTTATTCGCCTTATTTGACCTTACCAAGTAATGATCAATGCAAAGTCCCGGCTTTGTCTTCTTCAGGCACTTCATGCGTCCTTGATGTATTTTCAGGCCAAACCTAGATGTAACCTTGTTCCATCCACATCCACATGTTTGGAGGTCTTGATCTGCAGCTGAAGCTGTTGCCATGCTGATCATTTTTCTCGTTGTCAGTACCTTGCCTGGGTTTGTTTCCGTGTTGTCAGCCAATGAGTCATCTTCCGCCCCCACTCTCGCAGACTCTAGGGGTATTTTCCTCTTTGAATTTTCTGTAGCAATGAAGGGTGGCTCCCTTTCACTTATCAAAGCAACGGAGCCTGCTGTCATGGGTAGCTAACCCATGGCAGCCCCGCTGTACTGTACTGTATAAAGTTAAGGATTTCCTGTTTCAGAAATCTCTTTGCATTTTATGTAATTCAATGATAGTTCCTTATATGACATACTGTCATTTTTTTTCCCCATTTCCGGCGCCACACGAGTCGGCTGCCTTTTGCAACAGTGGCTCAACTCTGAGGTTGTTTTTTTTTCTTCCTCTCTCTTTCTGATCCGGTGACAACTTTCTGATCCGGCAACACCTTACACTCCATATATATCACGGACACACAGATCGCCCCAAATGTCTCCCGAGCCGGTGGATGGAGCCACTGTTTATAGCAGGAGATGGTACAGCAGGGAACAGATGCTAGCACTCAACCGCCACTCGGTGCTAACGGAAAAACTCGACATACCGGGAGAACTGAGGCAAAAACAACATAGGTGCCGTGCTGGAGTAAGACGGCGGGCAAGAAATATAAGGTACAGACCCACCCTCCCATCCGTTGTTATGGGGAATGTACGATCGATACTGGGAAAGGTAGATGAGCTAGCGGCTATCTCCCGCTACGATAGCATATACCAGGAGTGTAGCCTGTTCCGATTCACAGAGACTTGGCTAACAGGACTAGCAGCAGATGCTAACATTGAACTGGAGGGTTTCCACGCGATACGGGCAGACCAAACACCAGACAGTGACAAAGCAAGGGGCGGTGGAGTGATAATGTATGTTAACAACAACTGGTGCAGACCGGGACATATCACTGTTAAACAACAACACTGCAGCAAAGACATCGAGTTGCTAGCTGTTAGCATGCGGCCTACATATCTCCCGAGGGAATACTCACACGTGACCTGCATTGTTATTTATGCAAATCCGACGGCGAATGCTGGGACAGCACGTGATGTCATCCACTCAGTAACTGGCAGGCTGCAGACAGAACACCCAGATGCTCTTCTCCTCATCTCAGGCGATTTCAACCATGTTTCACTGTCTCCCATTCTACCCACGTTTACCCAGTATGTCACATGCCACACTAGAGACAATAGAACACTGGACTTATTCTACGCAAACACTAAGGAGGCGTACACCTCATCACAACTCCCCCCACTCGGGAGATCAGATCACAACTTGGTTCATCTCCGGCCGGTGTACAAACCCCTAGTGCACAGACAACCTCCGGCCATGCGCACAGTGAAGTTATGGTCTGAGGAGGCAATGGACGCTCTAAAGGGCTGTTTTGAAACCACCGCCTGGGAGCAGCTCTGCGATCCACATGGTGAGGACATCAATGGCCTCACTCACACCATCACGGACTACATCAGTTTCTGTGTGGACAACACCGTTCCCACCAAGACCATACGGTGTTGCTCAAACAACAAACCCTGGATCAACCCTGAGATAAAAAAATTTCTGAAAGAGAAAAAGAGGATCTTCAGGTCAGGGAACAGGGAGATGCTGAAGTCTGTACAGAGGGAGCTGAGGAGAAAGATCAGAGAAGGCAAGGACAGCTTCAGGAAGAAGATGGAGGACAAGCTGCAACAGAGCGACATCAGCAGGGTCTGGAGAAACCTTAAAACCATCTCTGGGCTCCAGAATACCTCCCCCCAGGCCACGGGAGGCAGGGAGTGAGCGAACAATCTGAATTTGTTTTTCAATAGGTTTGACCAACCGCCCTCCCCCCTGACTGCACAACAACCACTGCTGCCTCTGAAGACATCAAGTCCTGCTGCCCACTCCCCACTCCACCAACACCCCCCACTCCCAACACACAGCCCCCCAACCTGACCCTCACTAAGACCCAGGTGAGGACGGAGCTGAGGAAGATCAAGGCGAGGAAGGCGTCGGGACCGGACAGCATCAGCACAACGCTCTTCAAGTCCTGTGTAGACCAGCTGTGTGGGATTGTGGAGTACATCTTCAATCTGAGCCTGAAGCTGGGGAGGGTACCACAGCTGTGGAAAACATCTTGTGTGGTACCTGTACCAAAGACTTCCCACCCCAAAGATCTGAACAGCTACAGACCAGTGGCCCTGACGTCCCACATGATGAAGACCCTGGAGAGACTGCTCCTTGCTCACCTCCGCCCCCTGGTGGGACCAGCGATGGATCCACTCCAGTTCGCCAACCAGCATGGCATTGGGGTTCAGGTTCAGGTTCAGGTTGCTTGGGGTGGAGGATGCGGTGATCTTCCTCCTTCACCGTTCTCTGTCCCACCTGGAGAAGCCCAGGAATGCGGTGAGGATCATGTTCTTTGACTTCTCCAGTGCTTTCAACACCATCCAACCGATGATCCTGAAGGACAAGCTGCTGTGCGCAGGGGTGGACCAGCACCTGTCATCATGGATCCTGGACTACCTCACAAACCGGCCTCAGTTTGTGAGACCCCGGGACTGTGTCCGACACGATCATCGGTAGCACGGGGGCCCCCCAGGGAATGGTTTTGGCTCCCTTCCTGTTCACCCTTTATACTGCGGACTTCTCACACAACACAACACACTGCCATCTACAGAAGTTCTCTGACGACTCTGCGATCGTTGGCCTCATCTCCAACGGAGATGAAGCTGAGTACAGGGGGCTTATCCAGGACTTTGTGGACTGGTGCCATCGGAACTGCCTCCAGATCAACACGAGGAAAACTAAGGAGCTGGTGGTGGACTGCCGCAGGCAAGGACAACCCCTCACAGCACCAGTAAATATACAGGGAACAGACATCGAGATGGTGACATCCTACAAGTACCTGGGTGTTCATCTGAACAATAAACTAGACTGGTCACAAAATACTGACGCACTCTACAAGAAGGGACAGTGCAGGCTGTTCCTACTGAGGAGACTCAGGTCTTTTGGTGTACAAGGGGCGCTGCTGAAGTCATTCTATGACACGGTGGTGGCATCAGCCATCACTTTTGGAGTGGTCTGCTGGGGCAGTGGCATTACAGCAGCCGATAGGAAGAGACTGAACAAACTGATCAAGAAAGCTAGCTCTGTCCTGGGGCAGCGCCTTGACCCAGTGGAGGAGATGGGAGAGAGAAGGATGGTGGCTAAACTGTCATCTCTGCTGGAGTCCGAGTTCCACCCTATGCAGGACACACTGAATGCACTGAGGAGCTCATTTAGCAGCAGACTACATCATCCTAGGTGCACAACCGAGAGGTTTCGCAGGTCCTTCCTACCTACGGCTGTCAGACTGTACAACCTAAGCAGGGCTGCTCGCAGAGATAGCAAAAAAGACGTGACAACCTAATAGTATTGAATGCAAAAGACGCAATAGGCTTACACAATGGTCCCCTCCGGTATACAACTAGGAAAATACCGGTCACTATGGAGGGTGAGAATATGTTTGGGTACATAATCATACCATGTAGGATAACTATTGTGCTGCTTCATTCCATCTAGCTACAATGCTCCGCACTGTGTGTGTTTATATATTTACATATTTATTCCATCTAGCTACAATGCTCCGCACTGTGTGTGTTTATATATTTACATATTTATTCCATCTAGCTACAATGCTTCGCACTGTGTGTTTATATATTCATATATTTATTCCATCTAGCCACAATGCTCCGCACTGTGTGTGTTTATATATTTACAAACACTACCGTTGAAAAGTTTGGGGTCACCCAGACAATTATTTTGTGTTTTCCATGAAAAGTCGCACTTATTTACCACCATGAGTTGTAAAATGAATAGAAAATGTAGTCAAGACATTGACAAGGTTAGAAATAATGATTTGTATTTGAAATAATAATTTTTTCCTTCAAACTTTGCTTTCGTCAAAGAATCCTCCATTTGCAGCAATTTCAGCATTGCAGACCTAACATGATTGCACAAGGGTTTTCTAATCATCCATTAGCCTTCTGACACAATGAGCAAACACATTGTACCATTAGAACACTGGAGTGATAGTTGCTGGAAAAGGGCCTCTATACACCTATGTAGATATTGCACCAAAAACCAGACATTTGCAGCTAGAATAGTCATTTACCACATTAGCAATGTATAGAGTGTATTTCTGATTAGTTTAAAGTTATCTTCATTGAAAAAAAGTGCTTTTCTTTCAAAAATAAGGAAATTTCTAAGTGACCCCAAACTTTTGAACAGTAGTGTATTTATTCCATCTAGCTACAATACTCCGCACTGTGTTTATATATTTATTCCATCTAGCTACAATGCACCGCACTGTGTGTCTGTCTATATATATATTTATATTTATATTTATATGTACATATGTATACTCGCTGCTCTTGTTTTTCTCTTGCCTTATGATTGTTGCTCTGAGTGTTGCAATCCTGAAATTTCCCCATTGTGGGACTAATAAAGGCTTATCTTATCTTATCTTATCTTATACTGTGTGGAGATCTGGTGAAGCACATACAAAACAAACACAAACTTAATCTTTTTACTACAGAAAAAAGCCATAAGCATTGTATCAAAGAAACCTTACCAACAAATCCAATATTCATTCAATTACATACTCTTAAATTTAGAGATCTAGTAGATTACATCACCATTCAAATCATGTACAAAGCAAATAATAACCAATTATCTGTTAATATTCCAAGACTGTTTAAAAAAAGGGAAGGCAAATATGAGCTAAGAGGAAACTCTGTTTTTAATAAGCCAAAGGTCAGAGCAAATGCAAAGTATCATTGCATGTCTGTCACTGGAGTTAAACTGTGGAACTGTTGCTCTGAAATTAATAAAACGTGTTCAACTCTGAAGCAATTCAAAAAATTGTACAAAGATAAGAAAATCTCTCAGTATCACTGTAAATGCTAGGAGCTAAACTTGTAATAACTTAAAGGTTTTTGTTTGTTTGTTTTTTGTCTACTTATTTGATTTGATTTTCTTTGTTGATTTTTGTGTATGACTTAAATTTTTGTGTTATTGATTTTAAAATTGTAATGGGGTAGGTGCTATATAAGCACTAGCTTCAGCCTACACCCCTTCGTTTGTTCTTTCCTGTGTTCTACATATTTTTGTTGTTTTTATTGTATGTTCATTACCGAGTAAAAAAATTTGCATTGAAAATGTAAACAATGCAGTTTACATTTATACCCTTACATGTATACCCTTTACAAAAACTTAAAAAAAAAAATTCACATTCACAAGTAGCATGAAAAAAGATGTAAATGTACGTTTAAGAGTCTGCAAATTTACATAAAAAGGTAGCATGAAAAATATGTAAAATTATATTTTCAAATCTGCAGTTACATGTAAAAAATGAGCAAATTTACAGAAAAAGCAGCATGAAAAAACATGTAAATTTGCATGTAAAAATCTGCTAATTTACATGAAAAAGTAGCATGAAAAGATGTAAATTCATATGAACAAATCTGCAAATTTACATGTAAAAATGTGCAAATTTACATGACAAACGTAGCATCAAAAGATGTAATTTTACATGAAAAAGTAGCATGAAAAATTTGTAAAATTATTTAACAAATCTGCAAATGTACGTGTAAAAATGAACAAATTTATATGAAAAGTACCATGAAAAAGATGTACATTTCTATTAAAGAAATCTGCAAATTTACATGTAAAAATGTACAGATTTACATGATAAAAGTAGCATGAAAAAAAGATGTAAACTTACATTTAAAAATCTGCAAATTTATATGCAAAAATAGCATGAAAAAGATGTGAATTTACATTAACAAATCTGCAACTTTACATGTAAAAACGTTACAAATTTACATGGAAACCTTAGCAAATTTACATAAAAAAGTAGCATGAAAAATATGTACATTTATATTAAAGAAATCTGCAAATTTACATGAAAAAATTTGCAGATTTACATGAAAAAGTAGCCTGAAAAGTATGTGAATTTATATTAACAAATCTGCAAATTTACATGTAAAAAGTTACAAATTTCCACGTAAAATCGTGGTGAAGAGCTGACTTCTGTGGAGGATTTAAACCCTCTGACTGGGTCCAGATGTTGGGACGGAGAAACGCAGCCCCGGCCCAGCCTCTGGAGACCCGCCCCGCCCCGCTGAGTCACCGCAGACGGACCGTCCAAACTCTGACCTCACCGCTCTGTCCTGCACAACAACAACAACACCAGCTGAGGCGACTGAGGAGCAGATGAAAAAGGAGAAGACATGGAGGTCTGACTGAAGCGGAGCTCAGCCCTCATCAGTCAAGACGGAGAAATATTAACTTATTAGCATGACCACTGATGGAGAAGCTGACTCCATCCTGATGGACGCCATCATTTACATCATTACACAAGGTTAGCTTCAACCGAGCATTCTGATTGGACGAGCTGGTGCTATATTCCTGACGTTTCCCAGGATATGCATCACGGCTCGTCAACTAATCTTTAATTACAGAAACTGTCTGCTTTCTAACAAATTGTGTACGTTAATTCCCATAATGACGCGCCGTCTGAAAAGAGACTCAATTCACAGCCCAGAAACTGTACCGTTGGATTCCGGGATCATGCTAATAGTTAGCTGTGACTAACTTACTTTCTTTTCTGTAAATTTGTAACTTTTTCCTGTGAATTTGCAACTTTTTTCCTTTAAATTTACAAATATTTTTCCTGTAAATTTGCAACTTTTTTCTGGTAAATTTGCAACATTTTTCGTGTAAATTTACAACTTCTTCTTCTACTGAAGCCTCAAGACATTCTGAGCGTTTCTGACTCTACTTCATCTGAAGATCCTATAAGACTGCAAAGACAATGAAAACAAAAGGCTCATTTAAGTAACAACAGCAGGGTTAGGTCAGCTTTAAGCACATTAAAAAACAAATATAAAAGATACTTTTGCACTTTCATACATGAAGTACATTTCTAAGTCAGTACTTTAATACTTTTCATTGAGTATCAGTACTTCTCCATTTATAGAAGTATTGGTACTTGTGTTTGAGTACTGAATGGGTGTAGTGTTACCACCTGTGGTTACGACAAAACAAAAGTCCCAGAAGAAGGACGACGCTAACGGTCCAGTGTTGAAACAACGTCCTTCAATGTATTCGGTTTTAAAAAAAAGGAAGAAAACGCTCACTGTGGTTTTGTGTCAAAACTCACAACTTCAGCAGCAGAGTCGCAGTAGTTCTACTGCAAAACCATCAGATGATAAAGATTTGAATAAAGTCTGACTTTTTTATGGGTAAATTAGCAACTTTTTTTTCTGTAAATTTTGCAACTTTTTCCCTGTAACTTTGCAATTCTTTTCTGGCAAATTTGCAACTTTCTCCTTGTAAATTCACAACATTTTTCCTGTAAATTTGCTTTTCTTGTAAATTTGCAACTTTTTCCCCATAAATTTGCAACTCTTTTCTGGTAAATTTGCAACTTTTTTCTTGTAAATCTGCAACTTTTTCCTGTAAATTCACAACTTTTTACCTGTAAATTTGCAATTCTTTTCTTGTAAATTTGCAACTTTTTCCCTGTAAATTTTCAACTTTTTCCCAGTAAATTTGCAATTCTTTTCTGGTAAATTTGCAATTCTTTCCCTGTAAATTTGCAACTTTTTCCTGTAAATTTGCAATTCTTTTTTTGTAAATTTGCAACTTTTTCCTGTAAATTCACAACTTTTTACCTGTAAATTTGCAATTCTTTTCTTGTAAATTTGCAACTTTTTCCCTATAAATTTTCAACTTTTTCCCTATAAATTTTCAACTTTTTCCCAGTAAATTTGCAATTCTTTTCTGGTAAATTTGCAACTTTTTCCCTGTAAATTTGCAACTTTTTCCTGTAAATTTGCAATTCTTTTCTTGTAAATTTGCAACTTTTTCCCTGTAAATTTTCAACTTTTTCCCAGTAAATTTGCAATTCTTTTCTGGTAAATTTGCAATTCTTTCCCTGTAAATCTGCAACTTTTTCCTGTAAATTTGCAATTCTTTTCTTGTAAATTTGCAACTTTTTCCTGTAAATTCACAACTTTTTACCTGTAAATTTGCAATTCTTTTCTTGTAAATTTGCAATTCTTTCCCTGTAAATCTGCAACTTTTTCCTGTAAATTTGCAATTCTTTTTTTGTAAATTTGCAACTTTTTCCTGTAAATTCACAACTTTTTACCTGTAAATTTGCAATTCTTTTCTTGTAAATTTGCAACTTTTTCCCTATAAATTTTCAACTTTTTCCCAGTAAATTTGCAATTCTTTTCTGGTAAATTTGCAATTCTTTCCCTGTAAATTTGCAACTTTTTCCTGTAAATTTGCAATTCTTTTCTTGTAAATTTGCAACTTTTTCCCTGTAAATTTGCAACTTTTTTCCTGTAAATTTGCAACTTTTTCCCTGTAAATTTGCAACTTTTTTCCTGTAAATTTGCAATTGTTCCCTGTAAATTTGCAACTCTTTTCTTGTAAATTTGCAACTTTTTTCCTGTAAATTTGCATCTTTTTCCCCATAAATTTGCAGTTCTTTTCTGGTAAATTTGCAATTCTTTTCTTGTAAATTTGCATTTTTTTCCCTGTAAATTTGCAGCTTTTTCCTGTAAATTTGCAATTCTTTTCTGGCAAATTTGCAACTTTTTTTCTTTGAATTTGCAACTTTTTTCTTGTAAATTTGCAAGTGCTTTTTTTTTTTTGTAAATTAGCAACTTTTTTCCCATAAATTTGCAACTCTTTTCCTTTAAACTTGCAACTTTTTTCCTTTAAATTTGCAACTCTTTTCTGGTAAATTTGCAACTTTTTTCCTGTTAATTTGTAACTTTTTCCTGTAAATCTGCAATTCTTTTCTCGTAAATTTGCAACTTTTTCCTGTAAATTTGCAATTCTTTTCTTGTAAATTTGCATTTTTTTTCTTTGAATTTGCAACTTTTTTCTTGTAAATTTGCAAGTCTTTTTTTTGTAAATTAGCAACTTTTTTCCCATAAATTTGCAACTTTTTTCCTGTAAATTTGCAACTTTTTTCTTTTACATTTGCAACTCTTTTCTTGTAAATTTGCACCTTTTTTCTTGTAAATTTGCAAATTGATATGAAAAACATGTCAAATTCATGAGGAAAAAGAAACTTTATTTTTTTTTAACTCAAGTAATTATATTTTAGTGATGATTCTAATTATAACTAATCTACTTTTATTTGAGTTTAATTTGTGACATGAATTTACATGAATCAGCAGCTATTTCAGGTTTATTTTTGGATAAATTAGCAGGGGAGGAACAGAATCTCCAAAGAAGGCCAAAGAAAAAAAAAGAGGAAGTACAGCCATGCCCTACAGCAGCAGCAGTGGCGTGGTCATTGTGTCAAAACAGACTTCCTGTTAGGGTGTGATTGAAGTGTGAATCTAGGGGTTTTATTTCTGTGCCTCTCCTTATTTAGCCAGACACTCATTATCTTGTTCAGGTTCAGGTTCAGGTTACTTTATTTGTACCCATGGGTAGATTTGTTTTGCAGTCAGGTGACATCCATATTTACAAACCACAATTACATTCAACATGAACACAAACACAGGCACACATGAAGCCGACTATAAACACGATAAAAGTACTCAAGGCTCCACCAATCAGGACATAAGACAAAGAGATAAAAAAAAAAAAAAAAACAAGGAGATAAGAGAGAAGGGTCATATTAAAAAGTTAAAGACTAGTCAAAGAGGTTAAAAACTCAAAAAGTCTAAAACCCAATAAAAGATTTAGAACTCAAATAAAAAAATCTACAAAAATAAGTAAATTTAAATTAATTTTAATAAATAGGTAACTAAATTATGTGCAATATATTGTTACATCTTGTTCAACTCTTTAACCGCAGCAGGAACAAAGCTGTTTTTGTAGTGCTGGATTTTACTTTTTGGGACAGCAAACCTCCGTCTGGAGGGAAGAAACTGAAAGTGGCAGTGGAAAGGGTGGGAGTCATCATTTAAAATGGCGGTAGCAATCATCTGTACCTGTCTGGTGTACAGGGATGTCAGGCTCAGCTGTGACTCGCCAAGCAAACGACTGGACCATCTAACTACCTGATCCAAGGATTTCCTCTGTGTCAGTTTTATCTGACCAAACCATGACACTAAAGAAAAGGATAAAACAGATTCAATAAAAGCCCGATAAAACATTGTCGTTATGGTTTGGTCAATTTGGAAGCGTGCAAGTTTCCTTAAACAATGCAAATGTTGCTGACCCTTTTTGCACACCCTTTCACAGTTCTCTCCAAAGTTTAAATTACTATCAATAATCGTCCCAAGATATTTGTAGGATTGTACACATTTGGTGGTCTGGCCTTTTAGTACGGTGACTTTGTGCCTGGGAGATTTCCTCCTAAAGTCAATAATCATATCTTTAGTTTTTGTCGTATTCAGCTGCAGGTAGGAATCCTCACACCAGTGAACAAAATCATCAACTACTGGGCCGTGGCCACTCTCACCATCCTGGAGGAGACTGACAACAACTGAATCATCAGCATACTTTATAATGTGTCTCTTGTCATGTCTGCTCCGACACATGTTTGTGTACAGGATGAAGAGTAGTGGTGACAACACACACCCCTGCGGAGAGCCAGTAGAATAACACTTTTGGTCAGACAATGTACCATTGACCCTTACTCCCTGTGTCCTGAATCCAGAATCCAGAATCCAACCCACCAGATTATTACTCAAATCAGATTGTTGCAGGAACCTTTCAACTAAAATATGAGGTTGGATTGTATTAAAGGCGGAAGAAAAGTCCACAAATAAAAGCTCGGCGTGTGTCCCATTAAAATCCAGATGTTCAAAAAGCATGTTAAACAGAGTGACAGTGGCATCCTCCACTCCTCTGTGAGGCCTATAGGCAAACTGCAAAGGATCCAATGCCTGCTCAGTCTGCTTTAGGACCTCAAATCTGACCAGTTTTTCAAAAATTTTCATTAAAATTGAAGTCAAAGCAACTGGTCTAAAATCATTTACCATTTTAGGACAGCTGGATTTTGGAACAGGGACAACCACAGCATCTTTCCAGATCTTAGGCACATGTTGTGTCTGTAAGGACTTATTGAAAATGTAGTGAAATACAGGACTCAATTCATGTGCACAGGACTTTACCAAGCGCCCACATATATTATCAGGGCCCTGACTTTTGTTTACTTTTACAGCACAGAACTCCCTTTTAACATCCTGCACCTCAATATTAAAGTGCTGATTGTCTTTGAGTTTCTGTTTCAAATCTTGGGTTTCTGTGCTAAAATCAAAGGAGTCAAAACGACCATAAAAACAATTAAGAGCATTAGCCAGCTCTGTGTCTGAATTAAAACCATCTAAAAACACACGATTACTGCGCTCTGTGCTCTGAAGGCCTGCAATAGTTTTCATACTGGCCCAGGCTGAACCAAGCTTCTTTGTTGCCATCTTGTTTTCCAATTCTGATTTATAATTCTGTTTTGCTCTTAAAATTTCGGATTTCAGCTCTTTTGTGGCAACCTGTAGCTCAGAAACAGACCCCTGTTTAAAGGCAAGTGCTTTCCTCTGTAAGCAGGATTTAACTGATTTAGTAACCCATGGTTTGTTGTTGGGATATATTTTGACACATTTACGTGGAACGATCGTATTTTTACAGAAAGCCATGTATGAGCATGTGACGTCCACTAAAGAGTCCAAATCATCTCCGCAGGACAGTGTGTTGAAAAAATGTCCAATCAGAGGACTTCAAATGTGGGTAACAGCAGCTGAGGGTGGGACAATTTTCCTGGTTAGAGTTTGTTTTTCAATTGAAGCAGGACAGTGGTCTACAACCTGTGGCTCCAGACCAACGTGAGGCTGAATGCAACTTTGACCAAAAACTAAACCCCAAATCTAAGACAAGTAACAGATTTAAAAGACAAATGAACAAATCTGTGATAACATTTTTACAATATTAAAGTTTTGAGAAAAGGTTTATGACTATAAGAATATAAAGTTAGGTTAAGAAAATCCACTAATTTATGAGTGAAAGCTTAAAAATATAGGAGAAGAAAGTCCCTAATTCATAAAAAGTTTCTATTTTTAAAGAAAAAGTCACTAAATGTTAATTAATTTAAGAAAAAAGTTTCCAACTTGGGAGAAAAAGTTGCTAATTCATGAGAAAAGGCTGCTAATTTATCATGCAAACATTGCTAATGACAAAACATTGCTGGCATATGAGAAAAATGTGAGAATTCATGAGGAAAATGTTGCTAACTTATGACAAATGGATGTTAACCTATGAGAATAAGTTACTAATTTATCAGAAAATATTACTAACTCCTGAGAAAAAAATTTAATTTATGAGAAAAAATATGTTAATTTATGAGAAGTTGCTAATTTATGAGAAAACATTATTAACTCATGAGAAAAATATCCTAATTTATAAGAAAATGTTGCTAACTTATGAGGAAAAAGATGCTAATTCATGAGAAACTGCATTTAATTTCAGTTTTATAAAAAAAATGTTGTGTGACGTGTGAATGTTTCCAGTCAGACTTTGTCATTTATGAACATCAGATGATGAAGAAACCATTAAATCAGCATTAATGAGGGTTTTTTTTTATGTAACTATTATTTTAGGAAGCAGCAGCCGCTCTGGTTTCACCCTGTCAGCTGTCTTCTTTTTGTCTGAATTTAATTCTATTTTTTCTGTTTTCTTTGTACCACAGAGGAACTGAATCCTAACACGTTTCTGACACTAAAAAACACATTTCCAGATGTTGTTGCTACTTTTTTCGCTCTAAAATTAAAAAACAAAACAAAACAGCAGAACCCTCAGTCAGAACCACAGAGAGGAGAAAGGGGCGACAGAATAATCAGACAAAAAAAAAACAAAAACGTGATGCAGAAGGATCCATTTTTATCTGTTTTAGTCAAAAATTAACCTTAAATTGAGTTAAAAAAAAAACCCAAAACAGTCCAGTTATTACAATAAACTGCTCACAAATTTGTGTTTTTCAAAATAGTTTCATGACCATCCTAAACTCATCCATTTGTGAATTTCTACTAATAAATTTGCATTTTTTTAACATATGTTTGCAGAATTTTTCCACATCAATTTTCCACTTTTGTAATAAATTTAAGACTTTTTTCTTGTAAATTTGCAACTTTCCCCCAAAAAATTGCAATAAAATATAGTAAATAAATAAACAAAATAAATAACGAAAATAAACCTTTTTTGGTCATAATTTGGAATTCTTTCCCTAATGTTGAGACACTTTTTTTATGTGTATATTTTTATTAATTTGCACTTTTTCTCACATTTTAATTTTTTTGTCATAAATTTAGAGCCATTTTGAAATTTGAAAATTTACAGAACTTTTTCTAATATATTTACAACTTTTTTTTCTCATACATTTTAGATTTTTTTTTGTCATAAATTTATTTTTTTTCCACTTAATGGTTTAACTTTTTTTTTTTACTTATTGAAGATAATTTTTTCCTATGAAATTTCAGAAATTTTAAAATTCCAAAATTTTTCATATTAATTTTAAACTTTTTTGTTGTAAATTTGCAATTTTTGCATTAATTTGTAGCTTTTTCTTTTGAATTTAATGAATTTGTTAATATTTCCCTTGTAAATTTTGGGCCTTTTTTCTTTTAAATTTACAAGGAAAAAAGTGGTAAATTAAAAAGTCTGAACTTTTATGAGAAAAGTGGCAAATTTAAGAGTAAATAAAGAGGAAATTTTAAAAGAAAAAAGATGCAATTTCATGAAAGAAAAAGTGGCAAATTTATCCAAAAAAAAAAGAAAAATTGGCAGCCAATTAATGCAATTAAAAAATAATTATATCTGTCAGATCACTTCCTGAGCTGCTGTCTCAACTTAAAACAAGGGTAATTTTGTTTTTCAGGGTTTAAATTTGCTAAGTTTCTGAGCTGATCAGTGCTACGTACTGCTATGCAATACCATTGGGGATGGCATTAGCTTGTTCAGCTCATGCCATGGTGTAGCGTCCGTCCGTTGTTGTGTTGCAAAAATGGGTTTCTGCCGATGTGCACAGTGATTTTTGTTCATTGTGTGTTTTTATTTATTAAACAGTGATGGTTCATTAAATTTTCAGAGTGCACCACTACTGCCCGCTGATTGTGGCTTTAAGCTTTGAGGGTCTAATGTAGAAATTAAATTATTCATATCAGAAAAGTCAAAATAACACCTTGTTATAGGTGAGTTCAAATCTGGCCACATCAAAGCAATCTAAACTGTATTTTTTTGGGGGGGGGGGAGTTTATTTTGAAAGTCAATATAACTTTCAAAAAAACTTTGGAATTGATTTCATATAAAATAATAGACTTATAAGTCACGAACTGACTCAGTTATATACGGCTGATTCATTATGAGGGCTTTTATTTTGAAAAACCATTATATGGTAAGTCGTGATCGTACAACTCTAACGGTAAATAAATATGCTAGTGACAGCACCTGTGATTTTCAAATTTTGTAACATTTCAGGCACTCTGCAACCTTTGTCTTATTTTGGAGGCTTTTATTTTGAAAGTGTTCCAAAAAATCCTGTAGTCTGTACTATATCTCTGACTGAAGGTTGAACCAAGTGTCCATCATAAAGTCTGATAGAGTACCTGAGCACTGAAGTATCCTCATTCACTTCAGTGACATCCCGCTCATTTCAATAGAGAAGCTGGAATTGTTTTGTTTTTTTTTGTGAATATTTCCGTTACAGAGTGAAAAATATCAAATCTAAATAGAAAAAAAAGTAATTCTAATCAATCCAAACATTTTGATATATAATATTTGCCGACGAAATGTGATATTAACAAGTCAAGGTATCGGTTGTAACATCCTTACCGGCCACCGTAGTCCTCGTCAACCAAACTGCTCTGATGAAAATGTTATAATTTCAGACCAGCAAAAAACAAAATTTTAAATTGACCGCCAAAAATCAAGAGCAAAATCGTTGAAATGTCTCATATCTCAGTTTTTTTGCTGTAAAGTTTCACTTAAGCCCCCCCCCCAAAAAAACAACAACAACAAAAAACCAAAAACATGAGTTTATCCAGAGCGTTTCTAGCTACGTAAGCATTCCTGATTGGTTAACGTTATGACCAATCAGGCTAAGCACTTGGCATGGCTACAGACCTGAGTTCACTACCTCGGGGGAAGAGGGAGGAGCTGAGGAGCAACAGGAGCTTTAACAAGTTGGAAAAGAAGGCAGATTACACCTCTTTAGTTTTTGGCTGTGTGAGCAAGAAATCCTCTTCTTTTAAATTACATGTCTTACCCGCAGACATGAAAATACAACAGCAATGATTAATTTTATTAATCATTAATTTTATTAATTATTTAATTATTATTAATCAATAATTAATTTTATTAATTTTATTTTTATTATTTTTATTTTATATAAAAAACCTCAGCGTCCCTGCTAAAATACCGAAGAGGACATGGGTTTGCAGTCTGCATTTTACCCTGCATGCTGGGGGAAACGGCCCTGGTGTGTGTGGCACAATGGCCAGGGTGAGTATCGTCATAGCTGAACCTGTGGAAAGATCATTCTCAGAGGAGCAGAGAGTCACTGCCCAGCCCTGCATGGAGGCTGGAGGGCTCCTTGCCGGTCTCTGGTTGCCCACTTGCTGCTGATCTCCCTGGCTTGCTCAGAGTCTCTCCCGCGTGGGAGTGAAGGAGGTGAACGGGCCGTCATCCGCCAGCGAAGCGAGCTTGTTAGGGGCTGGTGGTCCGTTCACTGGGGGCAAGACAGCGAGCAAGCCGGCGTCCAGCAAGCGGTCTGCTTGCTGGGGGCCAGCGGTCCCGTGCCCCCCCCCACACACACATGGGTTGATCCGCGGCAAGTGGGCAACCAGAGACCGGCAAGGAGCCCTCCAGCCTCCACGTGGGGCCGGGCAATGACTCTCCGCTCCACCAAGAATGATCCTTCTGCAGGTTCACATATGGAAACCTTGTTACGACTTTTACTTCGTCAAGTTGGCTCGCCTTCTTGGAGTCCTCTTCTTCTTCCAGATACTGGTGGGTGGGGGTATGGGTGGAGCTAATTAGAATATTCATAGATCTGTGCATATTTAAGTAGGTGGAAGATGTAAAATCTCTTTTCAAGCCATTCTAAGGCAATGAAAGTTTTCTGTGTATAAAAAGCGACATTATACTACTCTGGGAAATATACATTGATTTTTGAGATGGTTTTACAGCTGCTGGAGTGCGTCTTTAAGTATTTTTTAATCAATATTTTTCTGATATTTTATGTTAGATATTTTCTGTCAGAGATAGGGTGAGGAGCTCAGTCATCCGGGAGAGGCTCAGAGTAGAACCGCTGCTCCTCCACATTGAAAGGAGTCAGTTGAGGTGGTATGGGCATCTGATTAGGATGCCTCCTGGACGCCTCCCACTTGAGGTGTTTCAGGTACGTCCCACTGGTAGGAGACCCCGGGGCAGACCCAGGACTCGGTGGAGAAACTATGTCTCCCAGCTGGTCTGGGAACGCCTTGGTATCCCCTCTGAAGAGCTGGAACAGGTGGCTGGGGAGAGGGAAGTCTGGGCTTCTCTGCTTGAACTGCTGCCTCCGCGACCCGGACCTCCGGAAAAGCGGTAGAAGATGGATGGATGGATGGAATATCAGTCAGTCAGTCAGTCAGTCAATCTTCTGGCAAGCTGGTGACTTGAAATGATATCTGTTTCCAGGCCTGCCGGTCTAGCATGGCTGCCCTAAGGTTTCCAGCTGGTATCTCAGTGTCTCTCTCTAGGACCATTTTTAGGGTAGTACGGGGTCTCCTAACTTTACATCTCACCTCACGTTCCCAAAGTAATATTTGGGTAGCTGTCTGGTCGTGGCAGAGGACATGACCGCACAGCACCATCCAATGCTGGGCTATGATGTTCGAGAGCCTTGGGAGGGAGCCATAAAGTACATCATTTGACCAATGGTCCTTCCAGATGACATTAAGAACCCTTCTTAGCATTCTGGTATACGTGCTGCTCAAGGACTGTGCTTGGGTTTTGGTCAATGACCAAGACTCTGATCTGTAGATAAGGATATACAGTATGCTTTAAACACCTTTATTTCTGTGTCTCTTGACAGGGAAGCAGCCCAGATTTTGGAGAGGGCATTGAGAGCTCCCTAGACCTTAGTCTTTCTGCATTCGATGTCATGTACAGTATTCGTCTACCTACCAAGATATTGGAAGTGGTCTACTCTCTCGATAACAGAGCGGTCAAGTGTATGCAGGTCCTGGACAGACGTTGGGTTTAACTGCATCCATTTCATTTTGCTTGCATTCAAATGAAGGCCAATGGACTTGGCAGCAAGCTCGATACGATGTAGGAGGGCCTCAGTAGAGGTAATGTGTCCTCAAGAAGAGCAATATCATCAGCAAAATTGAGATACGCTTGATGGACAGCAGGATGACTTCAGTTACGTCAGCGCATAAGTGTGAGACCATTGTCTGCATGAAGGGCTATGCAGAGGGCATAGTCTAAGATAATGATGAAGAGTAGGGGTGCTAGTGGGTCTCCTTGGAGGACACCAGAGTTGATAGAGAATTCCTCAGTTATACCGTCAGGTGTTACAACAACAGCCATATTATCAACATACATTGTCTTGATTGCTGTAACCATAGCAGGTGGAATGTCATAGGCCCAGAGGATGGAAAACATTGTGTCCTGTATGATAGAATCAAATGCCTTCTTGTAGTCTATGAAGACTATCACTCCTTTTTTATGATGGTTTATGAGCTCTTCAATGATACACCGGAGAGCTAGGATCTGGATGGCAGTAGAGCGTGACGGAAGCCATTTTGATTTGGTTACAGGAATTTATCCATTACAGCTCTCAACCTATTAATCAGCAGTCTGTTGTAGACTTTAGAGGCAACTGGGGATAGACTGGTTCCTCTGCAGTTGTCAGTCAGCATCAGGTTTCCTTTCTTAGGAATCGGAATGATGCAGGAAAGACCCCATTCGTTTGGTCTGTTGCCTGATAGAGTGTTGTTACAGAACATACAGAGTAGTTCCCTCATGTTTGGAAGCTTCCATAGCTTAATAGGAAGGCCATCCATCACTGGTGCATGGCCATTTTTCATTTGGTCAACAGTGATGTCAGTCTTAGCTTGACTGAATGGACCGGTTTCGATTTGCTGGTTTATTTCGAAGCGTTGGAGGATCTCAACTAGACCTTCTGGAAGAGAGCTGTCAGGGGAAAGGAGCCTTTGAAAATGGTCCTTCCATTAGGGACAGATGGTCTTTGCCTTGAATGAATGCCATCTGGGATGATTTTTTGGATAGCTTTTTTACAAGTCTCTACGGGCCTTTTGTGTCTGACCAGGAGTTATTGCCCTCAAACTGCGACAGAATGATTTGAATTCTGAGTTCCTCTTGGTTTTTATAAACAGAACTCAGAGCATCAGTTGATTGAACACTGGCCTCAATAGTGCCATGGCGAGCCTCCTAAACAACAGGGCAAGCTGATAGTGGGGACTCCTTTTGTCTTCTAGGTAGAAGGCCTGCTACCACTTTGTTGCAGACTTCCACGAGAGATGAATATGACTGGTCGTCAGCTGGAAGACTTTGGTACTCTTTGACTATTTTTCCATCAGCTGATCAGCTGACATGGCAAAGTCTGAATCATAGGCTAAGGCAAACCAATTAAGCTGTTTCATTCGTGGGTTCTTACAAGAACATACACTCAATCTTGTCATCATGGTAAAAGTTCTGCAGTCACTACCGATAGGATTTGACGAAGAGTGCGCTTGAGAGTCATTCACACTATTGCGCCAGTGTTTGCAGCATAAAATGAAGTTGATTTGTGATAGTACAACTTGGGCAGTGCGGTCGTGTAGTGGTTAGCACTGCGCCAGCACAGCAACTCACCCTTGGCCATGGGATCCCTGGTTCGATCCCAGCCCCTGACCAATAGTGATCTGTGTGGAGTTTGCATGTTCACCCCGTATCTGCGTGGGTTTACTCCGGGATTTCTCCGGTTTCCTCCCACAGGCCAAAAACATGCAGGTTAGGTTAATTGGAGACTCTAAAGTGGCCCTAGGCGTGAATGTGTGTGTGAATGGTTAAGGAATAGCGCCGTACCGTGGCTGCTTCATCCATCCAGGTGGATGCCCTCAATTTCCCTTCTGGGGATCAATAAAGTATACAAAATCAAAAAAAAAAAAAAAAACTCTTGGAGATCTGTGAGTTCAGAGTTTACACCTGGCCTTCTGGAAGCAGGTGTTAGTGAGAACAAGACTGTGTCCATGTGCAAACTCGGTGAGCAAGTCACCACTATGATTGTTTTCGCTGTGGTAGGAATAACGTGCTGCCACTTGAGCATTAAAGTCGCCTTCGATGAAAGCATGAGAAGGTACCACAGCAACTACATCTTGCAGCTCACTATAGAACTGGAGGACCTCTTCCTCAGGTCTGGCATTGTGAGGACTGTAACATGAGATAATGTATGACTTAGGATTACCCTTAAACACAGCAATGATGATCCAGTCACAGACCTTCCTGATAGTAGGAAGTAGTGGCAGAAACAAGGAAACGACAGCTATTCCTACTCCATGAATAGCCACACCTTGGGCATTACAAGATCCTGAGGCGGTAAAAAGCGTCCTTGCACCTAGATTGTGAACAACGATGTCTGGGGAGCCATCCTCGTGGACTAGTCAGTGTTCTTGGACGCACATTATACAGTATCTCACAAAAGTGAGTACACCCCTCACATTTTTGTAAATATTTTATTATATCTTTTCATGGGACAACACTGAAGATATGATACTTTGATACAACGTAAAGTAGTCAGTGTACAGCTTGTATAACAGTGTAAATTTGCTGTCCCCTCAAAATAGCTCAACACACAGCCATTAATATCTAAACTGCTGGCAGCAAAAATGAGTACACCCCTAAGTGAAAATGTTCAAATTGTGCTCAATTAGCCATTTTCTCTCCCCAGTGTCATGTGACTCATTAGTGTTACAAGGTCTTCAGTGTGAATGGCAAGCAGGTGTGTTAAATTTGGTGTTATCGCTCTCACACTATCTCATACTGGTCACTGGAAGTTCAACATGGCACCTCATGTCAAAGAACTCTGAGGATCTGAAAAAAAGAATTGTTGCTTTATACAAAGATGGCCTAGGCTATAGGAAGATTGCCAGCACCCTGAAACTGAGCTGCAGCACGGTGGCCAAGACCATACAGTGGTTTAACAGGACAGGTTTCACTCAGAGCAGCCCTCACCATGGTCGGCCAAAGAAGTTGAGTACACATGCTCTGCATCATATCCAGAGGTTGTCTTTTGAAAATAGACATATGAGTGCTGCCAGCATTGCTGCAGAGGATGAAGGGGTGGGGGGTCAGCCAGTCAGTGCTCAGACCATACGCCACACACTGCATCAAATTGGTCTGCATGGCTGTCATCCCAGAAGGAAGCCCCTTTTAAAGATGATGCCCAAGAAAGCTCACAAAGAGTTTGCTGAAGACAAGCAGACTAAGGACATGGATTACTGGAACCATGTCCTGTGGTCTGATGAGACCAAGATAAACTTATTTGGTTCAGATGGTGTCAAGCGTGTGTGGCGGCAACCAGGTGAGGAGTACAAAGACAGGTGTGTCTTGCCTACAGTCGAGAATGGTGGTGGGAGTGTCATGGTTTGGGGCTGCATGAGTGCTGCTGGCACTGGGGAGCTACAGTTCATTGAGGGAACCATGAATGCCAACATGTACTGTGACATACTGAAGCAGAGCATGATCCCCTCCCTTCGGAAACTGGGCCACAGGGCAGTATTCCAACAAGATAACAACCCCAAACACACCTCCAAGATGACCACTGCCTTGCTAAAGAAACTGAGGGTAAAGGTGATGGACTGGCCAAACATGTCTCCAGACCTAAACTCTATTGAACATCTATCAAATCAAATCAAATCAAATCAAACTTTATTGTCATATTGCTGTACATACAACTGTAGTGCAGGCAAGATGAAATTGCGTTTCTCTCGGCATCCATATAAGAAGCAGCATGATTAAGACACACTCCCACATAGCTCCACCCCCCACCCCACCCCCACCCCCCATCCATTCACACATCCCTGAGACATACTTGGGGAAAAAGAATAACTAACTATAATATACAAAATGTCCATAGGTGCAGTAGTGTGTATGTGAGAATCCGGGTCAGCTGTTCAGCATCCTGACAGCTTGTGGGAGGAAGCTGTTGATCAGTCTGGTGGTTCTGCCTCTGATGCTCCGGAATCGTTTACCAGATGGAAGAAGTTCAAAGTGTTTATGCAGAGGGTGAGAACGGTCCTTGACAATGTTCAGTGCCCTGCTCCTACAACGGTTCTGAAAAAGTTCTTGGACAGAGGGGAGGGAGACTCCAATTACCCTCTCCGCCCCCTTGACTATCCTCTGCAGGGCTTTTTTGTCTGACATACTGCAGCTGGAGTACCATGTAGCAATGCAGTACGTCAGAACACTCTCCACCACACCTCTGTAGAAGGTCCTGAGGATGCAGATGGGGAGAGAGGCCTGTTTGAGTTTCCTCAAGAAGTGTAGTCTCTGCTGAGCACGCTTCCTGATCTCCAAGGAATTCTTGCTCCAGGTCAGGTCCTGCGAGATCTGCACTCCGAGGAACTTGATGTTCTCTACTCTCTCCACTAAACGGCCGCCGATGCTGAGGGGGACGTGCTCAGGCTGTGACCGCTGGAAGTCGATAATCATCTCCTTCGTTTTGTCCACGTTGAGCACCAGATTGTTCTGATTGTTCAGATTGATCTATGGGGCATCCTCAAACGGAAGGTAGAGGAGCGCAAGGTCTCTTAACATCCACCAGCTCCGTGATGTTGTCATGGAGGAGTAGAAGAGGATTCCAGTGGCAACCAGTGAAGTTCTAGTGAACTCCAGGCCCAAGAGAGTTAAGGCAGTGCTGGAAAATAATGGTGGCCACACAAAATATTGACACTCTGGGCACAATTTGGACATTTTCACTTAGGGGTGTACTCACTTTTGTTGCCAGCGTTTTAGACATTAATGACTGTGTGTTGAGTTATTTTGAGGGGACAGCAAATTTACACTGTTATACAAGCTGTGCACTGACTACTTTACATTGTATCAAAGTGTCATATCTTCAGTGTTGTCCCATGAAAAAACATAATAAAATATTTACAAAAATGTGAGGGGCGTACTCACTTTTGTGAGATACTGTAGGTGTGTTATAGTGGTACATGAGGAAACATAATTCCTCCTTGGATGACGTGATCAAAAGGGTTCGACAGCTAAGTTGACCTAGAATGAGATATTTTCTGGGTCACGTAAGACCCTGAGGAAAGACTTTAGTTCTGCACATTTCTAAACATTTTGTTGATGTATTATTTTTTAAAGAGTATTTGTTTCATGAAAATACTGTCTAGTACAGCTTTAATCTTGACCCTGCTGCTGTCTGACCCACCTCTGCTTGGTTACCATAAAAACGGACCCCTGCAGTGTGTGTGTGTGTGTGTGTGTGTGTGTGTGTGTGTGTGTGTGTGTGTGTGTGTGTGAGTGTGTGAGTGAGAGAGAGAGAGAGAGAGAGAAACTCTGGTTAGATCCAGTTTAAACTGATCTCTACTTCAGTTCTGAATGAAGGACACCCTCCTAACAAATGTGGATAATTCAAAAACCGTAAGAGCCCGAGTTATAATTTTGGCACTGTTAGAATCAGGAGGCTTTAAGCTGTGCAGCAATGTGATTTTTGTGTTGCTAGTGGCACAACTGTAGTCACACTCGCAAGTTAAACATGGAGGAAATTTTTGAAATTGACCTGTCCTTCACAATACAAATGAATATGGATTTTGGCCTCTTTTTGGTCACTTCTGGGCTTCAGGAGAAAAAATAGACAACTCCTAGCTTTGAGGACAACACTGTGAGCAACAGGATGTGTGGGGCTGCATTTTTAGAAAAAATTAAGTCCGTAGAGTAAAAAATGTCTTCAGGACGAGAGTTTATTTGGAAATGTTTCTTGTAATTTTTTTAGCAGCTGCCACTCTAGTGTATTTTCATTTAACCAGGCAGGACAGATCAACTCTTTGAGTGCGAGAATTTTTGTGCCCCTAGTGGCAGAGCGCGGCACTGCGCCTGTCTTCTCACTCTTACATGATCGCCTGCCTTGGGGATTTGTACTGATTATACTGATTTGCTAGTTTCAAAAGGTGGCAGACATCCGTTGGAGGACTCAGTGGATGACACGTAATACACCAAAGAAGAAGAACTCCTCATTTCTTTTTCCTGTTTTAGCATTTAGCCCAGAAAGCTAATATGTCCGCGATCGTCACCATCACATTTTTTGGCTTTGTATGCCGAAAATAGCCGCGGAATACAAGCAAAATTTATGTGGGATAATCATAAGACTTTGTAGATGTGGTACAGACTTTAAATTACGCAAAATATGGACCATGATGTGTGAAAACGCAGCGACCACACCAGCCAGCCATTCACCCAGCCAGCCAGCCCCCTTTGTCAACAGTAAGTGACTTATTTTTTTTTTTTTTAAATGTATTGATTTCTTATTCATAAACTTTGAATATGAGATGATGAGGTACCTCTGTAAAAAAAAAAAAAAAAAAAAAAAAAACAGTGTCAAAAGACAGAACCATTCTTTGTGTAAATACGTCTAAAGTCCAGTTTTGACTGAGTTATGGAATTTAAAGAGGTGTCGTGACATTATGCAAATTAGATGCGTAAATGTATTCCTATCTGAAACTTCGGATCACATTTTACATCTTTCTAATTGACAGTAAGCCATTATCTCTTGCAACTTTCAAGTTATAGCCTTGGAAATCTAAACTATTTTATTGACAAAAAATATTTACCACTCTTGACCACTAGGGGTTATGTCGCAGTTCAGCAACATACACACTCAGAGGGTTAAGGACACGTTCTTATTTACAACTGTGGCCTGGGGGGGAAAGGACAACTCACATTCATACCTCTCCAGTTGATGCCAATTAACCTAACCTGCATGTTTTTGGGCCCTGTGGGAGGAAACCAGAGAAATCCCACACAGACACGGGGAGAACATGCAAACTCCACACAGAAAGATCACCGTTGGTCAGGGGGCGGGATCAAACCCGAGATCCCATGGCCAAGGGTGAGCTGCTGTGCTGCCACAGTGCTAACCACTGCACCACCGTACTGCCCACGGTGACATCGTGCACTGTGAAGAATGAGATTGGGGGAGGGATAAGGTCAGAAATGTGGCCACACATGAAAAATGTGACAGTTTAGAGAAACACTGGGGGCATAGTTTGAAAGACAACAAAATTTCCTATGTTTTGAAGTAAAAATGAAGTTTGTAGGACAAAGCATGGCTGAGATATACAGTCGTGTGAAAAAATTAGGACACCCTGTATAAGCCTGTGTTTCTTTAACATATTTGGACATATGGATATTTAATATCAATGTTAAAAATGCTGGGAGATTCATGTAATACAACTAAACAATTAAAAATGAATTAAAGACTTTTTTTTTAAATTTTTGTAAAATATAATTCTGAACAAATAGTGAGGAATAAATTAGGACACCCCCCATCTTTTTAAGGGGACCCCCACATTCATTCCCACTTACAATGGCTAAAATAAAGGTTAAAAAAATCAAATAAAAACAAAAGCCAGGTCAGACATAGATATATGAACATTTCTTAATAAAGAACTGAATATTTAAAGGGGTGTACAATTTTTTTCACATGACTGTAGGTCTCTGAAATCTTTTTTTTTTTTACTTTTTTATGCGAAAACTCCATGTTCAAAGGGAAAAAAAATTGTGTTTTTCAGGAATATTTCAGACACTGAGCAAAAAAAATCAAAAATCTGAATGACCCGGCTAGCATGTCCACGTGGGCCCCACCAAAGGTTAAATCCGGGCTGTCTTATGGGTCCCATGTGGGTTCCATGTTGGCCCCATCTGAGTTTGCCCACATGGACTTTACCTGTGGTACAGGTGAGCAGGTGATCTGCTGACCTGCTTTAAACCCACTGGGTTTAATATGTGTGCGCAGGTTTCAGTAAAATTAGGAGGAAAAAGGCACAAATTTATGAGAAAAATTTCATAAGAAAAAGGTCACAAATTTACTAAAAAAAAATCAGAAAAAATGCAAAAAATTTAGGAGAAAAAAGTTGCAAATTTACAATAAAATAATTGTAAAATTACTTGAAAATACTTTAAAACTTACAAGAAAAAATTAGCAAATTTACACGAAAAAGTCTCAAATTTATGAGGAAAAGCTATAAGTTTACAGTAAAAAAAATTGTAAAATTTTGTTCGAAAATTATGAGAAGCAGGTCACAAATTTATGGGAAAAATGTCATACGTTTATGAGAAAAGCTCATGAATTTACAAGAAAATAGCAAATTTACAAGGAAAAGGTAACAAAACAAAAAAAGGGAGTTTTTCCTCTCCACCGTCGCCAAGTGCTGCTCACAGGGGATCGCCTGATTGCTGGGGTCTTTCTGCAACTGTGGGGGTTCCCCCACAGTTGAAAGTGCTATAAGATGACTGTTGTTGTGAAATGGTGCTATATAAATAAAGCTGAATTGAATTGAAATTCATGAAAAAAGTTGCAAGATAACAGTAAAAAAGTGACAAATTTATGAGAAAGTTCCAATTTTACAAGAAAAAGTTTTCAAATTTGCAAGAAAAGTCACAATTTTACACGGAAAAATAACAAATTTATGAGATAAAAGTTGCAAATTTACAGTAAAGCTGTGAGAGGAGAAATGATTGAAAATTCAATTATCTCCAGTTCAAGTTTATCCAAACCAGGACTGATCTTCATGTCTGAGCAGAATCCTGGCTAGTTAACGCCTCCCACCGTGTGATCTTCAGTGCACTGACCCAGACGAGCGCCGTGAGGGGATCAACTGTTAACTCTGATCTCCAACGTATCTCGCCAGCCATCATGGCACTTCCTGTGTCGGAAGCCTCACAGTGACCATAACGTGACTTCACCTTCCTGATTCACTGCTCGACGTGAAAATACGGGCAGATGTTCTCGTCCTCACACAGACTCACGGTGAAAAAATTAAAACCAAACATGAAAACAACTGTCACATTAATCATGAAGAAAATTCCAGACGAGTGGAGAAAAGTCTGACATCTGCATTTTAACGAGACAAAATCTCACAAATTAAAAAGAAAAAAGGCTGCTTTATTTTAAAGGAAAAGACTTAAACTTAACAGAAAAAAAACACAAATTTCTGTGAATAAAAAAGTCTGACTTATTCAAAAAGTTACAAATTTATTTGAAAAACAAAAAAGTTACAAGAAAAAAGTAGCAATTAAAAAGACTTTACAACTTATGAGGAAAGAAATTCATAATTTAAAACAAAAAATGCAAATTTGGAAGAAAAAAGAAAATTTTAAAAGAAATTTGTTTAAAAATTCTCAAATTTATGAAAAAAATCAAATTTACAAGAACGCTTTAGCAAATTTTCACAAAAAATTTGCAAATTTATTAAAGAAATAAGCAAAATTTTCTTTTAAATTTAAAACTTTATTCTTGTAAGTTTTCAACTTTTTTCTTGTAAATTTTCATCTTTGCTCTTATTAATTTTCAGTTTTTTCCTCATACATTTACTTATTTTTTTCATTCAAATTTTCAACTTTTTTCCTCACAAACTTTACGCTTTTTTTCTTGTAAATTTGGAGCTTTTTCTTTTGAATTTGTAACAACTTTTCTTCTAATTTTGAGACTTTTTTCTTATTAATTTGCAACTTTTTCTCATACATTTGGTTTTTTCAATTGACTTTTGAACTTTTTTCTTTTACATTTTCAACCTTTTTTCTTGTAAATTTGACATTTTTTCTCATAAATTTGGAACAATTTTTCTTCTAAATTTGCAATTTTTCTTATATATTTGATCTTTTTTTTGCAAATTTGCAGCTTTTTTCCTCAAATTTTCAACTTTTTTCTTGTAAATTTGAAGTTGTTTCTCATAAATTTGGAACAATTTTTCTTCTAAATGTAGGACTTTTTTCTTATTAATTTGCAACTTTTTCTCATACATGTTTTTTTCAATTGACTTTTGAACTTTTTTCTTTTACATTTTCAACCTTTTTTCTTGTAAATTTTCAGATTTTTTTCATGTAAATGTTCAACCTTTTTTCTTGTAAATTTCAAGTTGTTTCTCATAAATTTGCAACAATTTTTCTTGTAAATTTGCAGTTTTTTTCATATATCTGATATTTTTTTCCTTGCAAATTTGCAGCTTTTTCCCTCAGATGTTCAACTGTTTTCCTCATGAATTAGCACATTTTCTCTTCTCTCTTTTCTCTGTAACTGTTCACATGTTTCTGTGCCTGTAGACAATGACCCAGCCTTGTTGTTCCATATTTCTGCTGGTAGGACACACATTGTGGTTTTATTATAAAGAGTTTAACCCCCCATAATGCAGGAGCGCCCCTGGTTAAAAGCGCGTTAAAAACCAGAAGTGTCAGAGTAACAGACAGGGAGGCGTCCTGTCTTCACATCTGCTGTTTCCTCCCAACATCAACTACCATACAGACTACGCACACGCACACGCACACGCACACACACACACTGAGCGATCCCTGCTGTGACTGGACTTAAACCCTCCACCACATCAACGACAGGCTGCAAGTTCTCACCGTGGACACAACTACACAGCAGCTACACGAGCCCACAAACACCAACGCGAACACACGATCGGCCGGCGGAGCCCCGCGCTCCCGCCACCGACACTCACCGATCATCAGCGCTCCTCTCCGTTCTGCGGCGCCTCTCCTTCCCCGGATCTGTCAGGGTGAATGAGGGGGGGGGGGGGGGCAGGCGGGGCACGAGAGAGGAGGAAGTCCGAGAGCGAGGTGGGGGGAGGGGAGGGGAGGGGAGCACGTTAGAGGAAGTTTACTGAGTGCGTGCGTGTGTGAATTCCGGTCCAGTCTGATTCGTCTGACCAACTTCAGTAACTTTACGCACTGATCAGGTTTAACAGGGCGGGGTTGTTTGGGGGAAGGGGGGCATAAATCAATGGGGGCGGGGGGGGGGGCATGTCCCCCGCACACACACACACCTGGTGAAAACAAAGACCCCCCCACCCCCCCCAAATATCATCATAAACCTTTCTACAGTGGTGTGAAAAACTGTTTGCCCCCTCCCTGATTTCTCTCTCTTTTTTGTATGTTTGTCACACTTAAATGTTTCAGATCCATCCATCCATCCATCTTCTTCCGCTTAATCCTTTTCGGGTCGCGGGGGGGCTGGAGCCTATCCCAGCATCTTTGGGTGAGAGGCAGGGTACACCCTGGACAGATCGTCAGTCCATCACAGGGCCAACACAGAGAGACAGACAACCATTCACTCTCACAGTCATACCTAAGGACAATTTAGAATCCACAGTTTTTTGATGCCAGTTAACCTAACATTCATGTTTTTGGCATGTTTCAGATCATCAAACAAATTTAAATATTAAAGAACACAAGTAAACACATTAAAGCTGCAAGCGGGCCCTCGCCCCCTGTGTGCCCGCAGAACTCGGCGGCCATTGTACCTAGCTGGCTTGGAAAATTTCCCGTTGTTGTGGCAAGCCCTGCATGAGTAATACAGTAAATTGTTTGGTAAGATAAGATAAGATAAGATAAGATATGATAAGATAAGCCTTTTTTAGTCCCACAATGGGAAAATTCCAGGATTGCAACAGCACAGGGATAGCAACACTCAGAGCAACAATCAGAAGGCAATAGAAAAACAAGAGCAGCGAGTATACATATTTACATATAAATATAAATATAGAGAGAGAGAGATACACAGTGCGGAGCACTGTAGCTACATGGAATAAATATATAAATATATAAACACAGTGCAGAGCATTGTAGCTAGATGGAATAAATATATAAATATATAAACACACAGTGCGGAGCATTGTAGCTAGACGGAATAAATATATGAATATATAAACAGTGCGGAGCATTGTAGCTAGATGGAATAAATATATGAATATATAAACACAGTGCGGAGCATTGTAGCTAGATAGAATAAATATATAAACACAGTGCGGAGCATTATAGCTAGATGGAATATATAAACACAGTGCGGAGCATTGTAGCTAGATGGAATAAATATATGAGTATATAAACACAGTGCAGAGCATTGTAGCTTAGATGGAATAAATATATAAACACAGTGCAGAGCATTGTAGCTAGATGGAATAAATATATAAACACAGTGCGGAGCATTGTAGCTAGATGGAATAAATATATAAATATATAAACACACACTGCGGAGCATTGTAGCTAGATGGAATAAATATATAAACAGTGCGGAGCATTGTAGCTAGATGGAATAAATATGTAGATATATAAACAGTGCGGAGCATTGTAGATAGATGGAATAAATATATGAGTATATAAACACAGTGCAGAGCATTGTAGCTAGATGGAATAAATATATAAACACACGGTGCGGAGCATTGTAGCTAGATGGAATAAATATATGAATATATAAACAGTGCGGAGCATTGTAGCTAGATGGAATAAATATATAAACACACAGTGCGGAGCATTGTAGCTAGATGGAATAAATATATGAATATATAAACACAGTGCAGAGCATTGTAGCTAGATGGAATAAATATATGAATATATAAACACACAGTGCGGAGCATTGTAGCTAGATGGAATAAATATATAAACACACAGTGCGGAGCATTGTAGCTAGATGGAATAAATATATAAACACACAGTGCAGAGCATTGTAGCTAGATGGAATAAATATATAAATATATAAACACTCACTGCGGCGCATTTAGCTAGATGGAATAAATATATAGATATATAAACACACAGTGCGGAGCATTGTAGCTAGATGGAAGAAATATATAGATATATAAACACAATGCGGAGCATTGTAGCTAGATGGAATAAATATGTAAATATATAAACACACAGTGTGGAGCATTGTTGCTAGATGGAATAAATATATAAATATATAAACACACTGCGGAGCATTGTAGCTAGATGGAATAAATATGTAGATATATAAACACACAGTGCGGAGCATTGTAGCTAGATGGAAGAAATATATAGATATATAAACACACAGTGAGGAGCATTGTAGCTAGATGGAATAAATATGTAAATATATAAACACACAGTGCAGAGCATTGTAGCTAGATGGAATAAATATATAAATATATAAACACTTACTGCGGAGCATTGTAGCTAGATGGAATAAATATGTAGATATATAAACACACAGTGCGGAGCATTGTAGCTAGATGGAAGAAATATATAGATATAAACACACAGTGCGGAGCATTGTAGCTAGATGGAATAAATATGTAAATATATAAACACACAGTGTGGAGCATTGTTGCTAGATGGAATAAATATATAAATATATAAACACACACAGTGCGGAGCATTGTAGCTAGATGGAATAAATATGTAAATATATAAACACAGTGCGGAGCATTGTAGCTAGATGGAATAAATATGTAAATATATAAACACACACAGCGTGGAGCATTGTTGCTAGATGGAATAAATATATAAACACACACAGTGCAGAGCATTGTAGCTACATGGAATGAAACAGCACAACCGTCTACTTAGTTTTCCTACATGGTATGATTATGTACCCATACATATTCTCACCCTCCATAGCGACCGGTATTTTCCTAGTTGAATACAGGAGGGGACCATTTTGTAAGTCTATTGCGTCTTTTGCATTCAATACTGTTAGGTTGTCACGTCTTTTTGCTATCTCTGCGAGCAGCCCTGCTTAGGTTGTACAGTCTGACAGCCGTAGGTAGGAAGGACCTGCGAAACCTCTCGGTTGTGCACCTAGGATGATGTAGTCTGCTGCTAAATGAGCTCCTCAGTGCATTCAGTATGTCCTGCATAGGGTGGAACTCGGACTCCAGCAGAGATGACAGTTTAACCACCATCCTTTTCTCTCCCATCTCCTCCACTGGGTCAAGGCGCTGCCCCAGGACAGAGCTAGCTTTCTTGATCAGTTTGTTCAGTCTCTTCCTATCGGCTGCGGTAATGCCACTGCCCCAGCAGACCACTCCAAAAGTGATGGCTGATGCCACCACCGTGTCATAGAATGACTTCAGCAGCGCCCCTTGTACACCAAAAGACCTGAGTCTCCTCAGTAGGAACAGCCTGCGCTGTCCCTTCTTGTAGAGTGCGTCAGTATTGTGTGACCAGTCTAGTTTATTGTTCAGATGAACACCCAGGTACTTGTAGGATGTCACCATCTCGATGTCTGTTCCCTGTATATTTACTGGTGCTGTGAGGGGTTGTCCTTGCCTGCGGCAGTCCACCACCAGCTCCTTAGTTTTCCTCGCGTTGATCTGGAGGCAGTTCCGATGGCACCAGTCCACAAAGTCCTGGATAAGCCCTCTGTACTCAGCTTCATCTCCGTTGGAGATGAGGCCAACGATCGCAGAGTCGTCAGAGAACTTCTGTAGATGGCAGTGTGTTGTGTTGTGTGAGAAGTCCGCAGTATAAAGGGTGAACAGGAAGGGAGCCAAAACTGTTCCCTGGGGGGCCCCCGTGCTACCGATGATCGTGTCGGACACACAGTCCCGGGTTCTCACAAACTGAGGCCGGTTTGTGAGGTAGTCCAGGATTCATGATGACAGGTGCTGGTCCACCCCTGCGCACAGCAGCTTGTCCTTCAGGATCATCGGTTGGATGGTGTTGAAAGCGCTGGAGAAGTCAAAGAACATGATCCTCACCGCATTCCCGGGCTTCTCCAGGTGGGACAGAGAACGGTGAAGGAGGAAGATCACCGCATCCTCCACCCCAATGCCATGCTGGTAGGCGAACTGGAGTGGATCCATCGCTGGTCCCACCAGGGGGCGGAGGTGAGCAAGGAGCAGTCTCTCCAGGGTCTTCATCATGTGGGACGTCAGGGCTACTGGTCTGTAGCTGTTCAGATCTTTGGGGTGGGAAGTCTTTGGTACAGGTACCACACAAGATGTTTTCCACAGCTGTGGTACCCTCCCCAGCTTCAGGCTCAGATTGAAGATGTACTCCACAATCCCACACAGCTGGTCTGCACAGGACTTGAGGAGCTTTGCGCTGATGCCGTCCGGTCCCGACGCCCTCCACGCCTTGATCTTCCTCAGCTCCGTCCTCACCTGGGTCTTAGTGAGGGTCAGGTTGGGGGGCTGTGTGTTGGGAGTGGGGTGGTGTTGGTGGAGTGGGGAGTGGGCAGCAGGACTTGATTTCTTCAGAGGCAGCAGTGGTTGTTGTGCAGTCAGGGGGGAGGGCGGTTGGTCAAACCTATTGAAAAACAGATTCAGATTGTTCGCCCACTCCCTGCCCCCCGTGGTCTGGGGGGAGGTATTCTGGAGCCCAGAGATGGTTTTAAGGTTTCTCCAGACCCCGCTGATGTCGCTCTGTTGCAGCTTGTCCTCCATCTTCTTCCTGAAGCTGTCCTTGCCTTCTCTGATCTTTCTCCTCAGCTCCCTCTGTACGGACTTCAGCATCTCCCTGTTCCCTGACCTGAAGATCCTCTTCTTCTCTCTCAGAAGTGTTTTTATCTCAGGGTTGATCCAGGGTTTGTTGTTTGAGCAACACCGTATGGTCTTGGTGGGAACGGTGTTGTCCACACAGAAACTGATGTAGTCCGTGATGGTGTGAGCGAGGTCATCGATGTCCTCACCATGTGGATCGCGGAGCTGCTCCCAGGCGGTGGTTTCAAAACAGCCCTTTAGAGCGTCCATTGCCTCCTCAGACCATAACTTCACTGTGCGCATGACCGGAGATTGTCTGTGCACTAGGGGTTTGTACACCGGCCGGAGATGAACCAAGTTGTGATCTGATCTCCCGAGTGGGGGGAGTGGTGATGAGGTGTACGCCTCTTTAGTGTTTGCATAGAATAAGTCCAGTGTTTTATTGTCTCTAGTGTGGCATGTGACATACTGGGTAAACGTGGGTAGAATGGGAGACAGTGAAACATGGTTGAAATCGCCTGAGATGAGGAGAAGAGCATCTGGGTGTTCTGTCTGCAGCCTGCCAGTTACTGAGTGGATGATGTCACGCGCTGTCCCAGCGTTCGCCGTCGGATTTGCATAAATAACAATGCAGATCATGTGTGAGTATTCCCTCGGGAGATATGTAGGCCGCATGCTAACAGCTAGCAACTCGATGTCTTTGCTGCAGTGTTGTTGTTTAACAGTGATATGTCCCGGTCTGCACCAGTTGTTGTTAACATACATTATCACTCCACCGCCCCTTGCTTTGCCACTGTCTGGTGTTCGGTCTGCCCGTATCGCGTGGAAACCCTCCAGTTCAATGTTAGCATCTGCTGCTAGTCCTGTTAGCCAAGTCTCTGTGAATAGGAACAGGCTACACTCCCGGTATATGCTATCGTAGCGGGAGATAGCCGCTAGCTCATCTACCTTTCCCAGTATCGATCGTACATTCCCCATAACAACGGACGGGAGGGTGGGTCTGTACCTTATATTTCTTGCCCGCCGTCTTACTCCAGCACAACACCCACGTCGTTTTCGCCTCAGTTCTCCCGGTATGTCAAGTTTTTCCGTTAGCACCGAGTGGTGGTTGAGTGCTAGCATCTGTTCCCTGCTGTACCATCTCCTGCTATAAACAGTGGCTCCGTCCACCGGCTCGGGAGACATTTGGGGCGATCTGTGTGTCCGTGATGTATAAGGAGTGTAAGGTGTCGCCGGATCAGAAAGTTGTCGCCGGATCAGAAAGTGAGAGGAAGAAAAAAACTCAGAATTGAGCCGCTGTTGCAAAAGGCAGCTGACTCGTGTGGCACCGGAAGTGGTGATACTTGGTGCGGTACTTCCTGTGAGCAGTAGGTGCTGCTATAACTTTTGTCAATCATTTTTATGTAGGAGTGTGCGGGGCAGGACTAATATCCATCGTAGCAATTATGGTGAAAATTGGGCAAAATTTGTCCAAGTTACAACTGTCCAATGTGTTGCAATAAGGTAAACTTGGGCATGTGACCGTGGCAACACTTACATATTAGGTACATGTTGCAGACCCAAATAGAACTACAGAAGAGAGTCACTTTGACTTACGTTCCACATTACATGACCCTCGGACTTTCCCAGCTCTCCAAAGTATAAAACATATTGAATGGCAAGGAGTGGGTTTCCATGACAACTGTGATGATCACAGGACAAATGTGACTACAGACGTGAGTGCTATGGGTCTGTAGTCGTTCAGGCTGTCAATTGCGCACCTTTTGGGGATGGGGATGATGGTGGAGTCCTTGAGGCAGGAGGGGATGGTGGCATGTGTCAGGGAGAGGTTGAACAGCTTGGTGAGGACCATTAGCTCTGCGGGGGTTCACTGCTCTCAGTTGCCTCCTCATCCTCACCTCATGCACCTGTAGTGGGGGGGGGGGGGTGCTCAAACCGAGCAAAGAAGTTGTTAAATTCCTCTGCCAGAATGAAGTTGATGTCTGATGTTGGGAGGCCCTGGCCCCTGTAGTTAGTGAGGGCCTGGATGCCTCTTCACATCTGTCGGGGGATGTTGTCTGTGAGGAAGCCTTCCACCTTCCTACTATAGGCATTCTTGGCGTGTTGTATGCCTCTTCTCAGATTGGCTCTGGCAGTACTGTACAGAGAGCTGTCCCTCTGCCTGAAGGCTGAGTTGTGGGCTCTGATCAGTGCCTGGGCCTCACTGGTCATCCAGGGTTTCTAGTTTGGAAAGACCTGGATGTGTCTGGTGACTGTCACATTTTCTACACAGCATTTAATGTAAAAGAGGACAGATTCAGTGTAGGAGTCCAGGTCCTGCTGTTCAAAGATATTCCAGTCTATGCAGCTAAAGCAGTCCTGTAGCTGGAGGAGAGCATTTTCAGGCCAGGTTTCAATTGTTTGTTTGGTTGGGGGGTAACTCTTCCTGAGGGGGGTGTAGGCAGGTATAAGAAGCAGGGAGAGATGGTCTGATTATCCAACGTGAGGGAGGGGGCTCTGTAGGCGTGCTTAATGTTGCTGTAAACATGGTATGTTTACAGCATATGAAACATTTATCAAATTATTTACTTTGTTTTGATTATACAAATTTGCTTGTTCTGATTATAGTGCTTCTGTTGCAATTCTGAATGTGTTGTGGTGTACTTGCAGGCAGCCAGAAGACCTGGATGACATGATTGCCTGTGATAACCAAAACTGTGCAATCCAGTGGTTCCATCTAGGATGTGTGGGACTCAGTCCAGCAGCAGCCCCACAGCAGCCGTGGTTATACAACATGTGCACACTAGAACAATACTATAGCATGAGTCTTGTTATATAGTATAACATTGTTGCGTGAAACACACTGATGCATGTCATTATATAGTCCTGTATTTTTTTACTTTAGATTTTCCATAATCCTAGAATACTTTTATTTCATCTGTGTGTTTTGTAACTGTGTTTTATCTAATCCTTCTCTCATACTTAATTGCACAGCAGCCTGGTGGAGCGCCCATAATTTCAATGTACTGCACAACTGTACAATGACAGTAAAGCCTATTTTATTTTACTCTTTGACTTGAAAGTGTTCCACATTTTACAAAGGTTTTGAAAAGTATTACAGCCAAAAAGACCCATTTTTTTGGACTGCAATTTGTACACATTGTGTACTGTGTTTTCCACAACTTAAGTTATGCTCAGAATTTTGCCCCTTATAAATAAAGAGCTGGAGTTTGTAAACCATTGTGGACTTTATTTTCAAACTGTTACAAAGCAGTCAAAGACATTATGTTTGAAGGGGTAAACATCCCCAAAACATGTCAGTGTCTACATTCTAAAACTATGGCCTTATAACGATACGTGGACACACATTGGCCAAAGCACAGGTTACAGCAACAATCTTTTCCAGTAGGTACCACAAAGGCCAGACATATATGTTATATCCTCAAACCTGGTAATGAAGACCGACAAGGATGCTGTGCAGGAACTCGAACTTTATTACAAACTCTTGTTAACACAATACACACATGTGAGCACTCAGCTCCTAACTGTGGCTATGAGGGCGAGTCAGTAAAAGAGACCATAACATGACCGACTCCTCCCTTATGTATGTTGGCATGATGACGGCACCAGCTGGTGACGTCATCACGCCACTCTCTGTTATAAAATTGTTATAAAATCCTCTTATAACATTCACCCCCCCCCACCTTTTGGAAAAAACACAGAACACTTTGTTAATTACAACCCTCCCCAATTTAGTACCCGTAATATCCTGAACAAGGGCCAGTGGGTGGACCACCACTGGACCCAACGCGGCTAAGTGGATTATTCTGCCACTTTTCTTTAGCTGCGCTCCTAACTAAACAGTCACTTCTTTTTAACAGTCTTCCATGGGGAAGGCGACTCTGCTGGAGGGGCCTTGTAGCGGGCCCGCAGTGGACGTGCCCCTGGAGATGCTGGACCCCCGGGACCAGGACCGATCTTCATATTGTTGAGGCCCGGGTCCCACGCTGCATCAGCTGACTCCCACGAAGTCTCGCCGTCTGGAGCCATCACTTGGACACGCCGGAGATGGTTTGCGTGGCAAACCGAACCGTCCGTCAGTCTGAAGCACGCTGGTCCCAGTTCCGCCACAATCCTCAACAGTGTCTGCGGTCTCGTTGACTGTGTCTTGGCCCGCCATTGTCCCGGTCTCTCATCGGTGCACACCTGAACCTAGTCCATGACTTTGAGAGGGGCTTTGCTCGGTCTCACATGCCCTTGTGATTGCGGTGGTGCTTCGTTTACCCCCGTCATTATGTTGGTCACGGACTCTTCACCCAACACTCCCGCAGCCATCTCGGGGATCCAAGGCTGGTCATGGGTAATGAAGACGTCCGGCATCTCTCCAGTGTCGCTCGCTGTTACAGATCCTTCACCCGTCGGCTCAGCTGTGGCTCCCGTAGACTGGTGCTGCACGAGGATACTGAAGCGGTCCAGCTCCTCTTCTCTTTTACCTGATGCCCTTTATTGTTGGTGTTCCGCATCGTGGGTAACACCCGTGCCTGGTTGTTGTGCCCTGAGGTTCTCTGCATGCACAGGCTCCCTCTCCTGCAACTCCGCAGCTGCCTCCGTAGTCTCCAGCTCGGTGAGGATCTGGGGCCAGCCTGGCCACTGCCCCCCCTCCAGGCAGCTCTCCTCCTGTGTGCCTGGGACGGTTGGTTTCGCATTTGTGTCGCGCTCTATATTCTCGTCCCACACCATGTCATCGCCATCAGTACAAGTCGTGTCCCATTTGCCATAGCCTGACATGTTGCGCCCGTCACTGTCGCGGATGGAGAAGCCCAGTCGGTAGAAGAGGTCACCTCCCATTATGTTTTCACCATGTGTAGCCACTTGAAACTCGAAATCATCAATGATCTTTGACTTGTAGTAGACTGTTAGCTCAACTGTCCCAACGTTGCTAACTCTGTGACCACCATAACCATAAAGCGCCGCTGGGTTTTTTCTCATTGTGTGGTTGGGGAAAAAATTTCTTCACCGTGGCCCAATTCAGCATTAACTTAACCACTGCAGTGTCGACCAGCAGCGGTACAGTCATGTTGTCCAGTTCAACCATGCCGTATGTGTAGGAATTAGTTTCGGAGCTTACCGCATGGATGGTGGTCGCTGGCGGTCAGTTTTAGCTGCTTGGTGGGCTCACGGTGTCAGCGACTGGAACATTTTGGCGAAATGGTTGAACCTCTCGCACTTGTTACATCATTGTCCACTTGCCGGGCAAAAAATGTGCTCTCTCCTGGTGCGACGGGGAACCACAGTTACTACACGTGGGGCCTCTCGGAGTGGTCCTCCGGTTAATGGCGTTTGCCTCATACTCGTCTACAGTGTCTTCATATTCTTCCATGACCACAGCGTTGGCTAGCAGTGACTGTCCTACCTGCCGATGTTGTTGGTGCACACCTAGCTCCGATGCTAACTTGTCCGCTGACTCCAATTGGAACACTAGTTTGATGGTGTTAGCTAGCGTCATGTCGTTTGGCGCCGTTAGCATCTTAGCCTCGGGTTGTTCATGTGCTCGGCCAATTGGTCCCGCACCATCTCGTCTTCTAACAGCCCAAATCTGCACATGCTCAGCAGTTGTCTCAAATCGGAGACAAATGTTTGGGTGGACTCACCAATTCCCTGTCGCCTCTGGTGGAATCTTATATGGCATGCTAGCATGTTGTCTGGCGTAGCAAAGTAGCTAGCTAGTAGCTCCACAGCATCTACATACAAGTCCATCGGACCAAGCGTGTGAAAAATCCTTTGACCTTCTATGCCCAGGTTGTGGACAAGCAGTGCCTGCTTCCTTCCTTTATCCAACTTTCCCAGGTCCATTGCTGCAACTTTGGTGTTGAACGCGTCCAGCCAACATGGCCAGGGGACGACCGGTTCGCTTGGGGTCTTGAAGAAAGGCCTCAGCGGTCTTAGGCACACTTCCATGGTTCGTAAATTCTCGTTGCCAAATGTTATGTCCACAAACCTTTCCCTTAATTTATGTTTTTTTTTGGGGGGGGGTCACTTTTTCACACAGGGCCATGTAGGTTTGCATTTTTCTTACCCTTAATAATAAACACCTTCATTTAAAAACTGCATTTTGTGTTTACTTGTGTTATCTTTGTCTCAAATTTAAATTTGTTTGATGATCTGAAACGTTTAAGTGCAACATACAAAAAAAATGAGAAACCAGGAAGGGAGCGAACACTTTTTCACACCACTGTACACGCACGCTAATGTTTTATTTCCACATTTTATAGGGCCTGAATTCTTCCTCATTACAACATCTTGCATATTCCCCCCCCCCGCCCCCCCAAAACCCAGGAATGGACCTGACTGTGGGCTATATTAATCATATATTCCATAACCTACATATGTTGAAGCATGTGGAAATATTTGGTAATTACATATGTAAAGCAACTTCACACCTCTGAAAGGACAAAGGCTCTCAACTGCCAAGTGAAGAACAAAGACGTTCCCAGACACTGCGGTGGAGACCGGAGGAGCTACCCTCACCCCCTGGGCGAGGAGAGGAAATACCAAGACAATGGGGGGATTAAGATAATGAGGGATGTCAGCCTTTGTTATGCATGTCTTTTGTTATGTGCAAGTATAAAGTCAGTGAGCCGGAGATATTCGGTCTCTTTTCCTTCTGCTACCTCTGCACTAGAATGAGACTTGTTAGGAGAGCTGATAAATAAACTTTGGTTTATATATCAAATCGCCTCATCATTTCAAGCTCTTCTACACTGGTGACCCCTGACGCGAGTATGGACCTGAGGCGTTCCCCCGCAATCGACTCATCCGTGGCGACCCAGGCAGACGCCAGCGCCCACGCAGACAGGGGAACAGATGGACGTCTTTCCCCCCCGGCAGAAGGGATTGAGAGGGCTCAACCGAGCACCAGCACCGCTGTGAGAGCCGAAGCAAGGCATTCTCACCCTGCGGACACAGCAGTGATGGTATACACGAATGCCGTTGCTGTCAATCTGCCAGACTTCTGGCAAGAAGACCCCGCCTCGTGGTTTCAGCAAGCTGAAGCCCAGTTTACACTGGCGGGCATCACGGCTGACGATACCAAATTCTATCACATCGTCTCCAAACTCGACGCCGCCACTTCGAGGTGTGTGCGGAGCATGATCCGGCGGCCGCCGGCCCAAGACAAATATGAAACGCTGAAAGCAACCATCGTGGCAAATTACGTCCCCTCAGCTGAAGAGAGAGCCGAGAAGATCCTGGCGGTCTACGGCCACAGAGGGTGCAAACCTAAAGCCCTCATGGAGGATTTGCTGCAGCTTAAAGAAGAAGACAATGACAACTTCCTCCTCCAATTCATATTCCTCAGCACGCTGCCGCCACACATGACAGGGACGCTCGCCAACATGAGATGCAGCACCCAGCAAGACTTCCGCATGCTGGCCAACGAAGCTCAACGGCTCGTCAACGCCTGCAAGGAGCAGACACCCACAGCAGCATCCGCAGACCTCAGCGCTGATGCCCGGAACCACGAAGAGCCACAACCCACTGAGCAGATCCAGCCCGCGGTGACAGCGACACGGCCAAAACGTAACAGACAGAACGACGTCTGTTATTATCACCACCGCTTCGCCGAGAAGACCCACAAATGCGTTCCCCCCTGCAAATTTAAACACCAAAGCCGAGAGCCATTAACGGCAGCGGTTCTCGGCGAGAAGAATAAGCTGTTGTATGTGACGGATGGACACACCGGCAAGCAGTTCCTCATCGACACAGGCGCTCAGCTGAGTTTCGTCACGCCCTCCCACGCAGATCGAGCCATGGGCACCCGGGGCAACGGAGCGGTGGCAGCCAACGGCTCTAACATCGACACTTTCGGCGAAAAGAGCCTGCACCTCCACATCCACGGCCGCAACTACAGATGGACATTTGTTGTAGCGGCGGTGAGGTTTAACTTGTTAGGCGCAGATTTTTTGTGTGCACATGGGTTATTAGTGGATCTAGCAAATAGGCGCTTGGTTAATGCACTGTCCTTTGCTTCTATTCCATGCTCAGCTCGAGTTTCTCCACCACCTGTGCAGGCTAACGTCACCACAGCAGGAGGTAAGTTTGAGCAACTCCTCACCCAATTTCCAGCACTCACAATTCCCAAATTCTCAGCCACTGTGGCTAAACACGGGGTTGAACACTTTATTCCCACAACGGGCCCACCCGTATTTGCCAAAGCTCGCCGCTTAGACGCAGCCAAGCTCAACATAGCACGGGACGAGTTTACGACCCTTGAAAAATTGGGCATTGTTAGACGCTCGAAGAGCCCTTGGGCCTCGCCACTTCACATGGTTCCGAAATCCGATGGTTCTTGGAGACCGTGCGGAGATTACCGCAGATTAAACAATGCTACAGCGCATGACCGCTACCCAGTTCCTCACATTCAAGATTTTTCACTACATCTGGCGGGTGCGCGCATTTTTTCAAAAATAGACTTAGTCCGTGGTTATCATCAAGTCCCAGTCCGAGCGGAGGACATTCCTAAAACAGCTGTAATAACCCCTTTCGGCCTTTTTGAATTTCTGCGAATGCCTTTCGGCCTCAAAGGCGCTGCTCAAACTTTTCAACAAATGATGGACGCGGTCTTACGCGACCTTCCTTTTGTCTTCGTCTACCTCGACGACATGCTGGTAGCCAGCTCGTCTGAGGAAGAACACGAGCAGCACCTCACTACGGTTTTTCAGAGGCTAGAAGAGCACGGGCTAATAATCAATCCAGCCAAATGCAAATTCGGCGTGTCACAAATTGATTTTTTAGGACACAAAGTCTCTCCGAAGGGGGCAGTTCCACTTCCAGACAAAGTTCACGCGATAAAAAGTTTCCCACGGCCACAGATGGTCAAATCGCTACAAGAATTTTTAGGAATGGTTAATTTTTACAACCGTTTCCTCCCCCACGCAGCTCAGCTCATGCAGCCCCTATATGACGCGCTCAAAAAAAAGAAAGCTTCCAACGTGGTCGAATGGACCCCGGAGCGCGAACACGCCTTCGCGGAAGTAAAGAGCGCACTAGCTAATGCCACATTGTTAGTTCACTCAGGTCCGAACCACAGACGCTTCGGACCTGGCTATAGGGGCAGTTGTAGAACAACATGTCAGCGGGATCTGGCAACCTTTAGCATTCTTTAGCAAATCGCTAAACCAAACTGAGCATAAATACAGCTCTTCTGACAAGGAGCTGCTAGCGCTTCATTTATCCATCCGCCACTTCCAGTTCTGGTTAGAAGGGCGGAGTTTCACGGCTTTTGTAGACCATAAACCGCTCACCTTTGCTATGGCTAAAATTTCAGAACCATGGTCAGGCAGGCAACAAAGACAGCTGGCTGCGATTTCAGAGTTCACCACAGACATTCGACACGTGGCAGGCAAACTTAATGTGGTAGCAGACTGCCTCTCTCGCGCTGTGACATCACCAGAGCGCGAGGAGACAGATTATACTGCCTCAACAGCAGAACTCTTCACTAACGCAGACACATACGCAGCACCTATCCATGCAGGGATAGATTATGCAGCCATGGCAGAGGAACAAAGCAGTGACGCGGACGTGCGCGCACTCCTGTCTGGACCAACAGGGTTAAGGCTGGAGAAAAAGGGTTTACGCGACGGCGTGCCCCCCCTAATATGCGATGTTTCAACCGGCCGACCTCACCCGTTAGTACCAGCTACATGGCGCCACCGTATTTTCGACGCAATTCACTCCCTCGCACACCCAGGTGTGCGCACCTCGGTTAAAATGGTCGCCGAAAAGTTTGTGTGGCCAGGCCTGCGCAAAAACGTAAAAGAATAGGCAAAAACTTGCATTTCTTGTCAGCGCGCCAAAATACACAGACACACAAAAGCCCCTCTGGAGCCTTTTCCAATCCCTGCTAGAAGGTTCAACCACGTTCATGTCGACCTCGTGGGGCCACTACCTTCCTCCCAAGGTTTCACACACCTGTTAACATTGATAGACCGCACCACACGCTGGCCAGAGGCAGTCCCTCTAGCGGCAACCACAGCGGAGGAAGTCGCTCGCGTCTTTTTGACAAACTGCGTAGCACGTTTCGGCGTCCCATCGGACATCACGTCCGATAGGGGGCCTCAATTTGTCTCAGAGCTTTGGTCAGCCATGTCCAGCAGCTTAGGGGCAACAATTCACCACACCACCGCTTATCACCCTCAGGCTAATGGGTTATGCGAGCGTTTTCACAGGTCTTTAAAGGCTGCCCTCAGAGCCTCACTAACGGATACAAATTGGGTAAATAAACTTCCCTGGGTTTTATTGGGGTTGCGTGCTGCGCCTAAAGAGGATCTAGACACCTCTCCAGCAGAATTAGTTTTTGCACAGCCTCTCAGGCTCCCAGGTGAATTTTTACCAGAGAACCCAGAGCCAGGGCATCTTCCAGTCCCAAGGTTTTTAGGCAGCAACGGACCGGACTCTCTCCCCGGTCCAGCTCATCACTCCTTTCCACGGGTTTTTGTCCCTCAAGCTTTAAAAAACGCTGAGTTCGTTTTTGTTAGGCATGAAGCTTTAAAACCAACTTTCCGCCCAGCATACGATGGGCCATTCAGAGTGCTGGAACATGGTGATAAACACTTTGTGCTTGATTTTGGGGATAGAAAAGAAACAGTCAGCATTGACAGACTTAAACCTGCCTTCTTGTTGAAAGACGAGCCTGCACAGTTGGCGAGAGCACCTCGGTGGGGTAGACCCCCCAAGAGAAAAGACTCAGCCCCCCTGCAGGGAACAATTAACCACTCTCCTTCCCACGCTGCAGATTCCTCACAAGAAGGTCCCAGAAGGACGCCTAAACGAACCCACAGCAGTTTTGGGAGAAGATTAAAACCCAGACAGCACGGGGACTGATGCAAACTACTCCACAATTGTTCACTAATTGTGCTGCAACAGTTTAGGACTGACTTATGATTTTACTATGCTGTTATGATTACCACTGAACTCTCTTAGGGGCATGGCTGCTGGAAAGTTTCTTCTGTGGCAAGAGATGTAACACTTAGTATGTCATAGTAATTATCTTAGACTGTGAACCTTTCTATTGTCCTTTCTTAGTCATTTGGGGGGGGGCGCTGTGGGCTATATTAATCATATATTCCATAACCTACATATGTTGAAGCATGTGGAAATGTTTGGTAATTACATATGTAAAGCAACTTCACACCTCTGAAAGGACAAAGGCTCTCAACTGCCAAGTGAAGAACAAAGACGTTCCCAGACACTGCGGTGGAGACCGGAGGAGCTACACTCACCCCCTGGGCGAGGAGAGGAAATACCAAGACAATGGGGGGATTAAGATAATGAGGGATGTCAGCCTTTGTTATGCATGTCTTTTGTTATGTGCAAGTATAAAGTCAGTGAGCCAGAGATATTCGGTCTCTTTTCCTTCTGCTACCTCTGCACTAGAATGAGACTTGTTAGGAGAGCTGATAAATAAACTTTGGTTTATATATCAAATCGCCTCATCATTTCAAGCTCTTCTACACTGACTACAATAATACTGAGAATGCCCCCTCAATAATTACTCCGGAGAAAACTGTTCTGTTTACCCCCCCCCCCAAACAGTGCTTCCACTGATCTGATATGGAAGTTTAATTCGTCATGAATCCCATGTTTGATTTAGTAAAGATTTTTACAGTGGATGTCCTTCCTGATACAACCCTCCAATATACCCGGGCTTGGGACCGGCACCAGGACTGTACTGGGTTGTGCTCCCCGCTGTGGCTGGGTTGGGTCATTGTCTGGGTGAACAAGAAAAATGAAACCGTTACACTGAATAAAAATGTAATAAACATCCATATAAATGTCAGAAATGTACAAGAAAAAAGTTTTAAATTTACAAGGATAATGTTGCAAATAATAAGGATATATAATAATAACAATAATGCCAAAAACATGCAAGTGCTTGATACCTGATCCAAGATGGCGCCCACAGTGGTCGCCATGGTGCTTCGCTGCGCATTTTTTTGTTTGTTTTTGTTCGTCAGTTGTGTGTCTGCCTGCTCTTACACCCGTGAAGAGCTACTAAATATCAGGACTTTCACTCCCACGGACCTACTCCCAGTTTTTTTGGCTCCTGCCGCCGATCTGGTTCACTTTTTAGCCCAAAAAGTGAGACGGTGAAAGAGAGGAAGATGAGCGGGCGCCCTCGTGCGGCTTCGCAGGAGAGGCACACGCACGGCTTTGCCTGGAATATTTCTGTCCAACGTCAACTCTCTTTATAACAAGGTAGATGAACTGAGACTGCTGATGCGATTTAAGGACCTCTCCACCTCGTGTGCCCTCTGCTTCACTGAGACCTGGCTCAAGGAAAAGACACCGGACAGTGCGCTCCTCCTCGAGGGATTTCAGCTGTTTCGTGCTGACCGAGACACGGGGCTCTCCAGCAAGACCACAGGCGGAGGAGTCTGCTTCTACATCAACAGCAGCTGGTGCTCTGATGTAACTGTGATCTCCCAACACTGTTCTCCCGCTCTGGAATATTTATTCATCAACTGCAAGCCATTTTATTCCCCACGTGAGTTTGCTTCATTCATCCTGGCCGCTGTTTACGTCCCGCCCGACGCGGACGTGCGCGAGGCTCAGCACGCGCTCGCAGATCACATTCAGCAAGCGGAGCGGACTTTCCCGGACTCTCTGGTTATTGTGGTTGGCGACTTTAACCAGAGCAACCTGAGCCACAAACTCCCCCGATACAAACAGTTTATTAAATGCCCTACCAGAGGAGAGAACACGCTGGATCACTGTTACACTACAGTTAAGAACGCGTATCGCGCTGTTCCCCACGCTGCGCTCGGACTATCTGATCACGTGATGGTCCACCTGATTCCCACATACAGACAGAGACTGAAGCTCACAAAACCTGTTGTGAGCACTACGAAGAAATGGACCAGTGAAGCTGGGGAGGAGCTACGCACGTGCTTGGAAATAACTGACTGGGGCATGTTTAAAGGAGCCACGCATGATCTGGATGAATACACGGACACTGTGACCTCATATATCCACTTTTGTGAGGAGAGCATTCTTCCATCGCGCACCAGGGTGAGTTACTCCAACGACAAGCCCTGGTTCACAGCTAAGCTCAGACAGATCAGGAAGGAGAAGGAAGCAGCGCTGAAAAGTGGAGACAGGGACTGCTACAAGGAGGCCAACTACCAGTTTAGGAGAGAGCTGAGGAGAGCTAAATCTGTGTATTCTGAGAGACTCCTGCAACAGTTCACTGCTAACGACTCTGCTTCTGTGTGGAGAGGACTGAGGCAAATCACCAACTATCGGCCTCAGGCTTCTAAAGGACAGGATGACAAAGCCCTTTGTCAAAGACTGTCCCAACACTATGCCCGTTTTGACACCTCGTCAGCTGTGTCCAACTCCCCCCTCCCCCCAGCGCCACTGCCTCCATGGTCCCCACTTCATCAAAGGCGCCCCCCCTCCTCCCCCCCCTGCCCTTGCCATCAGTGAGCAGGACGTGCACAGACAGTTCTCCAGACTGAACCCGCGCAAGGCCCCCGGTCCGGAAGGCGTGTCTCCCTCCACCCTGAGACACTGTGCGGAGGAGCTGACTCCTGTCTTCACAGACATTTTTAACACCTTCCTGAAGTCATGCCACGTGCCGGCCTGCCTCAAAACCATCGTCCCTGTCCCCAAGAAGCCACGGATCACTGGACTTAACGACTACAGACCTGTAGCGCTCACCTCTGTAGTCATGAAGTCCTTTGAGGGCCTGGTCTTGCCCCACCTCAAGACCATCACCACTCCCCTCCTGGACCCGCTGCAGTTTGCCTACAGAGCCAACAGGTCTGTGGACGATGCAGTCAACCTGGCCCTCCACTCCATCCTGCAGCACCTGGACACCCCGGGAACCTACGTCAGGATCCTGTTTGTGGACTTCAACTCTGCATTCAATACCATCCGCCCCACTCTGCTCCAGGACAAGCTGTCCCTGCTCAACGTGCCTGACTCCCTCTGCAGGTGGATCACCGACTTCCTGACGGACCGGAGGCAGCATGTGCGGCTGGGAAAGACTGTCTCAGACTCTGTTAGCATCAGCACCGGATCACCCCAGGGCTGTGTACTTTCCCCTCTGCTCTTCTCCCTGTACACCAACTCCTGCACCTCCAGCCACCAGTCTGTCAAGCTGATCAAGTTTGCGGATGACACCACCCTCATCGGGCTCATCTCCAACAGCGACAAGTCCGTCTACAGGAGAGAGGTGGCCCAGCTGGCGTCCTGGTGCAGCCACAACAACCTGCAGCTGAACGCTCTGAAGACAGTGGAGATGATCGTGGACTTCAGGAAAGTCACAACCCCTCTGCCCCCCCTTACCCTCACAGACTCTCCCATCACCACTGCGGATTCCTTCCGCTTCCTGGGCACCACCATCACCCGGGACCTCAAGTGGGAGCCGACCATCAGCTCCCTCATCAAAAAGGCCCAGCAGAGGATGTTCTTCCTGCGGCAGCTGAGGAAGCTCAAGCTACCCACCAAGATGTTGGTGCAGTTCTACACGGCCATCATCGAGTCCATCCTCACCACCTCCATCACCGTGTGGTACGCAGGAGCCACCGCCAGGGACAGACTAAGACTGCAGCACGTTGTGCGCGCTGCTGAGAAGGTGATTGGCTGCAAGCTCCCATCCCTCCAGGACCTGTACATCTCCAGGACCCGGAGGCATGCAGGTCGGATCATAGCCGACCCTTCACACCCTGGACACGCACTGTTTGCCCCCCTCCCCTCAGGCAGAAGACTTCGGTCCATTCAGACTAAAACCTCCCGCTACATGAACAGCTTCTTCCCCTCTGCCATCAGACTGCTGAACACTAAGTGACTTATTAGACTCGTGCATTACGTACAGCAGCTCAGCCGGACTCATGACAATTATCACTGTTTTCTTTTTGCACTTCCGACTGCACTATATCTGCTGCTTGTTAATATATTTAAAAATTGCATAGATTAGTATTACTTATTCATATTCTACCTTTTATTGCATGCATAGTTTTTTTATTTTTATCTTTAGTGCTACTCCATGTTTAATGTTGCAGCATTGCACCAAGACAAATTCCTAGTTTGTGTACTACATGAACAATGGCAATAAATCTCATTCTGATTCTGATTCTGAAAAAAGTTAGGTTAATTGGCATCAAACTGGGGATTCTAAATTGTCCTTAGGTATGACTGTGAGAGTGAATGGTTGTCTGTCTCTCTGTGTTGGCCCTGCGATGGACTGGCGATCTGTCCAGGGTGTACCCTGCCTCTCGCCCAAAGATGTTGGGATAGGCTCCAGCCCCCCAGCGACCCGAAAAGGATTGAGCGGAGGAAGATGGATGGATGGATGTATGGATGTTGCAAATTTATGATGGAAAAAATAAAGTTATGAGAAAAAATAAAGGAGTCACCAATTTACATGAAAACAAATGGTCAGGTGCCTGTAAGAGTGACGTCATTACTCACCACTACAGCAACTGTTTCAGTAAATTCTGTAACGGCAGCAGCTGTGTTTGTTTGATCCATGTGAGAAACATGGCAATTCTTGTGACTGTTGTAATTTCCCTGCTATATATGTCAACAGTGACATCCTTTCCAGTATTTGACCTTTGGTTGTACAGCAATGCCTCCCAAAGATTTGTTTTGGCAGGTATATATACTCACAGCCTGGCTCTGTGTGCCAGTCAAAGTTGTTTACTTTGTGTCTGGGGGAACCCCCAACATGGAAATGACCTTTGACCTCTGGGGAATCCCTTGGGAACTCCCTACCTTTTTTTTGTTCCCTCCATATTTTTTTAAAACCTAGGTTTGGAAATTTGTCCTTTGAGATTTAAAAATTATTGAAATAATTTGTCATCAAAAATACATGAGGTATGACTTCCGGTCTGGACGCCATGGCGACTGCAGCTTAACACTGAAGCTCTCAGACCCAATCCAGGATAACACCTTGAAAATCAAACTTAACGGATTTTTGGAGGAGTGAAAATCAAAAGACAAAATCATCATGTCTAAAGGAAAACAGAAGAAACTGAAATTCTCCAGGCCAGGACACGTATCGGCCGGAGAATCTGAACTGGAAGATCTCCGTTCAGAAGACGAGGAACTGGTGATAGCTAACAAAAGGGTTAGCCTGAAATCACTATTTGAGGAGCTACGACGATTTCGCCGAGATGTTACGGCCGAATTTCGGGAATTCAGAGAAGAATTCAAAAGGACAAACAGCAGAGTGGACCAGGCCGAGAACCGAATCTTGGAAACAGAGGATCGAATAAAAGTGCTCGAAGATTCTGTGCTAGACCTACGCAAAAGACAAGCAGCTATAGAGGCTAAGCTAACTGACCAAGAAGGAAAACAAAGAAGAGACAACATAAGAATTCATGGTCTGATAGAAGGAACCGAAAATGGTTTTAACTCAATGGCAGAATGCGTGGAATCCTTACTAAGAGAGAAATTGGATATTCCACAAACCACCGACTTGAAGATAGAAAAGGCACATCGTTCATTAGCCGCTAGGCCGGCGGCGGAAGCGCCCCCACGTTCGGTGTTGGTAAGATTTTCCAATTTCAAAATAAAACAAGAGGTTGTAAGACTGGCCTGGCAGAAAAAAGGATTTATGCACCAGGAGAGAAAAGTCTACGTGGAACACGATTACGCCCCGGAGGTCCTTAAAAAGCGCAGGGAATACAATGACGCGAAAAAGGTGTTAAGAGAGAAGAAATTGCGCTTTCAGACACCATTTCCTGCGAAGTTAAGGGTCTTCTACGGCGATGAAACGTGTCTCTATAATTCGGCAGAAGAAGCAACAGCTGACATGGCGAAAAGAGGGCTCCCGGTAACGGTATTTAAACCCGCAGCAGACCCGAGTGAGAAGATCAAAGCGCAAACATGGACAACACAAAGACCCTCAAAATCCACGGACCAGCAGCGGGAAACCCAGCACCAGAGCGTCGCGGATAAACTATCCGTTTTCAGGTTGGAATAGCGACCTTTTTTTTTTTTTTTTTTCTTTTCTCTTGAATCAATCCGCACATCCAACCCCCCTCATACAAGGTAACAAACATTAAAGGAGATGCATATTCAGCATGTGGTAAAACATTTCATGGAACAATCATATTATTTGAAACAAATAAGTCTTTGTAATAAAAAAAAAAAAAAAAAAACTTGTTAAAATAGAAATGTGACAATAATCCACATGTTCTCCTCATACTAACAAATACTGTTTTTGCGTGAATGTTTGATGTGATGGGGGTGGGAGGGTGCACACAATTTCACAGGGTTTAGGCATAAAAGGAAAAAAAAAAAATCATTACAAGTTTGGATTGGGTTCTGAAACTCACGTTAAAAGCATGGGACTACTTTCAGTGGTAAGAGAGGGCCCTCAACACGTAACAGAGTTTGAGGTATTTCCCTCAGAGCCTTCACTCCATCAAGGCTCTTACAGGGTCTTTAAAAAGACCTCAGCTCAGGAAGTTCTTATGACAGCTTTTTGTTTTAAAGTTTTTTACACTATGTTCTTAATGTTTTTCTTGTTTTTAATGTTCTTTCAGTTTCTGAGTAGCACAAAAGAGGGCCACCACACAGTTATACTAAACAAAACAACACAATGGAGAAACAGGGTGTAACCAAAATAATTTCATATAATGTAAAAGGAATCCTGAATCCAGTTAAAAGATCCAAGATTCTAGGCAAAATGAAAAAAGACAAAGCAGGAATAATACTTTTACAAGAAACCCACCTAACAGACGTGGAACACAATAAACTCAGTAGACAAGGGTTTAAAATGATCTCTTCATCTTCATATAAATCAGGGAGGAGGAGGGGAGTAGCGACATTGATATCAACCAAAATTACATTTGAAAAAAAATCAGAACACAAAGATAAAGAAGGGAGATACAGTTTGGTAACTGGGCGGCTAGAGGGAGAAGATATCACCCTGCTGAATGTGTATGCTCCCCCAGGGGCTAACTGGAAATTTTATAAAAATGTATTCGACCTAATGATAACTAAAGCTCAAGGTTTAGTGATATGTGGTGGGGACTTCAATCTTAGACTGAATCCATACTGGGATGCTTCTGGTAATTCCCCACATCAAAATAACACCCAAAACAGGAAGACTCGGATGCTACTAAAAGAATTGGGAATCTGTGACGTGTGGAGGGAACTCAACCCCAGTGTAAAAGACTATACATTTTACTCAACTCCACATTCATCTTACTCAAGGATTGACTATTTTTTTATGTTTAATAGAGACATTGGAAGAGTAAAAACATGTAAAATAGGACTGATGGATCTCTCCGACCACAGTCCGATCTACATGGACTTAAATATCCAAAAATACACAAATAATACATTTTCTTGGAGGTTAAATTCAAATGTCCTGAAAGGACCATTGAAAGATGAATTGGAATCAGATATTCTCAGATATTTGGAAGATAACGATAATGGAGAAGTATCCCCTTTAATACTGTGGGATGCATGTAAAGCTGTAATAAGAGGAAAGATTATTGCAAAACTGGCAACCCAAAAGAAACTAAGACAAGAAAAACTATCCACATTAGAGTCAGAACTTAGGAACCTAGAAAAAGAACACAAAGGCAACACTCATTCTACTGACTCGCTCAAGATTAAGGAAATTAAAAACCAAATAAATGAGATCTACACAATAGAAATCCAGAAGAAACTTACATTTCTGAAACAAAAATACTATGAAGCAGGCAGTAAATCGGCAAAATTGCTAGCCTATAAATTGAGGAAACATCAAACAGAAAGAGCAATCTACAAAATCAGAGACCCAGTATCAAAGGAAATAAAATTCAGAATTCAGGATATTCTTAAAAACTTCGAGAATTACTATAAGAACTTATACTCCCACAAAAAACATAAAAACGCATCCGAGGCATTCCTAAACACATTAAACCTTCCCCAACTTACGGAGTCACAAAATAAAACACTACTGTCAGAAATACATCCTAAAGAATTGGAAAAAGCAATTATGAAACTTAAAGCTAACAAATCCCCAGGAGCTGATGGCTATACAGCAGAGTGGTACAAAACCTTTAAACAGCAACTATCTCCTCTCCTCCTGAAAACATTTAATTATGTCCTCCACACAGGGGAAATCCCCCCCTCCTGGAGAGAAGGGGTCATTGCAGTTATACCTAAACCTGAAAAGGATAAACTAGAGTGCTCCAACTACAGACCAATCAGTGTACTAAATCAGGACTATAAGCTTTTTACCATTATCCTTGCCAAAAGGTTAGAAAATATACTGACAGACCTAATTCATTTAGACCAAACAGGTTTTATAAGACAAAGACAGACACAAGACAACATTCGACGCACTTTACACATAATTCATCATATAAAAAAATATAACTTAAATGCAGTCATATTGGGATTAGATGCTGAAAAAGCATTCGATTCGGTTGACTGGTCTTTTCTATATAGAATCTTATCCAGTTTCAATTTTCATAACAACTTCATTAGAACTATACAGGCATTATATAAAAAACCAACAGCTAAAATAAGGATTAACGGTAATTTATCATCATCTTTTGAACTGGAAAGAGGATGTCGTCAGGGCTGCCCCCTGTCTCCACTGCTCTTTGCAATCTTCATAGAACCTCTGAGCCAATGGATAAGACAAAACCAAAAAATTCAAGGTATTACACTTGGTCAGAAGGAACATAAAATAGCACTCTTTGCTGATGACATTTTAATATACCTAGGGCAGCCGGACACTTCTTTACCAGAACTAACCTCAGTTTTTTCAGAGTATGGAGATTTATCGGGGTACAAATTAAATATGCATAAAACCCAAGTTTTAACATTCAACTATGACCCAAATCATTATTCACTAAGCAAACTCAAAACTAACTGGGAGTCGGAATCTATGAAATATCTGGGGGTCAATATCCCGAAACAACTCAACAAAATTATATCACTAAACTATGATCCACTGGTGACAAAAATAAAATCTGACCTAGCAAGATGGAATATGATACCATTCTTGGGTACTGCACAAAGAATTGAAGCAGTCAAAATGAATATACTTCCACGTCTTCTATACCTTTTCCAAACAATACCGGTAGAACCTCCCAAAAAAACATGGCAGGAGCTGGACAGAAGGATCTCAAGATTCATATGGCAGGGCAAGAGACCTAGAATCAGATATAGAACCCTACAGCTAAACAAAGACAAAGGTGGGCTCGCGCTGCCAAATATCAGGGACTACTTTAAAGCCGCACAAATTAAAACTTTAGTAGAGATATGTAACCCAGTCTACACTGCACAATGGAAGGAGATCGAATGCCAAATAACAAGTGACATCCCCCTACAGGCGATAATAGGGAACAATGTCTTACCTAAGCTTTTGAATAACACTAACCCGTGGATAGAGACCCCGCTAAAAATTTGGTTTAAGATAGTCAGAGAGAATCAAACTAAAGAGCCCTATCGACTTCTGCAATGGATCGCCTATGATCAGGACTTTACTCCTAATAAAACAGACACCAGATTTAAAAAGTGGAAGGAGAAAGGGCTGATAAAATATTACGATTTTTTTAAAGGGCAAATCTTAAGAAGTTTTGAAGATTTGAAAAAACAAGGCCTAATAAATCAAGACCTTTACAGGTTCTTCCAGCTTAGACACCACATAAACAATATACTTAAAAAGGAGGTTTTGGAAAGGGCCCAGTCAGGTGTTCTGAAGGTCTTCTTAATGGCATATAAAGGGATCCCAGGGATCAGATACATTTCTAAAATATACCAAGGTCTTCAAGACTTAAAAGGAGACAACACATCTTATATAAAAGAGAGATGGGAAAAAGAGGGGAATTTCACTTTACAACTGGAAATATGGGAAAAGCTAAATAAACAGCAATGGAAAAGTACCTCATCCCTGCAGTGGAGAGAATTTGGATGGAAAAACTTGGCAAGATTTTTCAGAACACCTGCACAAAACAAATTTACCCATAAGGGATTGAACTGTTGGCGCTTGTGTGGTGAAAAGACTGCAAATCATTTTCATGTGTTTTGGTCATGCCCAGTTATCCACCAATATTGGACCAAGGTACAGACAATATTGGGGAAAATATTCAAAATTACAGTTCCCTTTTCTTTTGTAACTTTGTATTTGGGTTTACTACCGGACTCACTGGAAAGACGAGGAGAAAAATACTTATTCAATGTTTTAATATTGGCAAGCAAAAAAGCTCTAACTAAAAAATGGATGTTGAAGGACTGTCCTACACCTGAAGATTGGACTAACGTGATCCAAGACATTTACTCGATGGAAAAGTTGACATTCGCACTGAGACAGGACATGGATGGGTTCATGAACTTTTGGCAACCCTGGACCGCATATGTGTCTTCCATTAGATCTAATCTTTGACAAATACCATTTCAATAATGGTTCCTCTCTTTGTTCCAAAGCTACTCAGATGCTCTTTTATCTTTATTTACTTACTTTTTCTTTTTGTTTGTTTTTTACTGGTTTGTTTGTTTTTTTTTGTTATTTGTTTTTTGTTTTTTTTTCTCTTTAATTTCACTTTTTCTTTCACTTTAAAAAAAAAAAAAAGGGGTGTTGTAAGAATTAATCTTCCAATGTTGTCAGATATCAGAAAATAAGGGAACGTGATGAAAATGTAAACACTGCATTGCTGTAACGACCTGTATACCCTTTACAAAAACTTAAATAAAAAAAAAAAAAATACATGAGGTATAAGTATTATTCACAACAGGAAGTAGACGATTTTGAGACTTCCTGCCCAGCAGAATATGGCAACAGACGGATTGAGCATAAAACAAAAATCCAAGCCATCCAGCTGCTTACCTCAGCCCAGGTAGGGTGAAACTGTCATAATGATGAAATAATCCCTCATATCCAATTATCTACCCAATATTCTGTAGGTTGTTTGAGAGATGATGATATTTTGAAGTTTGTTGAAGTGTGACTAGACCATGTGACTGTCAGTGGTAATCCATGCCTATGTAACCCTTCACCTAGTCTCCATGCATGTGCAAAAAACTGTAATAGTTGTGAAAAAGTAATTTTTGAAGCTTCATTTTGTGAATAGGGATGTATTTTTGACTTGAAGTAAATGCAGTATTATTCTGGTCAGTCACTGCTACAATTCCCGGCCTGCATGGCCTTGGTAGTTTTTAGAAGTGCAAATCTGGCAATCCTTCATTATTTACTGGATGCCTAGTTCTAGTCAATTTTATTGTTATGTTTTTGAATTGACATCTTGACTTTAAATTAGCTGAAATACCAATTTACAAGGTATTTATTCCGGGCTATTAATTGTAGACAAAATGTGAGAGCCTGCAAGGAATTTCTGCCCTCGGAAGGCTGCGACCCGGCAAAGTGGTTAGTGAAATGTTTAACTCTGTTGAAGTTTAATGATGGTTGTTTGAATATGCACATGTCCAAAGAATAGAAACTTTTTGTGTGTGTTTCTAATATGAAAATCTGATGTGCACAAGCCATACAATTTTTAAATGTGGATTTGATAATCTGTTGTATTTGTTTACAGTAAATGCTGCATAATTTTTGCTGGTAGCTTTCTTGCAACAACTCAGTAAACCTAAAAAATCTATCAATTTGAGATCATAAATGTTTACATTTGTGTGTATGCAGTATGATTTAATTTCTGCAATACTAGAATTTTGTGTCCACAGCTGAAATAATATTTCTTGTGTTTGATATGTTTCAGTCTTTACGGTGTTTGATGCATTAAAGTCGAAAGCAAGGACATTAAAGATGTGTCAAACTCAGTTATTGCACGCCAAAATGCAGCTCATAATCCGGGGCCGGAACAAATTCTTTTACTCAAGTAACTTGAACACATTTACGTTTTAAACGTTTCTGCTGTAGTTCCGCAGCCTGACCTCACGGTGGCGCCATCTGACCACTGCAGTACACTGATGCTGCCTTCAGGAACCGTGGGGAATTAGACAACATAGGGAATGTGGGGATTCTGGACAGGTCTGAGAACGTCTATGGATGGAGGATCTGTCTGCAGATTTAATTAACAAAAAACACTTAAAATCAGGTGAAGTTTATTGTCTCGTTACTTCAGTTTAACTAATTTTCTCTGTTGTCTTACTAACTTCACAACTTTAAATCATGTTTGTTACTGAACTTAAGTTGTGTAGTTTTTTCCTTGTAAAATTGCAAGTTTTAAGGTACAAATGTAGAAATGTAAATTAGAGACAACTTTTCAAGAATAAAGGTGCAAAAATATGGTGAAAAATATGATTTCAAAATTAAATGGCAAATTACGATTTAAATACAGAGAAAAAACTTACCAGCATCCAGATGAACGTTTCAAATTTAGAAAAAAGTTGAAAATTTACAAGAAAAAGTTTGCAGATATATGAGAAGAAAAATTTGAAAATTAAATTTGCAAGAAATTTATGACAAAAAGCTGTAAATTTACAGGAAAAAGTTGCAAATCTTTTAGAAAAACATGCAAGCAAAAAAATGACAAATTTATGAGAAAGGAATTTGCAAAGTTGAAAATTTTTGAGAAAAGGTTTTAAATTTGCAGGAAAAAATATCACAAATTTATGGGAAAAATTTAGCAAATTTATGAGGAAAAAAGTGGCAAATTTGCACAAAAAAAAATCACAAATTTATGCAACAAAGTTGCAAATTTACAGGAATAAAGTTGCACATTTTTAAAAAATGTTGCAAATTTGCAAGCAAAAAATGACAAATTTATGAGAAAGAAATCTGCAAATCTATGAGGAAAAAACTGAAATTTTTTAAGAAAAAGTTGTAAATTTATTTGAGTTGCTTAGGCTGCATATGTATATTACTGTTGCCCACGTCTCAGAATGAACAATAAGTCTGGACCTCCTGGGGATGACAGGAGGAAATGTGACCTTTTGAGATGGCCTTGAGAGGCTTCCTGACCACCAGGGTTTTGGGGGAGAGGAGAAGACCTGGGGGTTAAGTATTGTGTCGTGGGATTAAAGACAATGTGACTCTGTACTTTGATGTCCCAGGTATAAAAGGGACTGATGTGGGAGGAAGGGTCTCTTTTCTATTTGAGAAGATGTTGGAGATACGTGAATGATTAATAAACCTGAATTGAGAAATAAACTCAGCCTCATCTTTTCACGCTCTCCACACTGGTGACCTTACGACGTATCATGGGCAGAAACGATTCCCCCGAACCGGACTCGTCAGGAACCAGCCGGGCAAACGCAGTCTCAGTCAAACTACCAGAATTCTGGCAGGACAACCCGGACTCCTGGTTCCTCTTGGCCGAGGCTCAGTTCGCTCTCGGGGGAATAACGGCAGATGACACGAAATTCTACCACGTTATTGCCAAGCTCGACAACTGCACAGCTCGACACGTGCAGAGCCTGTCGCAGCGCCCACCCACTGGCGACAAATATGGCGGGTTGAAGGCTGCACTCATCCAGCGTTTCACTCCCTCAGCCCAGGAGAGAGCTGAGCGACTCCTGGCCCTGGACGACTTGGGAGAAAGCACGCCTGTCGACCTGATGGAAGACATGCTGAGGCTGAGAGGCTCAGACGACAACGATTTCCTTTTCGCCCACATTTTCCTGAGAACCCTACCGTCGGAGACGAGGGCGACCCTGGCAGGTTCACAGTTTGTGGCCCAGCGGGACTTCCGCGCGCTGGCCCGGGAGGCACAGCGGATTCTCAACGCCAGCAGACGGCACACGGCCACCGCAGCAGCGACAGACCTCGGCGCGACGGCCGGGAATGGCAGGGAGCCAGAGGCTGCGGAGGCAGAACCACCGGCAACGGTGGCGGTGAAGATCAAATATCGCGGAGGAGACGACCTCTGTTTTTACCATCGCCGCTTCGCAGAGAGGGCACGCAAGTGTATTCCACCGTGTCAGTTCAAGAGCTCGGGAAACGCCAGAACCGGGAGTCGGTAGCAGCTGCGGCCCTCGGTGAACAGAACAAGCTGCTCTACTTGACGGATGCGCGTTCTGGGAGACAATTCCTCGTGGACACGGGCTCCCAAGTGAGTTTCATCACGCCAACCTACGCTGACCGGCTGGCAGGCCCCGGGAGTCACGGAGCATCAGCGGCGAACGGCTCGAGCATTAAGACCTTCGGGGAAAGGACTCTGCTTCTGTCCCTGCACAGCTGTACATATGAGTGGACTTTTATTATAGCTGCAGTGAGTTTCAACATGTTAGGTGCTGATTTTCTGTGCTCACATGGGTTGTTGGTTGATCTTCCTAACAGACGCTTGGTTAATGCACTCTCGTTTTACTCTATCCCTTGTGCAGCTCGAGTGACCCCGCCCACAGCACAAGCCAACGTCGCTACGGCAGGCGATAAGTTCCACACCCTCCTCACTCAGTTTCCAGCACTCACAGTTCCCACATTTTCAGCAGCCGTCGCTAAACACGGAGTGGAGCATTTTATTACTACCGCTGGTCCCCCCGTTTTTGCAAAAGCTCGGCGCTTGGATGCAGCTAAACTGTCCATAGCGCGCGAGGAGTTTGCCAACCTTGAAAAGTTGGGCATCATCCAGCATTCGAAGAGCCCATGGGCTTCCGACGGCTCGTGGCGACCTTGCGGTGATTTCCGCAGGTTGAACAACGCTACAGCGCACGACCGCTACCCAATCCCCCATATTCAAGATTTTTCCGTTCATCTGGTGGGGGCGCGCATTTTTTCTAAAATAGACTTGGTCCGCGGGTACCATCAAGTCCCAGTACGCGCTGAGGACATTCCCAAAACAGCGGTAATAACTCCGTTTGGCCTTTTTGAGTTTTTGCGCATGCCGTTTGGGCTTAAAGGTGCCACGCAGACGTTCCAACGCATGATGGACGCGGTGTTGCGCGATCTCCCTTTTGTGTTCGTCTATCTGGACAACATTTTGGTAGCCAGCGCGTCCGAAGAGGAACACGAAAAACACCTCACGGCAGTTTTCCGGAGGTTGGGAGATCACGGGTTAATAATCAACCCAGCGAAGTGTCAGTTCGGGGTGACGCAGATTGATTTTTTGGGGCACCGCATCTCTCCAGAAGGAGCAGTCCCGCTGCCTGACAAAGTGCGCGCAGTAACAAATTTTCCCCAACCACAAACGGTCAAAGCATTACAGGAGTTTTTGGGAATGGTGAATTTTTATAACCGTTTCCTCCCCCGTGCAGCGCAGCTCATGCAACCATTGTATGCCGCGCTAAAAAAACAAAAACCCACAAATGCAATTGAATGGTCCCCGGAGCAGGAACGCGCTTTCTCGGAGGTTAAAGCAGCCCTTGCAGATGCTGCGTTGTTGGCACATCCAGACCCAAAGGCCCGCATAGCGCTCACTACTGATGCGTCAGACGTGGCCATAGGGGCGGTTGTAGAGCAGCATGTGGCCGGGGCTTGGCAGCCGCTTGCCTTTTTCAGCAGGACCTTGCGCGATGCCGAGCGAAAATACAGCGCGTTCGACAGGGAGTTGTTGGCGCTCCACTTAGCCATTCGCCACTTCCAGTTCTGGTTGGAAGGTCGGCGTTTCACCGCGTTTGTTGACCACAAGCCGCTGACTTTCGCGATGGCCAAGGTTTCAGAACCGTGGTCGGGCCAGCAGCAGAGGCAGCTGGCTGCAATTTCAGAGTTTACTACCGATATTCAACACATAGCGGGTAAACTTAATGTAGTGGCAGACTGTCTCTCGCGCGCCGTAACTGCTCCAGTCCGCGCAGGGGTAGATTATACTGCCATGGCCGCTGAACAAAATAGCGGCGCGGAAGTACGCGCGGCCCCAGTCTGCGTGGGGATAGATTATGCAGCCTTGGCCGCGGATCAGGTTAGCGATGCGGACGTGTGCGCGCTCCAGTCTGGACCAACAGGGTTAAGGCTGGAGAGCAGGGTGCTGCAAAATGGTATGCCCCCCCTAATTTGCGACGTCTCCACCGGGCGCGGTCGCCCGGTGGTCCTGACCACGTGGCGCCGCCGTGTTTTTGACTCCATTCACTCTCTGGCGCACCCGGGGGTGCGCGCGTCGGTCAAAATGGTAGGAGAGAATTTTGTGTGGCCGAGCCTGCGCAAGCACGTTAAGGGGTGGGCAAGAGCCTGCATGGCTTGCCAGCGGGCCAAAATACACAAACACACTAAAGCCCCCTTAGAGCCATTTCACATCCCGGCTAAGAGGTTCGATCATGTGCACGTCGACCTCGTAGGCCCCCTCCCGCCGTCACAGGGGTGCACGCATCTTTTGACGATGGTGGACTGCACCACGCGCTGGCCTGAAGTGGTCCCACTGGCATCAACCACAGCCGAGGAGGTGGCGCGTGCGTTTTTAATGGCTTGGGTAGCGCGTTTTGGAGTTCTGTCGGATGTAATATCAGAGGTCCTCAATTTGTTTCTGAGCTTTGGTCGGCGATGGCCCGCAGCCTGGGGGTAACGATCCACCACACTACCGCGTACCACCCCCAGGCTAATGGTTTATGCAAACGTTTCCATAGGTCATTGAAAGCAGCCCTCAGAGCGTTGCTTACGGATGCAAATTGGGTAAACAGACTACCATGGGTTTTATTGGGGTTGCGTTCTGCACCTAAAGAGGATTTAAAAGCCTCCCCAGCTGAGTTGGTGTTTGCGCAGCCGCTTCGGCTGCCGGGGGAGTTTCTCCCAGATAATCCTGCGCCGGAGTGCCCCCCTGCTCAGCGGTTGCTGAGCAACACGGGAGCGAGCACGCTTCCGGGCCCCGTTCATCACGCTTTTCCGCGCGTTTTTGTACCTAAGGCTTTAAAAAATGTCGAGTTTGTTTTTGTCAGACACGATGCTCAACGCCCAGCCCTGCGACCTCCTTATGATGGCCCATATAGAGTGCTGGAAACAGGTGATAAGCATTTTTTGCTAGATTTGGGAGGCAGGAGGGAAACAATTGGCATTGACAGACTCAAACCTGCTTTTGTGATGGCTGACGAGGCTGTGCCGTTGGCGAGAGCTCCTCGATGTGGCAGACCTCCCAGGGAGCATGCCCCAGAGCCCCCACAGGGTTTGACTAACAGTTCTCATCCTCAGATAGCAGATTCACAGCAGGATGGCGCCGCGGGAGTGGTAAAGCCCGCTTACAGCAAGTTCGGAAGACGATTGAAACCCAAACAGCACTTGGACTGATGTTTGTGATTTTACCATAATGTGCAGACTGTGTTGTATTGTTTCATTTTGAACATTTGGGGGGGGTCATGTGGCACACATATTTGAGTTTCTGCTTTTACATCAACAGCAGCTGGTGCTCTGATGTAACGGTGATTTCCCAACACTGTTCCCCCACTCTGGAATATTTATTCATTAACTGCAAGCCATTTTATTCCCCGCGGGAGTTCGCTTCATTCATCCTGGCCGCTGTTTACGTCCCGCTCGACGCGGACGCGCGCGAGGCTCAGCGCGCGCTCGCTGATCACATTCAACAAACGGAGCGGAGTTTCCCGGACTCTCTGGTTATTGTGGTTGGCGACTTTAACCACAGTAACTTGAGCCACGATCTCCCCCGATACAAACAGTTTATTAAATGCCCCACCAGAGGAGAGAACACGCTGGATCACTGTTAAACTACAGTGAAGGACGCGTATTGCGCTGTTCCCCGTGCTGCGCTCGGACTATCTGATCACGTGATGGTCCACCTCATTCCCACATACAAACAGAGACTAAAGCTCACTAAACCTGTTGTGAGCACTACGAAGAAATGGACCAGTGAAGCTGGGGAGAAGCTGAGCACGTGCATGGAAATAACCGACTGGGGCATGTTTAAAGAAGCCACGCATGATCTGGATGAATACACGGACACTGTGAACTCATATATCCACTTTTGTGAGGAGAGCATTCTTCCATCACGCACCAGGGTGAGGTACTCTAATGACAAGCCCTGGTTCACTGCTAAGCTCAGACAGATCAGGAAGGAGAAGGAAGCAGCGTTGAAAAATGGAGACAGGGACTGCTACAGGGAGGTCAAATACCGGTTTAACAGAGAGCTGAAGAGAGCTAAATCTGTGTATTCTGAGAGACTCCAGCAACAGTTCACTGCTAACGACTCTGCTTCTGTGTGGAGAGGACTGAGGCAAATCACCAACTATCAGCCTCAGGCTTCTAAAGGTCAGGATGATAAAGCCCTTTGTCAAAGACTGTCCCAACATTATGCCCGTTTTGACACCTCGTCAGCTGTGTCCATCTCCCCCCCTCCCCCCAGCGCCACTGCCTCCACGGTCCCCACTTCATCAAAGGCGCCCCCCCTCCTCCCCCCCTGCCCTTGTCATCAGTGAGCAGGACGTGCACAGACAGTTCTCCAGACTGAACCCGCGCAAGGCCCCCGGTCCGGACGGCGTGTCTCCCTCCACCCTGAGACACTGTGTGGAAGAGCTGACTCCTGTCTTCACAGACATTTTTAACACCTCCCTTAAGCTATGCCACGTGCCGCTCTGCCTCAAATCCTCCACCATCATCCCTGTCCCCAAGAAGCCACGGATCACTGGACTTAACAACTACAGACCTGTAGCGCTCACCTCTGTAGTCATGAAGTCCTTTGAGCGCCTGGTCCTGCCCCACCTCAAGTCCATCACCACTCCCCTCCTGGACCTGCTGCAGTTTGCCTACCAAGCCAACAGGTCTGTGGACAACGCAGTCAACCTGGCCCTCCACTCCATCCTGCAGCACCTGGACTCCCCGGGAACCTACGCCAGGATCCTGTTTGTGGACTTCAGCTCTGCATTCAACACCATCCGCCCTGCTCTGCTCCGGGACAAGCTGTCCCTGCTCAACGTGCCTGACTCCCTCTGCAGGTGGATCACCGACTTCCTGACAGACCAGAGGCAACATGTGCAGCTGGGAAAGACTGTCTCAGACTCTGTTAGCATCAGCACCGGATCACCCCAAGGCTGTGTACTTTCCCCCCTACTCTTCTCCCTTTATACCAACTCCTGCACCTCCAGCCACCAGTCTGTCAAGCTGATCAAGTTTGCGGATGACACCACCCTCATCGGACTCATCTCCAATGGCGACGAATCCGTCTACAGGAGAGAGGTGGCCCAGCTGGCGTCCTGGTGCAGCCACAACAATCTGCAGCTGAACGCTCTGAAGACAGTGGAGATGATCGTAGACTTCAGGAAAGTCACAACCCCTCTGCCCCCCCTCACCCTCACAGGCTCTCCCATCACCACTGCAGATTCCTTCCGCTTCCTGGGCACCACCATCACCCGGGACCTCAAGTGGGAGCCGACCATCAGCTCCCTCATCAAAAAGGCCCAGCAGAGGATGTTCTTCCTGCGGCAGCTGAGGAAGCTCAAGCTACCCACCAAGATGTTGGTGCAGTTCTACACGGCCATCATTGCATCTTTGGGCGCATGCGCACGCAGCGACCAGCAGCTTGGTGATATAGTGCATGTGTGCGTGTGTGTGTTTTTTGTACTTTTTTACGTTTTTAGAAAATCCTCTGTGTCGTTTCTGCTCTGGAGCGTTTGTGGAATATATGGCGAACAGCTCCCTAGTATCTGCAACATGGATTTCCTCTCATATCTCGCACTGCTGCTTTCTGTGTTCTGGCTCTTTGTCTCTGAGGTAAATGCGTTCGGCTCCATGACGAGCAGAATAGCGGGCAGAATACAATATTCCAGGGACGTGTTGCTGCGCTTTAACACAGCTGGTGCAGAGTCTCTGATTGCGCCCAAATTTCATCTGCCGGACTTTATTTTGAGAGACGGTCACAGCGGTGAAAAAAGAAGCGGCAGGAGGAAGCGTGGAAGACGTGGAGGTGTGAAATTGCGCCTTAGGAGACGTCAGTTTGGTAACATTCCTCTTCCTTCGATCATTTTTGGGAATGCACAGTCTGTGAGAAACAAGGTGGAGGAAATTCAAGGCAATGTACGTTACCAGAAGGATTTTAAGAACTGCTGCGTCATGGCTTTCACTGAATCTTGGCTTACTGCGCATGACCGAGATGCAGACCTGTGGATTGACGGCTTTGGAGCTCCGCTGCGCTCGGATCGGCAGGAAGAGGTAACTGGGAAGCGTCAGGGGGGCGGAGTATGTTTATACATTAATAAGCAGTACTGCACATCTGTCACGGTCAAAGAGCGCATCTGTACACCCCATGTGGAGCTGCTGTCTGTGTCACTACGCCCCTTTTATTTGCCTCGAGAGTTTCCCCAACTTTTCATCACAACTGTGTACATTCATCCGAGGGCAGACGCTGACTCCGCCTCCAGCACCATCTCTGATGTGGTGCAGCGGCTGCAGTCAATTTCTCCAGAGGCGCCAAACTTCATTCTTGGGGATTTTAACCATGTTTCTTTAAAGAAGACACTTAAAAACTTTTATCAGTATGTCTCCTGCCCAACCAGGCGAAAAATGACATTAGACCTGTGCTATGGATCCATAGAGAGGGCCTATAAATCACTCCCCCTTCCTCCTTTAGGATCATCAGATCACAACTGTGTTCATTTGCTGCCCACATATAAAACTGCTCTCAGAAGAGGCAAGGTGGAGACCAGAGACATTGATGTGTGGACAGAAGATTCAGAGCACAGCCTCCAGGAATGCTTTGACTGTACAGACTGGAAGATGTTCATAATGGCCTGCGGGGATGATCTGGACTCTCTGGCTGAGCTCACATGCTCATACATGGCTCACTGTCAAAATAAGTTTGTTCCACGTAAACGTGTCAAAATATACCCCAACAACAAACCATGGGTTACTAAATCAGTTAAATCCTGTTTACAGAGGAAAGCTCTTGCCTTTAAACAAGGGTCTGTTTCTGCGCTACAGGTTGCCACCAAGGAGCTGAAGGCCGAAATTTTAAGAGCAAAACAGAATTATAAATCAGAGTTGGAAAGCAAGATGGCAGCAAATAAACTTGGTTCGGCCTGGGCCAGTATGAAAACTATTGCAGGCCTTCAGAGCACAGAGCGCAGTAATCGTGTGTTTTTAGATGGTTTTAGTTCAGACACAGAGCTGGCTAATGCTCTTAATTGTTTTTATGGTCGTTTTGACTCCTTTGATTTTAGCACAGAAATCCAAGATTTGAAACAGAAACTCAAAGACAATCAGCACTTTAATATTGAGATGCAGGATGTTAAAAGGGAGTTCCGCGCTGTAAAAGTGAACAAAAGTCAGGGCCCTGATAATATATGTGGACGCCTGGTAAAGTCCTGTGCACATGAACTGAGTCCTATATTTCATTATATTTTCAATAAGTCCTTACAGACACAACATGTGCCTAAGATCTGGAAAGATGCCGTGGTTGTTCCCGTTCCAAAATCCAGCTGTCCTAAAACGGTAAACGACTTTAGACCAGTTGCTTTGACTTCAATTTTAATGAAAATTTTTGAAAAACTGGTCAGATGTGAGGTCCTAAGGCAGACTGAACATGCATTGGATCCTCTGCAGTTTGCCTATAGGCCTCACAGAGGAGTGGAGGATGCCACTGTCACTCTGTTTGACATGCTTTTTAAACATCTGGATTTTAATGGGACACATGCCAGGCTTTTATTTGTGGACTTTTCTTCTGCCTTTAATACAATCCAACCTCATATTTTAGTTGAAAGGCTCCTGCAACAATTTGATTTAAGCAATAATCTGGTGGGTTGGATTCTGGATTTCTTAACCAACAGGACGCAGAGAGTAAGGGTCAATGGCACATTGTCTGACCTAAAGTGCTCTTCTACTGGCTCTCCTCAGGGGTGTGTGTTGTCACCACTACTCTTCATCCTGTACACAAACATGTGTCGGAGCAGACATGACAACAGACACATTATAAAGTATGCTGATGACTCAGTCATTGTCAGTCTCCTCCAGGATGGTGAGAGTGGCCACGGCCCAGTAGTTGATGACTTTGTTCACTGGTGTGAGGATTCCTACCTGCAGCTGAATACAACAAAAACGAAAGATATGATTATTGACTTTAGGAGGAAAACTCCCAGGCACAAAGTCACCGTACTAAAAGGCCAGACCACCGAATGTGTACAATCGTACAAATATCTTGGGACAATTATTGATAGTGGATTGAACTTTGAGGTGAACTGTGAAAGGGTGTGCAAAAAGGGTCAGCAAAATTTGCATTCTTTGAGGAAACTTGCACGCTTCCAAATTGACCGAACCATAATGACTATGTTCTATCGGGCTTTTATTGAATCTGTTTTATCCTTTTCTTTAATGTCATGGTTTGGTCAGATAAAACTGAAACAGAGGAAATCCTTGGATCAGGTAGTCAGATGGTCCAGTCGTTTGCTTGGTGAGTCACAGCTGAGCCTGACATCCCTGTACACCAGACAAGTACAGAGGATGGCCGACTCGATTTTAAATGATGACACCCACCCTTTGCACTGCAACTTTCAGCTTCTTCCCTCCAGACGGAGGTTTGCTGTCCCAAAAAGTAGAACCCAGTGCTACAAAAACAGCTTTGTCCCTGCTGCTGTCAAAGAGTTGAACAAGCTATAAAAATTATATTGTACATATTTTATATTTACCTATTTTGTAAGATGTGTGCCTGTGTTTGTGTCTATGTTGAATGTAATTAGTGGCTTGTAAATATGGATGTCACCAACTGCAAAACAAATCTGCCTACGGGTACAAATAAAGTAACCTGAACCTGAACCTGAACCTGATCATCGAGTCCATCCTCACCACCTCCATAACCGTGTGGTAGGCAGGAGCCACTGCCAGGGACAGACTAAGGCTGCAGCGCGTCGTGCGCGCTGCTGAGAAGGTGATCGGCTGCAAGCTCCCATCCCTCCAGGATCTGTACATCTCCAGGACCCGGAGGCGTGCAGGCCGGATCATAGCCGATCCTTCACACCCTGGTCACGTACTGTTTGCCCCCCTCCCCTCAGGTAGAAGACTTCGGTCCATTCAGACTAAAACATCCCATCACACGAACAGCTTCTTCCCCTCTGCCATCAGACTGCTGAACACTATGTGACTTATTAGACTCTCGTGCACTATGTACAGCAGCTCAACCAGACTCATGTCAATCATCACTGTTTTCTTTTTGCATTACCGACTGCACTATGTGGTACTCCACAATATCTGCTGCTTGCTAATATATTTAAAATTGCTTGACTAGTATTACTCATTCATATTCTACATTTTATTGCATGTATAGTTTTTTTTTATTTCTATCTTCTATTTTTATCATGTTTAATGTTAGAGCATTGCACTGAGACAAATTCCTAGTTTGTGTACTACATGAACAATGGCAATAAATCTGATTCTGATTCTGATTCTGAGTTGCTTAGGCTGCATATGTATATTACTGTTGCCCACGTCTCAGAATGAACAATAAGTCTGGACCTCCTGGGATGACAGGAGGATGTGAAATGTGACCTTTTGAGATGGCCTTGAGAGGCTTCCTGACCACCAGGGTTTTGGGGGAGAGGAGAAGACCTGGGGGTTATGTATTGTGTCTTGGGATTAAAGACAATGTGACTCTGTACTTTGATGTCCCAGGTATAAAAGGGACAGATGTGGGAGGAAGGGTCTCTTTTCTGTTTGAGAGGATGTTGGAGATACGTGAATGATTAATAAACCTGAATTGAGAAATAAACTCAGCCTCATCTTTTCACGCTCTCCAGTTTGTTACTGAACTTAAGTTGTGTAGTTTTTTCCTTGTAAAATTGCAAGTTTTAAGGTACAAATGTAGAAATGTAAATTAGAGACAACTTTTCAAGAATAAAGGTGCAAAAATATGGTGAAAAATATGATTTCAAAATTAAATGGCAAATTACGATTTAAATACAGAGAAAAAACTTACCAGCATCCAGATGAACGTTTCAAATTTAGAAAAAAGTTGAAAATTTACAAGAAAAAGTTTGCAGATATATGAGAAGAAAAATTTGAAAATTAAATTTGCAAGAAATTTATGACAAAAAGCTATAACTTTGCAGGAAAAAGTTGCAAATCTTTTAGAAAAACATGCAAGCAAAAAAATGACAAATTTATGAGAAAGGAATTTGCAAAGTTGAAAATTTTTGAGAAAAGGTTTTAAATTTGCAGGAAAAAAATATCACAAATTTATGGGAAAAATTTAGCAAATTTATGAGGAAAAAAGTTGCAAATTTGCACAAAAAAATCACAAATTTATGCAACAAAGTTGCAAATTTACAGGAATAAAGTTGCACATTTTTAAAAAATGTTGCAAATTTGCAAGCAAAAAATGACAAATTTATGGGAAAGGAATTTGCAAAGTTGAAAATTTTTGAGAAAAGGTTTTAAATTTGCAGGAAAAAAATATCAAATTTATGGGAAAAATTTAGCAAATTTATGAGGAAAAAAGTTGCAAATTTGCACAAAAAAATCACAAATTTATGCAACAAAGTTGCAAATTTACAGGAATAAAGTTGCACATTTTTAAAAAATGTTGCAAATTTGCAAGCAAAAAATGACAAATTTATGAGAAAGGAATTTGCAAAGTTGAAAATTTTTGAGAAAAGGTTTTAAATTTGCAGGAAAAAATATCACAAATTTATAGGAAAAATTTAGCAAATTTATGAGGAAAAAAGTTGCAAATTTGCACAAAAAAAATCACAAATTTATGCAACAAAGTTGCAAATTTACAGGAATAAAGTTGCACATTTTTAAAAAATGTTGCAAATTTGCAAGCAAAAAATGACATTTATGAGAAAGAAATTTGCAAATCTATGAGGAAAAAACTGAAAATTTTTAAGAAAAAGTTGCAAATTTATAAGAATAAAATTGCAAATCCGGCAAGACGTTATCTAGACGTAAGCGTGCCTACGTCTAGACGACGTCTCGCCAATGTGCAAACGACTTCTACAAGATGTGTTGCCGATGTAAACTGGGTCATAGGTGTGCTGTGTGGGTCTGTAGCTGGCCAGTACCCGGAACATAATGTGTCCCCCTCCTGCCCGTGTTCGTTTCGTGACAGATTTAATTCACACCTGACTAGATGTGATCGTGAATAAGTTGCAGCCTTTTTTTTTTTTTTTTGTAAAGTACCTGCTTTCATCCTCAGTTCACAAATGTAGAGGTGTTGTACAACATTCTGTCTACCTCCCGGATGTCTCTGATGCCTGGATCTGATCGTGTTCCGGGTACAGATCTGGTCACAGCGTTCACACTTCATTTTTCAGACTTTGTTCTTCTAAATGTTTGAGTTTGCTTCTTTTTAATTTGTGAGTTTTTTTGTTTTCTCGTCTCCATAAAAGCGGTTCTCCTTCCTTTTTGTAATGGGAGTGTTTTCCGGTGTTAAACCTCTTCCTCCCCTCCGCCACCGTCCTTCAGCGGTTCCCGCTTCTGACTGCTGAAACTGTGATGTAGTACATTTCTCAGTGGTCAGTGAACGCAGCACAGGCGGATCTTTTCGGTATTTCTGGACTCCTGCTGTCGGCAGAAGAATAAACTGATGCTCTTTATCGTTTTCTTCACGTTCGACCGAAACACTGAAGCCCATGAGTCCGTGTGGAGTCAGCTGATCGGTGGTTAACGGCGCCGCGGAGGTGAGAGCCGATCACTGGCGCTATTAAAGTTGTTAAAGCTGTTTAAAAGTGTCTTTAGGGACCAGATGATCGGGTGGGAAAGTGTGCAGCTGTCTGACCTCTGACCCTTTAAACAAATAAGAGGATTAAACAGAAACTTTATGAAACAGGAAGAAGGTTTTAGGCTGTTGGGGAGCGTCAGAGAGCAGGAAGCTGCTGCTGCTGCTGGGGGTGGGGTGGGGGGCGGTTATTTATTCACTTATTTAGGCATTCAAGTTTATTTATCATCTAAGCCAGATTGTATAAATGTACATTAGGTGTAAATTTGCAGAGAATAAACGTGCAAAGATATGTTAAAAGATGCTTAAAAAGTCACAAATTACAATTTATTTACACAGAATAAAAATTTAATCAGCATCCAGATGAGTGTTGTGAATTTACGAGAAAAATAGTTGAAAATTTGCAGGTAAAAAAGTTGCAAATTTGGGGGAAAAAAAACTTAGAAATTTATAAGAAAGAAGCTGAATGTTTATACTAAAAAAAAGCCAATTTATGAGGAAAAAAGTCACAAATTTATTAGAGAAAAGTTGCAAATTTATGAAAAAGAGTTGCAATTTTTTTGAAAACTTGCAAATTTGCAAAAGAAAAAAATTGCTAAATTTACAATAAAAAATGTGCATATTTATGAGAGAAAAATAACACATTTTTTGAGATAAAAGTTGCAGATTTATGAGAAAAAAGTTGAAAATTTACAGAAAAGGCTGCAAATTTATGAGAAATCACCAATTTATGAGGGGGGGGGGGAGCTGCAAATTTTGGAAAGAAAAATCAGACATTTATGAGGAAAAAAGTCAAAAAATTTATTATACACTGCTCACAAAAAGTTAGGGATATTTGGCTTTTGGGTGATTTTTATGGAAAATGTAAAAAGTTCATGCTACAGAGATATTATATCATGAAAGTAGGGTATTTAAGTAGAAGCATGCAATGGTGATTTCCTCGTCTCAAACAATTTATTGAAACAAAAGCCAACAACAGTGGTGGGTATACCACAACAAAAAATGTCAGTCCCTCAGTAACTTGTCATGTGCCCTTGAGCATCAATTACAGCTTGACAACAACATCTCATGCTGTTCACAAGTCGACTTATTGTCTGCTGAGGCATGGCATTCCACTCTTCTTGAAGGGCAGCCCTCAGGCCATTGAGGTTGTGGGGTGCAGGGTTATGAGGCTCTACACAGCCACTCAGCTGACCCCATAGGTTTTCTATGGGATTCAGGTCTGGACAAAGTGCAGGCCACTCCATTTGAGGTACCCCAGCCTCCAGCAGCCGTTCCCTAATGATGCGACCTCGATGAGCTGGAGCATTGTCGTCCATGAAGATGAAATTAGGCCTGTGTTGTTCATGCAGAGGCACAATGACTGGATTAATGATGTTATTCAGGTAGTATCAGCTTGTCACTGTGCCATTCACAAGTTCTGTATTGACGAGACACACCTGCACAGACTGTAACATGGTGACAACAGTGACATGCATAGAGCTCTCCTTGACATCTCCAACATCATTGGCGGCCATCATTTCTGCTCAACATGAATCAACTTTCATCAGAGAACACCACTGAGGCTCACTGGCCCCTTGTCCAGTGTAAATGCTCCCTGACCTATGCAAACAATGACACCTGTGCCTGGTGGTGTGGTCAGGTACTCTTGCAGGTCGTCTAGCACACAGACCGTGCTGATGTAAATGGTTGGAATGGTCGGATGTGACACTTGGGTGCCTCTCAGCTCCCTTAAATGTGCCTGAGTTGAGTGGCATTCATCATCCAGTTCCACAGGGCACTGTTCACAATGAAGCGGTCATCAGCGTGGGATGTGGCCAAAGGACGTCCACTTCTATGCCTTTCTGTGACTCTTCCAGTCTCTCTCTGGCTGTGTCCCAATTCAGGTTCTGCGTCCTCCAAGTGCACATTTCTAGGCCAGATACGTCACTGTGCTGCGTCCAAGGCTGGCCCATTCCGTGGGCTCCTTCACATGTGGCCGTCAAACACAGCCTTCAAAACCCCCAAAACGGAGGATACATGAAGAGGATTGTTGTGGCCCTGACATATCCCAGCATGCAGCGCGCGGATCAGCCTGGCTTCTTTTTCTCGGCTCAGGCAGAAGCAGAACGAAGTCAGAAACGGTTCAAAGTAAGTTTTTTTGCTTGAATTCTGCAGCGGTTTGAACGTGAAAACAGCAATAATCCAGAAAACGGCAACATCTGATTATTTAAGCTCATGTTAGGTGACATTATTTTTTCTGATGTGCTGCATGCTTCACTTGATGTATTAAATAGACATGTTGAACTGTTATTTTTTCTGTTCTTTTTTCCCATCAATGTTAATTTATTAACTAAAGTAGTAAAATAACAATACAGGATGACGTGGTTGAAATAACTTGGTTTAAGATTAATTTTAAAGTCCTGCAGAGACATCAGGGAGTTGATGTTATTTATTTGCTTATGTGGTGCTGTTAAAAAAAACAGCTAAGGTTATTTTCAGAGGAAACGGAGCAATTAATGAAGCTGAGGAGGGACGGGACAGCTGTAATAATTTGACTATGCTGATATTAAAAATGTTCATCACATCTAAAGTGATAATCATATTTCTCTGATATTTTTTCTTTTTCCTGGTTTATTTCTGAGGTCCTTGGTGGAGAACCTGCAGGAACCGAGGGTCAACTGTGGAGAGTACGGGCTGAACTCAGGATGTATAAAACTGATAGTTGACTGAAATGACCACAATAAAAGAGATTTGATGAATTGTTTTATTGATTGTGATTTTTTAGCAGTTTACTTTGCAAACTGAAACAAGCTAAATACAAATATTGGATGTTTACTGTTAATAGTTAGAAAAACTGCATTTCAATGAAGTAGTTTTTTGAAAAAGATGATTTTTTTGCGAGCTAATTCCAAAACAGACTTTCATATATTTATTACACACAGATTGAAACATTTTAAACCTAATTTAATATTGATAATAATGATTATTGTTTTGAAAATTAAATGGCAAAGCCTGATTTTCTAATTTACTGAGATGGTCCGAGATGAAGCTGAAGATGGAATCTGTTCTACTGCTACTGAACATTATTGAGGGTCATCATCCTACAGTACAGGGCAGTGTTCTGCTGCAGAACATTAAAAACTAAATGTCAGAGCTGAAACAAGGCAGAACATCTAATTATTTAGCTACATAATGGTCAGAAATGATAACAGGAAACTTTCATATTTTCTATTGCTCATGTAATTAAGAATATATTTTAGAGTTCAATCTAGCTGGTATACATATTTAAAGTAATAAAAATTAATCTATTTTGTGGTTTTAATTTACCTTAATTTTACCTTCTGATTTTAATGTGAGTTAAAGTCTTATTTTATCTGTCATGGTCCTCTCTGTATGGGGAAGATTGTCCAGTAAAAGGTATAGAAAATACAATAATGAAGATAAAAATATAGTTCTCTCTGTCAAAAATGTCAGTAAAAAAAAAAAACCTCAACTGATGTTGTCATGCTTGCCAGGCAACAGGGTAGCGTGTGGTCACGCAAACATATGTCCTCCAAAGACTAGACCATCTCATTTAACAGCCAAAAATCAGCCTTTAGATGCAGCCTACTGACTTTTGAGTGCTCTGGTCTCCTGGGCCGTGGTCTGTGAGGCTGCAACACCTGAACTGAGACACAGCCTGTATCTCTGTTGCAACCTGCTGATGACACACTGTGACGCTCGAAGCTCAGTGGCCACTTCCCTCTGAGAACATCCTGTTTGGATCCTCGCAATGGCGAGGTACTGTTGAGCAATTGTTAGGCGTCGTCTTGGTCTCATGATGTCAAAATGTGAACAGCATGATGAAGAGGACTGTTTAAATATCAATTCTAATTCAACCAGAAAATTTATTGGTCGATTCATGGATCAAACACTTGTTGTGAACTTTGCCATTAAACACCTTGTTAGAGAACAGCAAGTTATGCAAAAAGTATTGAAACACTGAACAGTTGGACATGTGAATTCAAAAGGTTAGAGAAGGTCAAATTAAGTTCACCTGGAAAGGTTATAGTGCATTTTAGGTGCATCCTGAAATTTCACCCGAAAGCCAAATATACCTAACTTTTTGTGAGTAGTGTATATACATACATATTATATGTGTGTATATGTGTGTGTGTATATATATATATATATATATATATATATATATATATATATATATATATATATATATATATACAGTATATATATATATATATATATAAAATATGTGTGTGTGTGTGTGTGTGTGTGTACAGTGCATCCGGAAAGTATTCACAGCGCTTCACTTTTTCCACAATTTGTTATACAGCCTTATTCCAAAATGGATTAAATTAATTTTTTTCCCTCAAAATTCCACACAATACCCCATAATGACAACTTGAAAAAAGTTTTTGGGAGATTTTTGCAAATCACTCTATAAATTCAAGAAATCACTGTCAGTGTGTCACGGCCAAAGATCATAGGACTGCCTATGATGTTCCCATGACGTCTGTATGATGTCATATAGACCATCACTCACGATCATAGGACTCACTATGACATTATCAAAGATCAATGCAGGCATCATTGGACTCGCTATGACATCATCAGATTCGAAGCAGTAAATCTGGAAATCTCAGTAAGGCAGAAGGCAAATCAAAAGCAGGTAAACTGTGGAATGGGCGTTGGCAGAAACAGGAAAGAAGAGATACTCATCATCCAATTAAGAACAGGACACACTAATTTAAACCAGATGCTACATAAATGGAGAGCAATAGAGTGAGAACTCCTGCACGTCAGGAAAGATCCCATGAAGATGAAACAGCTGAGGTTCGAGCAGTACCTCCCAGGCATAACTGTGTTGCATGTCAGAAAAGATGCCGTAAAGATGTAACAACACCTGAGGTTCGAGCAGTACGTCACAGGCATGACTGTGAACAACATACCCGTCTGAGACAGGAGGAGACCCTTCAGCAGCATAGGGTACAACAGACAAGGGATGTACAGACAGACAGGAAACGTATGGCAGTGCGCCATGCACGTGCTGAGTCAGTTGAAGCCTGAAATGCCCACCAAGTGAGCGACGCTGCACACCAGGCAAGGCACAGAGAAGATGAGACTGAGGAGATGGGGAATATTTGGCTGACCAGGGACAGTGATGTCATAGGACCACCTATGATGTTGCTATGATGTCTGCATGATGTCCTATAATATTCCAATATATAACGACTCCTTATGTGTGAAAAAATTATCCGTCCTTGGACTGCATCACTCACAATCATAGAACTCGCTATGACATCATCAAAGATCAAAGGCAGGCATCACTCACGCTCACTCACGGTCATAGTGTTATGGATGGCTCTCACGAGCCATCAGGCAGCCGTGGGTTTGTACATTTATTAAATAAAGACACACACTGACAAAATAACAAGCCTCGTGGGGCAAACACAAATAAATACAAACACTTACATATGCACAGCGAGGGCGGAACCTGAACGCTGTGGGAACTGACCTCAGGGTTAGGGAAGCCAGACTGGAAGGAAACGTAGGAACGTAAATGCAGGTCGCAGCCCTGAGCAAACAGAGCTGCTCCCTTAAATAGGGAGGAATAGATTGATCAGCTGATGAAGGGTCATCAGCTGATCAGAAACAGGTGTTCAGCGGAGCTCCACTGACAGCCGGAAGCCCTGCTGAGACGCTGTCAAAATAAACGTCTAGAACCACGCCAGAGGAGAGAAGGGAGACTACTGCACAGCCCGAGTGCCAACGGAGTCAGCACACAACCCATGACAGTTGCCCCCATTTCCGACGCGGATTCTAGATGCGGTGTAACACCGGGCTCCCCCCCCAACTGGGAGGCCAACAAAACCACCCCAGGGAGGGAGGAGAGGGAAAGAAAAGGCCGTGGAGGGCTAGATCGTGGCGACCAGAGTGGAGAGAAAAAAAACCCAGCAGGAGACACTACAGAGTATGGAAAAAAAAAAAAAAAAAAAGGCACAGCAACACTCCATAATGTACCAACAGGTGGCATACTACATCCAAATAAGGAACAACTAAGCCTACTGGCCATAAACAGAAACTCGGGTCAAAGAACCAAGATACATATTTCCACGGGAAAAAAACACATATCATCCCCCACAAAGGAAAGGAGGGAGAGAAAAAAAAACAAAAAAACCCAAAACACTACAAACGTTGAAACCCTGCAGTTGTAAATCCACACACAAACTGTACAGGCAACGAATGGATATTTGAACAGAGGAAAAACAAAAAAACACTCGCTAGGAAGCGGTTACATAAACAATTTCATCCATATACGATTTCATACATCAGACCCCCGCACATCCCAAATGGTTACAGGAAAACCCAAATAGAACTCAGGGATGAAAGCAGTCTAAACACCACAGCATGAAAGCCGATAGTTCGGGGGGCTGCCCTGCATCTAGCGTCCATATCGCTGCCAGGGGAAAAAGGAACAGTTCGGGCGGCCTACCCCAGTCCCATGCCAGGAAACACAGTTACTCTGGCGGCCGGGCCAGATCGCCGAACGGACATGAAAGTTTGTTGGATGGCCGACCCAGAACGCCAAAAAGGCGGGGCAGTCTTCCAGGCGGTCGACCCGCATCACCCAACCCCCAGGACCGCAGGGGAGCAGGATGGTGATGATAATAAAGATGAAGATGATGAGCCAGTCTAGCATCATGCGGCAGAGGATCTGCAGCTTCCTCACCGACCTTGGACCAAACCGGCGCTGCATCCCTGTTGAACCCCGACCGGGTCAGCACGGCACCCACGACGGACCCCGATTGGGCCAGAGCAGCAACCGTGATGGACCCCGATTGGGTCTCGTCGGCACCCACGTCGAACTCCGATTGGATCGGAGCAGCACCCACGATGGACCCCGATTGGGTCTCATCAGCACCCTCGTCGGACCCCGATTGGGTCTCGTCAGCACCCTCGTCGGACCCCGACTGGGTCGGCGCAGCACCAGAAACGACCTCCAACCCTGGATCCAGAACCTCCCGCACAGCAACCGAGAATGACTCCGCACCAGTGACCCTGGGAGAAGGCTCAGGAAAAGGAAAAGAACCGGAATCCGGATCACTGGTAGCAACAGAGCCCAGTGAGACGGGCTCAGATGCAGCGGATGGTTGCACCTGGCTCGTCTCCCCGAGAGGCAGGCAAAAATGCTCCAGAATTGATAGAAGGAAGACAAAATAGAGCATTTGCCTGCACTCGAGTTCTGTCGCAGTCCAGGACTTTGTCGATCCGGGCTCAGGACGAAGAAGGTTGTCGTCTGGCTCCCACTTGGCTGTGGCGGGCTCCGCAGCCGGCATGATGTTCTTCACAGCCTGAGGAACCTCCAACGCTGACGTCCACGCTGACAACCCGCACGGCGTTGTGGCAGGGGTTCCTCGACCTGCTGGATTGGACCACTCTTCCATGGAGACCCGGGGACGCTTCATCGTCGGCGCAGGCTCCAAACTGCAGTTCGCTGTCCTCCTCTGCCCATGACGTGACTGCGGGGCTGAAACCAGGCTATCCAGGGCCGCAGGCTCCCACCTCATCCGGCGGCATAGGCCTGGCGCCGCGGAACGCTCAGAGGAAGAAGACACAGAGGTAGCAGGTCCATTACTATTTACTGCAGCAGGAGGAGGGAGTTCAGGGGACTGTGAACCCCGAACTCCGCCCCCAGGAATCAAGCAAGACAATTCATCTAATATGGGAACAGAATGAAAAGTTACTTGCCTGACCCGAGGAGGCCCGATGGAACCCGCTGCAGTGGACTTCGTTTCTCCCTTGCCCCGCTGGATGGTGACGGAGGGCCCCCTGGAAGGACGAGGAGGTGCTGCTTGCAGTGCACCCACGACGGGCATTGCCGAAGCAGGACTCACAACCTTCACTGGTGCCAAGGAAGACGTCGAGGAGGAGGGGATGACAGCTGAAGCGATCCGGGCACCAGGAGCTGACGGAACAGCGGGAGGAGGTGACCCTGGGAGAGAGGCTGCAGGAATTCCCTCCTGATGAGACATAGGAGCAGCAGCTGTCAGAAAGGTAGAGTCTTTGTGACGACCTGGAACAGGATCCGGACGGGGTTCTTGCTGAGGCCTTTTGTTAGCTTTGTGACGACGGTTACCAGCAGAGGGCGAGGCGAAGGAGAGACCCGGGAAACGCCGCTCCTGTGTGGAAACAGAAGCGAGCAGTTCGGCGAACTCTGGATGGTCCTTTAACGCTGGATTCCTCTCCACCAGCCTGACTGCCGCCGTCACATGCTTTATCACCTGTGTAGGGTGAACGGCGGAGCGAGCAGCTGCCACTCGGTCCTTGATGGAAACAGCTGTCAGACGTAGCGTCTCCGGGGGAATTCTGACTGACAACACACTCTCTCGGGGATCACCCCTGGGCGGTGCAAACTCCTGGCCTGGAGCGGGGACAGGAATGGGATCCTGAAGCGAGGAGCAAGGATACCTCCTCTTCGGCTTCCTGCCAGGGTTTCCCTCCAGCCCACGGAGTCTCTCCTGCTGCACAGCGATTTCAGCCTTCCTCACCGTGACTTCCGGGTGGTTGGAATAGCGGGGAAGGTGATTAATAGTGTCCTCAGCAAGGTCCAGGTACCAGCGCAAGCCGCTGGGAAAGCGATGGCTACGAGTGTTGGAAAGGATTCCATCGACCTCGATGAGAGCCATAATTAGCTCGTAGCCCAGGCTTGTGGCGTAGCCCTTCAGCGACGACGCCATCTCCCAGCACGCTGGTACGCTGAACAAGGGAACTGACAAGTCCAATTAAACAAACTACGGCCATCGGCGTCTCTTTGGGCTGCAACCTACTGTTATAGATGGCTCTCACGAGCCATCAGTGAGACGCTATAGGCAGCCGTGGGTTTGTACATTTATTAAATAAAGACACACACTGACAAAATAACAAGCCTCGTGGGGCAAACACAAATAAATACAAACACTTACATATGCACAGCGAGGGCGGAACTTGAACACTGTGGGAACTGACCTCCACAGCCCTGAGCAAACAGAGCTGCTCCCTTAAATAGGGAGGAATAGATTGATCAGCTGATGAAGGGTCATCAGCTGATCAGAAACAGGTGCTCAGCGGAGCTCCACTGACAGCCAGAAGCCCTGCTGAGACGCTGTCAAAATAAACGTCTAGAACCGCGCCAGAGGAGAGAAGGGAGACTACCGCACAGCCCGAGTGCCGACGGAGTCAGCACACAACCCATGACACATAGGACATAAAAGATCAAAGGCAGGCATCACTCACAATCATAGGACTCACTATGACATCAGTAAAGATCATAGGACTCGCTATGACATCAGCAAAGACCAAATGCAGGCATCATAGGAGTCATGGCAAAGGCTGTGAATACTTATGTATTCACAGCCTTTGCCATGAAGCTCAGAATTGAGCTCAGGTGCATCCTGTTTCCACTGATCATCCTTGAGATGTTTCTTCAGCTTAATTGGAGTCCACCTGTGGTAAATTCAGATGATTGGACATGATTTGGAAAGGCACACACCCGTCTATATAAGGTCCCACAGCAGACAGTGCATGTCAGAGCACAAACCAAGCATGAAGTCAAAGGAATTGTCTGTAGACCTCCGAGACAGGATTGTCTTGAGGCACAAATCTGGGGAAGGATACAGAAACATTTCTGCTGCTTTGAAGGTCCCAATGAGCACAGTGGCCTCCATCATCCCATAAATGGAAGAAGTTTGGAACCACCAGGACTCTGCCTACAGCTGGCTGGCCATCTAAACTGAGCGATTGGGGAGAAGGACCTTAGTCAGGGAGGTGACCAAGAACCCGATAGTCACTCTGTCAGAGCTCCAGTGTTCCTCTGTGGAGAGAGGAGAACCTTTCAGAAGGACAACCATCTCTGCAGCAGTCCACCAATCAGGCCTGTATGGTAGAGTGGCCAGACCGAAGCCACTCCTTAGTAAAAGTCACATGGCAGCGCGCCTGGAGTTTGCCAAAAGGCACCTGAAGGACTCTCAGATCATGAGAAACAAAATTCTCTGGTCTGATGAGAAAAAGATTGAACACTTTCGTGTGAATGCCAGGCACCATGTTTGAAGGAAACCAGGCACCACTCATAACCACACCAGTGGGAGTGGTAGCATCATGCTGTGGGGATGTTTTTCAGTGGCAGGAACTGGGAGACTAGCCAGGATAGAGGGAAAGATGAATGCAGCAATGTACAGAGACAACATGGATGAAAACCTGCTCCAGAGTGCTCTTGACCTCAGACTGGGACGACTGTTCATCTTTCAGCAGGACAACAACCCTAAGCACACAGCCAAGATATCAAAGGAGTGGCTTCAGGACAACTCTGTGAATGTCCTTGAGTGGTCCAGCCAGAGCCCAGACTTGAATCCAACTGAACTTCTCTGGAGAGATCTGGGCTGTACACCAACGCTTCCCATCCAACCTGATGGAGCTTGAGAGGTGCTGCAAAGAGGAATGAGCCAAACTGCCCAAAGATAGGTGTGCTGAGCTTGTGGCATCATATTCAAAAAGACTTGAGGCTGTAATTGCTGCCAAAGTGCATCAACAAAGCATTGAGCAAAGGCTGTGAATACTTATGTGATTTCTTAGTGTTTTTATTTTTAATAAATTTGCAAAAATCTAAAAAAACTTTTCTCACATCACCATTATGGGGTATTGTGTGTAGAATTTTGAGGGGGAAAATGAATTTAATCCCTTTTGGAATAAGGCTGGACCATAACAAAATGTGGAAAAAGTGAAGCGTTGTGAATACTTTCCAGATGCACTGTATGTGTATATATGTGTGTTTATATACACACACACACACACACACACAGGTACATCTCAAAAAATTAGAATATCATGGAAATGTTCAATATTTTTTGTCACTCATTTTAGAAAGTGAAACCCATATATTTTATAGATTTATTACACAGACAGTGATATATTTCAAGTGTTTCTTTATTTTAATTTTGATGATTATGGCTTACAGCTCATGATAACCCCGAATTCAGTTTCTCAAAAAATTAGATTACATAAAATTTATTTTAAAAAAAAGTTTTTTAATACAAATGTGGACCGACTGAAAAGTATGTCCATGTACACACTCAATAGGAGGCGTACACCTCATCACAACTCCCCCCACTCGGGAGATCGGATCACAACTTGGTTCATCTCCGGCCGGTGTACAAACCCCTAGTGCACAGACAACCTCCGGCCATGCGCACAGTGGAGTTATGGTCTGAGGAGACAATGGACACTCTAAAGGGCTGTTTTGAAGCCACCGCCTGGAAGCAGCTCTGCGATCCACATGGTGAGAACATTGATGGCCTCACTCACACCTTCACGGACTACCTCAGCTTCTGTGTGGACAAATCCGTTCCCACCAAGACCATATGGTGTTGCTCAAACAACAAACCCTGGATCAACCCTGAGATAAAAACACTTCTGAGAGAGAAGAAGAGGATCTTCAGGTCGGGGAATAGGGAGATGCTGAAGTCCGTACAGAGGGAGCTGAGGAGAAAGATCAGAGAAGGCAAGGACAGCTTCAGGAAGAAGATGGAGGACAAGCTGCAACAGAGCGACATCAGCGGAGTCTGGAGAAACCTCAAAACCATCTCTGGGCTCCAGAATACCTCCCCCCAGGCCACGGAGGGCAAGGAGTGGGCGAACAACCTGAATCTGTTTTTCAATAGGTTTGACCAACCGCCCTCCCCCCTGACTGCACAACAACCACTGCTGCCTCTGAAGAAATCAAGTCCTGCTGCCCACTCCCCACTCCACCAACACCCCCCCCCACTCCCAACACACAGCCCCCCATCCTGACCCTGACCAGGACCCAGGTGAGGACGGAGCTGAGGAAGATCAAGGCGAGGAAGGCGTCGGGACCGGACGGCATCAGCGCAAAGCTCCTCAAGTCCTGTGCAGACCAGCTGTGTGGGATTGTGACGTACATCTTCAACCTGAGCCTGAAGCTGGGGAGGGTACCACAGCTGTGGAAAACATCTTGTGTGGTACCTGTACCAAAAACTTCCCACCCCAAAGACCTGAACAGCTACAGACCGGTGGCCTTGACGTCCCACTTGATGAAGACCCTGGAGAGACTGCTCCTTGCTCACCTCCGCCCCCTGGTGGAACCAGCGATGGATCCACTCCAGTTCGCCTACCAGCATGGCATTAGGGTGGAGGATGCGGTGATCTTCCTCCTTCACCGTTCTCTGTCCCACCTGGAGAAGCCCGGGAATATGGTGAGGATCATGTTCTTTGACTTCTCCAGTGCTTTCAACACCATCCAACCGATGATCCTGAAGGACAAGCTGCTGCGCGCAGGGGTGGACCAGCACCTGTCATCATGGATCCTGGACTACCTCACGAACCGGCCTCAGTTTGTGAGAACCCGGGACTGTGTGTCCGACACGATCATCGGTAGCACGGGGGCCCCCCAGGGAACGGTGCTGGCTCCCTTCCTGTTCACTCTTTATACTGCGGACTTCTCACACAACACAACACATTGCCATCTACAGAAGTTCTCTGATGACACTGCGATCGTTGGCCTCATCGCCAATGGAGATGAAGCTGAGTACAGAGGGCTTATCCAGGACTTCGTGGACTGGTGCCATCGGAACTGCCTCCAGATCAACGCGAGGAAAACTAAGGAGCTGGTGGTGGACTGCCGCAGGCATGGGCAACCCCTCACAGCACCAATAAATATACAGGGAACAGACATCGAGATGGTGACATCCTATAAGTACCTGGGTGTTCATCTGAACAATAAACTAGACTGGTCACACAATACTGACGCACTCTACAAGAAGGGACAGCGCAGGCTGTTCCTACTGAGGAGACTCAGGTCTTTTGGTGTACAAGGGGCGCTGCTGAAGACATTCTATGACACGGTGGTGGCATCAGCCATCACTTTTGGAGTGGTCTGCTGGGGCAGTGGCATTACTGCAGCCGATAGGAAGAGACTGAACAAACTGATCAAGAAAGCTAGCTCTGTCCTGGGGCAGCGCCTTGATCCGGTGGAGGAGATAGGAGAGAGAAGGACGGTGGCTAAACTGTCATCTCTGCTGGAGTCCGAGTTCCACCCTATGCAGGACATACTGAATGCACTGAGGAGCTCATTTAGCAGCAGACTACATCATCCCAGGTGCACAACCGAGAGGTTTCGCAGGTCCTTCCTACCAACGGCTGTCAGACTGTACAACCTAAGCAGGGCTGTTCGCAGAGATAGCAAAAAGACGTAACAAATTAATAGTTTTTTAAATGCAAAAGATGCAATAGACTTACACAATGGTCCCCTCCGGCATACAACTAGGAAAATTACCGGTTGCTATGGAGGGTGAGAATATGTATGGGCACATAATCATACCATGTAGGATAACTAAGTAGACGGTTATGCTGTTTCATCCCATCTAGCAACAATGCTCTGCACTGTGTGTGTTTATATATTACATATTTATTCCATCTAGCTACAATGCTCAGCACTGGGTGTGTTTATATTTATATTTATATATCTATATAATTATTCCATCTAGCTACATTGCTCCGCACTGTGTGGGTTTATATATTTACATATTTATTCCACCTAGCTGCAATGCTCCGTACTGTGGGTGTTTATATATCTACATATTTATTCCATCTAGCTACAATGCTCCGCACTGTGTGTTTATATATTCATATATTTATTCCATCCAGCTACAATGCTCTGCACTGTGTGTCTGTGTGTGTGTATATATATATTTTATAGTAATATGTACATATGTATATTAGCTGCTCTTGCTTGCTTGCTTTTTTTCTTGCCTTCTGATTGTTGCTCTGAGTGTTGCTATCCCTGTGCTGTTGCAATCCTGGAATTTCCCCGTTGTGGGACTAATAAAGGCTTATCTTATCTTATCTTATCTTATCTTAATACTTGGTCAGGGCTCCTTTTGGATTAATTACTGGGTCAATGTGGCGTGGCATGGAGGTGATCAGCCTGTGGCATCGCTGAGGTGTTATGAAGGTCCAGGTTGCTTTGATAGTGACCTTCATCTCATCTGCATTGTTGGGTCTGGTGTCTCTCATCTTCCTCTTGACAATCCTCCATAGATTCTCTATGGGGTTTAGGTCAGGAGAGTTTGCTGGGCAGTCAAACACAGTGATGCCATGGTCATTAAACCAGGTTTTGATACTTTTGGCAGTGTGTGTGGGGGGGTGCCAAGTCCTGCTGGAAAATTAAATCAGCTTCTCCATAAAGCTTGTCAGCAGAGGGAAGCATGAAGTGCTCTAAAATTTCCTGGTAGACGACTGAGCTGACTTTGGTCTTAATAAAACACAGTGGACAAACACCAGCAGATGACCTCTGTTCAGATAAAAGTAAATTTTGCATTTCATTTGGAAATCAAAGTCCCAGAGTCTGGAGAAAGAGTGGAGAGGCACAGGATCTAAGTTGCCTGAGGTTTAGTGTGAAGTTTCCACAGTCAGTGATGATTTGAGGAACCATGTCATCTGGTGTTTGTCCACTGTGTTTTATCAAGACCAAAGTCAGCGCAGTTGTCTACCAGGAAATTTTAGAGCACTTCATGCTTCCCTCTGCTGACAAGCTTTATGGAGAAGCTGGTTTCATTTTCCAGCAGGACTTGCCCCCCCCCCCCCCCACACACACTGCCAAAAGTATCAAAACCCGGTTTAATGACCATGGCATCACTGTGTTTGATTGGCCAGCAAACTCTCCTGACCTAAACCCCATAGAGAATCTATGGAGGATTGTCAAGAGGAAGATGAGAGACACCAGACCCAACAATGCAGACGAGCTGAAGGTCACTATCAAAGCAACCTGGACCTTCATAACACCTCAGCAGTGCCACAGGCTGATCACCTCCATGCCACGCCACACTGATACAGTAATTAATCCAAAAGGAGCCCCGACCAAGTATTGAGTGTGTACATGGACATACTTTTCAGTCGGCCAACATTTCTATTAAAAAACTCTTTTTTAAAATTAATTTTATGTAATATTCTAATTTTTTTTAGAAACTGAATTTGGGGTTTTCATGGGCTGTAAGCCATAATCATCTAAATTAAAATAAATAAACACTTGAAATATATCACTCTCTGTGTAATGAATCTATGTAATAGATGGGTTTCACTTTCTGAAATGAGTGACAAAAAATATTGAACATTTTCATGATATTCTAATTTTTTGAGATGTACTTGTGTGTGCGTGTGTATGTATAGCTAGAGCGATATATAGATAGAGATATAGTGGGGGAAATAATAATTTGATCTCCTGCTGAATTAGTAAGTTTACTTCCTTACAAAGAAATGGACAGTCCATTATTTTTATGGCAGGTTTATTTTAACAGAGAGAAACAGATCAACAAAAAATCAAGAAAAAAATATTAAATAATGGTTATGAATTAATTTGCATTTGATCAAGGGAAATAAGTATTTGATCCCCAAGCAAAACAGGATTTAGTACTTGGTGGAGAAACCCTTGTTGGCATCACAGATGTCAGACATTTCTTATAGTTGGTCACCAGGTTTGGTCACATCTCAGGAGGGATTTTGGTCTACTCCTCTTTACAGATACTCTCCAAATCCTGGATTTGGAGAGTATCTGTAAAGAGAAGTAGAGGCTGTTGCTTGGCAGCTCAAAGTTTCAGCTCCCTCCACAGATTTTTGATGAGATTAAGGTCCAGAGACTGGCTAGGCCACTCCAGGACCTTAATGTGCTTCTCCTTGAGCCACTCTTTTGCTGCCTTGGTCGTATGTTTTGGGTTATTGTCAGTCTGGAAGACCCATCCACGACCCATCATCAGTGTTCTGGCTGAGGCCAGGAGGTTCTCATCCAAGATTCTATGGTACACGACCCCATTCATCAGCCCCTCAACGTGGTGAAGTCTTCCTGTACCCTTAGCAGAGACACAGCTCCAAAGCAGAATGTTTCCACCTCCATGTTTGACAGTGGGGATGGTGTTCTTGGGGTCATTTTCAGCATTTCTCTGCCTCCAAACACAGTGAGTCGAGTTGATGCCAAAGAGCTCAATTTTGGTCTCATCTGACCACATCACATTCTCCCAAGCCTTCTCTGAATCTTTCAGGTGTTCATTGACAAACTTCAGATGTGCCTTCTTGAGCAGCAGGACCTTGTGGAAATTGCAGGATCTCAATCCATTATGGCGAAGTGTGTTACCAATGGTTTTCTTGGTGATTGTGGTCTCATCTCCCTTGAGGTCATTAACAAGCTCCTCCTGGGTAATTGTGGTCTGATGCCTCACCTTTCTCAGACTCATTCTTACCCCACCAGGTGAAATCTTGCATGAAGCTCCAGAGCGAGGGCGAATGACTGTGGTCTTATATTTCTTCCATTTTTGAATTATCGCACCAACAGTGGTCTCTTCCTTACCCAGCCTCTTGTTGATGATCTTGTAGCCCATTCCAGCCTTGTGCTGGTCTCCAGTCTTGTCTCTGATGTCCTTTGACAGCTCTTTGGTCTTGCCCATGGTGGTGAAGTTTGAAGTGAAGAGATTGATTCTTGGACAGGAGTCTTTTATACACATAATGAGTTGAGATCAGGAGGACTTTCCTAAAGGGACAGGACTGATTTATGTGCCTCATGGATACATAACCGGTCTGTGCGGGTCAGAATTCTTGCTGGTTGGAAGGGGATCAAATACTTATTTCCCTTGATCAAATGCAAATTAATTTTAACAGTTATTTAACATTTTTTTCTGGCTTTTTCTTTGTTGATCTTCTGTCTCTGTTGAAATAAACCTACCATAAAAATGAAGGACTTGTAGAAGAGCTGGAAATAACGAGGCGGTTTTGTATCACAAAAGCAGAGTCTTTAATGAACAACTCTTCTATCTTGTCTCATCATGGTGCAGAGCTTGGCAGAAGGCAAAGAGGAAGAATTCTGCCCAGCTCGCTGGTTAAATACAGGCACACATCCAAGACATGCAAAACACAAGCTGAAATCCCCCGTTATCTAAATCCCCATTAGTCCTGTTAGCTCCTCCCTCCGTCTTGGGAGGTGATGGGAAAACCTCTCCTCGCCTAAGGGGGTGAAGGTGTCAAGTCTGTTGCCATGGCGTCCTGTGACGTCATTGGTCTTCACACGGCGGTGAGATTCCTTTGTCCTTTCAGAGGTGTGAAATTCCTTTGCATATGTTGCCCCACACATTTCCACATGCTCTAACGTATGCAGGTATGGAATATATGAGTAATATATACCACAGGCCCCCCAAACAACTAGGAAAGGACACAGAAAGATTCACAGTCTAGGGTAATTACTAAGACATACTACGTGTTACAGCTGTTGTCACAGAAGAAACTTCCAAGCAGCCATGCTCCTAAGAGAGTTCAGTGAAAATATAACAGCATAGTATAATCATAAGTCAGTCCTAAACTGTTGCGGCACAATTAGCGAAAAATTACAGAGTGGTGTAATCAGTCCTTGTGCAGTCTGGGTTTCAATCTTCTCCCAAAGCTGCTGTAGGCTGGTTTAGGCGTCCTGCTGGGACCTTGTTGTGAGGAATCTGCAGTGTGGGAAGGAGAGAGATTATCTGTTCCCTGCCTGGGGGCTGAGACTTTTTCCTTGGGGGGTCTACCTCGCCGAGGTGCTCGCGCCAACTGTGCAGGTTCATCTCTCAACAAGAAGGCAGGTTTGAGTCTGTCAATGCTGACCGTTTCATTTCTATCCCCATAATCAAGCACAAAGTGTTTGTCACCATTTTCCAGCACTCTGAACGGGCCATCGTATACTGAGCGTAACGTTGGTTTAAGGGGGGCAGTTGTAGAACAACTTGTCAAGGGGGTCTGGCAACCTTTAGCATTTTTTAGCAAATCGCTAAACCCGACGGAACGCAAGTACAGCACTTTTGACAGGGAGCTGCTGGCGCTCCATTTATCCATCCGTCACTTCCAGTTTTGGTTAGAAGGGCGGAGTTTCACGGCTTTTGTGGACCATAAACCGCTCACTTTTGCTATGGCTAAAATTTCAGAACCTTGGTTGGGCAGACAACAAAGACAGCTAGCTGCGATTTCAGAGTTCACCACAGACATTCGACATGTAGCGGGCAAACTTAACGTAGTAGCGGACTGTCTCTCTCGCGCTGTGGCACCGCCAGAGCACGAGGAGACAGATTACACTGCTTCAGCAGCTGAGCTTTTCTCTAACGCAAACACATATGCAGCACCTATCCATGAAGGGATAGATTATGCAGCCATGGCGGAAAAACAAGGTAGTGATGCGGACGTGCGCGCGCTCCTGTCTGGACCAACAGGGTTAAGGCTGGAGGAAAAAGGGTTGCGCGACGGCGTGCCCCCCCTAATATGCGATGTTTCAACCGGCCGACCTCGCCCGTTAGTACCGGCTGCTTGGCGCCGCCGTATTTTCGACGCAATTCACTCCCTCACGCACCCAGGTGTGCGCGCCTCGGTCAAAATGGTTGCCGAAGGAAGATGGCGGAGAGACATAACACTTAAACAAAGAGCTCTCCCTAGCCGGATTAAAAATCATCGGTAAATGGCCAACTCGACATAAGCGGATCAATAAACTAAGGGATGAAAACACGAAGGAACCGGGCACAAGGACAAAAACAGGGTAAAATTGAATTCCTCTCCAACAACGCAGGAAAAACCGCTGTACGCGAAGCCCAAAAAAACGAGATGTCTACAGCAGAGAAAATGGAGGACGCCAGACTCGACAACATGAACACTGGCATCGCCAGTTTGGGTAAAGAGTTAAGAGAATTCAAGCGACAGCTACAACAGGATTTAGCGGCTCTTAAGGAGGAACTGAAAAAAGAAATTAAGGAGGAAATTATGGACCTCCGAAGAGAAATGGAGCGTAAGTTAACGGAAAACATGGAGGAGCTGCGCTCCCAGCGGGCGTGTATGACAGAAGCACAGACCCGAATATCGGAGCTAGAAGATTGGAAAAGCGAGGCAAACGAACAACTACAGACCCTGACGACGCAAACGCAGAGGATGCAGGAGAAAATAAACGACTTGGAGAGCAGATCCAGACGAAGCAATATGCGCATCTTTGGAATTCCGGAGGGCATTGAAGGCAACTCGATGACAAAATTCATGGATCAGTTCTTAAAAAAAGAACTGGAAATACCCGGAGAAACGGATCTGCAGATTCAACGGGCGCACAGAACACCGGCACAGAACCCGAAAACAAACGCTACACCCAGGTCAGTTGTGGTAAACTTTGTGAAATATGACATAAAGGAAAGAATCCTGACGCAAGCATGGAAAAAAAAGATACGAATCGGCGACAAACAGGTATTCTTTGACCATGACTACCCGACAGAAATCGTGCAGCAGCGGAAGAAATATGCCAACATTAAAAAAACGCTGAAAGAGAAAAAAATTAGATTCCAAACGCCGCTAACGAAAATGAGGATTCATTGGGAGGAAGGCACAAGAACCTACAACACGGCCGAAGAGGCAGCGCGGGATATGATGGAGCGGGGCCTTGAGGTGAGCATGCCGAAGGAAACGGCTGGAGCAGCGGCGGCCCTGAACGCACCACGACAGCCGGAGTGGAGACGAGCGTACGGCGGGAGAAGGGGGAGAGACGTAGAGCAGCGGGCCCAGGACAAGCTACAAGACTTTCAACTGAAAGCCTAGATCATAACAAAGATTAAGAAAGGCACAGAAGAAATGAAGGCCAAGAAGACAAGGTAAAAGAGAAACAGACGGCTAGGAGAGGTTTAAGTGATATTTGTTGGACATTTCTAGACTTATGACTATTACTTTGATAATAATTAAAAGTCTAGGGAGGGCCCTTTACTCTGTGAAGACAAACCCCCCACCCACCAACAGGGACCAGTGGGCAGAAGAAAGGCCCAAAGTATGGAGGTCGAGATTTTTTAATGTGTTTTTATATAAATATGTGTTATTTTTGTTGTTAAAGGGGCTAGGAGCACAAGTTAAAAAAATGGAAAAACATGAATATGGGTAAAAATCTTAAGATAATGACACTAAACGTGAATGGTCTGAACTCACCTGTTAAAAGGGAAAGAATAATAAGAAAATTCAAGAAGGAAAAAGCTGAAATTATATTTATGCAAGAGACACATTTGAGCAAGACAGAACATGTGAAACTAAAGAGATTTGGCTATAAGAACTCCTACTACAGTTCATTTAAGGGAGGAGCTAAAAGGGGGGTTATGATACTAATCTCAAACAAAATACAATTTGAAAGTGAACAGGAAATCCAGGATAAAGAAGGCAGGTATGTAATAATAAAAGGAAGAATAGATGGTATGCAGATTACATTAGTGAACATCTATGCCCCACCAGAAAGTGACAAGGGTTTTTTTCAACATCTGTTTGATCTCATAGCAACACACAGTGAAGGAGTCCTAATTTGTGGAGGAGACTTAAATGCTGTCATGGATCATGAAGTTGACACAACAAGTGTTAAGAAGACAAAAAAACATGTAACAAAGTTCATAAGAACCTCACTGGCAGAAATGGGTATGGTAGACATATGGAGGGACCTACACCCACTCGAAAAAGACTATACACATTATTCAGCAGTCCATAAAGTACACTCTAGAATAGATTACTTCCTTATGAATGAAGGTGACAGACACAGGGTGAGAAATTGTTGGATTGGAGGGGCAGAAATATCAGATCATAATCCTATATACATGGAAATATATTTAAACAATAGAAAACGACAAACAACATGGAAACTTAACGTAGGACTGTTAAATGATGAGAAAATGAAAGAAAGAATAAAAATAAACATAAACGAATATATCCAAGAGAATGACAATGAAGAAGTGGACCCAACAATACTATGGGACGCACTAAAAGCCGTGTTAAGGGGTAAATTAATTGTTGAAACAGGAAAAGCAAATAAGACTAAACTGGAAGCGTATGAACAAAGATGTGAGAGACTGAGGGAATTAGAACGTAAACATCAAAGCACAAATGATCCAAAAATATATCAAGAAATTAAAGAAGAAAAAACAAAGATAAAAGAAACACAAATGGATGAAATTGAAAGGAAAAATAGGTATCTAAAGCAAAAATATTATGAAACGGGGCCAAAAGCCACAAAACTGCTGGCAAAACGGTTAAGAAAACAACAAACAATGAATAATGTATACAAGATTAAAGACCCCACCACAAATAAAACCACAGTTAACCCAGAAAACATCGAAGAAATTTTCCATAATTTCTACCAAGAACTATACTCGCAACCTGAAGAAACAAATACTAAAGATATTAAAAAATTTCTAGGCACATTGGACTTGCCATCAATAGGAAATCAACAAAATGAAAAACTAACAGCAGAAATAACAACACAAGAGATCAGAGATGTGATTAAGTCACTTAAAAACGGTAAATCACCAGGTAGTGATGGATACCCATCTGAGTTTTATAAACTGTTTATAGAAGAACTCACGCCACAACTCCTAAAGTCATTTAATTGGACGCTGAACAACAACAAAATACCTCCATCATGGAACGAAGCAATCATTTCAGTTATTTTAAAACCAGGGAAAGATAAAGAACAATGCGGAAACTATAGACCAATCTCTTTATTAAATGTAGATTATAAAATATACACAACAATTATATGTAAACGAATAAAGACATTCTTGACGGAATTGATAGAAGATGATCAAACTGGATTCATAGAGGGACGCCAAACACATGACAATATCAGGAGAACAATACATATAATTAACCAAATACATAAAGAAAAGAAAAGCGCAGTAATAATGAGTTTAGACGCAGAAAAAGCATTTGACAGGGTTAACTGGAAATTCCTATATAGTGTACTGGAGCGCTTTGGATTTAACGAAAAATCAGTACAATGCATAAGGACGCTATATCAAGAACCTGTGGCAAGAATCAAGATAAACGGTAGCTTAACAGACAAAGTAAATATACAAAGATCAACTAGGCAGGGATGCTGCTTATCGCCCACCTTGTTTGCTTTGTTCATAGAACCATTGGCTCAAGCGATACGACAAAATAAGAAATTAAAAGGTGTAACAATAAAGGGGGCGGAACGCAAGATTGGGCTATTTGCAGACGATATTATAGTTTACCTCGAACAACCAGATAAATCAATAATGGAAATGATGAACTTGATAGAAAATTTTGGAAAATTATCAGGATACAAGATAAACATAACAAAAACACAAATACTGACATTCCACTATAACCCTCTAAACCAGATAACTGATAAGATCAAACTAAACTGGAACCAAAAAGAAATAAAATACCTTGGAGTGAACATACCTAAAGACCTAAGCAAAATATATAAAGCAAACTATGATAGGTTGGAACAAGAAATAAAAAAAGATATTGATAGATGGTCAATCTTAAATATGGATCTGAATTCAAAAATTGAGACAGTCAAAATCAGCATACAACCTAGATTACTTTACCTCTTCCAGGCTATACCAACAGAGATTCCAGATGCCCAATTCTCAAAGTGGGACAGGATGATATCGAGATTTGTTTGGGGAGGTAAAAAACCAAGAGTGAAATATAAAACCCTCCAATTACCAAAAGAGAAAGGAGGCATGGGCCTACCGAGTCTAAAGGAATATTACTACTCAGCACAAATAAGATATATCATATGTTGGTGCGACGAGGGATATGAGGCAAAATGGAAAGAAATGGAAAAGGAAATTGAGGGACTCCCAGTACAAAGCATAATAGGAGATAAAGATGCATATAAGCAAATCAAACAAATAGACCCAATCACTAAATTTACTTTAGAACTGTGGTATAAAATAGTACAAAAATATAATATAAGGGAAGACATAAAACTATTGAAATGGGTAGCATTTGACAGTCAGTTTGAACCGGCAAAACAAGATGGGGATACAAAAATCTGGTGAACAAGGGAATCACAGCATGGGGCAATATCGGAAAAAAAGATCTCGGGAGCTTTGTAAATATCAGGAGAAAATTTAAACTAGAAAGATCGGAATTTTTCAGATATCTGCAGATGAGAGATTACTATATGAAGAAGATTAGGCATAACCTCCAAACAGATGTGAACGAGATTATACAACTTATTTTAAGCTCATATGCAGGAAATAAAATAAGAATTATTTCAAAGCTATATCAGAAACTTATGACAAACAATCATACAAGTAATTATATAAAGGAGAAATGGGAGAAAGAGCTCAATTTAAACATAACAGAAGAAAGCTGGCAGGAAATATGGAAAACACAACACACATCAACAAATTCAAGGACATGGAGGGAATTTGGATGGAAAAACCTGATTCGCTTTTTCATTACACCACAGATTCAAGGAAAATATACAAATACCCAATCTTTATGCTGGAGGGGATGTGGGGCTCAAAATGCAGACCACACACATATGTTTTGGAAATGCTACAAAATATCATCATTTTGGAAATCTATGCATGTGACAATACAGAGGATATTAGGATATAATATACCAATGAACTGTAACCTGATGTACTTATGTGATCTTAAAAGAGACAATGTTATACAGGCTGAGGACAGATATCTAGTTAAAATCTTGTTGATTGCATGTAAAAAAACTATCACAAAAAAATGGCGATCAGAAGTTCTTCCTGACCAAGAACAATGGACTGACATTGTTGAGGACATACGTATGATGGAAAAACTAACATATCGATGAAGAATGCAAGAAGGACTATGGGAGAAAAAATGGCGGAAATGGACACACTACAAAGTGCAACAACGAGGCAGAAATTGAAAGAATAACCAAAGACACTGAAAAAACCAGAAGAATTAAGAGATGGAAACTAAAAACTTGATGCTCCAACATTTGTCCCCCCCCCCCCTTTTATTTTATTTTTTTTTTCTTTTTCCCTACCCTAACCCCTTTGTCTTTTAAATGTAGAATGTGATCTGAATGCATTATATATGATGAAAAATGAATAAAAATCTAAGTTACAAAAAAAAAAAAAAAAATGGTTGCCGAAAAGTTTGTGTGGCCAGGCCTGCGCAAAAACGTAAAAGAATGGGCAAAAACTTGCATTCCTTGTCAGCGCGCCAAAGTACACAAACACACAAAAGCCCCTCTGGAGCCTTTTCCCATCCCTGCTAGAAGGTTCGACCACATTCATGTCGACCTCGTGGGGCCACTGCCTTCCTCCCAGGGTTTCACACACCTGCTAACAATGATAGACCGCACCACGTGCTGGCCAGAGGCAGTCCCTCTAGCGGCAACTACAGCGGAGGAAGTCGCTCGCGTTTTTCTAACAAATTGGGTGGCACGTTTCGGTGTCCCATCAGACATCACGTCAGGGTCACCAGTGTAGAAGAGCTGGAAATAACGAGGCGGTTTTGTATCACAAAAGCAGAGTCTTTAATGAACAACTCTTCTATCTTGTCTCATCATGGTGCAGAGCTTGGCAGAAGGCAAAGAGGAAGAATTCTGCCCAGCTCGCTGGTTAAATACAGGCACACATCCAAGACATGTAAAACACAAGCTGAAATCCCCCGTTATCTAAATCCCCATTAGTCCTGTTAACTCCTCCCTCCATCTTGGGAGGTGATGGGAAAACCTCTCCTCGCCTAAGGGGGTGAAGGTGTCAAGTCTGTTGCCATGGCGTCCTGTGACGTCATTGGTCTTCACACGGCGGTGAGATTCCTTTGTCCTTTCAGAGGTGTGAAATTCCTTTGCATATGTTGCCCCACACATTTCCACATGCTCTAACGTATGCAGGTATGGAATATATGAGTAATATATACCACAGGCCCCCCAAACAACTAGGAAAGGACACAGAAAGATTCACAGTCTAGGGTAATTACTAAGACATACTACGTGTTACAGCTGTTGTCACAGAAGAAACTTCCAAGCAGCCATGCTCCTAAGAGAGTTCAGTGAAAATATAACAGCATAGTATAATCATAAGTCAGTCCTAAACTGTTGCGGCACAATTAGCGAAAAATTACAGAGTGGTGTAATCAGTCCTTGTGCAGTCTGGGTTTCAATCTTCTCCCAAAGCTGCTGTAGGCTGGTTTAGGCGTCCTGCTGGGACCTTGTTGTGAGGAATCTGCAGTGTGGGAAGGAGAGAGATTATCTGTTCCCTGCCTGGGGGCTGAGACTTTTTCCTTGGGGGGTCTACCTCGCCGAGGTGCTCGCGCCAACTGTGCAGGTTCATCTCTCAACAAGAAGGCAGGTTTGAGTCTGTCAATGCTGACCGTTTCATTTCTATCCCCATAATCAAGCACAAAGTGTTTGTCACCATTTTCCAGCACTCTGAACGGGCCATCGTATACTGAGCGTAACGTTGGTTTAAGGGGGGCAGTTGTAGAACAACTTGTCAAGGGGGTCTGGCAACCTTTAGCATTTTTTAGCAAATCGCTAAACCCGACGGAACGCAAGTACAGCACTTTTGACAGGGAGCTGCTGGCGCTCCATTTATCCATCCGTCACTTCCAGTTTTGGTTAGAAGGGCGGAGTTTCACGGCTTTTGTGGACCATAAACCGCTCACTTTTGCTATGGCTAAAATTTCAGAACCTTGGTTGGGCAGACAACAAAGACAGCTAGCTGCGATTTCAGAGTTCACCACAGACATTCGACATGTAGCGGGCAAACTTAACGTAGTAGCGGACTGTCTCTCTCGCGCTGTGGCACCGCCAGAGCACGAGGAGACAGATTACACTGCTTCAGCAGCTGAGCTTTTCTCTAACGCAAACACATATGCAGCACCTATCCATGAAGGGATAGATTATGCAGCCATGGCGGAAAAACAAGGTAGTGATGCGGACGTGCGCGCGCTCCTGTCTGGACCAACAGGGTTAAGGCTGGAGGAAAAAGGGTTGCGCGACGGCGTGCCCCCCCCTAATATGCGATGTTTCAACCGGCCGACCTCGCCCGTTAGTACCGGCTGCTTGGCGCCGCCGTATTTTCGACGCAATTCACTCCCTCACGCACCCAGGTGTGCGCGCCTCGGTCAAAATGGTTGCCGAAGGAAGATGGCGGAGAGACATAACACTTAAACAAAGAGCTCTCCCTAGCCGGATTAAAAATCATCGGTAAATGGCCAACTCGACATAAGCGGATCAATAAACTAAGGGATGAAAACACGAAGGAACCGGGCACAAGGACAAAAACAGGGTAAAATTGAATTCCTCTCCAACAACGCAGGAAAAACCGCTGTACGCGAAGCCCAAAAAAACGAGATGTCTACAGCAGAGAAAATGGAGGACGCCAGACTCGACAACATGAACACTGGCATCGCCAGTTTGGGTAAAGAGTTAAGAGAATTCAAGCGACAGCTACAACAGGATTTAGCGGCTCTTAAGGAGGAACTGAAAAAAGAAATTAAGGAGGAAATTATGGACCTCCGAAGAGAAATGGAGCGTAAGTTAACGGAAAACATGGAGGAGCTGCGCTCCCAGCGGGCGTGTATGACAGAAGCACAGACCCGAATATCGGAGCTAGAAGATTGGAAAAGCGAGGCAAACGAACAACTACAGACCCTGACGACGCAAACGCAGAGGATGCAGGAGAAAATAAACGACTTGGAGAGCAGATCCAGACGAAGCAATATGCGCATCTTTGGAATTCCGGAGGGCATTGAAGGCAACTCGATGACAAAATTCATGGATCAGTTCTTAAAAAAAGAACTGGAAATACCCGGAGAAACGGATCTGCAGATTCAACGGGCGCACAGAACACCGGCACAGAACCCGAAAACAAACGCTACACCCAGGTCAGTTGTGGTAAACTTTGTGAAATATGACATAAAGGAAAGAATCCTGACGCAAGCATGGAAAAAAAAGATACGAATCGGCGACAAACAGGTATTCTTTGACCATGACTACCCGACAGAAATCGTGCAGCAGCGGAAGAAATATGCCAACATTAAAAAAACGCTGAAAGAGAAAAAAATTAGATTCCAAACGCCGCTAACGAAAATGAGGATTCATTGGGAGGAAGGCACAAGAACCTACAACACGGCCGAAGAGGCAGCGCGGGATATGATGGAGCGGGGCCTTGAGGTGAGCATGCCGAAGGAAACGGCTGGAGCAGCGGCGGCCCTGAACGCACCACGACAGCCGGAGTGGAGACGAGCGTACGGCGGGAGAAGGGGGAGAGACGTAGAGCAGCGGGCCCAGGACAAGCTACAAGACTTTCAACTGAAAGCCTAGATCATAACAAAGATTAAGAAAGGCACAGAAGAAATGAAGGCCAAGAAGACAAGGTAAAAGAGAAACAGACGGCTAGGAGAGGTTTAAGTGATATTTGTTGGACATTTCTAGACTTATGACTATTACTTTGATAATAATTAAAAGTCTAGGGAGGGCCCTTTACTCTGTGAAGACAAACCCCCCACCCACCAACAGGGACCAGTGGGCAGAAGAAAGGCCCAAAGTATGGAGGTCGAGATTTTTTAATGTGTTTTTATATAAATATGTGTTATTTTTGTTGTTAAAGGGGCTAGGAGCACAAGTTAAAAAAATGGAAAAACATGAATATGGGTAAAAATCTTAAGATAATGACACTAAACGTGAATGGTCTGAACTCACCTGTTAAAAGGGAAAGAATAATAAGAAAATTCAAGAAGGAAAAAGCTGAAATTATATTTATGCAAGAGACACATTTGAGCAAGACAGAACATGTGAAACTAAAGAGATTTGGCTATAAGAACTCCTACTACAGTTCATTTAAGGGAGGAGCTAAAAGGGGGGTTATGATACTAATCTCAAACAAAATACAATTTGAAAGTGAACAGGAAATCCAGGATAAAGAAGGCAGGTATGTAATAATAAAAGGAAGAATAGATGGTATGCAGATTACATTAGTGAACATCTATGCCCCACCAGAAAGTGACAAGGGTTTTTTTCAACATCTGTTTGATCTCATAGCAACACACAGTGAAGGAGTCCTAATTTGTGGAGGAGACTTAAATGCTGTCATGGATCATGAAGTTGACACAACAAGTGTTAAGAAGACAAAAAAACATGTAACAAAGTTCATAAGAACCTCACTGGCAGAAATGGGTATGGTAGACATATGGAGGGACCTACACCCACTCGAAAAAGACTATACACATTATTCAGCAGTCCATAAAGTACACTCTAGAATAGATTACTTCCTTATGAATGAAGGTGACAGACACAGGGTGAGAAATTGTTGGATTGGAGGGGCAGAAATATCAGATCATAATCCTATATACATGGAAATATATTTAAACAATAGAAAACGACAAACAACATGGAAACTTAACGTAGGACTGTTAAATGATGAGAAAATGAAAGAAAGAATAAAAATAAACATAAACGAATATATCCAAGAGAATGACAATGAAGAAGTGGACCCAACAATACTATGGGACGCACTAAAAGCCGTGTTAAGGGGTAAATTAATTGTTGAAACAGGAAAAGCAAATAAGACTAAACTGGAAGCGTATGAACAAAGATGTGAGAGACTGAGGGAATTAGAACGTAAACATCAAAGCACAAATGATCCAAAAATATATCAAGAAATTAAAGAAGAAAAAACAAAGATAAAAGAAACACAAATGGATGAAATTGAAAGGAAAAATAGGTATCTAAAGCAAAAATATTATGAAACGGGGCCAAAAGCCACAAAACTGCTGGCAAAACGGTTAAGAAAACAACAAACAATGAATAATGTATACAAGATTAAAGACCCCACCACAAATAAAACCACAGTTAACCCAGAAAACATCGAAGAAATTTTCCATAATTTCTACCAAGAACTATACTCGCAACCTGAAGAAACAAATACTAAAGATATTAAAAAATTTCTAGGCACATTGGACTTGCCATCAATAGGAAATCAACAAAATGAAAAACTAACAGCAGAAATAACAACACAAGAGATCAGAGATGTGATTAAGTCACTTAAAAACGGTAAATCACCAGGTAGTGATGGATACCCATCTGAGTTTTATAAACTGTTTATAGAAGAACTCACGCCACAACTCCTAAAGTCATTTAATTGGACGCTGAACAACAACAAAATACCTCCATCATGGAACGAAGCAATCATTTCAGTTATTTTAAAACCAGGGAAAGATAAAGAACAATGCGGAAACTATAGACCAATCTCTTTATTAAATGTAGATTATAAAATATACACAACAATTATATGTAAACGAATAAAGACATTCTTGACGGAATTGATAGAAGATGATCAAACTGGATTCATAGAGGGACGCCAAACACATGACAATATCAGGAGAACAATACATATAATTAACCAAATACATAAAGAAAAGAAAAGCGCAGTAATAATGAGTTTAGACGCAGAAAAAGCATTTGACAGGGTTAACTGGAAATTCCTATATAGTGTACTGGAGCGCTTTGGATTTAACGAAAAATCAGTACAATGCATAAGGACGCTATATCAAGAACCTGTGGCAAGAATCAAGATAAACGGTAGCTTAACAGACAAAGTAAATATACAAAGATCAACTAGGCAGGGATGCTGCTTATCGCCCACCTTGTTTGCTTTGTTCATAGAACCATTGGCTCAAGCGATACGACAAAATAAGAAATTAAAAGGTGTAACAATAAAGGGGGCGGAACGCAAGATTGGGCTATTTGCAGACGATATTATAGTTTACCTCGAACAACCAGATAAATCAATAATGGAAATGATGAACTTGATAGAAAATTTTGGAAAATTATCAGGATACAAGATAAACATAACAAAAACACAAATACTGACATTCCACTATAACCCTCTAAACCAGATAACTGATAAGATCAAACTAAAATGGAACCAAAAAGAAATAAAATACCTTGGAGTGAACATACCTAAAGACCTAAGCAAAATATATAAAGCAAACTATGATAGGTTGGAACAAGAAATAAAAAAAGATATTGATAGATGGTCAATCTTAAATATGGATCTGAATTCAAAAATTGAGACAGTCAAAATCAGCATACAACCTAGATTACTTTACCTCTTCCAGGCTATACCAACAGAGATTCCAGATGCCCAATTCTCAAAGTGGGACAGGATGATATCGAGATTTGTTTGGGGAGGTAAAAAACCAAGAGTGAAATATAAAACCCTCCAATTACCAAAAGAGAAAGGAGGCATGGGCCTACCGAGTCTAAAGGAATATTACTACTCAGCACAAATAAGATATATCATATGTTGGTGCGACGAGGGATATGAGGCAAAATGGAAAGAAATGGAAAAGGAAATTGAGGGACTCCCAGTACAAAGCATAATAGGAGATAAAGATGCATATAAGCAAATCAAACAAATAGACCCAATCACTAAATTTACTTTAGAACTGTGGTATAAAATAGTACAAAAATATAATATAAGGGAAGACATAAAACTATTGAAATGGGTAGCATTTGACAGTCAGTTTGAACCGGCAAAACAAGATGGGGATACAAAAATCTGGTGAACAAGGGAATCACAGCATGGGGCAATATCGGAAAAAAAGATCTCGGGAGCTTTGTAAATATCAGGAGAAAATTTAAACTAGAAAGATCGGAATTTTTCAGATATCTGCAGATGAGAGATTACTATATGAAGAAGATTAGGCATAACCTCCAAACAGATGTGAACGAGATTATACAACTTATTTTAAGCTCATATGCAGGAAATAAAATAAGAATTATTTCAAAGCTATATCAGAAACTTATGACAAACAATCATACAAGTAATTATATAAAGGAGAAATGGGAGAAAGAGCTCAATTTAAACATAACAGAAGAAAGCTGGCAGGAAATATGGAAAACACAACACACATCAACAAATTCAAGGACATGGAGGGAATTTGGATGGAAAAACCTGATTCGCTTTTTCATTACACCACAGATTCAAGGAAAATATACAAATACCCAATCTTTATGCTGGAGGGGATGTGGGGCTCAAAATGCAGACCACACACATATGTTTTGGAAATGCTACAAAATATCATCATTTTGGAAATCTATGCATGTGACAATACAGAGGATATTAGGATATAATATACCAATGAACTGTAACCTGATGTACTTATGTGATCTTAAAAGAGACAATGTTATACAGGCTGAGGACAGATATCTAGTTAAAATCTTGTTGATTGCATGTAAAAAAACTATCACAAAAAAATGGCGATCAGAAGTTCTTCCTGACCAAGAACAATGGACTGACATTGTTGAGGACATACGTATGATGGAAAAACTAACATATCGATGAAGAATGCAAGAAGGACTATGGGAGAAAAAATGGCGGAAATGGACACACTACAAAGTGCAACAACGAGGCAGAAATTGAAAGAATAACCAAAGACACTGAAAAAACCAGAAGAATTAAGAGATGGAAACTAAAAACTTGATGCTCCAACATTTGTCCCCCCCCCCCCCTTTTATTTTATTTTTTTTTTCTTTTTCCCTACCCTAACCCCTTTGTCTTTTAAATGTAGAATGTGATCTGAATGCATTATATATGATGAAAAATGAATAAAAATCTAAGTTACAAAAAAAAAAAAAAAAATGGTTGCCGAAAAGTTTGTGTGGCCAGGCCTGCGCAAAAACGTAAAAGAATGGGCAAAAACTTGCATTCCTTGTCAGCGCGCCAAAGTACACAAACACACAAAAGCCCCTCTGGAGCCTTTTCCCATCCCTGCTAGAAGGTTCGACCACATTCATGTCGACCTCGTGGGGCCACTGCCTTCCTCCCAGGGTTTCACACACCTGCTAACAATGATAGACCGCACCACGTGCTGGCCAGAGGCAGTCCCTCTAGCGGCAACTACAGCGGAGGAAGTCGCTCGCGTTTTTCTAACAAATTGGGTGGCACGTTTCGGTGTCCCATCAGACATCACGTCAGGGTCACCAGTGTAGAAGAGCTGGAAATAACGAGGCGGTTTTGTATCACAAAAGCAGAGTCTTTAATGAACAACTCTTCTATCTTGTCTCATCATGGTGCAGAGCTTGGCAGAAGGCAAAGAGGAAGAATTCTGCCCAGCTCGCTGGTTAAATACAGGCACACATCCAAGACATGTAAAACACAAGCTGAAATCCCCCGTTATCTAAATCCCCATTAGTCCTGTTAACTCCTCCCTCCATCTTGGGAGGTGATGGGAAAACCTCTCCTCGCCTAAGGGGGTGAAGGTGTCAAGTCTGTTGCCATGGCGTCCTGTGACGTCATTGGTCTTCACACGGCGGTGAGATTCCTTTGTCCTTTCAGAGGTGTGAAATTCCTTTGCATATGTTGCCCCACACATTTCCACATGCTCTAACGTATGCAGGTATGGAATATATGAGTAATATATACCACAGACTGTTCATTTCTTTGTAAGGGGGTAAACTTACAAATTCAGCAGGGGATCAAATACTTATTTCCCCCACTGTATATAAAAAGTTGAAAATTTACATTAAAAAAGTTGCCTTTTTTTTTTTTTTTTTTTTTTTTACAAAAAAGTAAAAAAAAATGAGGAGAAAGTTGCAAACACTTAGAACGTTTGTAAATTTACAAGAAAAAAACTTGTATACTTACTGGGAAAAAGTTGCAAATTTAAATAATTTTTTTTTGCAAATTTATGAGAGAAAAGTTACAAACTTGAGAAAAAATTGCCCTCCTACAAGAAAAAAAGTTGCACATTTATGAGGGAAAAGGTTTATTTACTGTTGTTTACTGTGAAAAAGGTGCAAATTTACAAGAAAAAGTTGGAATTTTTTAGAAAAACGTCACAAATTTATGTGAAAAAGCCCACACCAACCACATCTCCACCTAGTGATTTACGTCTGCATATGTTTGTATTTAAATCAGTTTGTATCGCAGTGAGCAGCTGAAATAAAACTAATAGCATGTTACGTTAGAAAGGTTTATAAAATAATTAAAGGTAATAAAGAAAAAGAAGATGGAAAAACAAATCTGAAAATCATTTAAAAAGTTTAAGAAAGAATTAATGTAATGGTGAAAATACTGAAAATATAAGAAGAAGTTTCCACCATAATGTGCAAATTGTCCCCAGTGTTGTCCTATTTAATAAACAGAAGAAATATCACCACAGTTTTGTATAAAGTGTAAAAATTAATAATAATTTGTTAAAATAATTTTTCAGAATGTTTGCAGATTTTCTCTTTTAATAAATAAATGTTTAAAAGTTTTAGAAAACTAAAATATAATCAATTTTTAATCAAATTTATAGACTTTACAGAGCAGATAATGTAGCAGAAATCCTACAGAATGCACTAGAATAAAGGGAGAGCCCTAAAAACAGAACAGGGTCTCTTTATTTGGTCTTGGGGTTATATGACCTTAATTTTAAGCTTAGCTTTTATTTTGAAAGGATTAAAACCATGCCCCACTTCCTTCCACAGCCATGGAGTGTGTATGTCTGTGGTTGGTGTGTGTGTATGTGTTGAGTGTGTGTGTCAGGAGTCAGTCCGACAGAATCAGTGACCACGCCCACCCAGACCACCACCATCACCTGGTTACCAACGGCAACGCAGCTTTAGGTAGGGAAGTGGTTCACTACCACTATGGCCTGAGAGGCCATACCTTCATACTTTTTATTTTCTCTATTTTCCTACAATAACAATTTTTGTGTGTGTGGATCCAAGGAAGAATAGCTGCTAGCTGTAGTAACTAATGGGAATCTGAAGAAACGAATAAAAGAACAAATTAATATTGTGTTTTCCTGTGATCTTGAGTTATTTACAGTGGATCTAAAAAGTCTACACACCCCTGTTGAGATGCCAGGTTTTTGTGATGTAAAAAATGAGTCCAAGATAAGTCATTTCAAAACTTTTTCCACCATTAATGTGACCTATAACCTGTACAACCCAATTGACAAATAAACTGAAATCTTTTAAGGGGAAAATAAAAAAAACTTACAATAACCTGGTTACATAAATATACACACCCTCTTATAACTGGGGATGTGGCTGTGTTCAGTATTAACCAATCACATTCAAACTCATGTTAAATGGGAGTCAGCACACACCTGCCACCATTTAATGCGCCTCTGATTAACCCCAAATACATACCTGCCAACTACTCCGGTTTTGCCGTAATGGTTATGGTTTTCAAGACCCCATTCCGGGTTACGGCTTTATTAATCAAAATTATGGTTTTTCACTAAAAATTCAGTCAAAAATTTTAAATCGTAAAAAAAACACAAAAGCGATTCCAAACACAAGATCACTAGGAATCGTATCTAAATTTACCTGAAGCGTTTGCTAAGCTAACGCTATAGCTAATGTCATAGCTAGTCATAGCACCTAACACCGATACAAAGAAGCGACTCCGTCCCCGGTGATTGGGGCTCGCCGGAGGAACCAACCGAGGCAACAGTTGGACGGGAGCCGGATCGGAGTTCAAGTACAGCGGTGGTAGGAGACGGGGACCAGTGGAGGAGCAGCCGGGGCCCCAGCTGGACAAGAGCCGGAATCGGAGCCCAGCTACAGTGGCAGGGCTCGGCGGAGGAACTACTGAGGAAGACAGCGGTAGGTGGCGGGGCTCAGCGGAGGATCTACCGGGACCCCAGCTGGACAGGAGCAGGATCGGAGCTCAACTACAGTGGTGGTGGGCGGCGGGACTCGGTAGAGGAGCTGCCGGTACCCCAGCTGGACAGGAGCTCAATTGCAGCAGCGGGACTAGCAGCAGAGGGGGCTAGCTGAGGCCCAGCTGGATTCGAGGTCGGTCGGATCGGATATCGGCGTCACCAGCAGAGATTGTTTTACTATCAACAGGTCAGTAAAAATGCCACCAAAGAAGGAGGAAATGGAAGAGATCAAAAAATCTCTGAACTAAGTTCAGAGATTTTATCTTCTTGGAACATAAGTCAATATTATACAGTAATAAGTGGCATTCAGCTGTTTGTTTTATGTCATTTAAGCACAGTTCTGGTACTTAAAAATCATAAAAACCCAGGAGCTTCGGGGGGCTTCGCCCCCCTTGCCCCCCCACCCCCACCGGGGCTCTGACCCGGACCCTGCTGGGGGACTAAATCCCCCAGATCCCCTGCTAAATTTTCAGATAATTTACCCAACCCCAAATCACATCCCTGGGTAAAGAATGACATACTGAGGCAGGCCAGAAAGTTACAGGGAACAGAAGTTTACCTAAATGAACATCTAACAAAAACTAATGCTGAAATAGCACGGCAAGCACGGATGCTGAAAAGACAAAATAAGATACAGGCAACATGGACAAGAAATTGTAGAGTTTGGATCAAACTAAATGGAACACCTGAGGAAGCAAAAGAGTATAATAATCAGAGATCTTACTGACTTAAATAAATATAGATGAACACTGATTAAGAAAATTAAGAGACTATGATAATCCATATCCACACACATGGCAAGTCTTTTCATGAGGAATACTCCAAAGCATTTCCAGGAATTATTACTGTGGACTGTGAGCGCATATTCAGCCATGTGAACAAGAACAAAACTGAGTTCAGGTTCAGTCTGTCAGCTAAAATTCTGGGCAACCTCATGACCAGGAAAATGATGATGACAGCTTCAGGTAACAAGTGCCACAGTGTGTTCCATTCAAAAGACCAACTGAAGAAAGCTAAGGGGTGCACCATGGAAAACAACAATGCTTGAGAGTTACCATAGAGTTTGTCCTTGATCTTTTCCATCAGCATATCTGCATTGACAATTTAAGGAAAATAGAAAGATGATTGTTGAAGAAATATGAGGTTGTTAGCCACATTTTAACTTGATTTAATGCTAATATTTGTTTGCCGTCGGGGGGCTTCGCCCCCCTGAACCCCCCACCAGGACTTTGTCCTGGACCTACCAGGGCCTGCGGCCCCTAGACCCCGGCTAGCTACTAGGCTTTTCAGGTTTTAAAAGTTGGCAGGTATGCAAATAAAGTTCAGCTGTTCTAGTAGGCTTTTCTTGACATTTTTGTAATCACGTCTTACAGCACAAGCCATGGTCCGCAGAGAGCTTCCAAAGCATCAGAGGGATCTCATTGTTGAAAGGTATCAGTCAGGAGAAGGGTACAACAGAATTTCCAAGGCATTAAATATACCATGGAACGCAGTGAAGACAGTCATCATTAAGTGGAGAAAATATGGCACAACAGTGACATTACCAAGAACTGGACATCCCTCCGAAATTGATGAAAAGACAAGAAGAAAATTGGTCAGGGAGGCTGCCAAGAGGCTGACAGCAACACTGAAGGAGCTGCAGGAATTTCTTGCAGGTATTCACTGTGACAGCACATGTAACAAGGGTACATGTAACACATGTAACAGGGCTGCACGGTGGCGCAGTGGTTTAGCACTGTGGCAGCACAGTTTTACCCTCGGCCGGGGGATCGCGGGGATCATGAGATCGTGGGTTCGATCCCAGCCCCCGACCAACAGTGAGCTGTGTGGAGTTTGCATGTTCTCCCCGTGTTGCGCGGGTTTACTCCGGGATTTCTCCGGTTTCCTCCCGCATACCAAAAACATGTAGGTTTAGGGCGCTCGCGCACGCAGCGACCAGCAGCCGGTGGCTTGTCACCAGACTGCAAACCAAATCTACCTACGGGTACAAATAAGTAACAAAAAAAAAAAAAAAAAAAAATCTGCTGTCTTCTTCATATCTCTGGGCTATGGGGTAGGGTAGCAAGGCGGAAGCCTTATCTTAAGAAGAAAAACATCCAAGCCTGGCTACATTATGCAAAAACACATTTGAAATCTCCCAAATGCATGTGGGAAAATGTGTTATGGTCCAATAAAAAACCAAGGTTGAACTTTTTGGCCATAATTCCAAAAGGTATACAGTGATCCCTCGCTACTTCGCGTTTCACCTTTCGCGCCCTCAGTGCATCGCGGATTTTTCAAAAATATTCATCAAAAATTCAAAATTGAGAAAAAATGGCACGAAAGTTGCCCGGGCGCTAGCAGAAGGCAGGGAGACTACATTAGAACATCAGGTATCAACACGGAGAGCCCGCACAACTCAAAATCCACCTCTCTGACCACCGCTCCACTCCTCTCCGCCCACCTCTTCACCGCTCGGGAATCTCGCAAGCTGATTGGCCGAGACGTTTTACCTCGCAAGCTGATTGGCCGAGACGTTTTACCCAGCTTCTCTCCCTGCCAAGCGCCCATACCCAGCGAAGGAAGACCGCATTCATTGTTCTTTATCGCTCGTGTTGCTTAGTGGCACTTTTCGCTGTTCTCTTGTGCCTTTTTGTGCAAAATAGTGCTTGTGACGCCCTTGGGGGGGGAGGGGTGACGCTACTTCGCGGTTTTTCACTTTTCGCGGTCGGTTCTGGTCCCCATTAAACGCGATAAGTGAGGGATTACTGTATTTGGCGCATGACATATTTATCGGCCCAGGAAACACGCACGCAGACTCAGGTAAGATTTAATAGCTTTATTCAACAGCAAAGTGGTGTTTGGGTGCGTGTATGAGATATGTATGTGGATTGTGGGTGGACGATGAGAGTCGGGAACAGAGCAGCACGCCGTGCAGCCAGGCAACCCTATGGGAAGAACAGAGACAGGGAAATTAGCTGGGCTAAACCACACGGGGAAGTAATACAGAGTGGTGCTTACTTGCAGGAGGGAAGGTGGCTGGCGTTGGCTAGGATCTTCGGCCTGGGAGACAGCGCCCTGCTGCGCACACGACGAGACGTGGAGATGCGGGAGGACGAGATGGCGAAGATGGGAGAATCCGCCGCCAGGGAATCCGCCTGTGCACAGGGGAAGGCTGATAGACAGGTAAGAGGCAAACAGCTTACGTGTCGTAGCGAAGAGTGGCAGGATGGGAAGAGACGATCCTGCTGAAGGTTTGAGTGCGTAGTAGAACAGACGGCTCCAGACCGATGCTCAGGGCCGAGTGGAATAAATAGCCCATCACTGACGAGGCGCAGGTGTGCGCGCAGCTGAGGTGGATGCCTGAGAGTGGCGAGTTGTGACAGTACTGCCCCCCTAGCAGCGCCTCCTGGCGCTGGTTTATCCGGGTGCGCCCGGTGGAACTCCGTAATGAGATCTTTGTCCAGCACAAAAGAAGAGCGCACCCAGGATCTCCACTCTGGGCCATATCCCTCCCAATCCACCAAGTACTGCAGCCCACGACCTCGACGCTGGGAGTCCAGGATGGAAGCGACTCCCCACGCCGGGTGGCCATCGATCATCATGGGAGCGGGCGGCGCCCTAGGAGGAGGACAGAGTGGGTCGGAGATCACGGGCTTGATCCTAGACACATGAAAAGTGGGACACACATGGAGGGAGGGGGGGAGGGCCAAACGCACAGCCACTGGGTTGATAATTTTGGAGATGGTGAAGGGACCGATGAAACGTGGAGCCAGCTTCCTCTTCTCAGCCTTGAGATTGATGTCCTGAGATGACAACCAGACCCGTTGGCCCACCTGGTAGCTGGGAGCTGGCTTCCTGTGGCGATTGGCAATGGTGCTGTTGCGCGCCGCCGTTCGTAAAAGCGCCTCGCATGCCCTGGTCCACAAGCTCCGGCAGCGTCTCACATGCGCCTGGATAGATGGAACAGCCAACTCACTCTCCTGCTCGGGAAACAAGGGGGGGGTCGTAGCCCAATGACACCCTGAAGGGGGACATCCCGGTAGCCGATGACTGTGCCGTATTGTGGGCGTACTCCACCCAGGCCAAGTAAGAGCTCCAGGAGGATGGGTTGGAGGAGGTAACGCAGCGCAGGGCAGCCTCCAGCTCCTGATTGGCGCGCTCACACTGCCTGTTGGATTGGGGATGATGACCGGAGGAAAGACTCACCGTGGCCCCCAGGGCGTTGCAAAAGCACCTCCACACTTGAGACATGAACTGAGACCCCCGATCAGACACGACGTCCACTGGGATCCCGTGCAGCCTGACCACATGTTGGACGAGGAGGTCGGCCATCTCTCGTGCCGAAGGGAGACCCCAGAGCGGCACAAAGTGGGCGGCCTTGGAGAACCGATCCACAATCGTCAGAACCGTGTTGTAGGTGTTAGAGACAGGGAGACCAGTAATGAAGTCGAGGGCGATGTGCGACCAGGGCCTGCCCGGGACCGGCAGGGGCTGGAGTAGGCCCGCGGGGGGGGAATTCGGGGTCTTGCCAGTAGCACACTGGGGGCAAGCCCGGACATAATTGGCAACGTCCTTTTGGAGACCGGGCCACCAGAAGGAGTGTTGAAGGAGGTCCACCAGTCGGGAGACTCCAGGGTGACAGGCGAGCTTGGACGTGTGGGCCCAGTGAATGACCTCCCCCCGAACAGCTGATGGAACGAAGAGCCTCCCATCCGGACCGCCGCCAGGGTCCGGTTCAGCCTCCAGCGCCTTCCGGATCTTGTCCCTGATGGACCAGGAGACCGCCCCCACAACACACGAGCTGGGCAGGATGGTGTGGTCCAGCTCCTCCGGAGCCTCAGGAGCGAACTGTCTAGACAGGGCGTCGGGCAACCCATTCTTGGATCCTGGACAGTAGGTGATGGTGAACTGGAACCGAGCAAAAAATAGAGACCAGCACGCCTGGCGGGCATTCAGACGCCTGGCTGACCTCAAATACTCGAGATTCTTGTGGTCCGTCCAAACCACAAAAGGCTGAGCTGCCCCCTCCAGCCAGTGGCGCCACTCCTGCAGCGCAAGCTTGACAGCTAGAAGTTCCCTGTCGCCGACGTCATAGTTTCGCTTGGCCGCTGACAACCGCCGGGAGAAGAAGGCGCAGGGCCGCTTGACTCCATCCACCGGTGATCACTGGGAAAGCACCGCCCCCACCCCCGTGTCAGAAGCGTCCACCTCCACCAGACACTGCAGCGCGGGGTCAACCTGGGTTAGGACCCGGGAGGAAGAGAACTCTGTCTTCAGGGTCTCGAACACGGTCGCTGCCTCCTCGGTCCACTGGAAGGGCACCTTGGGGGAAGTGAGGTGGGTCAGGGGAGTAACGATGGCGCCAAAGTTGGGGACAAAGCGATGGTAGAAATTGTCAAAGCCGATGAATTGTTGCACCTGTTTCCTGGAGGTAGGCGTGGGCCACTTGACCACCACTTTAACCTTGGCGGGGTCGGGGAGAATCTGGTCATGGGAAATAACAAATCCCAGGAAAGAGGTGGTCTTGGCATAAAACTCGCATTTCTCCGCCTTGATGTAAAGCCTGTTCTCCAACAACCGCTGCAGAACCCGCCTCATGTGAGCCTGGTGCTCCTCTCGAGACCTGGAGAAGATGAGAATGTCATCCAAGTATACAAAGACGAAGACCCCCAGGAAATCTCGCAGGACATCATTGATGAGCTGGTGGAAGATGGCGGGAGCGTTGGTGAGCCCGAACGGCATTACTAAGTACTCGAAGTGGCTGCTGGGCGTCCGAAAGGCTGTCTTCCACTCATCGCCTTCCTGGATCCGGACGAGATGGTAGGCGCTGCGGAGGTCTAACTTCGTGAACCAGGTCGCCCCCTGGAGGGAGTGGAAAGCGGTGTCCATAAGAGGCAGGGTGTAGTGGTCCTTAACTGTGATGTCGTTGAGGGCCCTGAAGTCGATACACGGACGAAGGGACCCATCCTTCTTGGAGACAAAGAAGAAACCGGCACCAAGCGGGGACGAGGAGGGGCGAATGATCCCAGCGCTGAGCGACTCCCTGATGTATGTGTCCATTGCCTCACGTTCAGGAGCAGAAAGGCTGTATAGGCGGCCAGATGGTAATGGCGCCCTCGGGCGGAGGTTTATGGCACAGTCATACGGGCGGTGAGGAGGAAGAGACATCGCCTTAGACTTGCTGAACACGATTCCCAAGTCGTGGATCTCCTGGGGCACCAGAGTGAGGTCTGGAGGAGATGAGACCGGAGCGGGTGGAGGAGAGGATGGGGCGCATGCCACAGACTGGAGACAAGTGCTCATGCAGAAGGAGCTCCATGAGAGGACACTACCAGATTGCCAATCGAGGACGGGGTTGTGCAGACGCAGCCACGGGTAACCCAGGATGGCGGGAGCTGCAGAGGAAGACAAGACATACAGACAGAGGTCCTCACGGTGGTTGCCAGAAATTATTATTGGCACCGGCTTGGTGCGGTGTGTCACTACTCCCAGGGGCGAGCGAGAAAAGGTGACAAGGTTGAGTGGAGCTGACAATGGCTGACAGGGTATACCCAAACGGGTTGCCAGGCTCTTGGAAATAAAGCTTTGCTCTGCCCCCGAGTCCACCAGTGTGTGAGTGAGGTGCCCGGTGAAGATGTGGCAAAATCTGATGGGCAAGGAGCAATTTGAGAGGGAATTTGACTGGTTGGTGTCTGCGAGACCCCCTACAGAGACTCGGACCCCCTTGTTTGGCTTGGTCGGGCAATGCTCCACGGTATGCTGATCGCCTCCGCAATACATGCAGAGGCCCAGCTCCCGGCGGCGTTGTTTCTCCGCTAGGGGGAGCCTGGTTCGCCCGACCAACATTGCCTCTGGCTCATTGGCGGACTCCGGAGCGGGTAACGCCAGAGGGCGAAACTGAGAGGCGCGGGCAGGAAGTCCGCACAAGCGGCTGTAGGACTTCCGCTCGGTGGACCGCTCTTGCAGCCTGTTATCTAGACTAATAGTTAGGGAAATTAATTCGGATAGCCACCCAGGAAGGTCCCGGCTGGCCAACTCATCCCGCAGACCAGAACTGAGGCTGCGAAGGAAGATGCTGCAGAGAGATGCCTCGCCCCATCCAACCTGCTCCGCTGCCACCCGGAAGTCAACAGCGTAATCGGCCGCCGACCAGCTACCCTGCTGAAGGCTAAGGAGCCTGTCGGTGAGGACGCTGCTGCTTCACGAGTGGTCAAACACCTCCAGGAAATTTTGCACGAATTGGTCATAGGAGAGGTTCACGTAGCTGGGCTTCGACATGACGGCGTAGGCCCAAGCCAACGCTCGCCCCTCCAAGAGATTAGCCATATAGCCAATTCGGCTGTGGTCTGAGGGGAAACCCCCGGGAACGCGCAGGAACACCGACTCACATTGTAAGAGGAACCCCCGTGCCTCACCGAGCTTCCCGTTGAAGCGAGCGGGGGTTGGAATCAGAGTGAGCCGGGTCGGCGCTCCCGAGCTAGGCTGGCCAGCCGCGGAGGCGGCCGAAGCCGGTCCGCCCTGATGAGACGGGGGGAACGCCTGCTGGGGGTCAAGACGGTCCAACCGGTGAGTTAACATGGCCAATTGATTGAGTATCACCTGCTGTTGATGAGCTATCATATCCACTCAAGCCTCGAGGGTGGAAAGACGGCGTGCGAGCCCACTGTCCGCTGGGCCGCTTTGCTGGAGCCGTACTGACATATTTATCGGCCCAGGAAACACGCACGCAAGCTCAGGTAAGATTTAATAGCTTTATTCAACAGCAAAGTGGTGTTTGGGTGCGTGTATGAGATATGTATGTGGATTGTGGGTGGACGATGAGAGTCGGGAACAGAGCAGCATGCTGTGCAGCCAGGCAACCCTATGGGAAGAACAGAGACAGGGAAATTAGCTGGGCTAAACCACACGGGGAAGTAATACAGAGTGGTGCTTACTTGCAGGAGGGAAGGTGGCTGGCGTTGGCTAGGATCTTCGGCCTGGGAGACAGCGCCCTGCTGCGCACATGACGAGACGTGGAGATGCGGGAGGACGAGATGGCGAAGATAGGAGAATCCGCCACCAGGGAATCCACCTGTGCACAGGGGAAGGCTGATAGACAGGTAAGAGGCAAACAGCTTATGTGTCGTAGCGAAGAGTGGCAGGACGGGAAGAGACGATCCTGCTGAGGGTTTGAGCGCGTAGTAGAACAGACGGCTCCAGACCGATGCTCAAGGCCGAGTGGAATAAATAGCCCATCACTGACGAGGCACAGGTGTACGCGCAGCTGAGGTGGATGCCTGAGAGCGGCGAGTTGTGACAGCGCAAACAAAACACTGCTCATCACCAAAAGAACACCATACCTACAGTGAAGCATGGTGGCGGCAGCATCATGCTTTGGGGCTTTTTTTCTTCAGCTAGAACTGGGGCCTGAATCAAAATGGAGGGAATTATGAACAGTTCCAAATACCAGTCAATATTGGCACAAAACCTTCAGGCTTTTGCTAGAAAGCTGAAGATGATGAGGAACTTCATTTTTCAGCACAACAATCACCCAAAGCACACATCCAAATCAACAAAAGAATGGCTTCATCAGAAGAAGATTAAGGTTTTGGAATGTCCCAGCCAGAGTCTAGACCTGAATCCAATCGAACATCTGTGGGGTGATCTGAAGAGGGCTGTGCACAGGAGATGCCCTCCCAATCTGACAGATTTGGAGCATTTTTGCAAAGAAAAGTGGGCAAATATTGCCACATCAAGATGTGTCACACTGATAGACTCCTACCCAAAAAGACTGAGTGCTGTAATAAAAGCCAAAGGTGCTGCAACAAAGTATTAGTTTAAGGGTGTGCATATCTGTGTGAAATGCAAAGTGTACAGAGTGACAGTACTGGCTACTCTTATTGTACGGTGTTGAAACTTGGACTATCTACAGAGTGCAGGTGAAGAAACCACGCATACATGATGAGACACCTTCAAGCCATAATGAACATCTCATGGAAAAACAAGAAAACCAACATAGAAGTGTTGAAACGAGCTGGTCTACCATCAATGGAGGACATGCTAATACAGATGAACCTGAGATGGCTTGGACATGTTGAGAGGATGGACCACCAGTGTCTCCCTCGGCAGTTACTCTGCTCACAGTTATGCGAGGGCAAACGCAATCAGGGTAGACCAAGGCTCAGATTTAAAGACTGTAAAAAGAAACTTGAAGAAGTTGGACATAGACAGGAGTTCCTGGCAGTGGAAGGCTAAAAGGCAGACTGCTATGATGATAATGACGATGATTTATGCAACCAGGTTATGGTAAGTTTTTTATTTTTCCCCTTAAAAGATTTCAGTTTGTTTTTCAATTGGGTTGTACAGGTTATAGGTCACATTAAAGGTAGAAAAAGTTTTGAAATGATTTATCTTGGTCTCATTTTTTACATCACAAAAACCTGGTATTTGAACAGGGGTGTGTAGACTTTTAATATCCACTGTATAACATTATTATTGTCCCAAATTAAATGTTCTCTTCCTCAGATAGCGGGCTATCTTTCCTCAATATGTTAAAGATCGCTGAGCTTTATTTATGTTGTTAACTTGAGATAACAAATGTTGTTTTCCTGAGGCAACAGGATCATTTTTTTTCCCTCAATATCTCAAGATAACTAAATTTTATGCATGTCATTATCTCAGGATAAATGTTTTTCCATGCTAATGGGATCATTTTCTCAAGCTCTCTAGATAACTTTATGTTATTGTTTTGGGATAACAAATGTTGTTTTCCTTCAATAACAGGATAATTTTGTCCAGATTGCAAGATAACTAAACTTTATTTTCCCATGACAACATTGTCTTCTTGATTTTTGGAGACACATTCCTCAGACTGGTTCCATAAGTGCTAGCACTAGAGCTAGCTAGCAGCTAGTTCTTCTGAAGGCATCCATCTTGGTTTCAGGGATGTTTTTCTGGGATGTATAACATTCCTTTTGGAGGCTTGTGATGTCAGTTGGTGACGTCCAACATAAAGAAGAGGAACATACCATCTGGCTTTAGGAATCCTACAACGTGATCTTGGGTTAAAAGATCTCGCTAACTCAAATGACTTCTTAGCCACACCCCAATCTGCATTGCTTTGAGAAAAAAGGAACACTGCAGTTTCTATGAACTGAGCCTGTAGAGGCTGTGCAGGTGCATGATGAGAAGTGTAGTCTTCCTGCTGTGCTCAGGCTGATGTTCGCTGTGCGACTTTGACTTGACCTTCGTCTGCTTTAATTAGATTATCCGAGTATTTCCGTCGTCACAGCTGCTGATGTTAATCCTCAGGCCTGACTGTGTGTTTTCTTCTTCCGTGGTGTCATCACGGCAGATGAGAGGAAACATGAGCCAGGTTTTAATTTGTAGTTCAGCAGCTCCGTAAATGTTTCAGATGCCTGGTGATGTTGACTAGTGTTTCGAGACTTCATTATTGTATTTTCACTGATAATCGTTGATTAAAATCAGCAGAATTCTCCTTGAGCATCCTCTCTCTGAGTTACATCTCTGATGAACACACCAGACTCACTGCGTCATAGTAATACTGGAGGAAAATCTAAAAATGGACAGATTCTCTATGGAGTTCTGACCTGTGACTTTCTCAGATTCCTCGGCTGGTCCCAGATTTACAAGAAAAAAGTTACAGATTCGTGAGGGAAAAAAAGTCAAATTTATGACAAAACGTCACAAAGTTATGAGAAAAAGTGGCAAATGTAAGAGAAAATTGTTTGAAAATTTACCAGATCAAAAGTTGCACATTTGCATGAATTTTTGATTTTTTTTTCCCATAAAGTTTTTCATTTTCTCGATAAACTTTTGTAAATTTGTAAGATTTTTTGAGAAATATATAACTTTTTGCAGTCAAATGTGTGAGTTTTTTGAATAAACTTATTACTTTTTTTCCTATAAGGTTAACACTTTTTGTTATAAATTTTGTTACCCTTTTCCACACAAATTTGCAAACATATACTCATAAATTTGCAACTTTTTTCTTTTAAATTGGCAATTTTTTTTTAAAAAATTTGTGACTTTTTCTCATAAATTTGTAACTTTTTTCTTTAAAATTTCCAACTTTTTTCTTTTCAATTGGCAACTTTTTAAAAAATTGGCAGCTTTTTTCTTGTAAAATTACACCTTTTTCTTATAATTTAGCAGCATTTTTCTTTTAAACTTGCAATTTTTTTCCTTTTTAACTTTGCAATTTTTTTCTTTGAATTGACGTTTTAAAAATTGGCACCTTTTTCTTGTAAATTTGTGACTTTTCTCATAAATTTGCAACTTTTTTCTTACAATTTTGTGACTTGTTTACTTGTAAATTTGCAACTTCTTTTAAATTTACAAAATTTTCTTGCAAATTTATTACTTTTTTCTCTTGAATTTTCTAACTTTTTCTCATAAATTTGTGGCTTTTTTCTCTTAAAATGCAAACATTTTTCCTGTACGTTTGCAGCTTTCCTCCCACTGATATGCACTCTTTAGGGCTACATGGATTTCTGATCATTTCCAAAGGTGCCAGTACTTTTTGTGTTGTTTTTTCTGAATAAATGTATTTCCCCTTGTGGCTGGATTTTCCTCAGATTTACAGTCTGGATTGAAGCTGTGTCACCAAACGGTGGATTTTTTAAAATAAAGTTTAGAATAATTTTTGGTTACTTTGTTGAGTTAGAAACTGTCGACTTCAGTCTGAGCATGAAAAATCCACGCTGACACAGAGAAACTCCAGCTCTCCTCTCCCAGAAGAAGTCGAGTTGTTGTGGAGACTCTCCTGTGTTTTCGGAGGCTGACGTGACCAAATCTAGTCACGGAGCTCTCCTCCGGCCTGTTGTCATGACAACGCCAGCTGAAGATGATGATCTGATGGATGCTAGCTGCTACTAACATGAGCCAAAATCCCCACCACAGACTAATTTGTGTTTTTAATTTATTCCAGATGTTGACCCCTGAAGGCTGTTTGCTTCTGTTCTCTCATAGATTTGTGTGACATAGATCAGCAGCTCTGTCATGACCACAACGCACTGCTGAGTTTTGAGGCCATCTGTAGCATCCACAAATTGATGGATGATGACGCTGATGGGACGGTGGACACCACTGAGACGGACGAGGTGAGACGATGAAGAGCAAGAGACTTCTACTGAGGAAAAAGATGTTTTTATCAGCTGTTGTACAAAAATCTGAAAATGTTTTCTCTTTAAAACAAAGGAAAAACCAGTGTAAGAACAATGGACTGGCCTGTCAACTATCCGTCTATGGGAGAGATCAGACAGATGTTAATGAACAGCAAAATTCTGACAAAACGTATGGAGAGTGAAGAAAGAAATGAAAGCCCAGTGCATCATAGGCAGTTCCCCCGCTGTCTAAACCTATAGAAACCCAAACTATAAACTTTACCATGAAGGAAAATTTTAGCGATATTCTTAAAAACAGAGACAGAGTCTGTCTCCTAAACCCAGACTGGCAGCTGGTTCCAGAGGAGCCTGATAGCTGAAATCTTTGCCTCCCTTTGTACTTTTAGAGATCCTAGGTAGTAAGTTCAGTTTTGTTATATTCGGTAGGTGATTTATTATTTTTTTTTAACAAGGGGATGGGGGTATTCACCAATTTAGCAAGAGGTACAAATGTATAAAGAGCTTTCAGTTATCAGGCTCCTCTCCTTTGGAGCCAGCTGCCAATCTGGATTCAGGAGTCAGACTCAATCTCTGTTTTTAAGAATAGAGTTAGATAGATAGATAGATAGATAGATAGATAGATGTACTTTATTGATCCCAAACTGGGAAATTACAGTGTAACAGCAGCATGACAGTAGACAACCAAACAACAGAAACACACACATGACAGACAAACGGATTACCCATGGAAAGTAAAACTAACACGACTATAAAAAAACCTATATACATCATAGCTTAATATATGATGACCTGTATAAACACATGAATCATCCCATTGCACAAAGAAGGACTATCAGGAGCAGAGTGAAAATGTGAGGTACCAGTTAGTCTGTAAGGTGCAGTGCGGCAGCATAGCTATGACCAGAATACAACATCATAGTGAGTCATTGTACAGTGAAATGGCATGTAGCAGGAAAGATTTCCTGTACCTGGCCGTTCGACAACGAAGATGCAGTGGTCTACTGGAAAAAGTGCTTCGCTGTCTATCTAGTGTGTGGTGGAGAGGGTGATCAGGATTGTCCATGATGGATTGCAGTTTATTTAGTGTTCTCCTCTCCACCACTGTCTCAAAGGTCTCCGATCTGAGACCAATTACAGAGCCAGCCCTCTTGATAATCTTGTCAAGTCTGTTGGTGTCTCTGGCCCTGATACTGCTACCCCAACAGACAGCAGCAAAGAAGATGGCGCTGGCGACAACGGTCTGGTAGAAAAGCTCCAGCATCCTGCTGCACACGTTGAAGGATCTCAGCTTTCTCAGGAAGTAGAGTCTGCTCATCCCCTTCTTGTGCGCAGCATCGGTGTTGGATCTCCAGTCCAACTCGCTGCTGATCCTGACACTCAGATATTTGTAGTCCTCAACCACTCCCACATCCTCCCCCCTAATCTGCAGTGGCTGAGAAAGCGTCTTCCTCTTCCTGAAGTCAATCACCATCTCTCTGGTCTTGCTGACATTCAACCTCAGGTAATTCTGCTCCGTCCACTCCACAAATCTGTCTACCAGTGCCCTGTACTCCCCCTCCTCTCCTCCTCTTATACACCCCACAACAGCTGAGTCATCAGAGAATTTCTGCAGGTGGCATGACTCAGTGTTGTACTGAAAATCTGTGGTGTATAAGGTAAAAAGAAAAGGAGAGAGCACAGTCCCCTGTGGAGCTCCCGTATCACTAGCCACCACTCCAGACAAGACATTGCCCAGCCGGACAAACTGTGGTCTGCCTGTCAGGTAGTTAGTAATCCAGGAGATCACAGAGCTGTCAACCCCCATCACCCACAGCTTCTCACCCAGCAGCAGTGGTTGGATGGTGTTAAAGGCACTGGAGAAATCAAAAAAAGTGATTCTCACAGTATCTCCTCCACCATCCAGGTGCAGATGTGCTCGTTGCAGCAGGTAGATGACAGCATCTTCAACTCCTAAATGGGGCTGATATGCAAACTGCAGAGGGTCCAGCCACGTCTTCACCTGCGGCCTCAGGTGGGCTAAGACTAGTCTCTCCAGGACCTTCATCACATGAGATGTGAGGGTAACTGGTCGGTAGTCATTCAAATCCGATGGAGATGACTTCTTGGGGACAGAAACCAGGCAGGATGTCTTCCACAGCACCGGTACTCTCTCCAGACTCAGGCTCAGGTTGTACAGGTGTTTCAGTACTGGAGCTAGTTTGTTGGCATGGGTCCTCAGGGTCCTTGTGGAGATGCCATCAGGGCCCAAAGCCTTCCTTTTTGACAAAGCCTATAGTTAGGGTGGGATCAGGTAACCCTGAACCCTCCCTTAGTTATGCTGCTAATAGGTTTAGACAGCCGGAGGACCTCCCACAATGCACTGGGCTTCACTCCTTTTTTCACTCTCAATGAAATACTTCTGCTGTTCATTAACATCTGTTTGTTCTCTCCCATAAATTGAGTCCCCGTTGTGCTGTTTGCTCTCTACATGTCTGTTCTTTTCTTCTTCTTCTCTATCCCCTCACCCCCAGCCAGTCGCAGCAGATGACTGCCCCTCCCTGAGCCTGGTTCTGCTGGAAGTTTCTTCCTGCTAAAAGGGAGTTTTTCCTCTCCACCATCGCCAAGTGCTGCTCACAGGGGATCACCTGATTACTGGGGCCTTCCTGCAATTGTGGGGTTTTCCCTTACAGTTTGAAAGTGCTATGAGATGACTGTTGTTGTGAAATGGTGCTATATAAATAAAGTTGAACTGAATTGAATAAATATAAATTACGTACAAATTTGCAAGAGTAAAGGTGCAAAATTATGATTAAATATGCAAGCTTGAAAATGGGAAAAGTCACAAATTACAGTTTAATTACACAGAATAAAATGTAACCAGTGTCCAGATGAGCACTGCAAACTTAAGAGAAAAAAGTTTAAAATTTACAGAAAAAAATTGCAAATTTACGAGAAAAAAGTTGGAAATTTTTAAGAAAAAAGATGAATATTTACAGGAATAATTTACAAATCTATGAGAAAAAAGTAAAATTGGAAATTTAGAGGAAAAAGTTACAATTTTTCAAGAAAAAAATTGTAAATGTATGAAGAAAAAGTTGTAAATTTTTGAAAGAAAAGTCACAAATTTATGAGAAAATTGGACATTTATAAGAAAAAAGTTGCAAACTTAGAAAAAAATGCAAATGATTGAGAAAAAAGCCACAAATTTATAAAAAAAAGTTGAAAATTTATAAGAAAAATTTTGTAAAAAGTCCAAAATTTTTAAGAAAAAGTTGCAAATCTATGAGGAAAAAAGTTCCAGATTCATGAGGAAAAAAGGCACAAATTCACAAATTTTTGAGAAAAAAGTTGAAAATTTGAGGAAAAAAAGTTTAAAATTTTTGTGGAAAAAAGTTACAAATTTACGAGAAAAAAAAACCTGCAAATTTACGAGAGAAGTCACAATTTTTTAAGAAAAAAGTTGTAAATCTCTGAGAAATAGTTGAACATAAGTTTTAGGGTTTTTTTGCATTTCTGCTCAGAATTGGTGGTTTATTAAAGAGTTTATGATGATACCGGGGGACAGTTATCTTTTGTCCAGGTTGGGAGGGGCGATCTCCCCCCCGTCCCCCCCCCTTGATTTCCACCTATAACCCCCCACCCACCCATCCTGATGACTTACTGGACACGTTCCGCTCTGCTTCTGAGACTAACTTGGGTTCTGTGTCAGTTCCTCAGGGAGGACCTTCAGTACAAGGACCCCAAAGCCAAACACAGCAGCTTCCACCGGGCCGACCTGCACATCAGCGTGGAGGACATGTGGAACACCTGGAAGGGCTCTACAGGTGAGGGGGGGGGGGGCGTGGACGGATTAACCTCCAGACCCCCCCCGGTCAGTCTGAGACCTCAGCCGTTCCACCCTCAGCTGTGTTCAGTGGCGTGGACATCAGTGTGTGTGCAGCAGCAGACGTTCCAGAGGAAAAATAAACTGTTCTGGGTCCTTCTTGATGATCCTGCTCAGGTTGTCTAAATAAAGCTGAGAGAACACCGCCACAGCAGAAACTGTTTATTTTTAGAAAAGATGGAGCGTGTGTTGATGTTAGCGGACAAATGGAGCAAAGACAGGAGAGCAGGAACGGAGCTGAAGGTTTCCTGAGCGGAACGCCACTTTATCTTTTTTAATGCTCCTCATGTACCCCTGCGGCTTTTTTAATGGAAATTTGTGTATTTTTACATTTAAATTTATGGCATTTTTCTTCTAAATTTGTGACTTTTTTGTGTAAATTTATAAGGGGAGGTTACATAAATTTGTGAGTTTTTAATGTAAATTTGAGAATTTTTGTGTAAATGTATGAATTTTTTGCATAAATTTGTGTTATTTTAATGTAAATTTGTGGCTTTTTTGCATAAATTTGTAGCTTTTTTGTGTACATTTATGGGGGGTTTTGGCGTACATTTGTGGGGTTTTTTAATCTAAATTTGAGAATTTTCATATAAATTTATGGATTTTTTGCATAATTTTTTTCATGTAACTTTATGGGGGGGTTTACATAAATTTTTTTGGGGGGGTTCCATGTAAATGTGCTACTTTTTTAATTAGTGCATGCCCATAGAAAGCAAGTATTCTTGTCTGAAAACAGGTAAGCCAGTTAGCCTTTACAGGCCCAAATGTAGGCTGTGTTTGAAAGTGGAACACAAAGAGGTGTGTGTTACGTCTGGAATTACCAGCTGGACAGACGAGGCGAGGTGACAGAGAAAACACAGCTTTATTGAACCCACTCAGCTTGACAGCCACTGACAGATTGTCGGATAAGCTCAGGCGAGATAAGAGGCCTTAAGATGGCCGACCCGACCTTATATAGGACGGGGCAGAGGCGCCGCCTGGAGGTGGCGTCTTCATCTTACACTTTTCATATCTCACATTTCCCTCCCCTCTATAAAAAGTCCAAAACCACTCACTCAATTAGACCCTCCCCAATCTGGGACCCGAATCATGTACTAACAAGCGAAAACTAATGTTTCTAAATGGCCTAACACATTCACACAAGAAAACCTTAAATAGGGAGGATGGGTGGACTGCCGTTCTGCCCACATGGCAAGCTGGATTATTCTGCCACCTGCTGGGGTAAATTAGAGTCCATTAATAACTAAAATTGTATGCCGTGTTCCTAAACTAAAACAGAAAAAAAAAATAATAATCCCTTATATAACATTCTTAATAACCTTAACATTCAATATACAACATTCTCTTTTTTTCTTTTTCTTTTTTAAACAACAGCACCAACACAACAACAACAACAGAACTTCAATACATACTATATACAACCCAAGTCTTTAAACAAGAAGGACATAACTGGCATGAGGGCCCAGGGCACCCTCTCCGCAGATGCGCCCCTGGAAACGGCCGGTCTTCGGGGTGATGGCTGGCCCTCCAAACACTGAAGCTGCTTCTCCTCTCCATCAACCTCGTCCCACGTCCAGCCTCCTTTCCTGACGTCTTCTCCCGGACACGCCAAAGCTGATTTGCATGCCATACCGAGCCGTCAGACAGCCTGAAGTGCGCTGCACCCATTTTCTCCACTATGCACAGACACTCCTGATGCTTCTCAGATTGTCCTCTGGCTTGTCTTTGCCACGGACGTTCCTCATCTCAGCTCCAAACCAAATCCAGGACCCTCAACGGGGCCCGGCTTGGCTTGAGACGTTGTCAAACATGCTGATCCTCCGTGCTTCTTGGTCCTGCCCCAACCTTTTCTAATACCGTTGCAACATTCACTATCGTAGCCGCAGACCCTCCGTCCTTCCCGGCCAGGCCCTGGAGGCATCTGGGGCCATCCCATTGGTGTCGCTCGTCGGTCTAGGTACCAACCCTGGGCGAAATTGGTCCTGCTTGACCGCCATGGCGCCCGGTAGTTCTTCGGCCCACACCATGTGGATAATTGTCAGGGGCAGGCAGAGTGATTTCTTCCGTGGGCTCTCCAGGTTAAATCCACGACAGACCCTGGCAAAATGGTTCAAGCGACCACATCTGTTACAATGTGCTCCTCTCACCGAACAGTCCTTAGCCTTTTTGTGGTGCGTCGTAGACCCACAGCCCATGCAAAGTGGCTTTCCCGGGGCCAACCCCCGGCTAGTAGCGCTGGCCTCCGTCTCCTCGCCGTCCAAGCTATCTTCACTTTCCAGGTCTGTGTCATTTGGCGCGACAAGAGGCTCCAGCGGCTGCTGTGACTGGTGTCCAGTTAGCTTCGGAGCTAGCTTGCCCGCGGTTTCTATTTGGAGAGCTAGCTTGACGGCTCTGGCTAACATGAGTTCACTTAACATAAGATAAGATAAGCCTTTATTAGTCAAACAATGGGGAAATTCCACTTGGCGCCATAAGTAGCCTAGCTTGCAATGTGGCGCTACAAGTATGCTCTGCCAGTTGGTCATGAATCATTTCCTCCTCCAATGCTCCGAAACAGCACTCGCTAGCAAGCTGCCTCAAATTGGTGACGAAGTGCCGGACGGGTTCACCTACCCGCTAGTGCCGCTGCCGAAAGCGGATCCTCCAGACCGTCATATTATCCGGGGTGTCGAAGTGGCTAGTTAGCAGCTCTGCTACCTTTTCATAGGTGTCCGAAGCACTGAGTGTTCGCAGGATTCGCTGGCCTTCTATGCCCAAACTGTGAACCAGAAACACCCGGGCTTTCAGCTTGTTGAGCTTCCCGAGGCCCAGCACGGCAACATAGTTCTGGTAAGCTTCAAACCACCTAGGCCATGGCACCGGCAGGTCCCCCGGCACCTCGAGAAATGGGTGAATAGGAGCAATCCATGCCTCCATGGTTTAATCTGACGTCGCCAAATATTATGTCTGGAATTACCTGCTGGACAGACAAGGCGAGGTGACTGGGAAAACAGCTTTATTGAACTCGCTCAGCTTGACAGCCACTGACAGATTGTCAGCTAAGCTCAGGCGAGATAAGGCGCCGTACGATGGCCAATCTGGCCTTATATAGGACAGGGCGGAGGCGCCACCTGGAGGTGTGTGTCCATCTTACACTTTTCATATCTCACAGTGTGGCCTATATGTAGGCAATCACACATGTTAGACTTTGACTAATATGAAAGGGACTGAACACTAACATTTATTTGACTGTGTGAATATTAATTACAGAATTATTGAAAATGAATGGGACATCCAGTATTAGCGACTGTTTAAGAACCCTTGTTTGTTTGTCAGACTTATTTGTGTGATCTTTTATGAGTTATATTCACAAGTGTCGTATCTTGCACTTTGGGGAATGGGAGTTGTTCAGTCATCATTATAATTTAGTTTATATGTGTAGTTTATAGTGTATCATCAATAAACTCATGCAGTACTATAACAGGACACGTTTACAAATATTTGAGACCCATTGTAGTGCATCATTTTATATTTTAGCAATATTATAAGTACAAAACGCTGAACGTTATTATACACAGCAGAATGACCCGTTTGGCTGCAACTGTTGCATCAGTGTTGCCCATTTGTCAGTAAATAAAAAATTATTTATTTCGTTATTTGGGCGTTTTTTTTTCCCATGGTCGTCGTTTAGTCAAAGTGTGCGTATGTGTTCACATATGATATGCAATTGATCTGGCCAGTCCGCTCCACAGTCATGGTGGTATTATTATTAACTTTTAATTTTTAGATAGCCGTGTGAGCACACCAGCACCGAGAGGAGCGCAATTGGGAACCCGCAGTCCCACAAAGGACAGCGGTAGCACATGGGGGAAGCAGCAGCTGGGACTCCCATTAATCAGGAAGCTGGGCTTGGCTCCCTGCGAAGGACTGCGGTCCACCGGTCTGGCTGCTGCTCCTCCCCCCCCCCCCCCCCCCCCCAGCACACCTCATGTTCTCCACAGATGCCGAATTATCCTTTAGAGCTACACAATCACAGCAGCATTATAGTATCATTTTTACCTCCGCCAAGCAGGTTATGTTTTCATCGGCATTGGTTTGTCTGTCTGTTTGTTTCTCTGTCTGTTTGTTTGTTAGCAAGATAACTCAAAAAGTTATGGACGGATTTTCATGAAATTTTCACAGATTGTCAGAAATGGGGTATCCTACAGATGATTACATTTTGGTGGTGATCCGGATCACCGTCCACAAGAAAACCGTCATTACGCAAAATGCCATTTTTGTGATTAACTACTAAACCACTAATCCTATCATTGTCAATCCAATTGCTTGTCATATGTTTTCATGGTCAAGGAATCTGAAAACGTACACACAAACACTGTATGGGGGGAACAGTGGTGCTAAACCACCATTACGGAAAATGCCATTTTCGTGAATAACTACTGAACCACTAATCCTATCATTGTGAATCCAATTGCTTGTCATATGTTTTCATGGTCAAGGAATCTGAAAACGTACACACAAACACTGTATGGGGGGAACAGTGGTGCTAAACCACCATTACGGAAAATGCCATTTTCGTGAATAACTACTGAACCACTAATCCTATCATTGTGAATCCAATTGCTAGTCATATGTTTTCATGGTCAAGGAATCTGAAAACGTACACACAAACACTGTATGGGGGGAACTGTGGTGAAAACTGCCATTACGGATAATGCCATTTTCGTGAATAACTACTGAACCACTAATCCTATCATTGTGAATCCAATTGCTAGTCATATGTTTTCATGGTCAAGGAATCTGAAAACGTACACACAAACACTGTATGGGGGGAACTGTGGCGCTTGGCGGAGGTCTGCGCTGTCCGAGTGCTTTTTTAGTTTTTAAAGCATTAAATCTTCAGTACAGTGATCCCTCACTTATCGCGTTTAATGGGGACCAGAACCGACCGCGAAAAGTGAAAAACCGCGAAGTAGCGTCACCCCCCCCAAGGGTGTCACAAGCACTATTTTGCACAAAAAGGCACAAGAGAACAGCGAAAAGTGCCACTAAGCAACACAAGCGATAAAGAACAATGAATGCGGTCTTCCTTCGCTGGGTATGGGCGCTCGGCAGGGAGAGAAGCTGGGTAAAACGTCTTGGCCAATCAGCTTGCGAGGTAAAACGTCTCGGCCAATCAGCTTGCGAGATTCCCGAGCGGTGAAGAGGTGGGCGGAGAGGAGTGGAGCGGTGGTCAGAGAGGTGGATTTTGAGTTGTGCAGGCTCTCCGTGTTGATACCTGATGTTCTAATGTAGTCTCCCTGCCTTCTGCTAGCGCCCGGGCAACTTTCGTGACATTTTTTCTCAATTTTGAATTTTTGATGAATATTTTTGAAAAATCCACGATGCACTGAGGGCGCGAAAGGTGAAACGCGAAGTAGCGAGGGATCACTGTATTCTCTTTTTCTGGTCAAATTTGTTGATTTTCACTTCCTTGTTTTGTTCACGGAGCGCTGTGGTGACTGGTCATGATGCCGCATATTATCCAATCAGTACAGAGTCAATTCAAAACCCCGCCCACACTTCTAAAAGCCTGGGATGAGAGAGTGGTGGCTAAACTTTTACTGATAAAAATGACATATTTTGACTGAACAACTCCATACTCGGGGATGCACACCCTCGTAACCTCAGCAAAGCACTTATAAAGTCTGAGGCCAGTCTGACGAACGGTTTGGGAGATACAGTATCTGAGGAACACACAGACAGAGATTTGGTACATTTATAGATAGACATAAATTTGGGAATTTTTGTATAAATTTATGAATGTTTTTGCATAAATTTGTTTTTTCATGTAAGTTTGTGACTTTTTTGTGTAACTTTTTTGCATAAATTTGTTTTTTTCCATGTAAATGTGTTTTTTAAATATAAATTAGACATTTTGTCTGCGTACATTTATGAATTTTTTGTGGGGTTTTTTCATATAAATTTGTCTTTTTTGTGTAACTATGTTTTTTTTGCATAATATTTCCCCATGTAAATGTGTTACTTTTTCATATAAATCTGGGAATTTTTTGTGTAAATTTATGATTTTTTTGGGCATAAATTTGAGTTTATGTATGAGTTTTTTTGTTTGTAACGTTATGGGGAAGTTGCACACATTTGTGTTTTTTATGTACATTTTTTACTTTAATATAAATTTGTGAATTTTTTAAAATTTCCATATTCAGTCACTAATACAAAAACAGTTGCTGTGTTAGCATTAGCCTGTCCTGGAAAGTAACTGTTAAACCAGTGTGGCTGTCACTGCAGGGTGGCTAACTGGGTGGCTGAATCTTTGACCCTTTGGACCCTAAAACTGTGGCCATTTGCCCCTCATAATTCAGTGATGTTCCCCAGTAAACTTGTGTTTTTTCTTCAGTTTATAACTGGACGGTGGAGCAGGTGGTGGACTGGCTCTCGGTCTCCGTGGAGCTTCCTCAGTATGCCCAAACCTTCAGGAGACACCAGCTGGACGGGAAGGCCCTGCCCAGGTAGTTTAGACTTTTATTTAACAGTAGAAAATGGATACAAATACAGAAATGGATGCAGATTGACAAGGAAATTTGACACAAATTTGCAAGAAAAAAATAAATAAATCCAAATTTGGAAAAAATAGTAAGTTTCCAGCCAAAATGTTTGCTGTTTAAAATGTTGATTTTAACCTTTTTTGCTTTGTAAATTTGCAATTAAGTGTAAATAAGGTGTTTTTTCACATAAATTTGTGACTTTTTCCTCATAATTTCGCAGGTTGGCGGTGAAGAACTCCTCCCTGTTTGTCTCCATGCTGAAAATTTTGGACCGGAGTCATGCTCAGAAGCTCCAGCTCAAGGCTCTTGACATTGTTCTGTTCGGACCTCCTCCGGGTGAGTTAGTGCGCCAGTTACTGTGTGTTTCCATGACGACAGAACTCCCTGATGTGTGCTTCGATCAGATCGCCAGGGTCGGTGGAAGGACCTGGTTCTTGGAGCATCCGTTCTGATGGCGCTGGGCGGCTGCTGGTTTGCCTACGTCCAGACCAGGAAGTCCAGAGATGACCTGGGGCGGCTGATGAAGGACCTGGAGAGTCTGCAGAGGGCCGAACAGAGTCTGCTGGACCTGCAGGAGAAGTGAGTCAGGATGGTCAAACCAGTGCTGCTGTATATAAATAGTATTTGTAGACTCATCTTGCTGTATGATAACTTTAATACTTTATTTAACCTCTTGCACTCCGGTGTACCGCGGGCGGGCACGTCTCTGCGTCCTAGAGCGCACGAGGGCGCCCTAGTATGCACACTGTGCGTCCTAGGGCGCACTGAAGAAAAAACAACCCTGCATTTCCGTTCTTCCACTACAGACACAGCCGCGAACAGAAAGCCAAAGGAGTGCTTTGATTGGTGTAGATGTGACTGACCTCTCATTCGACTAATAAGAGCCTTGAATTGGGTTTCTGAAACCTTGAAGAACCAATGACTGAAAACCTAGCAAGAAGGACCCGCCTACCAACGGCTGTGAATACAGCCAGCCAATTGAAGCACAGAAGTTCGAAAGCTGTTTTGTGTAAGGCTGGGTGAAGAGAGACTGACTGCTGCAGCAGATGAAAAAAGGACCCGCAGGAAGAACAGCCACAGACCCAGCAGCACGGAGACAACCCACAAGTGCGACCTGTGTGACAGGGACTGCCATTCGCGCATCGGCCTGTTCAGCCACAGGCGGTGCTGTTCCAGCAGAGTAGACGTTTAGGATTCTCTTCCATGGTCATCATAGACCGACGGAGGCCGATGACGAAGGTTTGGTGACACACACGCGTTCGCCAATCTTTTTTTCTTACTACTGTTATTTGTTTTGAAAAATCGTTCGCCAAAACTGCAATCATAGAAGCGCAAAACAGCAATAATGGAATTATGTTTTGACCGGGTCACGTGACCAGAACCACGAGTCCGTAACAAGCGGACCAGCTTCATGTTCGTCTGACAATGAGGAAGAGAAGTTCGCCAGCTACGCAGCTGTTGTGAACAGCAGTTAACAGCAGATAACAGTTGTTATCCCTGAAAATTGTAATCAAAAATGACTTTTGACCGATCGGTAAATTACAACTGTGCGTAGTAGACCGCGGCGCAACGTGACCGCGGCGCACCGGGCGATGTCCATCCTCTGTAGCAGGGGGGGGGGGTTGTCCCTCTTCATAAATCTGCAACTTTTTTCTTAAAAATTGTGACGTTTGTCTAACTTTATAGAGTTTTTTTTGCATAAATTTGTAGGTTTTTTCCATGTAAATGTGTTACTTTTTAATCTAAATTTGAGAATGTTTATGTAAATTTATGACTTTTTGCATAAATGTTTTTTTCATGTAAATTTATGACTTTTTGCATAAATTTGTGTTTTTTTTTCCATGTAAATTTATGACTTTTTTGTGTAACTGTGTTATCCCCCACCGGTCAAGGCCCAAAGGGGTCGAAGGGGGATTATGTTATAGGTCCAGCCCAGTTTCACCAAAAATATGTGAAATTGCACATTTTGTCGCTCAGAGAAAACATACACAGACACAGAAAACAGATTTTTCAAGAGCAGTGGATTCGTGGCGTTTACAGCTTTAAGAAAGGAGTCTAACGGCAGCTTAACATTTGGCAGTTTGTGTTCCTGTCACTTTTATTGTCTTTCACCATCGAGCAACTACCCCACATTTTAATCCCTAACCCTAACCTCACAGGAACCTTTCATTAGTGGAGTGAAAAACAAACTAAGAAAAAAAAAAATGAACAAAAAGGTCAGTTACAGATGAGAGTGGGAGTCGAACTCGTACTTTTGTGTCTGTTGCTTGAACGTCCTTGTGGTCAACTGTCCACTATCTCCCTCCCACCAACCGAATGAGCATTGGGAAACCAAAGTAAATGATGCGTTGTTCTGCACACATGTGCAGTGAGTAAGCTTGTAAATACGTGTCGAGGCACGTTATTTTTTGATTTAACGTGCAAATGTACGATTTTAGAGGGGTGGAAAATGTTCGTTAGATACGTTTTTTTACTGAGACCGGGTTGATGGGTCAGTCCGTCCATCTGTTCCACTTTTGTGAAATCAAATCCTCCTATAGTTTTTTTTCCAATTGTTTTGAAACTTGGTTCCATGGTTTGATATACACTGATGATGTGTATATTGCAATTTGGTTCTGATGGGGTGATTTTTTTTTTTTTTTTGCGAGAGTTGTAGCCCCTGACCCCTGTTTCACCTCACTTCATAGACGGTATCTGTCTTGTGAAATCAACTCCTCATACAGTTTTATTCTGATTGTTTTGAAACTTGGTACCAAGGTTTGTTATACTCTGATGATGCACATATTGCAATTTCACTCTCATTGGATGACCTTGAGGTCAAAGGCCAGATTTTCCCTAACTCTTCTAAACACAACTACTGAAAGAAATGATGTAGGCTTTTCAAATCGATGCAGTAGTTGTGTCTAATACACATCTTGGATGACTTACACCTTGACCTGACTATGGGTTTGAGGTCAAAAGGTCAAAAGTCAGCATTAAGATTCCCTATGCCTTACTACTCTGTAATGAGTAAAGCTAGGGTCACCAAACTTGCTACACAGGTTCACCCTGTGACCCTAAAGTGTGACTACGGTTTTGGGATCGCAAGGTCAAAGGGCAACATCAAAATGGCTTTTAAACTATATCTCAACAACAAAGAAAGCTAGAGTCACCAAACCTGGTGCACAGGCACTCTCAGACCATGACCCATGACTACAGGTTTGGGGTCAAAAGGTCAAAGGTCAAGGTTGTCACTCCCTATACTCTCGTACTATAGAACAGGGGTGTCCAATCATGTGTCATGGAGGGCCAAGACCCTGCAGGTTTTCTCTTCTACCCAGTCTCTTCAGCAGGTGTTTTCACTTATCAGCAATCAGTGGGAAGAAATTCAGTGAGATCTGCTGTTGAAGACACTGGTTGGAGGTAAAGCCTGCAGGGTCTTGGCCCTCCATGGCACATGATTGGATACCACTGCTATAGAGCATGTAAAGCCTTCGTATTGGGATCTTCAAAGAAAACTGAGGCGGGGGGATATTGCACTCGCCTCAGAGTTCTCTTGGGGGGGGGGGGGGAGTTGCATAAATTTGTGGGTTTTTTTCATATAAATGTGTTACCTTTTTAATGTACATTTGCGAATTTTTTTGAGTGAATTTGTTTTCTTTTCATAAATTTGTGTTTTTTAATGTAAATTTTTGATTTTTCTGTTTAACTTTGTTTTTTGCAATTTAAGATAAGCCTTTATTAGTTCCACAATGGGGAAATTCCAGGATTTCAACAGCACAGGTCTTGCAGTACACAGAGCAATAGTAAATAAGATAATAAGATAAGAACTGGTTAGCCAAAGCAGTAAATAAATATACATATGTACACAGTAATATACACAGTGCAGGAGCATTGCAGCTAGATGGTATCAACAGCATTACAGTTTGTTAACTTACCCGGCAAAATATAAATATGGACCCAGACAGTATATTTCACATTTGTATCAACAGTGTTGTTGCCACCCTCGATAATAATTGTAACTTTCTTAGGTGTGTATTGGAGGGGACGATCTCTATTGTGCAAAGTTGTGACGTTTAATATGATCTCTATGAGCAGCACTGGTTAGGTTGTAAAGTCTGACAGCAGCAGGTAGGAAGGACCTGCAGAACCTCTCCCTGGAGCACTTAGGATGGCACAGCCTACTGCTAAATCAGCTCCTCAGTGCGTTCAGCATGTCCCATATGGCGTGAGACCCAAACTCCAGCAGAGATGACAGCTTAGCCACCATCCTCCTCTCTCCTCCACTGGGTCAAGGTGTCATCCCAGAACAGAGCTGGCTTTATTGATCAGCCTGTTCAGTCTCTTCCTGTCAGCTGCTGTGATGCCGCTGCCCCAGCAGACCACTCCAAATGTGATGGCTGATACCACCACAGAATCACAGAAGGTCTTCAGGAGTGCCCTTGCACTCCAAAAAACCTGAGTCTCCTCAGGAGGAAACAGCCTGCGCTGCCCATTCTTGTAGAGCGCGTTGGTGTTGTGTGACCAGACCAGTTTATTGTTCAGGTGAACACCCAGGTACTTGTAAGATGTCACCATCTCAATGTCTGTTCCCTGGATGTTTACTGGTGTTGTGGGGGGTTGTCCTCACCTGCGGCAGTCTACCACCAGTTCTTTGGCTTTCCTCGCATTGATCTGGAGGCAGTTCTGCAGGCACCAGTCCACAAAGTCCTGGATAAGTCCTCTGTACTCCGCATCATCCCCATCAGAGATGAGGCCGACGATCGCAGAGTCAGCAGAGAACTTCTGTAGATGGCAGTGTGTTGTGTTGTGTGAAAAGTCAGCAGTGTAGAGCGTGAATAGGAAGGGAGCCAGAACTGTTCCCTGGGGGGCCCCCGTACTGCAGATGATGACACACAGTCCTGGGTTCTCACAAACTGTGGTTGGTTTGTGAGGTAGTCCAGGATCCACGATGACAGGTGCTGGTCCGTCCCTGCACACAGCAGCTTGTCCCTCAGGATCACTGGATGGATGGTGTTGAAATAACTGGAGAAATCAAAGAACATGATACTCACAGTGCTCCCAGGCTTCTCCAGGTGGGACAGGGAGCGATGTAGAAGAAAGTTCACTGCATCCTCCACCCGATGCCATGCTGGTAGGCAAACTGAAGTGGGTCCGTTGCTGGTCCCACCAGGGGGTGAAGATGGGTGAGGAGCAGCCTCTCCCGGGTCTTCATTAGATGTGATGTGAGGGCCACTGGTCTGTAGCTGTTCAAGTCCTTGGGGTACAGAGTCTTCGGTATGGGTACCACACAGGATGTTTTCCACAGCTGTCGTACCCTCCCCAGCTTCAGGCTCAGGCTGGATATGTGCTCCACAATCCTGCACAACTGGTCTGCACAGGACTTGAGGAGCCTTGAGCTGATGCTGTCTGGACCTGCAGCCTTCCTCGCTTTGGTCTTCTTCAGCTCAGCTCTCACCTGGGTCTTAGTGAGGGACAGGCTGGGTCGGGGGGTGGTCTGTTAATTTGTGACCTTTTTCTCAAAAAATGGTCAACTTTTTCTGATAAATTTTCAATTTTTTTTTCAAAAAATATCTTACTTTTTTCCTCATAAATTCTCTACTCTTTTCATTGTAAATCAGTAACTTTTATCTTAAATTTGTATCTTTTCTCTCACAAATCAGCTTTTTTCCCCTTGTAAATTCACTGCTTTTTCTTGTGAATTTGAAATGTTCATATGATTGCTGCTTAAATTTTTATTCTATTTTATTATATGCCCTATTCTATATATTATATATACACTCAAACACAGTCTTAGGGTTCCCTAAAGGCTAGAAATAGCCCTGGCTGTGCTGACCACAGATCTGCCACGCTGTGTCGTGAGAATAAATTGGTGAATAAACCCAGTTTTTCAATTTCCACCAGAACAGGATCAGCTTCTGTGTCACTCTGAATGGAAACAGGAAAAAAAATGGACTAAATTTATCAGTTTCACAGCCGACAAACCAGAAGGAAAACCTTAATCTGGAGTGTCTGTGTGCGTGTGTGTGCGTGTGTGTGTGTGTGTGTGTGCGTGCATGCGTGTGTCTGTGCATGTGCGCATGTGTGTGTGTGTGTGCAGAAGCTGACTTGAGTCCTTTTATGGTCAAAGAGCGGCCGTCGGCTCCGTTTGCATGATAACACACACACACACACACACAGAGTCAGCCATGCTTTAACACAGCATGTCCACTCACACAGTCCACAACCTGATCCCAGAGTTCTGCCACCATGACAAACATGTTCTAACCCCAACAGCACACATATGTCTGCCCGATGTACAAAGTTTGCATCGGGAATACATCTTATAGAGGTTGTTTGCTCATTGGCAAGACATTCGCCAAGACCCTGCAGGTTTTCTCTTCTACTCAGTCTCTTCAGCAGGTGTTTTCACTGATCAGCAATCAGTGGGAAGAAGTTCATTGAAATCTGCTGTTGAAGACACTGGTTGGAGGTAAAACCTGCAGGGTCTTTGCCCTCCATTTCACATGATTGGACTCCCCTGACTTAAAGTGTCCAGAGCTGCAGAAATACCTCGGAGGGTGAGTAGCATGTTTGCTAACAACTGGTTTGTGCTAACAAACATTGTCATGGCAACAAGATGGAGGTATGGTCACATAAAGTTGTTTAGGTACCTTGGTTCGGACTTTCCTAAGTCTACTGCTTGCAACATGTGTGCATTCTGTAGCTGTTAGGCTAACATGCTGTAACCCCCCCACCCCCCAAAAAAAGAAAATTGCGCCAATGGTGCAATTATTTAGCCCGTGATACTGGATAAAATTAGTCTTTTGTATTTGCTTAGTAACTATGTTATATTGTGAAATTCATCCCTAGACCTCATGTTCTATTATTTGTTCTGCTTATAAAACCTGCAAAATATTATAAACTAGAAAAGCACTCGGAGAGCGCAGACCTCCGCCAAGCGGCACAGTTCCCCCCATACAGTGTTTGTGTGTACGTTTTCAGATTCCCTGAGCATGAAAAGATATGAGTAGCAATTGGATTCACAATGATTATTTGTTTATTTGACATGGACAGTGCAATAAACAGACAATTAATGAATGACAATCAATGTGATAGTGATAGGATTAGTGGTTCAGTAGTGTAAAACGGGGCTATAAGGGACGGCGGGTTAATAAGGGACACTTTTCTGGGAAATGTTTTAAATGTAATTCTGCTTTTTTTATTTTGAGCAGGACGCTGAGTTGTGTTGTTATTGTAAAATATCCATGAATCCTTCATCAAATGTAGGCGGAAGCAAAATTAAAAAAGCAGAATTACATTTAGAAAAGTGTCCCATATTACCCCGCCGTCCCTTATAGCCCCGTTTTACGGTTGTAAAAGCATTGCCTCCTTGGCGGAGGTAATAAACTGAAGTGTTGGTGTGTCCATCTCCTCCACTGACGGATGCAGATTGGTTAGACAGGTTGCCGTGGGTTTTATATTATATTGGGGTTGCGCTCCGCGGCAAAACAGAATTTAGAGTCTTCCCCGGCAGAGAGGTCGTTTTTACGCAGCGCCTATAGCTGGGCGGGGAATTTGTGGCAAATAATCGGGCGGTGGACAGGTGGCCGTGTCAAGTTTTGCAGCGTGGCGCAAAAACAGGGACGCTGGCGGGCCCAGGCCAGCAGTGTTTTCCGCGTGCTTTTGTGCCTAAAACGTTGAAGAACGCGGAGTTTGTGTTGGTCAGACACGACGACCAGCGCAATGTGCGCAGCGCCTATGGCTGCCACAGGCACGCTGGGGGGCCCAGGCCACCAGTGTTTTCCGCATGCTTTTGTGGCTAAAACGCTGAAGAAGGCGGAGTTTGTGTTGGTCAGACACAACGACCAGCGCAATGTGCGCAGCGCCTATGGCTGCCACAGGCACGCTGGGGGGCCCAGGCCACCAGTGTTTTCCGCATGCTTTTGTGGCTAAAACGTTGAAGAAGGCGGAGTTTGTGTTGGTCAGACACGACGCCCAGCGCCCCCCATTGCGCCTGCGCACATGTTGAAAATGGCCGTATGTCACAGTGTGGAAAAATGCTTTAAAAAATTCCTGTATGCAGACGGTGATGCGGATCATCCCCAAAATTTAATCAGTTCTTCCTTGTACCATTTCCAACAACGCCTGAAATTTTCATTGAAATCCGTCCAAAAGTTTTTGAGTTATCTTGCTAACCAACAGACAAACAGACAGACAGACAAACAGACAAACACACAGACAAACCCCGGCAAAAACATTACCTCCTCCTGGCCTTTCGGCCTGGCGGAGGTAATAAAAAGTAATAAAAAACCAGTAGTCAAGAAACAGGCAGGATCAAAGTTTCAGCAAATTTAATATGCACTGATCAGTGGAAGACAATGCAGAGTACAGCTTTCACAGACTGCCGCAGTGTATTGGCTTAACAGAGTGTTTCTGGCTAATATATATCCAAGGGACAGTCGGGGTGGGGTCTCTTCTTGATAAGTTCATTCATGACTCTGTGTGATAAGGTTTGTTGAGCCTCATGATTATTTCATTCATGACTAAGATTGTATCTGCTGAGTCCATGCAGAAAACACTAGTGATAAGCTGAACAGTCAGTGATGGAACTGAACATTCACAGTCACATCAGCATCCTTCACTCTGTTTTTTCCACTACTCAACAACTCCAAATATGGTAACAGGATTTCCTAGGTATACACATTAAGCTTTACAAAGAAAAAAAATCATATTCATAAAAATTCATATAACTCAGTGTAAGATAGAATTTTTCCATCAAGGATATACAGTATATATATATATATATATATATATATATATATATGTTATACTGATACAGTATAGTGTAAATTAAAAATTATATTAAAGCTGCAAAAGTGTGTGACAACAGCACATACACACAAAATTAATAAATAAAATGAAAACGTGTTGGATGAGCAAATTGGCTCTTGTAACTGACTTGATTTCTATTCATTTTAATTAATAAAGTAGCAAAAATGAAAAAAAAAGAAAGAAAATCCTAGGTGCCTGATGGTCTGAGAATCTCAGGCTGTGATTGGTTAGAATAATGAAGTCCTAGACAGCAGCAGCAGGAACATTTTTGGATGTAGATTTTCTTCTCTGTAGATGTGAGCTGGTCTTTAGACGTCTCCGCCAACACACAGAGTGAAAAATACACACAAAGGTACACACAATACTACTACTACTATTATTCCTACAAATGTCTATAAATACTGGTGTTACTGCAGTCAGCTGATGGGAGAGGATCAGTTCAATCATCAGCTCTGGTTCCTCTTTGGAACGGCCCAGCTGTTTGTTCTCTAAAAATAGGAGAACACAGAGAGAGAACAGAGGAGCGCCCCGTGCTGCCAGCACCACCGACTACATCAGCTCCTTTCATGTTCGCATGTCTTCTGGGTTTAAAGTGTTTTGACTTTTCTTTCTTTACATTTTCATACATGTTGTCATTTATTAATTAACGCAAATGAATAAAACTTGTGTCTGATTAGAGGAACAGTGGTGCTCCAAACATTTATTTTCATTAAAGTTATGTTATTAGAAATCAGTCATTAATCTGTTAAATAAAATAACTGCTGTTTGTGTTGCTGATGAGTCAGAGTGCAGATATAGACAGTACATAATTTAGCAAAATGCTCCAAAATCCCAAATCCTCCCCACCCTCACACGTGACCTGCCAAGGGACTGCAGATGTAAATTAGCTTAAAGCTAACTGTGCTACAATGCATCAGATGTTAGCATTTATGTTTATTGTTGTACATGGTCCCTTTTCAAATAAAAAGTAAATAAATATCATAACCCTTTTTTTTTTATCATGTTACAGAAGGGAAGAATGTGACTTTGAAGCATCAATTCTACACAGACATGCAAAGAAAGAGATTTCTCATAAATCTGCAAATTTTTCCTTTGCAAAATTGCAACTTTTCTCATAAATCTGTGACTGTTGTTGTAAATTTGCATCTTTTCTTTCATAAATTTGCAACTTTTTTCTTGTAAATTTGTGATTTTACTCTTTTACATTTGCAGCTTTCTCAGAAAATTGCATTTTTTTTCTCATAAATTTGCAGCTTTTTTGTCTTTTTTCTCCTTGCAGCATTGTCTTACAGTGCATCCGTAAAGTATTCATAGCGCTTCACTTTTTCCACATTTTGTTATGTTACAGCCTTATTCCAAAAGGGATTAAAATTTGAAAATGCTGGCTAAAAGTAACTGTAAATACTCCACAATTGTTATTCACGCTGGCATTAATGACATCCGTCTCCGGCAGTCGGAAGTCACGAAACTTAATATAGAATCGGTGTGTGACTTTGCAAAAACGATGTCAGCCACTGTAGTATTCTCTGGGCCCCTCCCCAATCTGACCAGTGATGACATGTTTAGCCGCTCGTCATCCTTGAACCGCTGGCTGTCTGTGTGGTGTCCTGCAAATGACGTGGGCTACATTGACAATTGGAGCTCATTTTGGGGAAAACCTGGTCTTATGAGACGAGACAGCATTCATCCCACTTTGGATGGTGCTTCTCATTTATCTAACAATCTGGCATCTTTTTTATCCAAATTTCCAAAACCTCGACTACTCAGAGTTGGGACCAGGAAGCAGAGTCGCAGTCTTACACGCCTCTCTGCAGCTCCTCTTCATCCGCCACCCCTCAACTTAGCCCCTGTCTTCCCCATCAGAGAATCATTGTCTGCTCCCTCCAAAGTAAATAAAAATATAATATATAAGCATCCCAAAGTGATTAAGAAAAATATTGGTAAAACTCAAACATAAAGCCTCTAAATTGAATGATTTGGCCTCTGTTCCTCCTCATAATTTAAAAATTAAATGTGGTTTATTAAATATTAGGTCTCTAACTCCCAAGTCTCTGTTAGTCCATGATCTGTTAATTGATCATCAGATTGATTTAATATCCCTTACAGAGACTTGGTTAGGGCAAGAGGATTATGTTGGTTTAAATGAATCAACTCCCTCTGGTTATTTAAACTGTCAAAATCCCAGAAGTTCTGGTCGTGGAGGAGGAGTAGCAACAATTTACCATTCCAAATTACTAGTTAATGTAAAGCAAAAAACATGTTATAATTCCTTTGAGGGCCTGGTCCTCAGTATTGGGCACTTTAGCAATTTTAGGTTAAACCCAATTTTATTTGCCATAGTTTATCGTCCCCCATCAACCTACTCAGAATTTTTATCCGAATTTGCTGATTTCTTAGCTGATTTAGTGCTGAAATCTGATAGAATAATTATAGTAGGGGACTTTAATATACATGTGGATGTAGATAGTGACTGCCTTAATGTGGCATTTAATTCAATATTAGACTCGATTGGGTTTTCTCAGAAAGTAGGAAATTCTACTCATTACCTCCACCATACATTGGACCTTGTTCTGACATATGGCATAGAAATAGAAAATCTTGTAGTGTCTCCTCATAACCCTGTACTGTCAGACCATTGTCTGTTAACCTTTGATTTTACTATTTCTGACTATTTGGCTCCTAAAGAAAAATATTATTACAGTAGATGCCTCTCAGATGATGCTGTTACCAAATTTATGCAGATTGTTTCCTCTATGCCTTGTGTCAACACAACGGAAATAAGCTATAGACAGCTTGCTCCTTCTGTAATTGATAACATGGTGGATAGTGTTACAGCTTCTCTGCATCAGACTCTAGACTTGGTGGCCCCCTTAAAAAAGAAAAAGTCTAATCAGAGATTTCTAACTCCTTGGTTCAACACAGAAACTCGTAGCTTAAAACAGAAGACTCGTCAATTAGAAAGAAAATGGCGCTCCACTAATTTACATGAAATCTATTTAGCTTGGAGAAATCATCTTTTAATTTATAAAAAATCTCTTAGAAAAGCTAGAACGAGTTATTACTCTGCATTAATAGAAGAGAACAAGAATAATCCCAGGTTTCTTATCAGCACTGTAGCCAGGTTGACAAAGAGTCAGGACTCTGTCAATCCTAGCATTCCCTTAGAGCTTACTAGTCAGGACTTTATGAACTTTTTCAATAATAAAATTTCATCCATCAGAGATAAAATCAATCAGATTCTTCCCACAGTTAACTTAAAGTAGAACTGAACCCACCTTTTGGCGCAAAAAGTAGAATAGCAGATTAATTCCTTATTACCTATTGTATTTTTCAACACATAAAAGAAATTTTTAGGCCGTGCGATGGCCAAGCTATAAGCCGATAAACTTTTGCCTCTGGCTGGCAGTGCCAAACAAACCGGAAGTAGTGCAGACGACGCTGCGTGACGTCACGAGTGTGATCCCTAAACAAAACAACAATGGCAGATGATAGCAGTTCCAGCAGTCAAGAAAACCAGAGTTTTCAGAGTGAAGAGGCATTCAGGATCGGTGACGAGACAGAGGAGGATGCAGGAGTGTGGCAGGTGGCAGGCGTGCACAAGGGCGAGCCCGGGAGACAGCGACCTGATGCACCTGTGACAGCAGCTGGCAGACGGCGATGCAGAGGCGAGGTCCGCCGCCGGGGAATACACCTGTGCACAGGGGAGAGACTGGAAAGGCAAAGGTAGGTATGCTTACGCTGTAGATGTTGCTGGGAGATGAGGGGGTTCCTCTGCAGCAAGAGGGCTGAAGGAATCAGACGGCTTCATGCCGAAGCCCAGGGCAGAGTGGCTTATATCCCACGCTGCTGACGAGGCGCAAGTGTGCGCGCAGCTGGCGCCGCTAATGAGCGGCGAGTTGTAACATATCCAGCCTGTGTTGTGTTGTAGCTTAGTTTTCTTTTTTCTCTGTCACATTTTGTCTTAGTTTTGTTTTGAATTGTAATGGCTCTTGCCTGTTTTCTCTTTTGAATTCTTGGATGGAATATGGGTGGGCAATATAAGCTGCGGCTTCAGCCATCACCCATTTCGGATAACTTACGTTGAATTGTATAATCAGATGAGTCATTGTTCAATTTGACCTTGTTGTTATATCATTCAGTTTCTTTCAACCTGTACTGTACTATCCGAAATAAATAAATTCATTCATTCATTCAAAAAACTGGGCTATGTATTACAATACTTCTACAGACTATAGTGGCAATACACATGAACAGAACTGGCCTCTGCATTTGACTGTGCTATTTATAAATACTGTAATATCTACATCTAGAAACGCATCGCTTCCCGGTCGCTTTTCCTCCCCCTTTCTTTTCTTTCGTCGCCATGACAGCTTTCCTTGGCCACTGAACAGATCTTCCCAGGTGTTGGAAGTGTTTTGTAGTCGACTATCACGACAAAATGCATCTAAAACAACCAGTGTCGACATGCTCGCAATGGTAAACGTGGAGGACTGTGTCACACTCGTGACGTCACGCGGAACTCCGGCTGCACTTCCGGTTAATCGGCGGATTTGCCTGATTTTTCAGGGTGGGAAATTCAAAATCGCGATTTTCTCCAAGATTCCGGGATTTGTGGAGGGGGTGCCAATGATAAATTATCTTTATAATTGTATGTACTATCACCCAGTGCCGTTCAATGCCGTTCAGTTCAGTTCTACTTTAAATACTGTAACTACTACAACTCCTTCAATTGATGTCTGTCTTGATGAGTTTACTCCAATTGACCTTTGTGAGTTAGACAAAATAGTTTCCTCATCCAAACCTTCAACTTGTCTTTTAGACCCTATTCCTACCAGGTTATTTAAAGAAGTCTCCCCACTTATTGGTAGCTTTATTCTTCATATAATCAATTCTTCATTAACTTTAGGCCATGTACCGCAGGCTTTTAAAACGGCTGTAATTAAACCCTTACTCAAAAAGCCAACGCTAGATCCAGGAACTTTAGCTAACTATAGACCAATCTCTAATCTCCCTTTCATTTCAAAAATCTTAGAAAGAGTTGTTGCTACGCAATTATTTGACCACCTGCAGGGAAATGGTTTACTTGAAGAGTTTCAATCTGGGTTTAGAATACATCATAGTACTGAAACAGCCTTAGCGAAGGTCACTAACGACCTCCTCATCGCATCTGATAATGGACTGGTTTCTGTACTTGTCCTTTTAGACCTTAGTGCAGCTTTTGATACTATCGATCAGAATATTCTACTTGATAGATTAGAACACTATGCTGGACTTAATGGAACTTCGTTGCAGTGGTTTAGATCTTATTTATCTGATAGGTTCCAGTTTGTTCATGTAAATAATGAGTTTTCTTTCAACTCAAAGCTTAGTCATGGAGTTCCACAGGGATCTGTGCTAGGCCCTACTCTTTTTAGTTTATATATGCTTCCGTTAGGCAACATTATTAGAAAGCACTGTATACATTTTCGTTGTTATGCAGATGACACACAATTATACCTGTCAATGAAGCCAGATGATAGTAATCAATTAGCCAAGTTAGAAGCCTGTCTTAAGGAAATCAAAGCTTGGATGACTTGTAATTTCCTGCTATTAAATTCAGATAAGACTGAAGTCATTCTTGTTGGTCCAAAAAACCTTAGAAATACCTTTCCAAATCAAACTCTCAGTTTGGATGCGGTTACTCTTTCTCTTAATAGCTCTGTGAGGAACCTTGGAATTATTTTTGATCAAGATCTGTCCTTCAATTCATATATTAAATTTGTTTCTAAGACTGCCTTCTATCATTTGCGTAATATTGCCAAGATTAGGAGCATCTTGTCTCAGAGTGATGCTGAGAAGCTGATCCACGCTTTTGTTAGCTCGAGATTAGATTATTGTAATTCTTTATTATCAGGCTGTCCTAAAACATCTTTAAAAAGTCTTCAGCTGATCCAAAATGCTGCAGCAAGAGTTTTAACAGGTACGAGAAAGAGAGATCATATCTCTCCGGTTCTGGCCTCCCTTCATTGGCTTCCCATAGAGTTTAGAATTAAGTTTAAAATCCTTCTTCTTACTTACAAAGCTCTAAACAATCAGGCTCCTTTTTATTTAAAAGATCTGATACTACCGTATTATCCTAACAGAGCACTATGCTCCCAAAATGCAGGATTACTTGTAATACCTAGAATCTCCAAAAGTACAATGGGAGGCAGAGCCTTCAGTTATCAAGCTCCTCTCCTGTGGAACCAGCTGCCAATCTGGATTCGGGAGTCAGACTCGATCTCTGTTTTTAAGAATAGGGCTAAAACCTACCTTTTTGATATAGCCTACAATTAGGGAGATGGCTCCCTAATTGATCATGTGTTTCTGAACCCTCCCTTAGTTATGCTGCTAATAGGTTTAGTCAGCCGGGGGACCTCCAGTAATGCACTGGGCCTCACTCCTTTCCTCACTCTCAATGAAATATTTTTTTTTGCTGGTCATTAACATTTGTTTGTTCTCTCCCATAGATTGAGTCCCCATTGTGCTGTTTGCTCTCTACATGTCTGTTCTTTTCATCTTCTCTATCCCCTCACCCCCCAGCCATTCGCAGCAGATGACTGCCTCTCCCTGAGCCTGGTTCTGCTGGAGGTTTCTTCCTGTTAAAAGGGAGTTTTTCCTCTCCACCGTCGCCAAGTGCTTGCTCACAGGGGATCGCCTGATTGCTGGGGTCTTTCTGCAACTGTGAGGGTTCCCCCTACAGTTGATAGTGCTATGAGATGACTGTTGTTGTGAAATGGCGCTATATAAATAAAGTTGAATTGAATTCATTTTTTTCCTCAAAATTTCTACACACAAAACCCAGTAATGACCACGTGAAAACATTTTTTTGAGATTTTTGCAAATTTACTAAAAATAAAAAAAACTAGAAATCACATCCATCCATCCACTTTCTACCACTTTTCCGGGGGTCCGGGTCACGGAGGCAACAGCTCAGGCAGAGAAGCCCAGACTTCCCTCTTCCCGGTCACCTGCTCCAGCTCTTCAGAGAGGATACCAAGACATTCCCAGGCCAGCTGGGAGGTATAGTCTCTTCAGCATGTCCTGGGTCTTCGAGGATCTCCTCAATCCCACTGACACACCTTCCACAGAGGAAGCAGGGCTTGAGGACGAGGGGGACAACTCGCCCATCACTGGGGCTGAGGTTGCCAAAGTGGTTAAAAAACTCTTTGGTGGCCAGGCCCTGGGGGTGGACGAGATTCACCCTGAGTACCTCAAGGCCCTGGATGTTGTAGGGCTGTCATGGTTGACACGTCTCTGCAACATTGCATGGAGGTCGGGGACAGTGCCTTTCACATGGCAAACTGGGGTGGTGGTTCCTCTCTTCAAGAAGGGGGACCGGAGGGTGTGTTCCAACTTTAGGGGATAACACTCAGCCTCCTTGGGAAGGTCTATGCCAGAGTACTGGAGAGGAGAGTCTGACTGTTGGTTGAACCTCAGCTCCAGGAGGAGCAATGTGGTTTTCGTCCTGGCCGTGGCACATCGGACCAACTTTTTACCATCTCGAAAATCCTCAGGGGTTCATGGGAGTTTGCACAACCAGTCCACATGTGTTTTGTGGACTTGGAGAAAGCATTCAACCGCATCTCTCGTGGCCTGTTGTGGGAGGTGCTGCGGGAGTACGGGGTATCGGGCTTGTTGCTATGAGCTGTCCGGTCCCTATACAACCGTTGCAAGACTTTGGTTCCTCTTTCCAACACTCAGTCAAACTCATTTCCAGTGAAAGTTGGGCTGCCCTTTGTCACCAATCCTGTTCATTATTTTTATGGACAGGATTTCTAGGCACAGCCAAGGAACGGAGGGTGTCTCATCTTTACTGTTTGCAGATGATGTTGTGCTGATGGCTTCATGAAGCAATGACCTACAGTCCTTGCTGGGACTGTTTACTACTGAGTGTGAAGCGGCTGGGATGAGAATCAGCACCTCCAAATCCATGATCCTTAGACGGAAAAGGTGGATTGCCCTCTCTGGGTTGGGGACAAGCTCTTGCCCCAAGTGGAGGAGTTTAAGTATCTCGGGGTCTCATTCACAAGTGAGGAGAGAATGGAGATTGACAGATTGACAGATGGATCGAAGCAGCATCTGCAGAGATGCAGATGTTGTACCAGTTTGTTGTGAGGAAGAGGGAGCTGAGCTCCAAAGCAAAGCTGTCAATTTACCTTTCCATCTATGTTCATACCCTCACCTATGGTCAAGAAATCACATGTACATGAGTATTCACAGCCTGTGCCATGAAGCTCAAAATTGAGCTCAGGTGCATCCTGTTTCCACTGATCATCCTTGAGATTGTTTCTACAGCTTAATTGGAATCCACATGTGGTAAATTCAGTTGATTGGACATGATTTGGAAAGGCACACAACTGCCTATATAAGGTCCCACAGTTGACAGTGCATGTCAGAGCACAAACCAACCATGAAGTCAAAGGAATTGTCTGTAGACCTCCGAGACAGGATTGTCTTGAGGCACAAATCTGGGGAAGGGTACAGAAAAGTTTCTGCTGCTTTGAAGGTCCCAGTGAGCACAGTGACCGCCATCATCCATAAATGGAAGAAGTTCAGAACCACCAGGACTCTTCCTAGAGCTGTCCGGCCGTCTAAACTGAGCAATCGGGGGAGAAAGGCCTTAGTCAGCGAGGTGACCAAGAACCCGATGGTCACTCTGTGAGCTCCAGTTTTTCCTGGAGAACCTTCCAGAAGAACAACCATCCCTGCAGCAATCCACCAATCAGGCCTTTATGGTAGAGTGGCCAGACGGAAGCCACTCCTTAGTAAAAGGCACATGGCAGCCCGCCTGGAGTTTGCCAAAAGGCACCTGAAGGACTCTCAGACAATGAGAAACAAAATTCTCTGGTCTGATGAGACAAAGATTGAACTCTTTGGCATGAATGCCAGATGTCATGTTTGGAGGAAACCAGGCACTGCTTATCACCAGGCGAATACCATCCCTACAGTGAAGCATGGTGGTGGCAGCATCATGCTGTGGGGATGTTTTTCAGCAGCAGGAACTGGGAGACTAATCAGGGTAGAGGATAAACTGAATGCAGCAATGTACAGAGACATCCTGGATGAAAACCTGCTCCAGAGCACTCTTGACCTCAGACTGGGTGACGGTTCATCTTTCAGTAGGACAACAACCCTAAGCACACAGCCAAGATATCAAAGGAGTGGCTTCAGGACAACTCTGTGAATGTCCTTGAGTGGTCCAGCCAGAGCCCAGACTTGAATCCAATTGAACATTTCTGGAGAGATCTGAAAATGTTTGTGAACAGACGCTTCCCATCCAACCTGATGGAGCTTGAGAGGTGCTGCAAAGAGGAATGGGTTAAACTGCCCAAAGATAGGTCTGTCAAGCTTGTGACATCATATTCAAAAAGACTTGAGGCTGTAATTGTTGCCAAAGGTGCATCAACAAAGTACTGAGCAAAGGCTGTGAATACCTTTGTGCATGTGATTTCTTAGTTTTTTATTTTTAATAAATTTGCAAAAATCTCAATTTCTTTTTCATGTTGTCATTATGGGGTGTTGTGTGTCAAATTTTGAGGAAAAAAATTAATTTAATCAATTCTGAAATAAGACTGCAACATAAAATGTGGAAAAAGTGAAATACTGAATACTTTCTGGATGCACTGTATTTACTCATTAATTATCAAGTTTTTTTCTCATAAATTTGCCCTTTTCTTCTTGTAATTTTACAACTTTTTTCTTTCAAATTGACATTTTTTATGTAATTTTGCCACTTTTTCTTTTAAATTTGCCATTTTTTTCTCCTCAAAATTTTGCTACTTTTTTGTTTGTATATTTACACCTCTTGTGAATTTGACTCATTTTCTGACAAATAAGCAAAAACGCTGCTTATTAATTTGTTTTTTTCTTGTAGTTGTACAACTTTTTCCTCATAATTTTGCCATTTTTGTCAATTTACAACTATTTTTCTTGTAAATTTTGCTGTTTTTTGTGGATTTTTTTTTAGCTTTCTTCCTGCAAATTTCCAACATTTTTCTTGAAATGTTGCCACACTTTTCCTTGTAAATTTATCACTTTTCATGACTTTCAAAGTTTTTCTAATAAACTGGCAACTTTTTTCTCCTAAATGTATTACATTTTTCCTGTAAATTTTCAACTTTTCTCTTCAATTTATGACTTTCTTCTTGTGGGTTGGTATTTTTTTCCCCATAAATTTTCAATTTTTGTCTCATAAATATGACTTTTTATATTCTTGCAAATTTGTAATTAATTTGAAATTTTTTGCACACCTTTTGCCAAATTAGTGAATATCCCCTCAACACCATCCCCCTTGTTAAAAAATAGCAAATGCCTGGTGGATATTGACATTTTGGTGGTTTTTAAATCCTCTCATTCAGACTTGTCCAGGCTCAGAATGAGCAGCTCGTTGTCCAGGAGGAGAAGGTGAAGGTGGAGGAGGAGCTGAAGAATGAAATCAACTCGGCCAAACAGCAAGCTCAGAAAGTCCAGGAACTTCAGGAGGGAGCTGAGAGTGAACTGAGCCGCCAGAAATACGCCGAGGAAGAGCTGGAGCAGGTAAACCAGGGATGGTCGGGTAGGATCACATCTGGATGGTGTTGGACTCTTCTGTCATAAATCATCTAAAACGTATTCAAACCTGAAATGACAAAATGTTATTTCTAAATGAAAAATAGTTGTCTGCAGAATACAACTGGTAGGTTTACGGTACATTCAGTTGGTGATGGATCAGCAGATCATCTCAGCTCTGTTCTCCATCGCAGGTTCGGACGGCGCTGAGGAAGGCGGAGCGGGAGCTGGAGTCCAGACATCACTGGATGCCACCAGAGTCGCTACAGAAGTGGCTGCAGCTCACGCACGAGATCGAAGTCCAGTACTACAACACCAAAAAGCAGAGTGCAGAGAAGCAGCTGCTGCAGGCCCGAGAAGGGGTAAGAAGATGGTGGAGGCAGCATCCAGAGGGTTCAGTTCCTGGGGGGTTGTAGTCAAGATCTCATTAAGACCAGAGTCTCCCAAGACTATAAGGGGTCAAGACCAAGACCTACATACACACTGATCTTGGTCTCGACTTGGTCTAAACCCCTTCAAATCTTGGTCTTTCTACATTCTTGTATTGGACTGGTCTCAGTCTGGTCTCGACTACAACCCTCTCCTAAGGCATCTCTGTTTTTCTTTAGAGGAAATGTTCTCAGTGATACCATCCTGAGAGGATACCACCCTGAAGGGTAAAGTCCAGAGGAGTAACAGCCAGAGAGAGAAAGTTACAGTGCATCCGGAAAGTATTCACAACGCTTCACTTTTTCCACATTTTGTTATGTTACAGCCTTATTCCAAAAGGGATTAAATTTATTTTTTCCTCAAAATTCTACACACAATACCCCATAATGACAAGGTGAAAAAAGTTTTTCTGAATTTTTTGCAAATTTATTAAAAATAAAAAACTAAGAAATCACATGTACATAAGTATCCACAGCCTCTGCTCAGTACGTTGTTGATGCACCTTTGGCAGCAATTACAGCCTCAAGTCTTTTTGAATATGATGGCACAAGCTTGGTACACCTATCTTTGGGCAGTTTTGCCCATTCCTTTTTGCAGTACCTCTTAAGTTCCATCAGGTTGCATGGGAAGCATCAGTGCACAGCCATTTTCAGATCTCCAGAGATGTTCAGTTGGATTCAAATCTGGGCTCTGGCTGGGCCACTCAAGGACATTCACAAGAGTTGTCCTGAAGTCACTCCTTTGATATCTTGGCTGTGTGCTTGGGGTCGTCATCCTGCTGAAAGACGAACTGTTTCCCCAGTCTGCGGTCAAGAGCACTCTGGAGCAGGTTTTCATCCAGGATGTCTCTGTACATTGCTGCATTCATCTTTCCCTCTATCCTGACTAGTCTCCCAGTTCCTGCTGCTGAAAAACATCCCCATAGCATGATGCTGCTACCAACACTGATGTGGTTATGAGCGGTGCCTGGTTTCCTCCAAACATGGCGCCTGGCATTCACGCCAAACAGTTCAATCTTTGTCTCATCAGACCAGAGAATTTTGTTTCCCATGGTCTGAGAGTCCTTCAGGTGCCTTTTGGCAAACTCCAGGCGGGCTACCATGTGCCTTTTACTAAGGAGTGGCTTCCATCTGGCCACTCTACCATACAGGCCTGATTAGTGGATTGCTGCAGAGATGGTTGTCCTTCTGGAAGGTTCTCCTCTCTTCACAGAGCAATGCTGGGGCTCTGACAGAGTGACCATCGGGTTCTTGGTCACCTCCCTGACTAAGGCCCTTCTACCACAATCGCTCAGTTTAGACAGCCGGCCAGCTCTAGGAAGAGTCCTGATGGTTCCGAACTTCTTCCATTTACGGATGATGGAGGCCACTGTGCTCACTGGGACCTTCAAAGCAGCAGAAATTTTTCTGTACCCTTCCCCAGATTTGTGCCTCGAGATAATCCTGTCTCAGAAGTCTACAGACAATTACTTTAACTTCATTGTTGGTTTGTACACTGACATGCACTGTCAACTGTGGGACCTTATATAGACAGGTGTGTGGATTTCCAAGTCATGTCCAATCAACTGAATTTACCACAGGTGGACTCCAATTAAGCTGTAGAAACATCTCAAGGATGATCAGTGGAAACAGGATGAACCTGAGCTCAATTTTGAGCTTCATGGCAACGACTGTGAATACTTATGCACATGTGATTTCTTAGTTTTTTATTTTTAATAAATTTGCAAAAATCTCAAAAATACTTTTTTCACATTGTCATTATGGGGTATTGTGTGTAGAATTTTGTGGAAAAAATGAATTTAATCCCTTTTGGAATAAGGCTGTAACATTACAAAATGTGGAAAAAGTGAAGCGCTGTGAATACTTTCCGGATGCACTGCAAGAGGCGTACCTGCTAATATCCTAAGGAGTTCACGCTAAAAACCTGAGGCATAACATCTTAAAGGGTACCTTCTAACTTCCTGAACAGTACCATCTATCATGTTGAGTGGTAACATCCAGAGAAGCATCCTCAGCGGTACCATCCTGAGGGGAAAGTTTTCTTAAGGATAAAGTCCAGAGGAGTAACATCAAGATGTTAGGAGGAGTACCTGTGGCATGTCTTAAGGGGTGTCTCCTAACTTCTCAATTGTGATATCCACAGGGAAACCATCTAATACAGGGGTCACCAACTAAAACTGCAAGAGGTCCGATAAGTCAGTCTTCCTCCCCAGCTGAGGTCCAAATTAGGGCTGGGGATCTTTAGGCACCTCATGATACAATTATGATTCAGGGTCTCCAATTTCTAAAACGATTCTCGATATATTTTGTTTTTTCAGGATTTTTTTCCTCTCACTGTGACAGCTTGGTACTTTTAAAGCCAAGTTTTTGTAGTGACCCATGAATGTACTTCAAACATCTTTTAACAAAAGAAATGGAAAAGTTGCATATGTGACAAGTCACATGGACAAATTTATCTGAAAATGTGCTTTTAACCACTTGCACTCCGGGCAATTTTCCTAAAAATGCCAAAAAATAACGTGCCCAAAGTAAATCGAAAGCTGTTATTCAACCCTTTGCAGCATCTTCATGGGGTTGGTCTCATTTAAAAGAAAACACTTTGAATTTTTTGGCAAAAAAAACATAATCTCTCTACGTGCTCCGGCCACTGAGTTACAGTCATCTAAACATACTGAACTTGAAGAAAAAAAAATTGGACACAGTGTTTTTTTGGATACAAATGCTTGTAAATAACACACAGCTGTCCGATCCGGCTGGAAAATGCAACAGAAATGTAGAACCAAGTGTTATCCAGCTGAGATCCAAATTTGGTAACAATACCACAAAAAATGAATATTTTACACAGCTTTGTTCTCAGGCTGTTCCCAGGCGTTATGGAACTGTGCCAAATTGTGCCAAACGTCTGTAACTTTTGAATAATTCAATGTAGAATCTTCATTTTAGGCTCTAATGAAAGGTCACACTCAGGGCTGTGTCTGTGTGTGTGTGTGTGGGCGGGGGGTCGTTCCCCCCCCCCCCCCCCCCCCCGCTACCAAGGACCAAATTCGGCCCTCACTACATGACGGAATACACTCTTTTTTTTTTTTTTTTGCATGTTTTCACAGCGGCTCCCCCCCCACCTCGCTACTGTGTGTGTGTGTGTGGGGGGGGGGGAACCGTGAACGGACCGTGAACGCCCCCCCCCCCTCGCTACAGAAGAGGGCCATCGCTACATGATGGAATAGACTGATATGCTTCCCCCGGACCGTGCACCCCCCCCCCCCCCGCTCCTCTTCTGCAGCGGGGGGGGGGGGCGTTCACGGTCCGAACACGGCAAATGAACCGTTTATTGCGGCGCAGGCACTTCGTGTGCAGTACAGTTGTAATTTACCGATCGGTCAAAAGTAATTTTTGGATTACAGTTTTCAGGGATAAATAATAATTTAGCTTATAACACCTTACCTCTTCAAAGCAGCAGAGTCGTGGCGAACAGCTCTTCCCACGCGTCAGACGAACGCGACGCTGCTCCGCTCGTGGATCCCGATCAACATAATTCCATTATTGCTGTTTTGGCGAATGATTTACGACTTTTGTCGTCGGCCTCCGTCTATTCTGCTGGAATGAGTGCAGGTCCCACTTGTGGGTGTTTTCCATGCTGCTGGGTGAGCCTGGGTCTGTAGGAGATTCGTACAGAGTACTTCTGCAGCAGTAAATATCGCTTCACCCAGCCAGAATTTCTGTGCTTCAATTGGCTCCTGCGTTCACAGTAGGCGGGTCCTCCTTCCTAGATTTTCATTCATTGGCTCCTCAAGGTTTCAGAAACCCAATTCAAGGCTCTTATTAGTCGAATGAGAGGTCAATCAGATGAACTAATCTGTTCGCGGCTGTGTTTGCAGATTTTTTTTTCAGTGGCGCTTGGAGGGCACACCACCTACATCATCACCATCAATATCCTTATCATGCGTCATGCGCACAAGGGCGCACGAGGGCGCATGAGCGCGCTCTCGTGCGCCCTCGTGCGTCATAGGACGCAGAGACTTGCCCGCCCGCGGAACAACGGAGCGCAAGTGGTTAAGAACTGTAATCTTTTCATGGACATTCTTTCAGAAGACCACAGCTGTCTCCAGCAGGCCAATATCATTTGATTCTACACATTATTTTATTAAGCAGATGTTTTTTAATTTTAATCAAATTCTTTGCTCAATTTCAAACAAAACGTTTAATCATAATAATACAGGAGAACCCTAAATGTGTTTTTTGACTCCAAATAAATAACTCTAAAATTCTAAACTCTAGAACTTATGTAAATCCTAAAAATGTAAAATTTTACATGAGAACACAAACTAAATTACATACATTTAAAAAAGATTACTATCTGAAAAATAAAATCTCACAAAAAGTCAGACTCCATACTACATTTTTAGTACAAAAAAAAAGTTTCAAACTGTAAACCTAAAAAAGGGACAGAAAATATAATTCCACACTACAGAATTCCTTGGAGGTTTTTTTATGTCAACAATGTTTTTATCTTTTTAACCTCGTCTGGGTCTGTCTAGGTAACACTATCACAGGGAGAGAGGAGGTGAATGTATGTGGAACTTTTCATGTTCAGTGACACACAGAGCAAATGATTGTTTTTACATGATATCAGCGGGTCATGGAAATTACCTCCATAACCAACGTTGTGCTGGTGTTCTGCCATTTTCCCATACTTATCAGGACAGCCACACCCTGGGTTACTACACATCTGCGAACATGCCGCACAGGTGTAGTAACAGGAAATATGCTTCCGCCCATAATTTCAGCATACAATACAGCTGACGGAGCTGCACCGTGATTATCTGATCCAAACATGTGGCACATTTTCACTGTGTCTACTTATGTAATGTAATGTACTTTATTTATATAGCCCTTTAAAACAACCCGTAGGTGACCAAAGTGCTTTACAGAAAATAAACAGCATTAAAAACACACAGAGCATTAAAAACAAATAATATAAACAAAAAAATAAGAATAAATACCTAAAAATGAGAATAAAATAAAAACAAATGCCAAAACAAATATCACCACTACTGGGTATTAAAAGCCATCCTAAACAAATATGTCTTAAGTTCTGATTTAAAAAGGGCCAGGTCAGAGATATCACGTAGGTCAGGGGGGAGATTATTCCAGAGCCTGGGGGCGGCAACAGAAAAGGCTCGGTCACCCCAATATTTATACCTAGACCTAGGCACATCTAGCAAAAGCTGATTGGATAACCTCAAAGCCCTGCCTTGCCTTGCCTTATACATATTATATATATTTCCTGCTGTTAAAAAATTATGCAATACAGCTGAAGGAAGGTAAACAATAGCAGACAGCAGCCCAGCTGACGGAAGGTAAGTAATTATGTAATGTTAGTGGCATATTTGCAGTGCAACTGATTTTGACAAAGTATGCTAAACCGATAGCTATATCGATCAGTTTGCCATAGGGGTATGGTATTCTGATAAAGTATAGTAAAATGGCAGAACACTGGCCCAATGGGGACACGGTCCCAGGGAAGGTGTGGAGGAGGCATGGGGACCTTCTGTCAGCAGACCCCCAGGAGGACACAATTTCACAACAGCGCTTCATTCCACCGGTACACACTGAGAAGAAAGCATGGCTGTCCGCCTCATGTGACGCCCACAGCAAACGATGATTTTGCCTCCCGCTGCATCCTCCGGAGAACAGCCAAGGTCTCACAAAATAAAATATCTGGGCGGTTGCTGATACAGTATTTCAGTTATGCTTTTTTGTTTGGTTAAAACAAAACAGTATAATTTTTCCCAAAATTATATTAAAAAGCTTTGGGGTCTGGATGGAGGACTCTTGTGGTCCGGATCCAGACTGGAGGCCACCAGTTGGTGATGCCTGATCTAATATATTGAGTGGGATAAGAGGTAACACTGAGCATCTTTGAGCATCTTAAGTGGTACCATATAACATCCTTGGGGGTAAATTCCGAAAGCAGTATTGTTAATGTCCTGAAAGGTTATATCCATTAAAAGGCTGTGTGATGTGTCTAGTGCGTTATAGAAGTGTACACGTCTGTCTCGCCGCTAGCTAGCCTGCTGTTTACAGCAAGTGAAAAGGGAGCCGAGTGCGTAAGTCTCCTCTGCTAGTACATAGCCTCTCCACAGCAAGCCCCATGCGTACCTCCTCGTGGTAATGGATGGAAACTGGGTACCGTGAGGCCCCAGGCTAAAATGCAGGGACTCGAAGGAGGTTTGGCCCCCAGACTTGCGGTACTCACGGCCCACTGGCATGTGGACATGCCCTGATACCCATGAACCAAATCCCCAACTATGGGTTAAATAGTATACGGACTACATAGTCCATTAGGAAAGTCCCCAACAGCAAGTAGTCTACTGCTTCGGCGGATGAGGGCAGTGCCTTGCGGGCAGGTGCTCGAGAGGTGGGCCTTGATAAACAAAGCACCCGGCAGCCCGTTGCAGCCAACTTCATGAAAATCACACGTTTCGGCCTGCCGAACCGCGTTGGACATGCTGATGGTCAAGAGCGTGTGCGTGGCCCTCGCGCAGCCACGACCACCTTAAACAAATTCACAAGCGATTGGCCTTCATCTTCAACTCGGACGATCCCTTCAAGCCCAATGGCAATGGAACTGTGAGTAACAGGGGCAGGTTTGGTATGACTGGAAGCCTCTAGCTCGCAACCACACATTGGCGGCGGATCTAAGATGATCGCCTTCCAATGAACTCTGCAGTGACATTGGATTTCAGTAGCTGGATCCGCGACTGGGCTGGCCTATTTAGGACTCCCGCAGCCCACCCCATATGGGGAGGCCCCTAGAAAAGGTGGGGCAAACATCGGACACTGTAGACTTATCTGGCTAGCATGCCGCGGCTGGCAGATTACCCATCACAGCGGTCGACCTACATATCAAAACCATAAAAACTCAAACTCAACCGCTCTCGGCCACCGCCTGGATTCTCAACCACCGATTGGATCTCTCATTACAAAACCCTTCATCCTGGGTGCTTGGAACATCCGCACACTGCAGGACATGAGGAGCAGCGAGCGCCCAGAATGTTGTACAGCTCTGGTATGTAAAGAACTTGCACGCTTTAAAGGCCAAATGTCACGTAACAGGGTCCTTAAAATGTCTTGAAACTAGATATAAAAGGGAACCGATCCGTTCGGGTCTTGGTGCATATGCTTCAGTAACTCCAGAATATTTGTTAATTTAAAACTGCCGCGCTTGGCCTGACGTTCCTACTCACGGCCCCCAGAATCGCCTGGGGAAGAAGATGGAAGTGACGAAATTGATTGTACCTTAGTTTGATGCTTGGGGTATCCCGATTGATTGTTTATATGGAGACTGGAAGATTGAAGTGAGCAACAAGAAAGAAAAAATTGGATATTTCACCCATACCTTAAAACGGGGCTATAAGGGACAGCTGGGTAATAAGGGACACTTTTCTGGGAAATGTTTTCATACCTGTCAAGTGATACGTTTTCGCCGTATTTTAATACCGTAAAACGCGGCTATAAGGGACGGCGGGGTAATAAGGGACACTTTTCTGGGAAATGTTTTCATACCTGTCAAGTGATACGTTTTCGCCGTATTTTAATACCGTAAAATGCGGCTATAAGGGACGGCGGGGTAATAAGGGACACTTTTCTGGGAAATGTTTTAAATGTAATTCGTGTTGTTATTGTCAAATATTTTAAGGATTCATGGATATTTGACAATAACAACACAACTCAGCGTCCAGCTCAAAATAAAAAATGCAGAATTCTGGATTTGGAAGGCGATTCCTTTCTGTATCGCAGCCGCAGGACAGCTGAAAGTGTTAGGCCATCATCCTAATGACTTCTAACAGTAGTGAGAATAGCTCCCGCTGATCGATCTGCTCGCCCGGCCATCAGCCTAATGATTGAGTCCACACTTCTCAATGTAGTGAGAATAGCTCCCGCTGAGCCATCTGCCAGCATCCTAGCTGTGGGTCTCACACACACGACGTGTTCCTCAACACACTCAATAATTTTTTTTCCCGTATATTTTTCTTTTGGGCGTACAGAAATGGCAATACGCCCGTATTTGCTAAAATTGCATTTTCCCCGTATTAAAATACGGCGAAAACGTCTCTCTTGACATGTATGCGCCTCCATTCTCATATTCATCTGGTCAATTTCTTGACAGCAGCGGCTCTCCTCCACTGTAATAATAATGGCTTCCGAAAAATCAATATTTATGGGGCGCCCTCGACAGACCCCCTTCGGCTTCCCAATTCTGGAGGCGATTAAAGGTGAACTGAACTGAACGGCATTGAACGGCACTGGGTGATAGTACATACAATTATAAAGATAATTTATCATTGGCACCCCCTCCACAAATCCCGGAATCTTGGAGAAAATCGCGATTTAGAATTTCCCGCCCTGAAAAATCAGACAAATCCGCCGAAGCGCAGCCGGAGTTCCCCGTGACGTCACGAGTGTGACCCAGTCCTCATGTTTACCATTGCAAGCACGTCGACACTGGTTGTTTTTGGTGCATTTTGTCGTGATAGTCGACTACAAAACACTTCCAACACCTGGGAAGATCTGTTCATTGGCCAAGGAAAGCTGTCATGGCGACGAAAGAAAAGAAAGGGGGAGGAAAAGCGACCGGGAAGCGATGCGTTTCTAGATATACAGTGATCCATCACTTATTGCGTTTAATGGGGACCAGAACCGACCGCGAAAAGTGAAAAACCGCGAAGTAACGTCACCCCCCCCCCCCCAAGGGCGTCACAAGCACTATTTTGCACAAAAAGGCACAAGAGAACAGCGAAAAGTGCCACTATGCAACACGAGCGATAAAGAAGGCGCTCTGCAGGGAGAGAAGCTGGGTAAAACGTCTCGGCCAATCAGCTTGCGAGGTGAAACGTCTCGGCCAATCAGCTTGCGAAATTCCCGAGCGGTGAAGAGGTGGGCGGAGAGGAGTGGAGCGGTGGTCAGAGAGGTAGATTTTGAGCTGTGCGGGCTCTCCGTGTTGATACCTGATGTTCTAATGAGAAGGCAGGGAGACTACATTAGAACATCAGGTATCAACACGGAGAGCCCGCTCTCCCCGGCTCCCCAGCCCGCTCGGGAATCTCGCAAGCTGATTGGCCGAGACGTTTTACCTCGCAAGCTGATTGGCCGAGACGTTTTATCTCGCAAGCTGATTGGCCGAGACGTTTTACCCAGCTTCGCTCCCTGCCGAGCGCCTATACCCAGCGAAGGAAGACCGCATTAAACGCGATAAGTGAGGGATAACTGTAATAAGTTGGAAAAATGCTGATGTTTTTTTTTTCCCCCTTTCTTTTTTATTGTTAATTTTCCTTATCCTGACACCCCAAACATGCCAAAGTAAAGACTCACCATTCTGTATTCAATAAGCGACTCTCCTCCCCATCACTGCTGCGGTCTGAGTCGGTGCTGGAATCCCCCGAAAATTCTGGCTCTAATCTGTACGGTTCGATGCCTCCCTCGCTCTCTTCCTGTTCACTTGACACTCCTGCATCCTCCTCTGTCTTGTCACCGATCCTGAATGCCTCTTCACTCTGAAAACTCTGGTGTTCTTGACTGTTGGAACTGCTATCATCTGCCATTGTTGTTTTGATAAGGGTCACACTCGTGACGTCACGCAGCGTCGTCTGCACTACTTCCGGTTTGTTTGGCACTGCCAGCCAGAGGCAAAAGTTTATCGGCTTATAGCTTGGCCATCGCACGGCCTAAAAATTTCTTTTATGTGTTGAAAAATACAATAGGTAATAAGGAATCAATCTGCTATTCTACTTTTTTGGCAAAAAGGTGAGTTCAGTTCTACTTTAATGTCCAATTCAATGACATTTTCCACTGGTTCTGCTCTCTGGTCATCGTCGGAACTGTTGTCATCAGACAAAACATCTGATTCCGTCTCGGACAACTCGAACCTGTAAGGTTCTATGCCTCTGTCACTGTCTGAACCACTGACAAAAAAAAGACAAAAAAAAAAAAGACAAAACTAAACTAATTTGTTCACAATCGCTGTCACTTTCCGTCATGATTGTCCAATGTTGATAAGTGTGAATGTGGATAGGCAGGGCAGCCAGGGTGAAATTTGTGACATCAAAATCATGGCCGTGGTCTGGATTGGCTGTCACAAGCCAGTGAGCAAGGCGGGGCCTTCGCCTGGTGTATTTTGTGCAATTATGTAAATACGGGTGGGTGATATGGTCTCTGGTATGAATATTTGGTTTAAGCTATGTGTATTTTATCAAAATTCGTTGTCATTTAGAAAAAAAAATTACGTGACATTTGGCCTTTGACATCGACATAGCAGCTTTAAGTGAGACTAGACTTGCTGAGGAAGGCAACATCAAGGAAACTGGATCAAACTACACCATTTTGTGGAAGGGAAAGGATACAGAAGATCCACATATCCATGGTGTAGGCTTTGCCATCCAACCCCAGCTTGTGGACCAACACAACCTTGTCCCAACTGCAATCAATGAGCGAATAATGACCATCCGAATCCCGCTCACCCAAAAACGTTTCCTCACTCTGATCTCAGTGTATGCGCCTACACTTACATCTGAAGATGAAAGCAAGACCTCCTTCTATGAACAGCTCACACATACCATTCTGACAGTTCCAGAATCTGACAAGCTTGTTATTCTGGGTGACTTCAATGCCAGAGTTGGCAGTGACCACCAGCTGTGGAAAGGCATCATAGGCCACCATGGTATGGGAAAATGCAAATGGGGAACTTTTACTGTATCTTTGTGCCGAACACAATCTTATTGTAACAAACACCCTTTTCCAACTCCCCCATCGCCAGAAGACGACCTGGAAACACCCTCGCTCCAAAAAGTGGCACACCCTCGACTATGTCCTCACAAAAACAAGAGACCGAAATGATGTCCGCATCACGCGATCCATGCCTGGAGCAGATGACTACTGGACAGATCACCGCCTCCTGATCTCCCGACTCAATATTATGATCTGGCAACCACCAAAGCGCATTTTGGCAAACGTTCCTCACCATCGCTTTGACTGTGACAAGCTCCGTGATCCCCAAATGTTGCAGTCCTTTAGAGAGGCCATTGGTAGAAACATGAATGAACTGAGCCTTCCAGACAATGCCTCAGTTGAAGACCGATGGACCACTCTCCATGATGCATTGACTGCTGCCGCCAAAGAAACGATTGGTCACAAACACAAGAAAAACCAAGACTGGTTCAACGAGAATGATGAAACAATCACTGACCTCATAGAGGCTAAACGCCATGCACGTCTTGTGTTTGAAAATGATCCGTCTGCAAAGAATCAACAGAAACACCAGCAAGCGAAAGCGGCATGCCAGAGAGGGATTCGTAAAGCCCAAAACACTTGGTGGCAGCAAAAAGCAGAAGATTTGCAAAAACATGCAGACCAGCGGGATATGTGCCGTTTTTATGCTGCAACGAAGGAGATCTTTGGCCCCACCAGATCATCTGTGGGCAGCCTAAAAGAAGCCTAAAATGGCTCCACCATTATCACAGACACCAAGGGGATCCTTGACCGTTGGAAGTCCCACTTTGAGAGTCTGTTAAATAGTCACTTTTGCACCCCTAGTGATCTCCTCTGCAAGACCCCACAACACCCCACTCGCGAATGGATGTCTACACCACCTTCACTACATGAGCTAAATAAAGCTATAAAGCACATGAAGACAGACAGAGCACCAGGACCAGATGACATCCCGCTGGAGTTCTGTCTTCATGGAGGTCCCGAGGTGAAAAACTATTTAATGTAGCTTCTACTTAAAATATGGGAAACCAAGACGTTACCAAGTGACTAAAAATGCAAATATAGTCACCATTTTCAAGAAGGGAGATAGAGAGAACTGCAGTAACTACCGCGGCATCTCACTACTGAGCATTGCAAGCAAGATCTTTGCTCATATCCTTCTCAACCGTCTTCTTGTAGTAGCTGAGGATGTACTTCCTGAGTCCCAATGTGGCTTTAGACCCTCTCATGGTACAGTAGATATGATATTCTGTGCTCGACAACTCCAGGAAAAGAGTCAAGAACAACCACAACCACTTATGTTCATCTCCTGGGACCTCAAGAAGGCCTTTGATGGAGTTCCTTGCCCTGCTATGTGGGCTGTTCTTGCTCGTTTTGGATGTCCAGATGATTTTATCGCTCTTGTTCGTGCTCTCCACGATGACATGGTGGGTAGGGTTTGCCACCAGAATACCCTCTCAAACCCTTTTCCCATCACTAGTGGTCTCAAGCAAGGATGTGTCCTTGCTCCAACCTGCTTTTCGTTGTATATGGCTGCAATGCTATATGAAATACCACCAACAACCCCTGGTATCAATCTGTGATACCGCTTGGATGGGGGGCTTTTTAATCTTGCTCGCTTTCGCGCGAAATCCAAAACCTCAGTCACCATTGTTCATGAATTGCAGTTTACAGACGATAATGCCACACCAGCTCAGACTATTGATGACCTCCAGAGGATAGCTACCATTTATAATGACTCTTATGAGCATTTTGGAATGGAAGTTAACACTGACAAAACCAAAATCCTTAACCAACCAGCACCTGGTCAAACTTCCTGAAGGATCAACCTTAAGATTAACAGAAATCCTGTCGATGAAGTGGAGCATTTCTCTTACCTTGGTAGCATCATCTCAAAAATACCAACTTGTGCAAAGGACATTGAAAACCGCATAAAAGCTGCACACTCCGTATATGGACACCTTTGTCATCGAGTCTTCAATAACCATGCAATAACCATCCGCACCAAAATCATGGTTTTTCGGGCCGTTGTTCTTTCCACCCTTCTTTACGCCTGTGAAGCCTGGACCTTGTATCGTTGCGATATCAAGCGCCTTGAGAACTTCCAACAGAGAAAGCTCAGACAAATACTTGGCATTCGTTGGGAGTATCAACTTTCAAACAATGAGATTCTCAAGCGTGCTCTACTACCTAGTGTGGAAGCTACCATCTTGCAGCACCACCTTCGATGGACAGGACATGTCGTATGGATGGACCCCACCAGACTACCACGAATCATGCTCCAGGGGGTGCTTGAGACAGGAAAAAGACTACATGGTAGGCCAAAACTGCGCTACAAGGACCAGCTAAAATGTTCCCTGAAGCAAGCCAACATAGACAAAAGATCTTCGGAACAACTTGCCACCAACAGAGCAGCCTGGAGAAGAAGAATTTGGGAAAGCACAGACTCATTTGAGAGGCTCAGAAAACAACAGGATGATGATAAACACAAACGAAGACGAGAAAAACAAAACCAACCACGTCCCCCACCCACAATAAAATGTGACTTCTGCCCACGACAGTTCTATCATAGGCTGGGCCTTCAGAGCCACATCCGCCATAGACATCGATCACAGATGGCAACATCCTGAAAACTAAGACGAAACCAATGCTCGGACACGAGCTGGAGCCGATGACGTACACCTTGAGGAGCATCTGCTAACAACTTGATAGTGTTATAGTCAAGACCAGACTGAGACCAGAGTATAGAAAGACCAAGACTTTAAGGCTTGAGACCAAGTAAAGACCACTGTGTATGTACGTCTTGGTCTTGACTTTATCTTGACCCCTTATTGTCTTGATTTTGTCTGGTGTTATATTGGTCTGGGAAGACTTTGATCTTGACAAGGTCTTGACTGCAACACTACGTCCTGAGAAATAAATTCCAGAGAACCATTGTCAGTTTGTGCCATCTTGCAGGGGTAGCACGCTGAAGGGTAACATAAACAGCCAGAGAGATGATAAGAGGAGTACCTGCAGCACATCACCTTAAAGGGTATCTTCTTACTGCATGAAGGGTATATTAAGAGAACCATTTAACATCTTGAGGGCAACACCTAACATCTATGATAAGTGGTACCATTTAACAGCCTTGGGGGTAAATTCAAGAGCGGTAATTTTTTAAGGAGCAACATCCTGGAAGATACCAGCAAACACCCTGAGGGATAACATCCAGAGCTGAGGAATATCTGCTAATATTCTAGGGAGTTCAATCTAAAATCTTGAGGGGTAACATCTCAAAGGGTAGTTCCTGACTTTCTGAAGGGTTATATCCAGAATATGGAAACCATTTAATATCATAAAGAGTGACACCTAACATCTAAGACAAGTGGTAGCATGTAACATCCATGGGGTAATTTTGTGACTGGGATGTTAGACAAGCTCTGGGCTGCTCAAAGGTTTTGAGTGGGGATAAGGATGGAGATGATGCTGGTGTTTCAGGCAGAGAAGATCAAGAAGAAGAAGAGTTCTCTGTTCGGGACATTTCACGTGGCTCACAGCTCTTCGATGGATGACGTTGACCATAAGATCCTCTCGGCTAAGTGAGTAGAAGCACCAAAAACAAGCTGTTCCTCTCCTGTCCACTAGAGTGTGTCAGTCCCCATAGACTTCCATGTTGAATGTCCAACTTTTCAGCTGAAACAAACATGGTAACACACTGGTTCAACCCCCCCACCCCACCAGACAGGCACTAGCTGACGTGACGGCGGCGCTGAGGGAGAAACTCCATCGTTGGCAGCAAATTGAGTCCCTGACTGGTTTCTGCCTAGTCACCAATCCTGGTATGGGGGCTCTGGCAACCGCCTTGAACCTAGACCCAGCCTTCCTTGGTCTGCGTCCCCCCACCCCCCAGCACCTGCTCCTGTCCGACGACCTGGACGACATGGACGAGGACATCCTGTCTCCTGGGACGCTGCAGTGTAAGTTGGTAAACCAACATGGTGTGGTCATGTGGTAGACTGAGATGAATGAGTTCAGCTTAACTTTGATAACTAGCCAGAGATATTAACCTGACTTAGTTAACCTGGGTTAGTTATGCTGTTGGTTTACCTGATGTAGTTGATTAATGTTAGTGAATCCCAAGTTAGTTATCCTAATTTAGTAAACCCAAGTTTATTCATCTGAGTTAGTGTACCCAGACTGACCTTGTTAGTTAACTTGGCTTAACCAGAGGTAGTTAACCTGGGTTAGTTATGCTGTTAGTTTACCTGATGTAGTTGATTAACCCGAGTGAATCCCAAGTTATCCTGACTTAGTAAACCCAAGTTTACTCATCCAGACTGACACTACTTAGTTAACATGGCTTAACCAAAGGTAGTTACCCTGGGTTAGTTATGCTGTTTAGTTTACAATGTAAACAATGTAAACAATGTAAACTAAACATCATGTAAACTTTACATGATGTAGTTGTCTAACCTGGGTGAATCCCATCCATCCATCCATCTTCTACTGCTTTTCCGGAGGTCCGGGTCACAGAGGCAGCAGTTCAAGCAGAGAAGCCCAAACTTCCCTCTCCCCAGCCACCTGCTTCAGCTCTTCAGAGAGGATACCAAGGCGTTCCCAGACCAGCTGGGAGACATAGTCTCTCCACTGTGTCCTGGGTCTGCCCCAGGGTCTCCTCCCAGTGGGACGTGCCTGAAACACCTCAAGTGGGAGGTGTCCAGGAGGCATCCTAATCAGATGCCCATACCACCTCAACTGACTCCTTTCAATGTGGAGGAGCAGCGGTTCTACTCTGAGCCTCTCCCGGACGACTGAGCTCCTCACCCTATCTCTGAGGGTGAGTCCAGCAATCCTACGGAGAAAGCTCATTTCAGCCGCTTGTATCCGCGATCTCGTTCTTTCGGTCATTACCCAAAGCTCGCGACCGTAGGTCAGAGTAGGAACGTAGATTGACTGGTAAATCGACAGCTTTGCCTTAGAACTCAGCTCCCTCTTCACCACAACAGACCGGTACAATGTCCACATCACTGCAGATGCTGCTCCAATCCGTCTGTCGATCTCTCGCTCCATTTTCCCCTCACTCGTGAACAAGACCCTAAGATACTTAAACTCCTCCACTTGGGGCAGGAGCCTGTCCCCAACCCAGAGAGGACAATCCACCTTTTTCCGGCTGAGGACCATGGACTCGGACTTGGAGGTGCTGATTCTCATCTCAGCCGCTTCACACTCAGCGGAAAACCGTCCCAGCAAGAGCTGTAGGTCATTGCTGGATGAAGCCAACAGGACAACATCATCTGCAAACAACAGAGATGAGATCCTGTGGTCACCAAGCATGACACCCTCCATTCCCTGGCTGTGCCTAGAAATCCTGTCCATAAAAATTATGAACAGGATCGGTGACAAAGGGCAGCCCTGGCGGAGTCCAACTCTCACTGGGAATGACTCCGACCGAGTGTTGGCAATACGAACCAAACTCTCACAACGGTCGTACAGAGACCGAATAGCTCATAACAACAAGCCCGATACCCCATACTCCCGAAGCACCCCCCACAAAAATCCATGAGGGACGCAGTCAAATGCCTTCTCCAGCTGGTCCGATGTGCCACGGCCAGGACGAAAACCACATTGCTCCTCCTGAATCCGAGGTTCGACCAGCGGCCGGACTCTCCTCTCCAGTACCTTGGCATAGACCTTCCCAGGGAGGCTGAGGAGTGTGATCCCTCTAAAGTTAGAGCACACCCTCCGGTCCCCTTTTTTGAAGAGAGGAACCACCACCCCGGTTTGCCATGCCAAAGGCACTGCCCCCGACCTCCATGCAATGTTGCAGAGGCGTGTCAACCATGACAGCCCAACAACATCCAGGGCCTTGAGGTACTCAGGGCGAATCTCGTCCACCCCCGGGGCCCGGCCACCAAGGAGATTTTTAACCACCTTGTCGACCTCAGCCCCTGTGATAGGCGAGTTATCCCCCTCGTCCCCAAACCCTGCTTCCTCTGTGGAAGGCGTATCAGTGGGATTGAGGAGATCCTCGAAGTATTCCTTCCACCGCCCGACGATATCCCCACTCAAAGTCAACAGTGTCCCATCCGCACCATACACAGTGTGGACGGGGAGCTGCTTTCCCCTCCTGAGCCGCCGGACAGTTTGCCAGAATCTTTTTGATTCTCTTTATCTCTCCCATACCCGGGTTTTTTCTTCAGCAACCACCCGAGTTGCACTCCGCTTGGCCTGCCGGTACACCTCAGCTGCTTTGGGAGTCCCACAAGCCAGCCAAGCTTGATAGGACTCCTTCAGCTCAATGGCCCCCCTCACCACTGGTGTCCACCACTTGGTTCGGGGGTTGCCACCAGGAGATGCACCGACCACCTTGTGGCCGCAGCTCTGGGCCGCCGCTTCAACAACAGAGGTGGAGAACGTGGCCCATTCAGACTCCATGTCTCCAGACTCCCTCGGAATGTGGTTGAAGTTCTTCCGGAGGTGGGAGTTGAAGACCTCCCGGACAGGGGCCTCAGCCAGATGCTCCCAGCACACCCTCACTATACGTTTGGGTCTACCAGGTCTGAATGGTTTCCTCCCCTGCCATCGGATCCAACTCACCACCAGGTGGTGATCAGTTGACAGCTCTGCACCTCTCTTTACTCGGGTGTCCAAGACATACTGTCGCAGGTCTGATGATACGACAACAAAATCGACCATCGACCTGCGACCTAGGGTGTTCTGGTGCCAGGTGCACATATGGATACCCTTATGCTTGAACATGGTGTTCGTTATGGACAAACTGTGGTTAGCACAGAAGTCCAATAACTGAACACCACTCGGGTTCAGATCGGGCAGGCCGTTCCTCCCAATCACCCCCCTCCAGGTTTCACTGTCGTTGCCCACGTGCGCATTGAAGTCCCCCAGTAGGACAATGGAGTCTCCAAGAGGAGCACCCTCCAGCACCCCAGTCACAGACTCCAAAAAGGGTGGGTACTCTGAAACATCATTTGGTGCATAGGCACAAATGACGGTCAGGACCCGTTTCCCAACCCGAGGGCGCAGGGAAGCAACCCTTTCGTCCACCGGGGAAAACTCCAATATAGAGGCAGCAAGGTGGGGCGATACAAGAATACCCACCCCTGCTCGTCACCTCTCGCCCGGGGCAACTCCAGAAAAGGCCAAGCTCCAGCCCCTCTCCAGGAGACTGGTTCCGGAACCGGAGCTGTGTGTTGAGGTGAGACCGACTATATCTAGCCGGTATCTCTCAACCTCGTACACCAGCTCAGGCTCCTTCCCCACCAGAGAGGTGACATTCCACGTACGAAAAGCCAGTTTAGAAAGCTTGGGATCAGTACGCCAAGGTCTCCGCCTTTGACCGCCACCTAATCCACATAGCACCGGACCCCCATGATCCCTCCTGCAGGTGGTGAGCCCACTGGAGGGCGGACCCATGTAACTCCTTCGGGCTGAGCCCGGCCGGGTCCCATGGGTGGAAACCCGGCCACCAGACGCTAGCCTTCGAGCCCCTTCCCCAGGCCTGGCTCCAGGGTGGGGCTCCGGTAACCCCATACCGGGCGGGGTACACTGAATCCTTGATATAGAATTTATCATGAGAGTCTGTTGGATCATTCTTAGTCTGCCCCTTCACCCAGGACCAGTTTGTCTTGGGAGACCCTATCAGAGGCAAATTGCCCCGGACAACATAGCTCCTGGGATCACTGGGGCACGCAAACCCCACCACCACCACCACCACCACGATAAGGTGACGATCCATGAGGGGTGAGTGAATCCCAAGTTAGTTATTCTGACTTAGTAAACCCAAGTTTACTCACCCAGACTGGCACTACTTAGTCAACGTGGGCTGCACGGTGGCGCAGTGGTTAGCACTGCGGCAGCACAGTTTACCCTTGGCCGGGGGATTGTGGGGATCGTGGGATCGTGGGTTCGATCCCAGCCCCCGACCAACAGTGATCTGTGTGGAGTTTGCATGTTCTCCCCGTGTTGCGTGGGTTTACTCCGGGCAACTGCTTGGCTTAAGGACTTTGCATTCGCTAAATAAATAAATAAATAAACTCCGGGATTTCTCCGGTTTCCTCCCACATGCCAAAAACATGCATGTTAGGTTAATTGGCTGTTCTAAATTGTCCCTAGATATCTGTTTCCTATAGGCCCTTAGAATAGAGGGTTAGTATTAATGAAAAGCACTTTGAGTGGTCTTTGTGACTAGAAAAGCACTATATAAGTGCAGGTTAGTTAGTTAGTTAGTTAGTTAGTCAACTTGGCTTAAACAGAGGTAGTTAACCTGGGTTAGTTATGCTGTTAGTTTGCCTGATGTAGCTGATTAAAGCAAGTGAATCTCAAGTTAGTTATCCTGACTTAGTAAACCCAAGTGTATTCACCCAGACTGACACTAGTTAGTTAACCTGACTTAACCGGAATTGGTATACATGGGGTAGTTATACTGGTTTAGCTCATCTCATTTAGCTTGCTTAAATTAATTCATGTGAGTTATACTAAGTTAGTTTATCCAAGTTATCCTGAATAAAACCTAAGTTAATTTACTAACCAGCGTTTATTAGACAGAGTTGGTTTATCCAAGTAAGACTGACTGAAACCTAATTTAATCAGCCCAAGTTTATATTCCTGATCAAGTTAAACTGACAGTTGTTTGTTATTAAACCAGAGTTAGTTACTCACAGTGAAATAAAAATTAGTTAACCAGGATAAGTTTACATTTCTCAACCCTGAATTAACCCAAGTAAATCTAGATTTCATTACACTGAGCTAGTTTACCTGTGTTAGTTCACCCACGTTGACCACAGTGAAATGTGATTTAATTTGATACACAGATTCATTAACCTGAGAAAGTAAACCCAAATTAACCAAACTTTAAGGGTTAGCTCACCCATGTTAAACCCCTGAGTTCGGAAATAAAATAGAAGCAGAAACAAAACATCTGGACTTCCTACGGATCAGTTTAGTGATTCAACTTTTCCATTTTAGTTCTTGAATATTTAAGAAATGAACAGCTCCACCTAAGCTCTGCCCACTGCATCCACCTCCTCCTCTGATTGGTTCTCTCTCCTGATTGGCTCCCTCCAGATGCAGCGTGGCAGATGGACCGGCGAGTCAGTGACCTTTGGCCCCTGAGTGGCATCGCCGACACCCAGTCGCCATGGAAACAATCTGGTTGGCCCCTCCCTCCTTTAGCTTTCTTCTCTGATTGGTTCATACCTCTGACATCACAAATCTGTCAATTTTCCCTTCAAAAAGTTACCAAAAAAGACAGAATTTCCATACTAAATCGATACAGAAAAAAAATAAATTATGATGTATTAATGCAAAAATAAAAAAAATTTAAAAACCCGAGCAAGGAGTTGTAGTTATAAACTGAACTGACTGAATAAACATTTTTGAAATGTTAGCTCCAGAATTAATTAATGTTAAAGTTTTGGCTAAGTGGTTAGCGCTGCGGCAGCACAGCAACTCATCCTTGGCCGGGGGATCCTGGGTTCGATCCCAGCCCCCGACCAACAGCGATCTGTGTGGAGTTTGCTTGTTCTCCCCGTGTCTGTGTGGGTTTACTCCGGGATTTCTCCGGTTTCCTCCCACATGCCAAAAACATGCAAGTTAGGTTAATTGGCATCAAACTGTGGATTCTAAATTGTCCTTAGGTATGACTGTGAGAGTGAATGGTTGTCTGTCTCTCTGTGTTGGCCCTGAGATGGACTGGCGATCTGTCCAGGGTGTACCCTGCCTCTCACCCAAAGATGCTGGGATAGGATCCAGCGCCCCCGCGACCCGAAAAGGATTCAGCGGAAGAAGATGAATGAATGAATGAATGAATTATAAAAGAAACTGAAAATTTTCCCATTTGTCATTTCTTCTATTAAAGTTCTGCTTCTTTATTAATCTTTTAAATAATTTTTTCTTCGGTGGTTTTTCAAAATAAAAGAACCTCCTCATTTTTAACTTCTCCTTCTCCTCTTCTTCTACAGCTCAGACTCTGATGCCCCTGCGGCCGAGGATGGGAAACCCCAAATTGGCGTTCAACTCTCAGAGGTTGGTTGAAGGGCGGGGCTTACCTCAGCCGGAGGGGCGTGGCCTCTCCACATCATCCCGCCCTCCCAGCGGCCGACAGAACCGCAGCCGTTCCATTGGTCACCTGGAGTTTCACCCTGTTCTTCCCTCCTCTTTGTGTTCCTCCCTGTCTCACCCCCCCACTGCCCCTGCCTCCTCCCATCAATCTTCCGCTGGCCCTGCCTCCTCCTCCTCCTCTTCTTCTTCTCATGCTGAAGACACAGCTCACTTTCCTGCTTTCATGTTCCGATCTTCCTGCTTCCACCCTCTGGAGGAGTCGTCCAGCCTCCCACCCACAGGGGGCACTGTGACGGACCAGAGGTGGCGCTGTCGCTCCAGCAGTTTTGGGTATCTTCCTACTGCAAGATTGTTTTCTGATGTACTGACGCACTAATGAGGCGGGGAAAAAAAGTTAATATATTTACAAATGTAGAGTTTGGAAGGGTTTGAGTTTGTTAGCATTATTAGCATAGCATTATTTATTATTATTATTATTATTATTGGTTAGCAGATGTCCAGTTTTTAAACGCAAACATACTGTTAGCGAGTTCCTTTTCTCAGAGCAAGTCAGATTTGGTACTTCAGGGCTGTGAAGTCAATTTTATTTTATGCTTGTGAAGTTGGACAAACCTGGGAAAGACCAACTCATTTTTATTTGTAAATTACTACGTATTGTGCTGCGTTGGTGGGAAGTGCTAGCAGTGGCTAATGGCTAACTAGCAAAGTCATTTTTACTCTGGGTTAGATCCGTTACTTCCCTCTTGAAGCTAACAGTAATTCTGCACCAAGTAAAATCAGAGTCGTTAGCATTACAACCTCTACTCACATGTTCTCTGGGCTCATTACAATCATCACAGTGTTATTATGAGTGGGCTGAAGTTTAATAAGAGGAATTGGTAACATACTAGCAGTTGCAGGCTAATGACAGTAACCACTAACAGCATTAAATGAGGGGTCACGAGCACATAAATTAATAAAATAAGCCAGATAACTGGAAGTCAGATATACAGTGCATCAGGAAAGCATTCACAGCACTTCACTTTTTCCACATTTTATGTTACAGCCTTATTCCAAAATGGATTCAATTCATTTTCCCTCAAAATTCTACACGAAATACTCAATAATGACAATGTGAAAAAACATTTTTTGATATTTCTGCAAATTTATTAAAAATAAAAATCTAAGAAATCACATGTACACAAGTATTCACAGCCTTTGCTCAGTACTTTGTTGATGCACCTTTGACAGCAATTGCAGCCTCAAGTCTTTTTGAATATGATGTCACAAGCTTGGCACACCTATCTTTGGGCAGTTTCGCCCATTCCTCTCAAGCTCCATCAGGCTGGATGGGAAGCGTCGGTGCACAGCCATTTTCAAATCTCTCCAGAGATGTTCAATCGGATTCAAGTCTGGGCTCTGGCTGGACCACTCAAGGACATTCACAGAGTTGTCCTGAAGCCACTCCTTTGATATCTTGGCTGTGTGCTTAAAGTCGTTGTCCTGCTGAAAGATGAACAGTCGCCCCAGTCTGAGGTCAAGAGTGCTCTGGAGCAGGTTTTCATCCAGGATGTCTCTTTACATTGCTGCATTCAGCTTTCCCTCTATCATGACAAGTCTCTCAGTTCCTGCCGCTGAAAAACACCCTCACAGTATGATGCTGCCACCGCCATGCTTCACCATAGGAATGGTATTGGCCTGGTGATGAGCGGTGCCTGGTTTCCTCCAAACATCACACCTGGCATTCACGCCAAAGAGTTCAATGTTTGTCTTATCAGACCAGTGAATTTTGTTTCTCATGGTCTGAGAGTCCTTCAGGTGCCTTTTGGCAAACTTCAGGCGGGCTGCCATGTGCCTTTTTCTAAGGAGTGGCTTCTGTCTGGCCACTCTACATTACAAGCCTGATTGGTGGATTGCTGCAGAGATGGTTGTCCTTCTGGAAGGTTCTCCTCTCCCCACAGAAGCACGCTGGAGCTCTGATAGTGTGACCATCGGGTTCTTGGTCACCTCGTTGACTAAGGCCCTTCTCCCCCAAATGCTCAGTTTAGACGGCCGGCCAGATCTAGGAAGACTCCTGGTGGTTCCAAACTTCCTCCATTATGGATAATGGAGGCCACTGTGCTCATTGCAGTCTTCAAAGCAGCAGAAATTTTTCTGTACCCTTCCCCAGATTTGTGCCTCAAGACGACCCTGTCTCGGAAGTCTACAGACAATTCCTTTGACTTCATGCTTGGTTTGTGCTCTGACATGCACTGTCAACTGTGGGACCTTATATAGACAGGTGTGTGCCTTTCCAAATCATGTCCAGTCAACTGAATTTACCACAGGTGGACTCCAATTGAGCTGTAGAAACATCTCAAGGATGATCAGTGGAAACAGGATGCACCTGAGCTCAATTTTGAGCTTCATGGCAAAGGCTGTGAATACTTATGTACATGTGATTTCTTAGTTTTTTTTTATTTTTAATCAATCTGCAAAACTCTCAAAAACTTCAAATTGTCATTATGTGGTATTGTGTGTAGAATTTTCAGGAAAAAAAAATAATTTAGTCCATTTTGGAATAAGGATGTAATATAACAAAATGTGGAAAAAGTGAAGCACTGTGAATACTTTCCAGATGTACTGTACAGTGGATATAAAAAGTCTACACACCCCTGTTCAAATGCCAGGTTTTTGTGATGTAAAAAATTGAGACCAAGATAAATCATTTCAGAACTTTTCCCCCCATTAATGTGACCTGTAACCTGTACAACCCAATTGAAAAACAAACTGAAATCTTTTAAGGGGAAAAATAAAAACTTACAATAACCTGTTTGCCTAAATATACACACCCTGTTATAATTGGGGATGTGTCTGTGTTCAGAATTAACCAATGACATTCAAACTCATGTTAAATGGGAGTCAGCATACACCTGCCACCATTTAAAGTGCCTCTGATTAACCCCAAATAACGTTCAGCTGTTCTAGTAGGCTTTTCCTGACATTTTTGTAGTCACATCTTACAGCATAAGCCATGGTCCGCAGAGAGCTTCCAAAGCATCAGCGGGATCTCATTGTTCAAAGGTATCAGTCAGGAGAAGGATACAAAAGAATTTCCAAGGCATTAAATATACCATGGAACACAATGAAAACAGTCATCATCAAGTGGAGAAAATATGGCACAAATGTGACGTCACTCCAAAATTGATGAAAAGACGAGAAGAAAACTGGTCAGGGAGGCTGCCAAGAGGCCAGCAGTAACATTGAAGGAGCTGCAGGAATTTCTGGCAAGTACTGACTGTTTAGTACATATGACAACAATCCCCCATCTAGAGTGGCAAGATAGAAACCTTATCTTACAAAGAAAAACATCCAACCCTGGTTACATTTTGCAAAAGCACATTTCAAATCTCCCAAACACATGTGGGAAAATGTGTTATGGTCCGATGAAACCAAGTTTGAACTTTTTGGCCATAATTCCAAAGTATATTTGGCACAAACGCAACACTGCTCATCACCAAAAAAGCACCATACCTACAGTGATGCATGGTGGTGGCAGCATCATGCTTTGGGGCTGTTTTTCTTCAGCTGGAACTGGGGCCTTAGTCAAGGTGGAGGGAATTATGAACAGTTCCAAATACCAGTCAGTGTTGACACAAAACCTTCAGGCTTCTGCTAGAAAGCTGAAGATGAAGAGGAACTTCATCTTTCAGCATGACAATCACCCAAAGCACACATCCAAATCAACAAAAGAATGGCTTCACCAGAAGAAGATTAAGGTTTTGGAATGGCCCAGCCACAGTCCAAACCTGAATCTGATCGAACATCTGTGGGGTGATCTGAAGAGGGCTGTGCACAGGAGATGCCCTCGCAATCTGACAGATTTGAAGCGTTTTTGCAAAGAAGAGTGGGCAAATATTGCCACATCAAGATGTGCCACACTGATAGACCCATACCCAAAAAGACTGAGTGCTGTAATAAAAGCCAAAGGTGCTACAGCAAAGTATTAGTTTAAGGGTGTGCATATTTATGCAACCCGGTTATTGTAAGTTTTTATTTTTCCCCTTAAAAGATTTCAGTTTGTTTTTCAATTGGCTTGTACAGGTTATAGGTCACATTAATGGTGAAAAAAGTTTTGAAATGATTTATGTTGGTCTCATTTTTTATATCACAAAAAGCTGGCATTTGAACAGGGGTGTGCAGACGTTTTATATCCACTGTATGTTGGTGTCCTCCACAGGCTCATTAGAGTCTATGCAGTGGTGTCTGGAATAAGAGATGTAATCACTACAGCTACACCTCGCTAAGCTAACTGGATTAAGAAACCAAAGCAGTCACTATGATTATAAAAACAGTCAAAATGTGAAACATGACCTCTACATTTTTTTTAAAAAAATGAAAAAAATATCGTTATTTACAATTATTGTGTCATGAGTGAATTATGCTGCTGATGGGCAGCGTGAAAAGCTCAAGTTTAACAGAAAGTGTTTCCGATGAAATTTAAAGGTGGATATGAAAGCCATTCCTGTGGTTGCTATGGTTGTTTATGGTGGTTTCTATGGTTGTTTATTGTCTTTGCTATGGTTGTTTATGGTGGTTTCTACGGTTACTTATTGTAGTTGCTACAGTTGTTCATTATGGTTGCTGTGGTTATTTGTGGTGGTTGCTATAGCTATTTATGGTGATTTCCATGGTTATTTATGGTGGTTGCGCTGGTTGTTTATGGTGGACTCAGACTGGGATTCGGCCTCTCTAATGAACGGCAGTCTAAATGTTTTTTTTCCTCCTTCAGGGACATCATGAACCGCTCCGACTCTGACTCCGCCCTCCCGCTGTCTCACAGTGAATCACGAAGCCTTTATGGCTCCAGGCCCTACCTGCTGTCGTCCAGGCTCCACCCCCTGCAGGACACCGGCTCCAGGCTCGGTGGAGGAGGTTCAGGAGGTCTGGAGAAGAGCTCCAGTCTCGGGGAGCTGAGGGGACTTTCCCCTGCCGTCCTTGCCTCCTCTTGCTCCACTCGCTCCCTGTGCGTCACCACAGACACCATCAACGAAGGGGCCGGCACATTCTCATCCTCCGCTTCTTCCAGCTCATCGGGCAGTGGCGGTCAAGGGGCGGGGCTCCGGGCCTCAGTCAGGAAGAGCCCGGCAGATGAGGATGGAGGCGACGACAGCGGCGAATCATCAGGCAGCCGGCGGAGAAATGCTTTTAATAAGATTTTCAAGAAGAAGCAGGGACGCCACTGAACAGATCATCCTGAATTTACTCCAAATTAACCCTGAATTTACCCAGAATTCAGCCCAAATTTACTTGGTAAATGGCGTTCACTTATATAGCACCTTTTCTCATCTCTAGATGACCAAAGCGCTTTACAAATCCTGCTATCCACCCATTCACACACTGATGACGGCAGAGCTGCCATACACAGGCGCTGGCCTGACCCACCAGGAGCAACTGGGGGTTAAGTGTCTTGCTCAAGGACACTTCAACATGCAGACTGCAGATAGAGCGGGAATCGAACCACTGATCTTCCGATTAATAGTCGGCCACACTACACCTGCACCACAGCCAAATTTACTCCAAATTTACCCTGAATTTACTCCAGATTTACACACAATTCATCACAAATTCACCCCAAATTTACTCTGAATTTAACCAAAAATTTCACCAAATTAAGCCAGAATTTACTCCAAATTTACCCTGACTTCACCCCAAATTTTCACTAAATTAATCCAGAATTTACTCCAAAGAGCAGCTCAGTGGCACAGTGGTTAGCACAGTGGCAGCACAGATAGGTCATGGGTTCGATCCCACCCCCTGACCATCAGTGACCCGTCTGTGTGGAAGTTGCATGTTCTTCCCGAGTCTGTGTGGGTTTACCCCTCCGGTTTCCTCCCACAGGCCAAAAACATGCAAGTTAGCGTACTTGGAGACTCTTAAGTGGCCCTAGGTGCGAATGGTGAAGGGACTTCATCCATCTAGGTGGACGCCCTGAATTTCCCCTCCGGGGATCAATAAAGTACACAAAATTAAAAAAAATATATCATGAATTTACTCTAAATTTACACAAAATTCATCACAAATTTACCCCAAATTAATCCTGAATTCACACACAATTAGCCCCAAATTTACACCAAATTCACCTCCTGTCTGCTGATGGTGAAGATGATTTTTTTCCACACTTTTCCTCCAAGTTTACCCTGAATTTACTCCAAATTTCCACAGAATTCCTCCCAAATTTACAATGAATTTACCCTGAATTTTCATCAACTTAATCCAGAATTTACTCTAAATTTACCCTGAATTTACCCCAAATTTTCACTAAATTAATCCAGCGTTTACTCCAAATTTACCCAGAATTTTGTCCCTAATTTTTCCCAAATTATTCCAGAATTTACTCAAAATTTGTCCTAAATTTACTTTGAATTCACTTCAATTTTACCCCAAATTAATCCTGAATTCACACACAGTTAGCCCCAAATTTACACCAAATTCACCTCCTGTCTGCTGATGGGGAAGACGATTTTTTTTCCACACTTTGACTTTTGCTCAACACCGTTTTTTCCTGATGAAAACTGAGGTTTTCTTCTTCATTTAAAAAAATAAAAGGACTTGAGTTGCTTCCATTCCTGCACTACGGAGGACTGAGACCGTCAAAATTAAATACACAAATAAATTGGAACATATCCAAGCGTGTTTTTTTTTTTTAAGAGTGCAGAAATAAAATGTTGAATTTATAATGATTTAAACCACTCTAAATATTTGTAATTTTCTTAACAAAAATTAGTTATTTTGTGTGTCATTTATTAATAGCTTAAGCCTCTAATATTAATAATATAATATTGACACCATTTCTCATAGCACCCTCCTAAATAGACTGGCTTCTGTTGGTATCACCCACATTCCTCTCACTTGGTTCACTTCTCGTCTCTCCAGCCGCACTCAGTTCATCCAAATCAAATCCCCACAGCTTTAGTTTGTTCCCCATTTCTGCAGGTGTTCCCCAGGGCTCTGTTCTGGGGCCCCTTCTCTTCATTATCTACATTCTTCCACTTGGATACATTTTCCATAAATACAATATTAATTTCCATTGCTATGTGGATGACACCCAGCTCTACCTCTCCTCTAAACCCAACTCCATTCTGCCACCTACCGCTCTTTCTGATTGTCTCTCTGAAATTAAATCATGGTTTACCTCTAATTTCCTCAAACTCAATGGCAATAAAACAGAAATTCTACCTGTTGGTACACCCCCCACCTTAACCAAATCCCCCAGTTTCTCCATTGTTATTAATAACTTCAATCTGCCTTTCCTCTCAGGTTAAGAGTCTAGGTGTCATCCTTGACAGCACTATATCATTCCAGTCTCACATCAGTATTATTACTCTGTCCGCCTATTTTCATATTCGGAACATTAACCAACTGCGACCCTCCCTCACTCTGCACACTGCTGCCATCCTCATGCATAGCCTTGTCACTTCCCGCACTGACTACTGTAACTCACTTCTCTTTGGTCTCCCAAATACATAAATCCCTCCAGAACCTACAGCTACTTCAGAAATCTGCAGCCCGTATCATCACTCGCACTCCATCCATGGAACACATCACCCTGTCCTTCAACATCTTCACTGGCTCTCAATAAAGAACAGAATAAACTTCAAGATACTGCTCCTCATCTTCAAAGCCTTAACCTGGCCACGCCATACTTGTCTGAACTCCTCCACACTGTCACCCCTAGCCACTCTCTCAGGTCCTCCTCTTCCCCTCACCTCACCGTCCCTTCTGTCCGCCTCATCACTATGGGGAACAGAGCCTTCAGTCGCTCTGCTCACCGGCTCTGGAACTCACTCCCACCAGATATCTGTAACATTGACTCTCTTCCATTATTTAAATCCAGACTCAAAACTCAAATGTTTAAACAAGCTTATTCTCTTTGATAACACAGGGTTACAAAAATAATTTTTTTGTAAGTTGTCTGTGTTTTTTCAACTGATTTAAGACAATTTTGCACCGCTGAATCTGAAAATGACATCCGTTTCTCTCGATCAGGTGCTAAGCAAAAACCTGTACTTACTCAGTACTTATCCTTTTTTTTTTTTTTTTTTCTTTGAAAGACAAAAGTAAAATAGAAAGATGTCTTTACCTTCTTTACATGTTTCAACTGCACTGCAGCCTTCATCAGAAGAGTCAGCTGATTGCTGCCAGGTGACATTTATCAGCTGATTTTCGTAGGCGGGGCCAGCTCAGCAGATCTGTCAGATCCGCCGAGCCGGCCCCGCCTCCCGCCGTCAGATGGTCTCTGGAGAATGTGGTCCCAGGTGTGAGAAAGCATAAAGGCCCCCTCATCTCGGTTCATGGTGTCTTTTCCCCGCTTTCTGATCTCTATTGCCTCCTTGATCCAACGTTTGTGTCTGTTGCTCTCCGATCCAATAATTTTTGTGTTGTCCCAGTCCATGATGTGATTATTTCTTTTGCAGTGGTCCGATATAGCTGATTTTAATGTTTCTTGTTCTGCTTTTTCTTTTTGTGATCTTGTGAGTCGTCCTTGCGTTTCCTTCTCACATTCCTTTTGGTGTTCTTTTTTTCTTGTGGTGAATAATCTTCCGGTTTCTCCAATGTAGGTTTTGTTACATGATCTGCATGATATTTCATATAATACATTGCATTTATTGTCTTGTTCTATTCTGTCCTTGGGGTGTACTAATAACTGTCTTAATTTTTTGTGTGGTTTGACTGCTGTGTTTATTTTGTATTTTTTCATGATCCTTTGAATTGGTTCCGTGATCCCTCGTATGTATGGTATAGTTATGGTTTCCTTGTTTTTGATTTCAGCTTTTGTTCTGTGTCTTGTGTCCTGTTTATTTTCTTTGTTTTTTGACTTGCTGTTTCCCTTTGTTTATGGCCCATACTGGATATTGGCAGCGTATAAGTGCATGTTTTATGTGGTTTTCCTCTTCCTGTCTGTCTTCTTGTTCCGTGATGATGGTGGCTCGTTCATATAATGTCCTGACGACTGATAGCTTGTGTGCTGTGGGGTGTTCCGATGTCCAAAGTAGGTATTGATCTGTGTGGGTTGGTTTCCTGTAGACTGTGATTTTTATGCTGCCATCCTCGTTGTGGTGGATTTTCATGTCCAGAAAGGCTATGGTGCCATTTTCCTCCTCTTCGTGTGTGAATTTTATGTTCCCCGTACTGTCTGTACTGTTCAGATGGTCAGTGAGTTCTTGTGTATGTCCTTTCCTTATTTTTTCCAGAATGTCATCTACGTATCTCTTCCAAAGGGTGGGTTTGCATATTGTGGGTGCTGTGTTGATGGCTTTATTTTCCAGATCCTCCATAAAAAAACTGCTCATGATGGCTGATAGTGGGTCTCCCATTGCAAATCCTTCTTTTTGTTTGTAGATTTTTCCTCTGAATTGAAAATAAGTGGATTTTGCAACAAACTGTAGTAATTTGGATATGTCATGGACTGTGAGGTTGGTGCGTCTTTTTAGGGTACTGTCCTTGTTGAGGCGTTCTTGCACTATATGTAGTGTGACGTCAATAGGAGTCTTTGTGAATAAAGAGATGACGTCATGTGAGATGAGGATCTCGTCTGATTCTATTTTTATGTCTTTGAGTTCTTGTGCCAGCTCTTTTGAATTTTTACAGTGAAAGTCTGATAGTCCAAGGAGGGGTTTGATGATTTCAGCTAGGGCTTTTGATAAGTTGTATGTGACTGATCCAATGCTGTCTATTATTGGCCGCAGTGGGATATCCTTTTTATGTATTTTCGGTGTTCCATAAATCCGAGGGGTGATGCTGGCTGTGGGGATCAGGTGATCATATGTGTCCTTTGTGATTTTATTGCTTTCTAATAGAGGTTTTAGAAGGGCTTTGAGCATTTTTTTCTTTTCTTCTGTCGGGTTTGTTTTAATGATTTCGTATGTGTTACTGTCTGCCAACATGGTTTCCATCTGTTTTTCGTATGTTTCCGTGTCCAAAATTACTGTTGTTCTGCCTTTATCTGCTGGGAGTATTGTGATCGTTTTATCTGTCTTGAGTGAGTTTAATGCTTTTTCTTCTTTTCTTGTAACGTTGCTTTGTGGTAATTTGGCCGTTTTGAGGATTCCTGCGACTGCGTTCCGGAGTGCTGCTTTTTCTCCTTGGTCCTGGATTTTTTCACATGCCAGTTCTGTTGCGAGGATGTATTCTTCATGGGGGATTCTGGCTGGTGTGATGGCGAAGTTCAGTCCTCCGCCGAGGCGGGGCCGGCTCGGCGGATCTGACAGATCTGCTGAGCTGGCCCCGCCTACGAAAATCAGCTGATAAATGTCACCTGGCAGCAATCAGCTGACTCTTCTGATGAAGGCTGCAGTGCAGTTGAAACATGTAAAGAAGGTAAAGACATCTTTCTATTTTACTTTTGTCTTTCAAAGGAAAAAAAAAAAAAAGGATAAATAATTGAAAGAAGACAAAATGAACCTGTTTGACGTATTACTCAGTACTTACTTAGTACTGTGCATGTACTTACCTTTATATAAAGGTAAGAACATGTAAATTGAATGTTATGTCACCATTGTTCAAAATTCAGAGAATTTCAAGACATAAAAAAGAATTTTGCATCATATAAAGTGAAAATACCCGTACATGTAAACAAAAACGTATAAAACAACATGTGGCCATAATTCAAAAAGTTGACCTGATTGAGCAAAACCAATGTGATTTTTGGATTCAGCACATCAAAATTGTTCTAAATCAGCTAAAAAAAACAGACAATAAATTTGGTGTTGACCAGTGTAATCTACCTTTTAATTCACTGTTTTTGGTTTGTTAACTAAGCTTTGTTATTGCATTTTAAATCTGTTTTTAATGTTTTAATGCTGTTTTGGAAGGCGACCTTGAGGGTTGAAAGGTGCCTAGAAATAAAATGTATCATTATTATTATATGTATATTCTTAGTTCACCAATTTAAAAAAATAATAATGTAAAATATGCAATGTGTCACACATTTACAGCAGTTTTGCCTCAGTACACTTTTTAGATTGAAATGTCATTAAAACCATAAATAATTTTCTATTTTTACAATTCTATTTATTTTGTACTTTCTTGGTTTTGTTTTATTTTTATTTTATAAACAAATGCCGGTGCAAAATTGTAAATAAGTTAAAACAAATATACAGTATATTAATGAATTTATAAATAACAGAAAAATAATAAGATAACTTAATATGAATTTAAAAGTAATGTTTTAATAAAGGTACAAATGGAGAAAATTAAAAATAATGAAGTAAATCTGATGTTCATTTTGGTTTTGGTTTTAATTTTCACTTTTGGTCCTGCAAATATTTGAATGGTGTTAACTTTATGTACAAAAATGAACAAAAACAGATGTTTTTTTTCCAATTTTATTTTAAGGATAACAGCAGCTTTGTGACGACTTCATTACTCAGAATCCTCTGAAATGCCACACATGAATACAACACAGTATAAGAAATGGTTTTATTTAAACATCTAAATGATAAATAAAGGTTAAAAGTTGGTGAGTGACAGTTGAATGTTTCTTCTGTTCTGTAATGTTAGTTAATTAGTTGGAAAAATATTAATCTGAGTTTTAGTCAAGAGGGGATTTTTTTTTTAACGAGGACGGTGGGGGGCTGTTCACTAATTTAGCATGAGGTACAAATGTATAAATGTAAATTAGCTACAAATTTGCAAGAATAAAGGTGCAAAGATGTGATGAAAGATGCCAATTTAAAAATTAAGTTGCAGATTACAATTTAATAATAAAAAAATTAACCAGCATCCAAGATGGGTGCTGAAAATTTACAGGAAAAAAAGTCACAAATTTATGAGATAAAAGATGAAATTTTTCGAAGGAAAAAAATCCAGATTTTTGAGAAAAAACTGCAAATCCTCAAGAAAATAGTTGAGAAGAAGAAGAAAAAAATCACAATTTTTTTAAGAAAAAAAGTTGTAAATATATGAGAAAAAAGTTGGAAAATTTACTGGAAAAAAATTCCAAATTTACAAGAAAAACATTACAAACTAGACGGCACTCAGAGAGCAAATACCTCCACCAAGGCTCCGCCCCTCCCTCCCTTTGTCCTCACCTCCGTCCCTTTATCTGTCCGTATCGCCATCCATCTGTACGTTGTGAGATAGGGCCTTGGCGGAGGTATGCACTCACGGATCACGTCCAACATCTAATGAGTTCACCTTTGGGCCAAGGGCCACCTCAGGTGAAAATGTCATCCAGATCCATCCAGCAGTTTTGGAGGATTGTTGCTAACACTGACAAGATAAGAGCCTTGGTGACGGTATGCATTTTGAGATCATCACCAAAATCTAATCATGTGTTCAGCGTGACATTACACACCTTTCCTGAAAATTTCAATCAAAGGCACTACGTATATAAATGCAATCCATTATTATTATCCATCCATCCATCTTCTATTGCTTTTCTGGAGATCCGGGTCATGGAGGCAGCAGCTCAAGCAGAGAAGCCCAGACTTCCCTCTCCCCAGCCACCTGCTCCAGCTCTTCAGAGAGGATACCAAGACGTTCCCAGACCAGCTGGGAGACATATTTTCTCCAGTGAGTCCTGGGTCTGACCCGGGGTCTCCTCCCAGTTGGACGTGCCCAAAACACCTCAAGTGGGAGGCGTCCAGGAGGCATCCTGATCAGATGCCCAAACCACCTCAACTGGCTCCTTTCAATGTGGAGGAGCTGTGGTTGTACTTTGTACCTCTCCCGGATGACTGAGCTCCTCACCCTATGTCTAAGGGTGAGTCCAGCAATTCTACGGTAAAAGCTCATTTCAGCCGCTTGTATCCACGATCTCATTCTTTCGGTCATTACCCAAAGCTCATGACGATAGGTGAGGGTAGGAACATAGACTGACCAGTAAATCGATAGCTTTGCTTTAAAGTTTAGCTCCCTCTTCACCACAACAGACCAATACAACATTCGCATCACTGCAGATGCTGCTCCGATCCGTCTGTCAATCTCTTGCTCCATTCTCCCCTCACTCATGAATGAGACCCCGAGATACTTAAACTCCTCCACTTGGGGCAGAAACTTGTCTCAAACCTGGAGAGGACAATCCACTTTTTTCTGGTTGAGGACCATGGACTCAGACTTGGAGGTGCTGATTTTCATCCCAGCCACTTCACACTCAGTAGCAAACCGTCCCAGCAAGGCCTTTAGGTCATTGGTTGATGAAGCCAACAGGACAACATCATCTGCAAACAGCAGAGATGAGCTCCTGTGGTCAGAATCAGAATCAGAATCAGGTTTATTGCCATTGTTCATGTAGTACACAAACTAGGAATTTGTCTCGGTGCAATGCTGCAACATTAAACATGATAAAATAAAAGAAATAAACTGTACATGCAATAAAGTGTAGAATAAGAGTGAGTGATACTGGTCAGCAGTTAAAATATATTAGCGAGCAGCAGATACTGTGGAGAACCATATAGTGCAGTCGGTAATGCAGGAAGAAAACAGTGATGATTGACATGAGTCTGGTTGAGCTGCTGTACGTAGTGCACGAGAGTCAATAAGTCACTTAGTGTTCAGCAGTCTGATGGCAGAGGGGAAGAAGCTGTTCATGTGACGGGAGGTTTTAGTCTGGATGGACCAAAGTCTTCTACCTGAGGGGAGGGGGGCAAACAGTACGTGACCAGGGTGTGAAGGATCGGCTATGATCCGGCCAGCACGCCTCCGGGTCCTGGAGATGTACAGATCCTGGAGAGATGGGAGCTTGCAGCCGATCACTGGCGTGGTCACTGACATAACACCCTCCAATCCTTGGCTGCGCTTAGATGTCCTGTCTGTGTTGGCAATACGAACCACACTTTTGCAACGGTCATATATTGACCGGATAGCTCGTAACAATGAGCCCCATACCCCATGTTCCCGCAGCACCCCCACAAGAGACCACGAGGGATGCGGTTGAATGCTTTCTCCAAGTCCACAAAACACATGTGGACTGGTTCAGCAAACTCGAGAGGGTAAAGAGCTGGTCCGATGTGCCACAGCCAGGACGAAACCCACATTGTTCCTACTGAATCCGAGGTTCGACCAGCAGTCAGACTCTCCTCTCCAGTACCCTGGCATTATTATTATTATTATTAACAGACAGAGAAATAACAGCAAAAACAATATGACTACATTATATGACTACATAGCAATAATAATAACAAGACTGTCATAATTGTATTGACCACGCATTGGGGCTGATCAATTCCACCTTAAATCAACATCATGGTTTATCGAATCTTTCAGGTCAGTTTTCGTTTTTTGTCCTCCTCTCTTCTCCATTACAGTTTACTGACGAGGTTCATAATTATTAAGCAACATTACACAACAGTGAGGTATTCCATTTTTTGCAGTTTAACTACAAATTCTCATAGTATCCATATTGTCTACCACAACAAACTTGTAAGAAATATGACCATGACAAAGGCACAAACACTCACCTGGCACGCCGACAGATGCGGACATGTTCCTGCAAGCGTTTCCTTTGAAATTTTGATCATGATCCTTTTAGTGTCAGATCAAAGAGTACCGGGTTGTTTGATGCAGCAAAGTTCAGCCTCTCTGAACTGGTTAAAAACCCCTAGTAATGTTATTTTATTTTTATTTGTTTGTTTGTTTATTTTTTTTTTTTTAGTAATTCATTTTTATTTCAATTTATGTTGCATTTTTGTTTTTTGTCACCTGTCTGTCTTTGCTGTCTGGTATTTTGTATGTGTTCCATTGCTCAACTTTGCCATTTCTGTGTTGTATATTGCTATTGTTCGTAAAATTAAAAAGCTCAGCCTCTCAACCATCCATCACCTACCATTCTCGTCTTCCTGTACCAGCGTCCTATGTCTCGCTCCTCCTTAATTCTGATTGGCTTTTTAGAAAGGTCTGACATTGATGAGCGCAGCTGTACAGTAGTCTGACAAGTTGAACTTTTTTCAGCCCTAAGCACTGCAACAAAAAGCAGCCATGGCTCAAAGCGTCACAGTGCTGAGGGTGCTTAGCGCTGTAAACGCTGGACCACATAGAGCAGAGGTGTCCAATCATGTACCATGGAGGGCCAAGACCCTTGATATGTGAAGTTCATATGGAGTCACCACTAGAGGGCAGTATGACCCCGGCCATGACCTGACTATAAAAGGAGATGTACTAGTGCCACTGTGTGGTTAGTTGTTAGTTGCTGTTGAAGTGACAAGTAAAAAGTCCTAACTGACACCCGGTGTGTGCGCCTCGTCATTACATGTTCCAGGAGAACATGTAATGACGTATATTGATGATATAAGTATAATGATGATGTATAACGTATATGTATAACGTATATGTATAACGTATATGTATGACGTATAATGATGATGTAAGCCCTACATTCAATAATAAAAGAAAAAGACAAAAAAATTATGGACCTGGAGCAACACGGGCGTCTTTTGGAGCAACGCGTTGAGGATCTTGAACAAGGTTCTCGCATTGATGACATAGTTATAAGTGGACTAGACATCAGATATCAGTCGTACGCCCATGCCGCTACAGGACTGAGTGGTGAACATGCTTCCATAAGTGAATCAATGTCCTTAGAAAACCAAGTGCTTCAGTTCCTTAATGATAAAGACATTAAGGTAGAAGCCAATGCGATCTCAGCCTGTTATGCTTTACCGAAGAAAGATAACAAAACAAAGAAATCAATTGTGATGCGCTTTGTGAACAGGAGGGTGAAAAATGACATACTGAGGCAGGCCAAAAAACTAAAGGAAACTCAAGTTTACCTAAATGAACACCTGACAAAAAAAAACGCTGAATTAGCACGGCAGGCACGGATGCTAAAGAAACATAATAAGATACAGTCAACCTGGACAAGAAATTGTAGAATTTGGATTAAACTAAATGGAACACCTGAGCAAGCAAAAAGTATAATGATCAGAGATGCTACTGACTTAGATAAATACAGATGAACACTGACTATGAAACACAGAGTGAGGAAACTCAAACTCTAAAAATATGCCACTATGCTGAACATAAACCACAAGAGATGGAGAATGATATTGATCCTGATAACCACTTTTTCAATAATATTCATAACCACTGTGAATATTACACTGAAAAGCAATTCAAAAGTCAAGTGCAATTAGATGGTAAACTGTCAATAATACACTTCAATAGCAGAAGTCTTAACAAAAACTTCTCACAGATTCAGGACTATTTAAAACAGCTAAACAGAAAATTCACAGCTATAGCAGTCTCTGAAACCTGGCTTAATGCAGACCAGGCTCCCCTGATGGCAATAGAGGGATATCAGATGTTTAACATTAACAGATCTCAAAAAAAGGGTGGTGGTGTTGCACTGTATATTGATGACCTATATAGATGTAAGCTTGTAAATGAAATGTCCTTAGCACTACCAGGGATTCTGGAATGTGTTACTGTTGAGATTGACCTAGACAAAACAAAAAATCTAATCATAAGCTGCATATACAGAACGCCGGGAACTTGCATTGAGACATTCAGAGATAAATTAGTCGAGCTGTACAATAATATTACTAGTAAGAAAATGGTAGCAATTTGTGGAGATTTCAATATTGACCTACTTAATCCACATCAACAAAATGTAGTTACAGAGTTCACGAACTCTATGTACAGCATGAGTCTATATCCCACAATAACACATCCCAGTAGAATCACAGCTCACTCTGCTACACTTATTGACAACCTGTTTGTCAATGTTCTCGACAAGAAAATAGAAAGTGGATTATTGATAAATGATATAAGCGACCACTTGCCAATCTTTGCACTTATCCATGGCCACACGGGGCCCAACCCAGAAAAAATCTCAAAATCGTTCAGACACAAATCACCAAACGCAATCAGTTCTTTTAAAGAGGACTTGCTGAAGCAAGACTGGACAGAAGTCTATGTATCAGATGTAAATGAAGCCTATGACACATTTACAAACATTGTAACCACTCTTTATGAAAAAAACTGCCCATTAGTTAAAAAAAAGCTTAAACACAAATTTACTGACAAACCATGGCTAACCAAAGGACTACAAAAGGCGTGTAAAAAGAAAAATTTATTATATAAAGCTTTCATAAAGAAAAGGACAAAAGAAGCAGAGCAGCGGTATAAAACATACAAAAATAAGTTAACATATATAATAAGATGTAGTAAAAGAGACTATTACAGTAAAGAACTGGAAAAAAACAAAGACAATATTAAAAATACATGGACAATAATCAACAGTATCCTTGGAAATAAAAGCAGAAATACCAGCTACCCAACTAATATTCCAAAAAATAATAAATCGACTCCGAATGTGAATATAGCTTCACCTGCAGATGAATTTAATAATTTTTTTGTTAACATTGGACCTAAACTGGCCCGAGAAATACCCACTACGGTGCCAATAGGTGATTCAATATGCAATAACACTGCTGTAAAAGACACCATCTTCATAAAGAACACAGACGAAAGAGAGGTCATTGAAATTGTTAAATCGTTCAAAAGTAAAACATCTACTGACTGCGATGGTATTGATATGCTACTAGTCAAAACTGTTATCGAATGCATAGTGAAACCACTGACGTATATCTGTAACCTGTCTCTCCAATCAGGTATATTTCCCAATGCAATGAAAATAGCTAAAGTAATTCCAATTTACAAGACAGGCGACAGAGGGGAACTCTCCAACTACAGACCAATTTCACTATTACCGCAATTTTCCAAGATACTTGAAAAAATATTCTATGAGAGAATTGACAACTTCATACTGAAGAATGATTTATTGTGTGAGCAGCAATATGGGTTCAGACACAAAAGGACAACTGCATATGCCTTAATGGAATTTACAGAAAAAATATCAACAGCCATTGAAAATAAAGAGTATTCAGTTGGAGTATTCCTGGATCTTAAAAAAGCATTTGATACAGTAGATCACAATCTATTATTAAAGAAACTACAAAATTGTGGTATCAGAGGGGTAGCACTGTCCTGGTTAAGAAGTTACTTAAAGAATAGATATCAGTTTGTATGTGTTAACAACAAAAACTCAGAGCTACTAAAGGTCACCTGTGGAGTCCCACAGGGTTCAGTTTTGGGACCATTATTATTCAATATGTATATAAATGATATATGTAAAGTTTCAGAAAAAATGGACTTAATATTGTTTGCTGATGACACTAACCTGCTATGCAGTGGAAACAACTTGGAACAACTTCTGGATACACTCGGAAAGGAATTAGGAAAGCTGAAACTGTGGTTTGATTCAAACAAATTAACGCTCAATTTAAGCAAGACAAAATTTATAGTCTTTAACAACCATCACAACTACCCAGTACCCAAACTCAGTGTAAATGGTGTAGAGATTGAAAGGGTATCCGAAACTAAATTCCTTGGAGTAATAATTGATAACAAACTGTGTTGGAAGCCACATATTAATTATATAAAAGGTAAAGTATCCAAATCAATTGCAATATTACACAGAGTGAAAAATTTGCTGAATCAACCCACACTATACACCTTGTATCATTCATTAATACTCCCATACATGACATATTGTAATGAAGTATGGGGAAATACATATAAAACAAACATATATCCACTCTTTATGCTTCAAAAGAGAGCTATTAGAATAATAAACAAAGCAGCTTACAGGGAACCAACAAACCCACTTTTTCTTAAACAAAAAACTCTCAAGTTGAAAGATCTGATCGACTTTAAAACCGCAATAATAATGTTCAAAGTGAAGAATCTATCACTGCCCGCAAATATCCAAAAGTTGTTCCAAACAAGGGAGAAACGATATCACTTCAGAGGAGTATGTATATTTCAAAAGCCTACAGTGAGAACAACTACCAAGCAACACTGTATTTCAGTGCAAGGTGTCAGATTATGGAACGATTTTGGACCTGAATTAAAATCATGTACAAAGCTTGGACAATTTAAACAAAAACTAAAGGAAGAAATACTCCAAACATATTTACAAGACGACATGTAAACTCACATAAGGATTGACATTTCCAGCCTGTGTTGTGTTATAGCTTAGTTTTTCTTTTTTCTCTGTGACACTATGTCTTAGATTTGTTTTTGAATAGTAACCGTTTAACTTAGACTAGCTCAGTTTTCTTTTTCTCTCAGTCATATTTTGTCTTAGCCTTGTTTTAAATTGTAATCGCTCTTGTCTTGTTTTCTCTTTTTTCTCCTTTGAATTCTTGGATGGAATATGGGTGGGCAATATAAGCTGCGGCTTCAGCCATCACCCATTTCGGATAACTCACGTGGAATTGTATAGTAGAAGGAGTCTTTGTCTAATTTGACCTTGTTGTTATATTATACAGTTTCTTTTAACTTGTAATGTACTATCCGAAATAAATTCATTCATTCAACATTACAAGGTTCCAGGAGAACATTACATGGTACCAGGAGTAAATTACATGGTACCAGGATAAAACTACGAACCGACGGCGAAGATGAACGCTCTGCGACAGCCGGACGAGTTAAAGTTGACCGGTAACGTCAACGAGAACTGGAAAGCATTCAAACAAAGCTTTGAACTTTATTCGCTTGCTATCGGTCTCCGTGACGAGGAGAGGAAAATAGCATTACTGCTAACAGTAGCAGGGCGAGCGGCGCTAAATGTGTTTAACACATTCGTCTTCACGGAAGAAGAAAAAGGCAACTTCGACGCCGTGATGAAGAAGTTTGACGATTATTGCACACCGAGAAAGAATGAAACGTACGAGAGGTATGTGTTCAGAAAAAGACTTCAGAAAGAGTCAGAGTCCATCGAGCTGTATGTCACAGACCTACGGTTGAAATGTCAGTCATGCAACTTTGGAACATTGAATGAGTCAATGATACGGGACCAAATTGTAATTGGGGTCCAAGACAACAAATTGCGGATGCAATTACTGAAAGAGACTAACTTAACGCTGGAGAAAGCGATACAGATTTGCCAAGTGTCTGAGAGTATAAAGGCACAATTAAAGACTTTTAGCAGCAAGGAAAAAGAGACTGCTGAGGTCGGTGCAGTGCAGCGCGCGAAGCCGAAAGGAACGTTGCATGCAAGAAAAAGGGAGGCAAACCCAGAGCGCGCGCGCAGGAACTGTGAGCGGTGTGGAATGCAACATGCGCTGAAACAGTGTCCAGCATTCGGGAAGGAATGTCGCAAGTGTGGCGGAAAAAATCACTTCGCAAAGACCTGCTTCTCAAAGAAGAGAGTGCAACTCGTGGAGAAAAAGAGTGACAGCGAAGAGGATCAGTTTTACGTGGACGCCATCGAGGGAGAGACGAGCGCTGACGAATGGATAGTGTGCCTGGAGATGAATGGCACGGACATGTCACTGAAGCTTGACACAGGTGCGCAGGTAAACATCCTGCCAATGAAAGATTTTAAAAGACTGAAAAACAAGCCGAAAATAAGAAATAAAAAGATTAATCTGAGAACATATGACGATAAGCCAATACCCACTAAGGGAATGTGCAGGGTTACACTGTCAAACAAAGGTAAAACAGTGAATGCATTGTTTGTACTTGTTGATGGAAATAGACAAGCAATTTTGGGTTTAAAAACATGCGATCAGCTAGGTCTGATCAAAAGGGTGAATGTCATTGATACAGACAAGGTGACAGCACGAGAAAATACAGAGGCTACAACAAGTAGGCACAAACACACTGACTGGGTGAAAGAATACAAAGAGGTGTTCAAAGGAATAGGCCGCCTACCAGGCAAACAAAAAATTAGGCTGAAAGAGAATGCAGAGCCAGTCATACATGCAGCAAGAAAAGTGCCAATAGCTCTTAAAAAGAGGCTGAGAGAAACACTAGACTCACTGATAGCAGACGGAGTGGTCAGAAAAATAGAAGAACCAACTGAATGGGTTAACTCACTAGTTATAGTGGAGAAGCCAAATGGAGATTTGAGATTGTGCATAGATCCAAAAGATCTAAATAAAGTAATACAGCGGGAGCATTACAGGCTACCAACAAAATCTGACATAACCAGCACAATGAGTGGAGCAAGTTACTTCACAAAATTAGATGCCAAATCTGGGTTTTACCAAATAGTGCTCGACGAGGAAAGCGCTAAATTGTGCACATTTAATACGCCATTTGGAAGGCATTGCTTTCTACGAATGCCGTTCGGGATTAGCTCAGCCCCTGAAATTTTCCATAGAACTGTGCAGCAATTGTTTGACGGAATAGAAGGGGTGGGAGTTTTTCTTGATGATGTGGTAGTCTGGGGAAAAACAAAAGAGGAGCACGACGAAAGGTTGGCAAGAGTTCTCACACAGGCGCAAAAGTCAGGTATGAAACTGAATAAGAGTAAGTGCCAATTCGGGGTACGGGAGATTACATACCTGGGAGAAAAATTATCTGGGGCAGGCGTGCAACCAGATCCGGAAAAAGTGCGGGCCATAGCAGAGCTGCCAGTACCGCAGAACAAAAATGACTTGCAAAGAGCCTTAGGGCTAGTCAATTACATGGGGAAATTTATCCCAAATTTATCAGCTAACACAATAGCTCTTAGAAGCTTGTTAGAGACCAATACAATGTGGCAGTGGATGGTAGAGCATGCCAGAGAATGGGAGTGGCTCAAAAGCAGTCTAATAAAGGAGCCAGTGTTAAAATTCTATGATCAAGACAAACTGCTAAAAGTGGCCACAGATGCGTCCAAAGCCGGCCTAGGAGCTGTGCTATTGCAAAAACATGACACAGAGTGGTATCCAGTCGCATACGCATCGCGCACCATGACAAGCGCAGAAAAAAATTACGCGCAAATAGAGAAAGAGACTCTAGGTGCAGTGTTTGGATGCGAGAAGTTTCATGAATATGTGTATGGACGGTCAGTAATACTAGAAACAGACCACAAACCACTGATTGCGATCTCACAGAAGCCACTGGGTGACGCACCACCGCGCATCCAGCGTCTAATGTTAAGATTACAGAAATATGACTTGAAATTTGAGTTTACACCAGGCAAGCAACTAATTGTAGCCGATGCGCTGAGTAGGGCTAGCTTGAGCAACACCAGCAGCACAACAGAGGAAGCTGTGCAAATACATGTAGACTCTATTAAGGCACACATGCCAGTGTCAGATGCAAAATGGACGAAGATAGTGAAAGAAACACAAAAAGATGAGAAACTAAAAAGAGTGATGGAACAGATACATCAGCCAGGACAGGTTATGATTGACAAGCCTTACCAACACTTTAAAGGTGAACTGTCTGTGTTAGATGGGGTTCTGTTAAAAGGTACAAGGATAGTCATACCTACCTCCATGAGATCAGAAATGGTTAAATTAGTGCATGAGGGGCATTTGGGTATTGAAAAGTGCAAAAGACGTGCACGTGATGTTTTGTATTGGTCCAACATGCACAAGGACATTGAGGCATATGTGCAGCGCTGTGAGACTTGCCAGCGCCACAGGTATCAACAGCCAAAGGAGCCTATGAGGCCCCATGAGAAGCCTCAAGGGCCATGGAGAAAAGTGGGCATGGATCTATTTCAGCTCAAGGGCAAGGACTATCTGTTAGTCATGGACTATCATTCCACCTACCCAGAGTTTGCAGGGTTGAGTGACACAACAGCAGAAAAGGTGATTGCACATACAAAGACAATGTTCGCACGCCATGGAATTCCAATGACTGTTGTAAGTGATAACGGACCACAATTCACGAGTCAGTGCTTCAAAGACTTTGCAGACACATATGGGTTCAAGCACGTGACCTCAAGCCCTCTGTACCCACAGTCGAATGGGTTAGCAGAGAAAGGGGTGCAAATTGTGAAGCGCATACTGAAAAAAGCTGCAGACAATGCAGAAGACCCACATCTGGCGATCCTGAATTACCGAGCATCACCACTGGAGAATGGACTGTCCCCAGCAGAAATGCTCATGAACAGAAAACTCAGAACGCGACTTCCATCAGCATCTCAGGTGATGGAAAAGAGAGATGTGAGGCGTGATGAGAGGCAAACTGAACTGTACAACAGAACAGCACGACCTCTGAGACCACTTGCACATGAGGACATAGTGCGAGTGAGATGTGATGGAGAATGGGGACCGCTGGCAAAAGTGGTTAAAGAAACAACTCCCAGATCATATGAAGTCATCACAGAGCATGGAAAAACAATGAGGCGAAACCGACGTCACTTACTGAAAGTGCCTCAGACAAAAATGAGAGTCACAGACAGTGAAACAAGCGACATGCCAATTTACAGCCAAACCGAACAACCAGAAATGGCTGAGAACCAGAACATAGAGACAGACACTAACGAACAGACTGAGGTGACACAAAGGAGATGCTCACAAAGGCAAATTGTGAAACCGAAAAGATTGATTGAGGAAATGTAAGGAGTACTGAGATGAATGAAAAAAAAAAAAAATGTGTTGATGTTGAATTGTAAACAGAGGAAAAAAAATGTGTTGATGTTGAATTGTAAACAGAAAAAAAAAATTGAACTTGTGATTCAGTGTACAAGGTGAAAGAAATGTAAATAGAAATGGAGTTTATTTTGTATATAGAAATTTGAGAAAAAGTTTATAGTTGGACATGACCTTTACTTGAAAAAAAAGGGAGATGTATTGATATGTGAAGTTCATATGGAGTCACCACTAGAGGGCAGTATGACCCCGGCCATGACCTGACTATAAAAGGAGATGTACTAGTGCCACTGTGTGGTTAGTTGTTAGTTGCTGTTGAAGTGACAAGTAAAAAGTCCTAACTGACACCCGGTGTGTGCGCCTCGTCATTACATGTTCCAGGAGAACATTACAAGGTTCCAGGAGAACATTACAGCAGGCTTTACATCCAACCAGTGACTTCAACAGCAGATTTCACTGAATTTCTTCACACTGATTGCTGATAAGTGAAAACACCTGCTGAAGAGGCTGGGTAGAAGAGGAAACCTGCAGGGTCTTGGCCCTCCATGGCATATGATTGGACACCTCTCACATAGAGAAAGAATAGAAAATAGTCACCCACAGCAGAAAAAAACAAGTTTGGTGGACACGCCCCTTAATACTTTTTCTGCAGTGTTTGGCTTCCAGGTTGCCAAGGCGCATGGCCCTATGGCATGACCACGCACGCAACTGAGTGGACACATCTCAAACAGGCAATACATGAAAACCATCAGATTAATATAAGAAATAATATTCAAAAAACTCCTGCATCCACATAGAATCACCACCAAAATCTAACCATCTGTTCCTTGTGCCATTACACACCTTTCCTGAAAATTTCATCAAAATCCGTTCATAACTTTTTGAGTTATGTTGCTAACAACCAACCAACCAATCAACAGACAAACCAACGCCACTAAAAACATAACCTCTGTCCTCCTTTGGCGGAGGTAAAAATTAGAAAAAAAAACCCAAAAACGTCAGTTCTAAAAGAAAAAAATTGCAAATTTATGGCAAAGTCACAAATTTATGAGGAGAAACTTGAAAATTTATGAGAAAAATTTGCAAATTTATCCACCTTATTCCTGGGGGTGCCGCTGTAATAACGATAATGGGCAGAACTTCTGATTTCAGCTGAAGTCGTGTTAAATCAGTCAGCAAGGGTGTAGTGGAGCATTTAAAATAGCGTTTTTAAAAATTTTTCAAATTCATTTTAATGTATAGGCCACATACGTGTTTTGCACTCAAGTGGCAGCTAATTTCAGCACTTGAAGTTTTTGTATTTTTTGAATGTTTTGGCATAGTTCTGGTACTTGCTGCTGGTGTTCATGGTTGTGCCATAGACTGGATAAATAGAGGCTTCTCACCGGCAATACATACATAGATCATGCACTGAAAACTAAGGACTGTTGGTGTGATCAGTGGTACAGACACAGGACAGACAAGAGCACACCAAGTATGTTTTCACTTGTATGAATGTCACAGATCTGACGTTTATGTGTTATATATGTCACCAGAATCAAGGCTGCATGAAGTAAAATAATAAATAAAAAATTGTAACAGTTTGCTTCCTAAGGCTTAATGATTTAAGAAAGGTATCAAATAGTTTTGGGGGGGGGGGTTTTGCATTTGTTGCACTGCCTTGGAATGATATGGACTAGCAGCTTCAGTATGCATTAATTTTTAAATTATCGCAAAATATAGATCAATAAAATTTTGAACAACTGTCAGAAAAGGTCTGTACATGTTAAGTTACTTAACAAGCATTTACAGCATGACAGCAGCATGAGCATTTTAATGTCAGGGTAACACAAATAGCTGGAGCTATCTGTTTTACCCCGGCATTAAAACACCCAAGCACGGTGTTGTAGTTCTTCGTGGCTCTGACTACGCCTGCTCTGAGGTAAATCTGATTATGTCCAACATTTTTTAACAAAATGCATCTGACTTTATTGTGGAGGAGACATTGATTTATCTCAGAGCTTTTATTTGTTTACAGCGTTAGCATCGGCACTAACAAACAAAGTTACTGTCTACCAGGCTACTTTTTAAGGTCATCTTCCCATCCCTCAATAGTCATGGGAAGTAGTAGATTATATTACTGTTTTTGAGGTGCAAAAGGCCGTGTTCCCGCATTTCTGATGCCGAAGTCATTGTTTTTTTAGCAAAGAAAAGTGTCCCGTTTCAGTGGCAACTCCACGTTCTAAACTAGTATCGGAAATTGTGCCCATAATTCACACAAGGCATCATGGGGGCTAGGAATAAGGTTATTCCTTATTCCTAGCCCCCAGACAGTAGCTTTGTGTGTTAGCGCCACTGCTAATACAGTATGCTAACACTGTAAACAAATAAAAGCCCTGATATACAGTGGGGCAAAAAAGTATTTAGTCAGCCACCAACTGTGCAAGTTCTCCCACTTAAAAGATGAGAGAGGCCTCCAATTTTCATCATAGGTATACCTCAACTATGAGACAAAATGAGAAAAAAAAAATCCAGAAAATCACATTGAAGGATTTTTAAAGAATTTATTTGCAAATTATGGTGGAAAATAAGTATTTGGTCACCTACAAACAAGCAAGATTTCTGGCTCTCACAGACCTGTAACAACTTCTTTAAGAGGCTCCTCTGTCCTCCAATTGTTACCTGTATTAATGGCACCTGTTTGAACTCGTTATCACTATAAAAGACACCTGTCCACAACCTCAAACAGTCAGACTCCAAACTCCGCTATGGCCAAGACCAAAGAGCTGTCAAAGGACACCAGAAACAAAATTGTAGACCTGCATCAGGCTGGGAAGACTGAATCTGCAATAGGTAAGCAGCTTGGTGTGAAGAAATCAACTGTGGGAGCAATTATTAGAAAATGGAAGACATACAAGACCACTGATAATCTCCCTCGATCTGGGGCTCCACGCAAGATCTCACCCCGTGGGCTCAAAATGATCACGAGAACGGTGAGCAAAAATCCCAGAACCACACGGGGAGACTTAGTGAATGACCTGCAGAGAGCTGGGACCAAAGTAACAAAGGTCATCAGTAACACACTACGCCGTTAGGGACTCAAATCCTGCAGTGCCAGACGTGTCCCCCTGCTTAAGCCAGTACATGTCCAGGCCCGTCTGAAGTTTGCTAGAGAGCATTTGGATGATCCAGAAGAGGATTGGGAGAATGTCATATGGTCAGATGAAACCAAAATAGAACTTTTTGGTAAAAACTCAACTTGTCGTGTTTGGAGGAGAAAGAACACCATACCTACTGTGAAGCATGGGGGTGGAAACATCATGTTTTGGGGCTGTTTTTCTGCAAAGGGACCAGGACCACTGATCCGTGTAAAGGAAAGAATGAATGGGGCCATGTACCGTGAGATTTTAAGTGAAAACCTCTTTCCATCAGCAAGGGCATTGAAGATGAAACGTGGCTGGGTCTTTCAGCATGACAATGATCCCAAACACACCGCCCGGGCAACGAAGGAGTGGCTTCGTAAGAAGCATTTCAAGGTCCTGGAGTGGCCTAGCCAGTCTCCAGATCTCAACCCCATAGAAAATCTTTGGAAGGAGTTGAAAGTCCATGTTACCCAGCGACAGCCCCAAAACATCACTGCTCTAGAGGAGATCTGCATGGAGGAATGGGCCAAAATACCAGCAACAGTATGTGAAAACCTTGTGAAGACTTACAGAAAACGTTTGACCTCTGTCATTGCCAACAAAAGGCATATAACAAAGTATTGAGATGAACTTTTGTTATTGACCAAATACTTATTTTCTACCATAATTTGCAAATAAATTCTTTAAAAATCAGACAATGTGATTTTCTGGATTTTTTTTTCTCATTTTGTCTCTCATAGTTGAGGTATACCTATGATGAAAATTGGAGACCTCTCTCATCTTTTAAGTGGGAGAACTTGCACAACTGGTGGCTGACTAAATACTTTTTTACCCCACTGTATATCTATGTCTCCACCGCAATATAGTCGGATGCATTTTGTTAAAAGAAGTTGGGCATAATCACATTTACCTCAGAGCAGACGTAGAATCTAGTCAGAGCCACAAAGAACCACAACACCGTGCTTGGGTGTTTTAATGTCGGGGTAGATACAGACAGCTGCAGCTGTTCGTTTTACCCCGAAATTAAAATGCTCATACTGCTGTCATGCCGTGAATGCTTGTTATGCAACTTAACACGTACAGACCTTTTCTGACAATTGTTCAAAATTTTATTGATTTATCCACCTTATTCCTAGGGCCCATGACGCCTTGCATGAATTATGGTAGCAATTTCCGGTACTAGTTTAGAACATGTTGTTGTCACTGAAACGGGACACTTTTCCTTGTTAAAAAACAATGGCTTTGGCATCAGAAATGCAGGAACACGGCCTCTTGCACCTCAAAACAGTAACATAATCATACCACTTCCCACGACTATCGAGGGATGAAAAGATGACCTTAAAAAGTGGCCTCGTAGATAGTAGCTCCGTTAGTTAGTGCCGCTGCTAAGATGCTAACGGTGTAAACAAATGACCCGTGCTGGCAAAATGAGTCACTTTGAGGACATTTTCAGAAATGATGTGATGTTATTTCCATATTCTGTATTGAAAAACCTTCAAAATGATATTTAATTTGTAGGTATTGTGCAAAAACTGACCCAGACAAAGACGATTTGTTTATATTTTAGCTAGGTTGAAAACTTGCATTTGATCATTCGGGAGTTATGTCTTCTGCAAAATCATAGGTATTTTTAGAAAGTACGATTTCTAAGCTTTCCAATGATACCAGACACTCATGGGGTTTTCCCAGGACTTCCACTACCAAACAAAGAGTCCTGATTTATGACTTCTTGTTGCCTGTACTCATAATGACGTGGTGCGCATTCAGACCAGCACATCTCCACTGCAATAAAGTCAGCTGCATTTTGTTAAAATATGTTTGACATAATCAATTTTACCTTAGAGCAGATGTACGCTACAACACCGTGCTTGGATGTCGTCTGTCACCGTGTGGTGAGAAGCCTCCATTTTTCCAGTCTATTGGCACAACCATGAACACCAGCAAGTGCCAGAACTACACAAAAACATTCAAAAAAATACAAAAACTAGAAGAGCTGAAATTAGCTGCCACTTGAGTGGAAAACACATATGTGGACTATACATTAAAATGAATTTGAAAAACTTTTAAAAATGCTTTTTTAAATGCCCCTGCTCCTCCACTCTTACTGACTGATTTAACACTAGGTCAGCCGAAACCAGAAGCTCCACCCATAATCGTTTCTACAGCGGAACCCCCAGGAATAAGGTGGATATTTTATGATAATTTAAAAATTAATGCATGCTGAAGCTGCTAGTCCATATCATTCCAAGGCAGTGCAACAAATGCAAAAAACCCCCCAAAAAACTGTTATATGTATATGATATCTTTCTTAAATCGTTAAGCCTTAGGAAGCAAACTGTTACTATATTTCACTTATCTTACTTCATGCAGCCTTCATTCTGGCGACATATATAACACATAAACGTCAGATCTGTGACATTCATACAAGTGAAAACATACCTGGTGTGCTCTTGTGTCTGTCCTGTGTCTGTACCACCGATCACACCAACAGTCCTTTTTTGTTTTCAGTGCATGATCTATGCCAGGGGTGTCCAAACTACGGCCCGTCCATTTTTAATTGGCCCGCAGGAATTTTTTTAAATAGAATAGAATAAGGCCCACACTTCAACTTTTGCCTGAGTGTATTGCACTTCTTAGTTTTAACACCAGGGGGAGCTACTGTTGATCAAGGCAGTTGCTCCACCAAAAAGGACAATCACAGAATAAATTCACCCCAAGTTACTCAACATGGCAGAACCAAAGAAGCGAAAGGTAGAAAGTGAGTGCAGAAAATTTCAGACACGGTGGGAGAGTGAATATTTCTTCAAAGAGTTCAAGGGGAAGTGTGTCTGTTTGATCTGCACTGAAACTGTGGCAGTTATGAAAGAGTATAATGTACGACTTCATTATGAAACTAAACATCAGGCCTATGCATCCTACACTGGTGCTGAGCGAGAGCAGAAAGTAAAGCAAATGGTAGCTATCCTGCAGGGTCAGCAACAGTATTTTTTTCGTGCTCAAAAAGTCCAGGAAAAGGCTACAGTAGCCAGCTATGAGGTCGCCCAACTCATCGCAAGACATGGCAAGCCTTTTTCAGATGGAGACTTGATAAAACACTGCCTTGTTAAAGTCGCCGAAATAATGTGCCCGGAAAAAGTGCAGGACTTCAACAACGTCAGCATGTCCAGAAATACAGCTGCGCGACGCATTGAAGACTTGTCAGCCAACACTAAACTGCAACTGTCTGATAAAGCTTGTGCTTTTGATTTTTACTCCATTGCAAGCGATGAGAGCACTGATGCCACAGACACCGCACAGCTGCTAATTTTTTTGCGGGGAGTGGACGAGAACTTTGGAGTTACAGAGGAGCTGCTCGATCTTAAGAGTCTAAAAGGCAAAACTATGGGTATGGATATTTTTGAAGCTGTGTCAGACTCAATTGACAAAATGGGACTTAAATGGGACAAGCTATGTGGAGTCACAACAGACGGGGCTCCAGCTATGGCAGGTGCACACAAAGGAATGGCATCTATGATGTGCGCTAAGGTGAAAGAGACTGGAGGTGAGGCTGTTAAAATGCATTGTATTGTTCACCAAGAAGCCCTTTGTGCCAAGACAGTCAATCTTGGAGATGTAATGAACACAGTTGTGAAAACTGTCAACATAATTCAAGCAAGAGGACTGTACCACAGAGAATTTCAGGCTTTCCTTTCTGAAAGAGAAGGACCGACCTCTTCATGAGCTGAATGACCCTCTGTGGTTGGCAGACCTAGCATTTTTAGTTGATCTTACTGATCATTTAACCACCCTGAACAAGAGCCTACAAGGGAAAGAGCAGCTTGTACCACAACTTTATGCGCACATGAAAGCATTTTGAGTGAAGCTCAATCTCTTTAAGACACAACTGCGCAACTTCAACGTTGTGCACTTCCCCACACTGTCCGAGATCAGAACTGCTTATCCACAGGCCAACCTTTCTGCTAAAAAAGGGAAATATGTGTCTGTGATTACATGTCTCGAAACAGAATTCAGACAGCGCTTCCAGGATTTTTCTGTCATTGAAAAAGAAATCAAGCTATTCGCGACTCCTTTCTTGGTGGATGCCGAAGAAGTGGAAGAGAATCTGCAATTAGAACTCATCGAAATCCAGTGTGATGATTCTCTTAAGAATCAACATCAGCAGCTTTCCCTCCCCAAGTTCTATTGCAGCTTGGAAAAGGAAAAGTTTCCTCTGATGAGACGTCACGCGAAAAGAATGATCAGTCTATTTGGCTCAACATACATATGTGAGCAAACATTTTCTCTGTTAACACTGAACAAAAGCAGAATGAGAACCAAATTGACCGACAGCCATCTCCATGATGTCCTTCGCATCTCAACCACTAAGTTTACTCCAGACCTGCCAGCCATCCTTCGGTCCAAAGCGCAGCATCACTGCTCCCGCTGAGTGCAAAGCCGTTCCCATTTTAGGTGAGTAAAAATATATTCCACAGTACCCGTGTGTTAATAAGCATGCATGTGCAGGTACACATGCGACAAATATCAATAATGCGCATCAATTCTGTCGCTACCCTGCTTTTGCGCACCACTTTCTTATATGCGTTTTTCTTGTTAACTCACAGAGTACACACCGCTGTGCACAGCGCACACACTGCGCACGCAAAGTCAGCTGATCTCATCTGATGCAGATTTGCTCCTTGATCAAGTGACATTTGTCCGGATTTTTGGCACGAGTGGCGTCGGATCAGCACCGCGGCTGGATGGACCGATTTACATACCCAGCGCAGCTGATACTCACCAGAATAATTTACTAAAATTATATGCACTTCTGTTATTAAGTCCAGTTCAGTCTGTTAATGTTGATAACTGCGGCGGCATGAATTAATGCGGCGTTGTTGGAGGTTTTAAGTAGAGTTTATTAAATCATACCGCCGTCACGGGATCCCCTCTCCAGCCCAAGTGTGTGCAGGCTGGATGGGGATCCTCTGGCTCTCAGAGAAGAAGACACAGAGTGCATGTCTGCAGCAGAGGTTGAAGTGTGAGTGAGAGGAGGTGTTACAGAACCTGTGCAGTATTTATACCCAACTCAAACAATACATCAAGGCAGTGTCACAGCAGTTGGTCTGATCAAAGGGACTGCAGAACAGGCATGAGATATTTGCATTTGTGAGACATACATCACAATAGGCAGATTTGCTAGACTCTGCTCCAGGTGCAGAACAAAGAGGTTAACAGGCACATCTACATATTGATCTGAGTCTCTAGGTCACAGTAAGGACAGGACGCATGAACACAATGCATGAGAGGCAACATTAACATCACAAGGCATGAATGGCACATTGCGTCTCAGTAGTGTAGCGGAAAATACCAGGAGTGGCGAGCTGTCTGTCCTTAGTCTGTTTGTGTGGGTTTTCCCAAACCGCCACAATAACCATTTTAAACGAACGTTAATAGGTGTGTTGCTAAGCCCAATTGTTTTTTCTCTGTACTGTAAATCTTCTGTCTAAGAAGAAATCTGAGGCTGCTGTTCTGAGAATGAGCTACCAAAGCTTTTTCTGAATAAATCAGTAAAGATCCATTTATGGAAAGCTGTGATGAAGGCAGTTTTGTCTTTAATTATATTCAACAATATTACATATTTGTCCACTTTTAATTGATTTTTCTAACTTTAATACACTAAAGTTAAGGCTATATACATAATTTCTAGTAAGTGGCCAGCCCCTTCTATATTTTTTATGTATGTGGCCCTCAGTGAAAAAAGTTTGGACACCCCTGATCTATGCATTGCGGTGAGAAGCCTCCATTTATCCAGTCTATGGCACAACTATGAACACCAGCAACAAGTACCAGAACTATGCCAAAACATTCAAAAAATACAAAAACTACAAGTGCTGAAATTAGCTGCCACTTGAGTGCAAAACACGTGTGACTATACATTAAAATTAATTTGAAAATTTTTTAAAAATGGCATTTTAAATGCTTCACTACACCAATCTTGCTGACTGATTTAACACTACTTCAGCTGAAACTGGACGTTCCACCCATAATCGTTCCTACAGCGGCACCCTCAGGAAAAAGGTGGATAGGAAAAAAATGCTAATTTTTAAGAAAAAGTTGCAAATTTACAAAAAGGCTTAAAATTTACAGGAAAAATGTTAATTTATGAGAAAAAACTTGCAAATTTATGAGAAAAATCACACATTTTTAAGAAAAAAGTTGCAAATTTACAATAAAAAAGTTTAAAGACACAGTCCGGTGGATATAAATCCCCTATAAAAACAAATCTACATTGTCTAAAATGGTATCTTATATGGCTGTGTTGTTAGACATGTATATGTTGGACACTGCATATGTGATTTAACCTCACGATGAAGGAGAGCCACGGAGCTGCAGCCCCCTGCGGTGCGGAGCCCCAGAGCCTGGACCCCCTGCGGAGGACAGGGGACAGAAGACTTCCTGACCGCTGAGGCTCGAGAGGAGAGAAGGGGGAGTTATGTAAATAAAAGGTTAATGAATGTGAATAAAGGGATTTTGATATAGATGTGTGATTTCTCCTGCGAGGGAAATGGTTTGATGTGAGAATGTTTAAAAGGGAGAACTTTGGTGTGTTCACCCTCTTTGTTCGCTGCTCAGGAATGAGAGCAGACAGTGGAATGGTTACTTGAAATAAACTGGAATTAAAGGCAATTCGGTTTCGTTATTCAAGTCTCCCCACATCTTATGCCCTTTTTTCAGCAAAGAAAAGCTTCTATTGTCTTACAGTTTCATGTCAAAATCGTTTCACTTTCCCCCTCCCTCAAATGCCAGGATTGGTGATCAGCCCAACCACATACTACAAAGCTAATAGTGGCTGGCACTACATTATCAGAATAAATCCTGTGATAAAAAGACTTACCAGTTGAAGGTGTGATATCCTACCGTGTAGCAATGATCACACTTGAGTTATTTCTTTGGCTAACTCTGCCGTTTATTCTGCAACACACATAATAGACTGAACATGGATTCTGCGCGGGGTTTTCACACTCTTGTTCTAATGTGTCCCCTTAATAGTAGTGCTGAACAATACAGGTAGTTCCCCCTAGAGGCATGTGCCAGTAATGTTTTAAATTAGACTTGCAGTCTACCACATCCCTCCCCTCTAGATTAAACTACTTTTAATTACACTAGCCAATTATGCTAGACATCCTGGAACTCCCATTTAACCCTAAACAATCACAGTTACTTTTAACTTCTTAAACACATGTGCCATACACATAATTTCTTTCTCTTTTTTTTTTTTTTTTACATGTATAACACACATAACAGTCTAACTGGGGATTTGGTTTGACTACCGCATCCCAGTGAGGTTCCAGGACGCATTCTTGTCCTGTGGCTGGGGAACTCACTACTGACTAAGTATAGTCCTTCAAGTAGTCTGGAGCTTTCCTAGCTCGCTGAGATCTTCTCACGGCGGGTGAGCCAACTGCAGGTGAAGACTCAGACTGCTCCACTGTTTCGGCTGCTGCAGTGCTGCCCGTAGAATCTGCAGAGACGGTTACCTCAGGTTTCACCTGAAGTGGTGGTTCGTTGATGCTCTCCTCAGGATGGGTGTCAGACAACACCTCTGGTGCCATCGGCAGGGGAATGGAGCTCCTACCACGAACTTGGTCGATGTGTCGCCTCACCACTTGTCCATGACCTAATGTCACCTTGAATGACACAGGGCCTGTCTTTTCTGTTATTTCTCCTGGTACCCAGGCTGGTCCTGAGCCAAAGTTGCGGGTGTAGACCACGTCTCCTTCTCTCAGTATTCTCTCTCTAGCATGCATGTCATGATAACCTTTTTGTTTCTCTTGTTTATCATGCACTTTGTTTCTGAAGTCTGGATGTATTAAGTCAAATGTTGACCTCAACTTCCTTCCACACAACAGCTCAGCTGGTGACTTGCCAGTTGTAGATTGGGGTGTTATTCGATAGCTGAACAGAGCTCTCGACATTCGGGTTTCAATAGAGTCTCCTGTCATCTTTTTCATGAGTGACTTGAATGTCTGCACGGCCCTCTCGGCTAAGCCGTTAGAAGAAGGATGGTATGGCGCAGTCGTGATGTGACGTATGCCATTCTTTTCAGAAAACTCTTGGAACTGTTCACTCGTAAAACCTGTACCGTTATCTGATACTATGATTTCAGGTAGCCCATGTTGGCTGAAACTCTTTCTAAGACATTCAATGGTAACAGTAGAAGTAGAGCTACTCACAGAATATGCATCGATCCACTTTGAGTATGCGTCAACTATGATCAGGAACATTCTTCCCATCCATGGACCTGCGTAGTCAATGTGAATTCTTCTCCATGGTTTATCTGGAACTTCCCAGGGATGTAGTGGGGCTGCTGGAGGACTGTTCCTGTTCTCCTGGCATGCCGCACATGACTTCACAAGCGCCTCCACCTCTGCATCCATGTTGGGCCACCACATGTAACTCCTCGCCAACGCTTTCATGCGAGTGATGCCAGGGTGTGCTTGGTGTAGTTGTTGCAGTAAGGCATTCCTACCAGGTGGTGGAACAACCACGCGTCCTCCCCACAGGATACAACCTTCCTGGGTGCTGAGCTCATCCTGTCGTCGGGCATAGGGAATGAACTCAGGACTGTTCATCTTCGGCCATCCTCGCAAGATGTATTCTCGCACTCTTGCTAGAACAGGGTCTTTGTCTGTCCACTTCTTTATTTGTTGTGCGTTCACCAGGGGCACGCCGATATCTTCAAACAATAGCACTCTCTCCTCCTCCTCAGGCGTGCTGTCTCTTCCTCCATCCAAGGGTAGCCTACTCATCGCGTCAGCATTCGTATGGTCCCGTCCGGCTTTGTAAACGATGGTGTACTCATACGCTGCTAATGTAACGGCCCATCTCTGAATTCTCTGAGATGTCATCTGGGGTATGGCTCTCATTTCACTGAACAGTGAAATTAGTGGCTTGTGGTCAGTCACTATAGCGAACTGTCTCCCGTACAGGTATTTGTGGAATTTTTTTACACCAAATACTACTGCAAGGCCCTCCTTGTCTAGCTGGGAGTAGTTTTTCTCAGCTGCACTAAGAGTTCTTGAGACGAACCCTATGGGTCTCTCTGAGCCATCCTCCATACGATGAGAGAGTACAGCACCCACACCGTAGGGTGATGCGTCACACGCCAGGATGAGTGGTTTGTTTGAATCATAGTGCACTAACACACTACAGGACTGAAGTAGCGCTTTGGACTCTTCAAACGCCTTCTGCTGCTTGACCCCCCATGACCATTTTTCTTCCTTCTTAAGTAAGGTATGTAGTGGTGCCAGCAGCGTGGAGAGCTTTGGGAGGAACCTATGGTAATAGTTCAACAAGCCCAGGTAGGCTTTTAACTCAGTAACATTTTGTGGCTCAGGCGCCTCCGCAATGGCTTCCACTTTGTCTGTTAGAGGGTGTAGACCACTGGCGTTGATCTTGTGGCCTAGGAACACCACCTCTTTTCCCATGAACTCATACTTGCTTCTTTTCAACCTCAGACCGCTTTTCTCCAACCGTTGAAGCACTTCCTCCAGCGTTTTCAGATGTTCTTGTTCATTTGGTCCTGTACAAAGGATGTCATCCAAATAAACGGCAACATTCGGAATTCCACCTAGGATGCCCTCCATAGTTCTCTGGAATATAGCAGGACTGGAAGCTACTCCAAATGGTAAGCGTGTGTAGGTATTTAAGCCTTTGTGTGTATTGATGGTTACATACTTTCTTGATTCTTCTTCCAAGACTACTTGTTGGTAGGCGTGACTCATGTCTAATTTCGTGAAGTGTCGGCCGCCATTCAGCTGTGCGAAGAGGTCCTCCACTTTAGGAATTGGATACTGATCCACCCGTGATGCTCGATTGACAGTGAGTTTGTAATCTCCACATATTCTAATGGAGCCATCCGGCTTTCTCACTGGGACTATGGGCGCCGCCCATTCTGCAACCTGCACTGGCTCAATGATCTTGTCATCCAGCAGCCTCTGTAGCTCGCTTTCAACCAGTGGCTTGACTGCATAGGGTACCGGTCGGGGTTTGCAGAATCGTGGTTGGGCCTCCTTGTCCACATTAATCTTTGCAGTGACACCTTTTAGCTGTCCTACGCCTTCTTTGAACACCTCAGCGTGTCTTTCGAGGATCTCCTCCAGCTGCAATTTGGGCTGAGATTCCACCTTATTCACCAACTGATCAATCATGGCCAGTTCTTGTAGCCAACTTCGCCCTAGTAGATTTGGTCCTTCGCTCCCAACTACTACTACAGGTAAGTCCTTTTCTTTGTTTTCGTGCTGCACCTTCACTTGTGCCATGCCTAGCACGTCTAGCTTCTCTCCTGTGTATGTTTTTAATTTTAATGAACAGGGATTTAATTCTGCTGTGTCTGTTTTCTTCCACAGTTGTGTATATTGCTGTTTACTTAATATGGTTACTCCACAGCCTGTATCAACTTCAAATGTTACTTTCATTCCATTAACATTCATGGTACGCGTGATGGGCGCTACCTTGGTCAGCTCCTCTGATGTGTTGTAAATTGTGTGAAAACCCATGTCTTCTGTATCACTTTCTCCCTCCCCTCTCAGTTGATTCGCTCACTGTTCCTTTCCTGGGCCCTTGTTTTCATACTTTTGCCCATTAACTGTCGCTTTCAGCACCTGTGCGCTGTCCACCTTTATTCTACATGCTTTCTTAATGTGCCCTCGCTTGCCACAATTATGACACAGCTCAGTGGCAAATTTGCACTCGGCGGCATTGTGCTGGCCTTTGCAGCGATAACAACTGGGGAATTTGTGCTGAGTTTTGTCAGTCAACACTTTGTGGACACCTACTTGGGTCTTAGGCACACGAACATGCGTTGCTGTGTCCTCTGTTAGCTTCCCTTGCATCTCTCTCACATCTTTAGATGCTGTTTCCATCGCTTGGCATAATTCCAAAGCCTTTGCAAAAGTGAGTTTTGTTTCAGATAAAAGTCGCCGTTGCATTCGGTCATCATTCACTCCACACACAAGTCTGTCTCTTAACATTTCTTCCAATGAGTCTTTGTAATCACAGTGCAGTGCTAATTTCCTCAATTCTGCCACATACTCTGCTATGGACTCAGTGTTCCTCCTTATGCGTGAATTAAATTTGAATCGTTGCACGATTTCACTCGGTTTGGGGCTGAAGTGCTTCTGAAGCTCAGCAGTAAGCTGGTCGTACGTTTTATCTTTCGGTAATGCAGGGCTTATTAAATTTCTCAACAAGCTGTAAGTAGTTGCACCAACTCCACTCAACAGTACAGCCTTCCTTTTGTCTGGCTCCTCAATATCATTAGCTTCGAAGAAAAAGTCCAACATTTCACTATATTCTTCCCATGACTGAGTCGAGTTATCAAAAGGGGTTACCGTTCCGATTACAGCCGCCATTGCTCGTCGTGGTGGGGAAACCTCGTTTTTCCTCCTCTGAACTTGCACTCGAACTACTGGAGTCACTTGAGTTCGCCACACTTGCAATGTTCTCTGTTTCTCGCCGCTGATTTTTTTCTTTTAATCCTCGTCGCCAATTGTGTGATATCCTACCGTGTAGCAATGATCACACTTGAGTTATTTCTTTGGCTAACTCTGCCGTTTATTCTGCAACACACATAATAGACTGAACATGGATTCTGCGCGGGGTTTTCACACTCTTGTTCTAATGTGTCCCCTTAATAGTAGTGCTGAACAATACAGGTAGTTCCCCCTAGAGGCATGTGCCAGTAATGTTTTAAATTAGACTTGCAGTCTACCACAAAGGACATGCCCAGTGGTGTGCATGGTGGCCCAGGATAATGGCTGAAACTGCATCGGTCCTTAAAAACAGTTTAATGGTAAAAACCATCTCAATTTGGGTCAAATTTTCAAAGCAGTTTGTTAAAAAATGCTAACTAGCCTGGAGGATAACATCAGTTAGGCCAGAGTCCTGACATGCTACATGCCCACATATCCACATGCCGGCACCAGTAATAGTTTCATCACCAAAAAACGCCTCGCATTTTTGCAGGGGGTGGGGCTTAAGCAGTGTTGCCAACTCCTCAGTAAGGTAAGTAGCTATTGGCTGTCCTAAAAGTCACTAGAAGTCGCTAAATGACGTCATCATTGAATTTGCATAATTGGTCATTTGCATGTAATTGTAATGGATGCTGTAGGAGAGAAGAATAATGTCATGGGAGAGACAAAAAGGGAGTAAAAGATACCCTAAATATGTTTAGAACTACGAATTAACTTTCTTCTGTTGATTCTTGGTTTGGTTGTTTAAACAGGCCACAACTTCTCAAAATAACTTCATGGCTTTAATGTTTTGTCTACACCAGGGGTGTCTAATCATGTGCCATGGAGGGACAAGACCCTGCAGGTTTTCTCTTCTACCCAGTCTCTTCATCAGGTGTTTTCACTTAACGGCAATCAGTGGGAAGAAATTCAGTGAAATCTGCTGTTGAAGACACTGGTTGGAGGAAAAGCCTGCAGGGTCTTAGCCCTCCATGGCACATGATTGGACACCCCTGGTGTAGACCCACATTACATAAATTAATTTTGTCCTGCATTGTTAAATGTTAGAATCCATCCATCCGTCTTCTTCCGCTTAATCCTTTTCAGGTTGTGGGGGGGCTGGAGCCTACCCCAGCATCTTTGGGCGAGAGGCAGGGTACACCCTGGACAGATCGCCAGTCCATCGCAGGGCCAACACAGAGACAGACAACCATTCATTCTCACAGGCATACCTAAGGACAATTTAGAATCCCTAGTTTGATCCCAATTAACCTAACTTGCATGTTTTTGGTATGTGGGAGGAAAATCAAATTTAATTAAAAGACTGTTATGTGGGGTGGAATTGCTAGCTCTACGTCCAACCCTCCTCCTTTATCCAAGCTTGGGATAGTACAGGCAGTATGCCCGTGTATCATCGCCAATAAACGGCTTCAACCAGCCTTTGAATTCAGGGTTTGATTCCTACTCCTTTCTGTATTTTTGAGTGTACAGTTTAGACTGTAACATGATGAGCTAGCTAGCAAGATATTTAGTTTATGTCACAGAGAGACATACACAGTGGATGAGGTGAGTACGTGACTGAGGCTGTAAGCCAAATGCAGTGATTCTTCTTCTTCTTGTTTGTCAGATGGACACTCCTGCCTCTTCAATGAAGGCAACAGTACGCTGCAGGTCCCCCAACTCGCCGTAGAGCTTCCGGGCCACTGAGATTGGGGTGGGCCAGGTCCTCTCTCTGAGCGCTTTTTGCCGTGGGCAGGACTGTAGCAAATGTTCTGCTGTCTGGCTGCCTGACCTATAGGGACACTGCTCTGTGTTAACAATATGGAATTTTGTATATAGATGATAGTTCAGGCAGTTGTGGCCTATCCTAAACCTGACTAAGGCTACTTGCTCACACTGGGTCAGAATCAGAATCAGAATCAGAATCAGATTTATTGCCATTGTTCATGTAGTACACAAACTAGGAATTTGTCTCGGTGCAATGCTGCAACATTAAACATGATAAAATAAAAGAAATAAACTATACATGCAATAAAGTGTAGAATAAGAGTGAGTAATACTGGTCAGCAGTTAAAATATATTAGCGAGCAGCAGATAATGTGGAGAACCATATAGTGCAGTCGGTAATGCAGGAAGAAAACAGTGATGATTGACATGAGTCTGGTTGAGCTGCTGTACAGAGTGCACGACAGTCAATAAGTCACTTAGTGTTCAGCAGTCTGATGGCAGAGGGGAAGAAGCTGTTCATGTGACGGGAGGTTTTAGTCTGGATGGACCGAAGTCTTCTACCTGAGGGGAGGGGGGCAAACAGTACGTGACCAGGGTGAGAGGGATCGGCTATGATCCGGCCAGCACGCCTCCGGGTCCTGGAGATGTACAGATCCTGGAGAGATGGGAGCTTGCAGCCGATCACCTTCTCAGCAGTGCACACGACGCGCTGCAGCCTTAGTCTGTCCCTGGCAGTGGCTCCTGCGTACCACACGGTTATGGAGGTGGTGAGGATGGACTCGATGATGGCCGTGTAGAACTGCACTAACATCTTGGTGGGTAGCTTGAGCTTCCTCAGCTGCCGCAGGAAGAACATCCTCTGCTGGGCCTTTTTGATGAGGGAGCTGATGGTCGGCTCCCACTTGAGGTCCCTGGTGATGGTGGTGCCTAGGAAGCGGAAGGAATCAGCAGTGGTGATGGGAGAGCCTGTGAGGGTGAGGGGGGGCAGAGGGGTTGTGACTTTCCTGAAGTCCACAATCATCTCCACTGTCTTCAGAGCGTTCAGCTGCAGGTTGTTGTTGTTGCACCAGGACGCCAGCTGGGCCACCTCTCTCCTGTAGGCGGACTCGTCGCCGTTGGAGATGAGCCCGATGAGGGTGGTGTCGTCCACAAACTTGATCAACTTGACAGACTGGTGGCTGGAGGTGCAGGAGTTGGTATAAAGGGAGAAGAGTAGGGGGGAAAGTACACAGCCCTGGGGTGATCCGGTGCTGATGCTAGCAGAGTCTGAGACAGTCTTTCCCAGCCGCACATGCTGCCTCCGGTCCGTCAGGAAGTCGGTGATCCACCTGCAGAGGGAGTCAGGCACGTTGAGCAGGGACAGCTTGTCCCGGAGCAGAGCGGGGCGGATGGTGTTGAATGCAGAGCTGAAGTCCACAAACAGGATCCTGGTGTAGGTCCCCGGGGAGTCCAGGTGCTGCAGGATGGAGTGGAGGGCCAGGTTGACTGCGTTGTCTACAGACCTGTTGGCTCGGTAGGCAAACTGCAGCGGGTCCAGGAGAGGGGTGGTGATGGACTTGAGGTGGGGCAGGACCAGGCGCTCAAAGGACTTCATGACTACAGAGGTGAGCGCTACAGGTCTGTAGTCATTAAGTCCAGTGATCCATGGCTTCTTGGGGACGGGGATGATGGTGGAGGATTTGAGGCAGAGCGGCACGTGGCATAGCTTAAGGGAGGTGTTAAAAATGTCTGTGAAGACAGGAGCCAGCTGTTTCGCACAGTGTCTCAGGGTGGAGGGAGACACGCCGTCCGGACCGGGGGCCTTGCGCGGGTTCAGTCTGGAGAACTGTTTGAGCACGTCCTGCTCACTGATGATAAGGGCAGGGGGGGAGGAGGGGGGGCGCCTTTGATGAAGTAGGGATCGTGGAGGCTGTGGAGCTGGAGGGAGGGGGGGAGTTGGACACAGATGACGAGGTGTCAAAACGGGCATAGTGTTGGGACAGTCTTTGACAAAGGGCTTTGTCATCCTGACCTTTAGGAGCCTGAGGCCAATAGTTGGTGATTTGCCTCAGTCCTCTCCACACAGAAGCCGAGTCATTAGCAGTGAACTGCTGCTGGAGTCTCTCAGAATACACAGATTTAGCTCTCTTCAGCTCTCTGTTAAACCGATATTTAACCTCCCTGTAGCAGTCCCTGTCTCCACTTTTCAGCGCTGCTTCCTTCTCCTTCCTGATCTGTCTGAGCTTAGCTGTGAACCAAGGCTTGTCATTAGAGTATCTCACCCTGGTGCGCGATGGGAGAATGTCCTCCTCACAAAAGTGGATATAAGAGTTCACAGTGTCCGTGTATTCATCCAGATCATGCGTGGCTCCTTTAAACATGCCCCAATCAGTTATTTCCATGCACGTTTCCAGCTTCTCCTCAGCTTCACTGGTCCATTTCTTCGTAGTGCTCACAACAGGTTTAGTGAGCTTCAATCTCTGTCTGTATGTGGGAATGAGGTGGACCATCACGTGATCAGATAATCCCAGCGCAGCGCGGGGAACAGCGCGATATGCGTCTTTCACTGTGGTGTAACAGTGATCCAGCGTGTTTATTCCTCTGGTGGGGCATTTAATAAACTGTTTGTAGCGGGGGAGATCGTGGCTCAGATTGCTCTGGTTAAAGTCGCCAACCACAATAACCAGAGAGTCTGGAAAAATCCACTCCGTGTGTTGGATGTGATCCGCGAGCACGCGCTGAGCTTCGCGCGTGTCCGCGTCGGGAGGGACGTACACAGCGGCGAGGATGAATGAGGCGAACTCCCGCGGGGAATAAAATGGCTTGCAGTTAATAAAAAGAAATTCCAGGGCGGGAGAACAGTGTTTGGAAATTATCGTTACATCAGAGCACCAGCTGCTGTTGATGTAAAAGCAGACTCCGCCTCCTGTGGTCTTGCCGGAGAGCTCTGTGTCACGATCAGCACGAAACAGCTGAAATCCCTCGAGGCGCAGCGCGCTGTCCAGTGTGTTTTCCCTGAGCCAGGTCTCGGTAAAGCAGAGGGCAGCCGAGGAGGAGAGGTTCTTAAAACGCATCAGCAGTCTCAGTTCATCTACCTTGTTAGAGAGAGAGTTGGTATGGGACAGAAATATGCCAGGCAACGCCGTGCGCGTGCCTCTCCTGCGAAGCTGGACGAGAGCGCCCGCTCGTCTTCCTCTCTTTCGCCGTCTCACTTTTCAAGCCAAGCAATGAACCAGATCGGCGGCAGGAGCTAAAAAAACTGGGAGTAGGTCCGTGGGAGTGAAAGTCCTGATATTTAGAAGTTCTTCACGGGTATAAGAGCAAGCAGACACACAATTGACAAACAAAAACAAACAAAGGGCGCAGCGAAGCACCATGGCGACCACTGTGGGCGCCATCTTGGATCGAAAACAACAAGAAGTATGGATTTTCTCCGTTTGGGCTTGGATGCTGCTGCCTCCACTTAGTCTGCTGCTTGGCCCTGATGACACTTAACTTCTGTGTAGCTAGTAGACCTGTCCACCTGTTCCCGTGTTGATCCCTCTTTTGCTAGGGAGTCAGCTGTCTCATTATCAAATACTCTGCAATGGGAAGGAATCTACTGCAAGGCAACTGTGTGACTCATGCAGAGGGAGACAAGAGAGGAGGACAGGTTGTTCAGGTCAGTGTCTCTATTGTATTGCAAGGCCTGTAGGATAGATAGGGTGTCAGTCAGGAAGACAACATTCTGACTGGCATGGAGGCTGACTTCGATGTGATTTGTAACTATTTTCAGGGCGTCTGCTTTGGCTTTGCAGTTTATGGAGTACAGAACAGCAGTGAGGCAGATTCTATCTTTGCTGCCTCCCGGATATTGTATGTAGTCTCCTGCCCCTCATTTCCAAACTGCATCCTCTGCAGAGCCGTCTGTATATGCATGAGTCCAAGAATCTTTGGGGTAGTGGGTGTGTAGGTGTTCAAGCGTGAAGGACTTTCTTACAGGGTCACTTTGAGAGTCTTTCGGGCCAACTCCGAGGATGCTGCATTGGATGAGGGGACGGTTCCCTCACTCTAGGAAGAGACCGCCAGACAAGGGGATATCTCCTTGGGATTATGATCAAGGAGATTGCAATTCTGTCACGCAAGCATTCTGCTCTGGTGCATGAAACTCCCTCTCTTCAGTCTCCCCTTTGTGGGCTGGGACAGTCTGTCTTTCATGTGGTGATCTTGCATCCTCCTGAACTTGGCAGCCTGGGTAAGGAGTTTAGCGTCTCTACGGTCCTCAAGAGGTTGAAGCCCTGTGATGGTTTCAAGCTCATGTATTGGTGTTGACTTCTTGGCCCCCGTGATGATGCGGGAAGCCTGGTTCTGAATCTTGCTAACCTGATCAAAGTTGGACTTGGCCGTGGTGCCCCATGCTGTTATGCCATACTCAAGCACCGTCCTGACTCTGCCAGTGTACAGCTTCTTGAGGGTCATGGTATCGGTGCCCCAGGTTGTTCCCGCCAGCGTTTTCATAAGAGCAAGTCGGACCCTGGCTCTTGTTTCTGCTGTCTGTGTTTGTTTCTTCCATGTCAGGCATTTGTCAAATGTGACTCCAAGATAGATGGAATTGTCGTCTGCAAGCAGATTTTGCCCATTGATGTATAGATTAGCCTTCTGCCTCTTTGGTGAGAGGCTAAAGACAGTGTATGTGGTCTTCTTGGTGTTGATAGTTACTAGCCATTGTTCTGTCCAGCGTTCAAGTACATTGAGCGCCTGCTGCAGCCTGTAGTTAGCAGTGGTGAGATATTCTTCAGCGTACCAGAGGACAAGATTGTCTGCATACAGTATATGGCTCCCTGGACCTTACGTGGCAAGTCTCTGACAATGTCGTTAATGAAGACAAGGAATATAGGGTATTGTTGAGTACACCTCCTTGAGAGACCCCTTCTCTCAAGGTTTTCTTTTGGCTGTGTGCTCCATTGACGTGAACTTGGGCCTTCCTATTGTTCAGATACTGTGAGATCCACTGGTACATGCAGCCAGTCGCGCCACTCTTCTGGAGCTTCCTTCAGAGGCCATCCTTCCATTCCTTGTCGTATGCCTTCTCCAGGTCTATCCATACAGTCAGTGTATGCTGTTTGTCCTGGAAACCATCCTCTATCTTCTGGGCAATGTAAGTCACCTGGTCCTCAGTGGAGTGGTATTGTCTGAAGCCTGCCTGTTCTGGGGTAATAATGTTGTTCTTCTCCAGGTGCCAAACTAGACGGGTGTTGATCATTCGCTCTAAGAGCTTGCCCACACAGCTGGTGAGGCTGATGGGGCGATAACTGTCAGCTTTTGCTCTGTCCTTTCCCTTCTTGTGTATTGGTGCCATATCAGCATCTCGCCAGCATTGTGGAACATGCCCTGTCCTCCAGCTGTTGTTGATGAGCACAAGGAATTTGTTCTTTGCTTTGGGGCCAAGGTGTCCTAGCATCTTGTTGGAGATTTTGTCAGGGCCAGGAGATTTCTTGTCCTTAAGGGTTTTCAGGGCTTCATCAAGCTCTTTCTTATTGAAAAGTTTGTCCATGTAGTGGGGTGTATCCTGGCCTTCCTGGTGGTTCTTCGTTTCATCATGGACTTGGTGCTTCCTATTATATGGCACCGAGATATTGCTAATTTGTTCATAGCTTTCTATGAAACAGTTTGTTGCCTTTCTCCCTGTCACCATTTTCTGGTCTTTTCCTATCATAACAGAGGATGACCTTGTATCGTCATTGTTCATGTAAATGCAGTGATTTATTAGTGTGGCACTGATGGTGAAGAAACATTTATATCCCATTCTGTAAAACAGGGTGGGATTGACGGGGGGTTTGTGTACGTGCAATTCATTTGTAATTTGGACGTGAGTGGCGTGGGTCTCCTCTCTAACTGCAGCTAACTGCTACATGAGACTACTGTGCGACTGACCGCCTGTGAGACGCTCACGGTAGCACCTGCTGCTTTTTGAGGACAGTAACTGCAATAGTGCTTTCACTTCAGAGTCTCCAAAACACCAGAAAAGTCTCTGATAACACCAGAAAAAAATGCTAGCTTTGTCGCTAGTCGCTTTTAACAAAAAAGTCACCAAGAGGATTTGAAAAGTTGCCAGATTTAGCGAGAAAGTTGCCCAGTTGGCAACACTGGGCTTAAGTGAAAGTTTACAGCAAAAAAAAAAAAAAAAAAAAGAGAGATATGAGACATTTGAGCGATTTTGCTCTTGATATGTCTTGTAAGTCATAAAAAATATTACAGACATGTTAACAAAATTGTTAACAAACAAAATTGGCGGAGTGTCACTTTAAAATTTACAACAAAAATGTTAATTTATGAGAAAAAAGTTGTAAACTTTTTAGAAAAAATTTAGCAAATTTATGAGAAAAAACGTCCAACTTTTTTTTAAGAAAAAAGTTTCAAATCTACAAGAAAAAAGCTGAAAATGTACAGGGAAAAAAATTGCAAATCTTTAAGAAAAAGTTTGCAAATTCATGAGAAAAAAGTAAAGATTTTTGAGAAAAAATGCAAATATGAAGAAAAAAGATGTAAATCTTGCAAAACAGTTGAAAATTTAAGAGATTTTTTTTGTTGTTTAGGCATTTCTGCTGAGAGTTGGTGGTTCCCCTCATCCTCCCTCATATCACCTGGTGGTTTTAGTGAAATATTCCAGGATTTTACCAGCAGGGGGCAGCACAGACTGAAGAGAACCGACATCAAGGCCACAGAGTGAGGAACCTCCTGTTCCGTCTGTGTTCTATGTAGCTGAGGTCAGACAGGTAAACTCACCTATTACATGCTGGACACGGTGGCTGTCTGTAGCTTCCTATGATTCCTGGAAGTTCTAAAAAATCCCCATGACCTGACCTCTAGAAGAAGAACACAGTCCAACCCTGGACGCTCCTCCCCACAGGACCACAGATCTGCTGCTGACAGGTTGGTGTCAGGTGCCTGTTATGTCCATAAATAATCCTGAGGAGCTCATTTAGCAGCAGACTACATCATCCCAGGTGCACAACCGAGAGGTTTCGCAGGTCCTTCCTACCAACGGCTGTCAGACTGTACAACCTAAGCAGGGCTGCTCGCAGAGATAGCAAAAAGACGTAACAAACTAATAGTTTTTTGAATGCAAAAGATGCAATAATAGACTTACACAATGGTCCCCTCTGGCATACAACTAGGATAATACCGGTCACTATGGAGGGTGAGAATATGTATGGGCACATAATCATACCATGTAGGAGAACTAAGTAGACAGTTATGCTGTTTCATCCCATCTAGCTACAATGCTCTGCACTGGGTGTGTTTATATTTATATATCTATATATTTATTCCATCTAGCTACAATGCTCCGCACTGTGTGTTTATATATCTACATATTATTCCATCTAGCTACAATGCTCTGCACTGGGTGTGTTTATATTTATATATCTATATATTTATTCCATCTAGCTACAATGCTCCGCACTGTGTGTTTATATATCTACATATTATTCCATCTAGCTACATTGCTCCGCACTGTGTGTGTTTATATATTTACATATTTATTCCACCTAGCTGCAATGCTCCGTACTGTGGGTGTTTATATATTTACATATTTATTCCATCTAGCTACAATGCTCCGCACTGTGTGTTTATATATTCATATATTTATTCCATCCAGCTACAATGCTCTGCACTGTGTGTTTATATATTCATATATTTATTCCATCTAGCTACAATGCTCCGCACTGTGTGTTTATATATTCATATATTTATTCCATCTAGCTACAATGCTCCGCACTGTGTGTTTATATATCTACATATTATTCCATCTAGCTACATTGCTCCGCACTGTGTGTGTTTATATATTTACATATTTATTCCACCTAGCTGCAATGCTCCGTACTGTGGGTGTTTATATATTTACATATTTATTCCATCTAGCTACAATGCTCCGCACTGTGTGTTTATATATTCATATATTTATTCCATCCAGCTACAATGCTCCGCACTGTGTTTATATATTCATATATTTATTCCATCTAGCTACAATGCTCCGCACTGTGTGTTTATATATCTACATATTATTCCATCTAGCTACATTGCTCCGCACTGTGTGTGTTTATATATTTACATATTTATTCCACCTAGCTGCAATGCTCCGCACTGTGTGTTTATATATTCATATATTTATTCCATCTAGCTACAATGCTCCGCACTGTGTGTTTATATATTCATATTTATTCCATCTAGCTACAATGCTCCGCACTGTGTGTTTATATATCTACATATTATTCCATCTAGCTACATTGCTCCGTACTGTGGGTGTTTATATATTTACATATTTATTCCATCTAGCTACAATGCTCCGCACTGTGTGTTTATATATCTACATATTATTCCATCTAGCTACAATGCTCCGCACTGTGTGTGTTTATATATTTACATATTTATTCCATCTAGCTACAATGCTCTGCACTGTGTGTCTGTGTGTGCGTGTATATATATATTTTATAGTAATATGTACATATGTATATTAGCTGCTCTTGTTTGCTTGTTTTTTTTCTTGCCTTCTGATTGTTGCTCTGAGTGTTGCTATCCCTGTGCTGTTGCAATCCTGGAATTTCCCCGTTGTGGGACTAATAAAGGCTTATCTTATCTTATCTTAATGTAGGAAGGAAGAGTGAGTCTCACCTCAGTTAACAGGGGTTTATTATATACAATACACAAACTATGTACAGAGGCTTACAGCACTCTCCTGCTGGCCAGGTGGCTCCATGACGAAAGAGGCAGAGCCTCTTCCGCCCACTCTTTTATACCTTGGGCGGCGTCACCCCCAGAAACCGGTAGTAGCCACCCTGGTCTATCCCATGACCAAACCGGCCGCCATCTTTGTAATACCAGCCTATTTACATACATAACATTTTTACCCCTCAAAAAAACGCCAAGCACACAAATAACCCACCCAAATTTATCACCCGACACACGCACTAATCCAAAAATATGTATGGAAAATAAACAAACACCTATCCACTCACACAGCTAAGGCTGAGGGGCTGGGTAGACCACCAGCACCCCCTACACGGCTGAGCGGATTATTCTGCTGCTCGGAACAGGAGAATATACAAACAAAATAATAATAGGCCATATTTCTAACTGAAAGTAATCCCTTTACACATACAATAAAGCACAAGACAATTCCTATAGGTGGCCCCCCACCCCAACTCCCACCCCACAATGGGTACACAGAGTAAAAATGTATCAAAGGGGCAACACAAATAAAACAATCCAATTAAACCAAATTCCAGTAAATACTTAAAATCCAATCAATACCAGCCACACGAGCCAGGCAAACTCTAGAAAAATACTACTGTACATTCACACAGAGAAGCCATCGGCCAGACTAATTAAACCCCAAAATTCAATACAATTTACCAGGGTCGAACACGTTGTACCACACCGAATTGGGCACATTAAACAATATTTCAATAAAATTTCTTTCAAAACAGCACATAACTTTGCATAGATGAGCCCCACTGGTCAGAACAACACAAAACATACAGAAAATTTACCGTACAAAGAGCTCAAATTTATCAAATTCCCTTACTTTTCACCCTCTTTTTTTTTTTTTTTTAATTTACCAGGGTACCAAATAGGAAAACCAACATAAAACAGGGCTGAAGAAACAACACAAACATGCAAAATAAAACCCTCAGTCCCTGGATGGATCCCTTTCAAGACGTCTCCGTCTCTTCACATCAGGGCTCCTGCTGCGCCGTCTCCTCTCCACCTCCAGCAGCCCCAGATCCCACGGGTGTCCCCAGACGTGGGCGCCCAACTTCCTCCATCCAACCAGGCTCCACCTGGAACCGCCTCTGGTTGTCCCACTGTTCGCGTGGACTGTGATCTCTGCATACTCGAGCATCAACCTTGGTCTTCGAGGGAGCCCACTTCCTTTTCATCAGCTCACCGGTCCTCCGACTGGCCCCCGACTCCAGCTGCTCCGACACGCGGGCTCTCCTGGGTCTCCTCTTGGCAGGTCGTCGCTGGGAGCGCTTTACGATAACCACGCGCTGTGGTCTAGCCCCGTTTTCTCCCGGCGTTGGCACCTCGTCCTGATTAGCCTCATCGGGGGTCCCGTCGTGCCGTCCAGCACCCTCATCCAGGGCAGCCTATGTGACGGCATCGGGTCCGTCCCAAGAGGTCTCCGCGTGGCGTGGTGTGTGCACTCTCAAATTCACATTGACCATCCAGTCCGAATCCCACTCCTCAGCACCCTCCAAGGCAGGAACAGGTCGGCCCCACAGTCCACATCCAGATCATTCTTCACCAGAGACGTTCAAAATGGAGAACCCAAGGCTGTAAAATAGGTTGCAACCCATAACGTTAACACCGGATGTGGAAACGTTAATGCGAACACTGGGCGCCACACTGTCCTTATATCGGGCCTCCATCTCCACATAGCCCAATATAGCCAACCTGTTCCGCCCATAACCATAATATTCCACTTGTTGCCTTCTTATCTGTCGGTAGGGAAACAGTCTGTCCATGGTTTCAAGATTCAGGATAGAGATCACTGCTCCCATGTCCACTAAGAGCGGGACCTCGATTCCATCAAACGTGACATTGCACCCAATTCTCCCTGTCGTCTCTGGGGAGATGGTATGCACAACGGTCAGAGTCTTCTGCGCAGCACCTGGATCTCTCCCATGGCTCCTGCGTACGAAGTTTTCGCACACCCTGGCAAAATGGTTTAGGAGACCGCATTTGCCACAACACTTTCCTTTCGCCGGGCACTCTCTGGACTTATAGCGGTGCTCAGTGGACCCACATCCATAACATTTTGGCGTACCAGGGGCAGACCTTATCCTGACCACGGAGGCAAAATCATCCTCTCCGCACTCGCCATCACAAGGGTCCAGATGCAGTGCCTCAGCGCAAGACACACTCTTCTCCAGAGGGGCCCCTTCAGTTAGGCCCCTCGCGATGGTCTCTGCTGCCTCGTACTGTTGGGCGAGCTCGACAGCCATCGACAGACAGTCATCTCTCCTGGGTGAGTCAACAACCTGGACCGGGCCGTCGTGCAACAGACGTGCTCTGGCAACAGGTCCGGAATCTGCATTCCCTCGCCAGCTCTCGGGGGTCCGCCACGAATATTCGCACGGGCTCTCTCGACCGCTATCGGAATTGAATGCGTTTCACAATGACGTTCTCCGGCACCTTAAAGTAGCGCACCATTAGCTGCGCCACATCGTCAAAGCTGTCCACTCCTCCCAAATTCTCAAGAATCCTCTGCCCTTCCATTCCTAAATTATGTACTAACACAGCTCGTGCACGGAGCTTCTCCATATCTCCCAAACCCAGTGCAACAAGATAGCTGTTAAAGGCAGCAAACCAGCTAGGCCACGGCACGAGTGGCTTGCCCGGAGCCTCGAGGAATGGCCGAAAGCTAGCAATAGAGCGTTCCATTACCGCTTTTACCTCATTGCCATTTGTTATGTCCATAATGTAGGAAGGAAGAATGAGTCTCACCTCGGTTAACAGGGGTTTATTATATACAATACACAAACTATGTACAGAGGCTTACGGCATTCTCCTGCTGGCCAGGTGGCTCCACAACGAAAGAGACAGAGCCTCTTCCGCCCACTCTGTTATACCCTGGGCAGCGTCATCACCGGAAACCGGTAGTAGCCACCCTGGTCTATCCCATGACCAACCCAGCCGCCATCTTTGTAATACCAGCCTATTTACATACATAACAGTACCACAGCAGACCGAGGAGGTCTGCTGGAGTGCAGGACACAGATGTGTGTCACTGCTCTTCAGCTGGGTTCTGAGGCTTCTGCTCATTAAATATTTCCCCTGACTCACTTCCTGCTACTGTAGGAGGCTGAAATGTCACATGTATAATAATCCATATCACTATAAGTCACATGGTAATCGGCAGCTCTGAACTCCTAAGAGTTTCTCTTCTACAGGTGCTAAGGTGGAGTAAGGTGTGATCATCAGGTTCCTATAATTGAGAGGGAACACACCACGGGTGACATTCATGAGATGAAAGAGACTTATGGGGAGGATGACCCATCACCATATGCACATATGGAAGTTGTCTGCACGATGGATTCCCCTGGAAGACTTCTTCTACTGACTAATCATGCTGCAGGACCAAGCATGGGTCCATCACTGTGATCCAGAGACTAAAGCCCAGTAGAAGCAATGGAAGCATTATGGCTCACCACCTCTGAAGAAGACACATTTCCAACCCTTAGCGGCAGGATCATGCTCATGGTCTTTTGGGACCAGCATGGGGAATTGATGATGGAGTTGCTGGCAAAGAGCACCACAATTACTGGGACTTACTATGCTTCACTGCTGCAGAAATTGCAGAAGGTGTCTGCTGACTTCCACCTCTTTCTACCTCTTTCCAACCATGAAGTCATTTTGAAGGACAACCACTTCCATAACGATGCAATGCTGATTCCTGAGGTCATGTCGTGGCTTCAACCAGCAGACTTCTACAGGAGAGGTCTCACCAGCTGCATAAAGCAATGGTAGAAGTGTGTGATCTTGGTGGTTCCTATGTAGAGAAAGATTGATAACTGTGACGAGTTTGGTTCCTCTAAGTCCATGGGGAACGAGTCAGGAGATCTTTAAGGTGTGAGAATGGTAATGTGTAGTGCAGCTGAAATTCCACAGTGAGGCGCTGTTTGTAATGAGAGGCTTCACAACCCATCAACTGTGTTGTGTTGTTGTGTTCTGGGTTCATCATAACAATTAGCCTGGTTAGCTGTATTCTTTTTTCTATAAATTTGTAACCGGTACGTTTAGCTTAAAGCCTCAAAATGTAACGAATGTTTCTCCCTCTGAAGTCTGAAGATGCCAGTATGAAGGCAGTGAGGAGAACACGAGCAGAAACAAAGTCAGCTGCTAGCTAGCTCGCTATAGCTTTGTTACTTGACCTGGAGCCTCATGACCTCCATTCATCAAATGACTAATACATTTTCAGCTTTTTCCTCATAAATTTCTGACAAAATCTCTCATAAATTTGCAACTTTTTAAAATTGACATCTTTAATCATATCTTTGCACCTTTATTCTTTCAAATTTGTACCTAATTTACATTTATATATTTGTACCTCATGATAAATTGGTGAATACCCCCCACCCCCTTGTTAAAAAATAATAAATCACCTACTGTGTAACAGTAGTTTTAAATTTTGCAAATATAGTGGGGGTTTTTTTTGGTTTTGTGCAATGTTTCTGTGTGCAGAATAAAAAGTAAACTCCCTAAATAAAATGACTGTATTTAGACATATTAAAGAGTCCTTATTTTGTTAAAGAAAAAGAGGTGGGGGAAGTGGGGCTTATAATGTAGCTTTCAACTGCAAAAGCATCTCTGTTGTCACACTTCCTTGGGCATTCATTTGTCCTTATTTGGTCACCTCCTTTATGAAGTCTCTTCCTGTTTTCTTCCTGTGTTCCAAAACACTGCAGCTGATTGGTTAGAAGATAAAAACCTCAGAGAAAAACAAGTTTTTAACGGTTAAACTGAAAACTAAAGAGTCCAGATGTTTAATTTCCTGTGGAACCTTTATTTTCTCCTGATGTAAACTGTCAATTCTCTTTAAAATCTTTATGATTTTTGTGTAACTAGTGAAAACGGATCAGTTCAAAGTGATGAAACTGAAAAAGAGAAATGAAAGAAAAAATTTTCTCTGCTCAATGACTCAACTTCCTGTTTGATTTCCTGTAGAACTGCTGGTTCCTCTTTTTCATCATCGTCATCATATATGACTGTGGACACAACAACATGAACATCTAATCCCAGGAGAAAAGGTCAGAATATGGAGATAAATCATTTAAATATTAAAGCGCCAACATCATAGAGAAGCACTCGCTCGCCTTACTTGGTTAAACTCTTTAAGAAATGACTGGACTGCATTTCCTGGTTGTTATGACATCTCAAACCCAACAAGCCCCACCTTCAGTTCTCTAAATAAGCAAAAACAAACACACCCTGCCTCTGTACTTGTGATTGGCCTATTCAGAAACCTTTTACCCAATCAGACTAGTGGCTTGTTAATATTAATGAGCAGGCCGTTTCAGACAGAAACTTGCAGAATATAAAATAAGCCAGAAGCGTTTGTTTACAGAAACCCTGAGCTGCCATGTATTATTACGTTTTATTTTCTAAATTTTCCCGTGATAATGAATTAAATTAATTTGATTTCATAGCAAATGTTTTCGGGATAACAGTTTAATATTCTCAAACTAAACTTTATGTCATTACAGGGAGATAAGTTTTGTTTTGTCAAGATAATGGGATAATGTCCCTGAGATCTCAAGATAACTAAACTTTATTTTCCAGTGACAACATGGTTAATAAAACTAAAACTAGTCTTGTTCTTCTATTAAGACAAAGCAAAGGGAAGTCTCATACCTCTGACATGTTTGGACTGCCATCTGCAGTCTTCTTCAGAAAGCATCATCTGACGTCCGTGATGTGACACCATGAACCAAGATGATGGAGCCTTCATGCTCTTGCACACCTGGGACTCTCTCCTCCAGAGACCATCACACGGCAGGGGGCGTGACCGATCTGGCAGATCTGTCAGGTCGGTTACACCTAAAACAGCTGATGTGACACGTCACAGACGTCAGATGACGCTTTCTAAAGAAAACTGCAGATGACGGTCAAAACATGTCAAATGTATGAGACATCCCTTTGCTTTGTCTTAATAGAAGAACAAGACTAGTTTTATCATTAAGAAAACAAAATGAACCTGTTTGAGATAAAACATGGTTAATAATGACATCAGGCTCACTCAGATTGTGCTGCAGAGATACAGGTTTTAATATCTTGACATCTTGAGAAAATTATCCCCTTATCACAGGAAAACAACATTTATCTCTAGATAATAACAAATCAAGTTTAGTTATCTTAAGATCTTGAGAAAGCGTATCTTTCTCTCTCAGAAAAGTATGTGTTATCTTGGGATAATGACATAAAATTTGGATATCTTGGGGTCACAGCTATGTTGAGAACAAGAGCACTCAGAGGTGAGTGCAATATCCCCCGCCTCTGTTTTCTTTGAAGATTCCGATACTTGCTGAAGGAGAGTAGTTTTCAACTTTTCAATAGAATTACTGTGGCAGGAGGAAATTATGATAAGCCCATCATTCACAAATATATAACAAAGTATACAACCCATAGTTGTAAGTTAGGATCCCAAGGTGAACCTGTGTAGCAAGTATGGTGACCCTAGAGAGCTTTACATGTTCTATAGTAAGAAAGTATAGAGAGTGTCACCCTTGACCTTTTGATCCCAAACCTGTAGTCAGAGATCATGGTCTCAGAGTGAACCTGCATACCAGGTTTGGTGACCCTAGCTTTCTTTGTTGTTGCTAAGCCATTTTGATGTTGACCTTTGACGTTGCAATCTCAAAACCACAGTCACACATCAGGGTCACAGGGTGAACCTGTGTACCAAGTTTGGTGACCCTAGCTTTACTCATTGCACAGTAATAAGGCATAGGAAATATTAACCTTGACCTTTGACCCCAAACCCATATTCAGAGGTCAGGATTCCAAGGTGAACCTGTGTACCAAGTTTGGTGACCCTAGCTTTCTCTGTTGTTGAGATATGGTTTATAAGCCATTATGATGTTGACCTTTGATCTTGTGATCCCAAAACCATAGTCACACTTCAGGGTGACATGGTGAATCTGTGTACCAAGTTTGGTGACCCTAGCTTTACTCATTTTATAGTAATAGTAATTTTAGCATTTATCATAGTGCAACTGCAATGTTAACTTTGATCTTTGACCCCTTGACCCCAAACCCATAGTTAGGTCAGGGTGTAAATCATCCAAGATGTGTATTAGATACAACTATTATATCGATTTGAAAAGCCTACATCATTTCTTATAGAAGTTATTGTGTTCAGAAGATTTCGGGAAAATCTGACCTCTGAGCTCAAGGTCATCCAATGAGAGTGAAATTGCAATATACGCATCATCAGAGTATATCAAACCATGGTACCAAGTTTCAAAACAATTGGAACAAAACTGTAGTTGATTTCACAAGACAGTGAAATTTCACAAGACAGTTACTGTCTATGACGTGAGGTGAAGTGAAATAAGAGGTCAAAGGTCAGGGGCTGCAGTTCCTGCAAAAATCATCTGATCAGAACCAAATTGCAATATGTGTATCCTCAGTGTATATCAAACCATGTTACCAAGTTTCTAAACAATCGGAACAAAATTGTAGGAGGAGTTGATTTCACAAAAGTGGGACAGACAGACAGACGGATGGACGGACGGACTGACCCATAACATAATTCCCCTTCGGCCTTTGCCCAAAGGGCTCTTTGATCCCTTTGGGTTTCGTTTGGCAGGGGATAAAAATTGTCCTGTCATCTTGGGACAACTATAATGTCAAAATAATGACAATTTATTTATATCGTCATCTTGGTGATCTCGAGACAAGTATCCCTTTATCTTGAAAAGAAGCTTTCTTAAAATAATGATAAAATTTAGTTATCTCAAGATCTTGAGAAATTTTTCCCAGGACACGGCATTTGTTATCTTGAAATAATGAAATAAAGTTCCTCTCAAGATAATGCCAGAAAGTTTAGTTATTTTGGGGTAATTACAAAGTTTTGTTATCTCAAAAATAATGACAGTTTCATCATCTCAGGATCTTGAGAAATTCATCCCTTATGTCAGGAAGAATTTATCTCAATAACTAATTTACTGTTTCTTTTTTATCAGACAAAAAGGTAGAAGATGCTTGTTTTTGTTTTTTTTTTTTACCTTGACATGTTTCAACTGGTGCCTGCAGTCTTCTTTAGAAGCGTCAGCTGATCGCTGTGACGTGTCGTTTTATCAGCTGTTTTCCTTAGGCGTGGCCAGCCTGACGGACCTGACAGATTCACCACGCTGGCCACGCCTCCCGTCATCAGGTGGTCTCTGGAGGATGGAATCCCAGGTGTGGGAGAGCATAAATGTTCCCTCATCCGGATTCATGGTGCCCTTTGCACGTTTTCTCATTTCTATGGCTTCCTTGATCCAGCGTCACAGCGAGCAGCTGACGCTTCTGAAGAAGACTGCAAGTGCCAGTCGAAACATGTCAAGGTAAAAAAAAAAATCTACCTTTTTGTCTGATAAAAAAGAAACAGTAAATTAATTATTGAAAAAGAAGACAAAATGAACGTACTTGAGAAAATTTATCTCAAGATAATGACAAAATTTAGTCATCTCCAGAGCTTGAGAAAAGTAAGCCGTTATCTCCTGAAAACATTTGTTATCACGAGATAATGGCATAAATAAAATTTAGCTATCTTTTTGTTAATTTATGCCACTATCTTGTGATAACAATTGTTGTTTTCAGGAGATAACTGTTTTGAAGCCACTGCCTGGAAGCAGCTCTGCGATCCACATGGTGAGGACATCGATGGCCTCATTCACACCTTCACGGGCTACCTCAGCTTCTGTGTGGACAAATCAGTTCCCACCAAGACCATACGGCGTCACTCAAACAACAAACCCTGGATCAACCCTGAGATAAAAACACTTCTGAGAGAGAAGAAGAGGATCTTCAGGTCGGGGAACAGGGAGATGCTGAAGTCCGTACAGAGGGAGCTGAGGAGAAAGATCAGAGAAGGCAAGGACAGCTTCAGGAAGAAGATGGAGGACAAGCTGCAACAGAGCGACATCAGCGGGGTCTGGAGAAACCTCAAAACCATCTCGGGGCTCCAGAATACCTCCCCCCAGGCCACGGGGGGCAGGGAGTGGGCGAACAACCTGAATCTGTTTTTCAATAGATTTGACCATCCGCCCTCCCCCCTGTCTGCACAACAACCACTGCTGCCTCTAAGAAATCAAGTCCTGCTGCCCACTCCCCACTCCACCGACACCCCCCCCCCACTCCCAACACACAGCCCCCCATCCTGACCCTGACCAAGACCCAGGTGAGGACGGAGCTGAGGAAGATCAAGGCGAGGAAGGCGTCGGGACCGGATGGCATCAGTGCAAAGCTCCTCAAGTCCTGTGCAGACCAGCTGTGTGGGATTGTGACGTATATCTTCAACATGAGCCTGAAACTGGGGAGGGTACCACAGCTGTGGAAAACATCTTGTGTGGTACCTGTACCAAAAACTTCCCACCCCAAAGACCTGAACAGCTACAGACCAGTGGCCTTGACGTCCCACTTGATGAAGACCCTGGAGAGACTGCTCCTTGCTCACCTCCGCCCCCTGGTGGAACCAGCGATGGATCCACTCCAGTTCGCCTACCAGCATGGCATTGGGGTGGAGGATGCGGTGATCTTCCTCCTTCACCGTTCTCTGTCCCACCTGGAGAAGCCCGGGAATATGGTGAGGATCATGTTCTTTGACTTCTCCAGTGCTTTCAACACCATCCAACCGATGATCCTGAAGGACAAGCTGCTGCGCGCAGGGGTGGACCAGCACCTGTCATCATGGATCCTGGACTACCTCACGAACCGGCCTCAGTTTGTGAGAACCCGGGACTGTGTTTCCGACACGATCATCAGTAGCACGGGGGCCCCCCAGGGAACGGTGCTGGCTCCCTTCCTGTTCACTCTTTATACTGCGGACTTCTCACACAACACAACACACTGCCATCTACAGAAGTTCTCTGATGACTCTGCGATCGTTGGTCTCATCTCCAACGGAGATGAAGCTGAGTACAGAGGGCTTATCCAGGACTTCGTGGACTGGTGCCATCGGAACTGCCTCCAGATCAACGCAAGGAAAACTAAGGAGCTGGTGGTGGACTGCCGCAGGCATGGGCAGCCCCTCACAGCACCAGTAAATATACAGGGAACAGACATCGAGATGGTGACATCCTATAAGTACCTGGGTGTTCATCTGAACAATAAACTAGACTGGTCACACAATACTGACGCACTCTACAAGAAGGGACAGCGCAGGCTGTTCCTGCTGAGGAGACTCAGGTCTTTTGGTGTACAAGGGGCGCTGCTGAAGTCATTCTATGACACGGTGGTGGCATCAGCCATCACTTTTGGAGTGGTCTGCTGGGGCAGTGGCATTACTGCAGCCGATAGGAAGAGACTGAACAAACTGATTAAGAAAGCTAGCTCTGTCCTGGGGCAGCGCCTTGATCCGATGGAGGAGATAGGAGAGAGAAGGACGGTGACTAAACTGTCATCTCTGCTGGAGTCCGAGTTCCACCCTATGCAGGACATACTGGATGCACTGAGGAGCTCATTTAGCAGCAGACTACATCATCCCAGGTGCACAACCGAGAGGTTTCGTAGGTCCTTCCTACCAACGGCTGTCAGACTGTACAACCTAAGCAGGGCTGCTCGCAGAGATAGCAAAAAGACGTAACAAACTAATACTTTTTTGAATGCAAAAGATGCAATAGACTTACACAATGGTCCTCTCCGGCATACAACTAGGAACATACCGGTCGCTATGGAGGGTGAGAATATGTATGGGCACATAATCATACCATGTAGGATAACTAAGTAGTCGGTTATGCTGTTTCATCCCATCTAGCAACAATGCTCTGCACTGTGTGTGTTTATATATTTACATATTTATTCCATCTAGCTACAATGCTCAGCACTGGGTGTGTTTATATTTATATATCTACTGTATATATTTATTCCATCTAGCTACAATGCTCCGCACTGTGTTTTTATATATCTACATATTATTCCATCTAGCTACATTGCTCCGCACTGTGTGTGTTTATATACTTGCATATTTATTCCACCTAGCTGCAATGCTCCGTACTGTGGGTGTTTATATATTTACATATTTATTCCATCTAGCTACAATGCTCTGCACTGTGTGTTCATATATTCATATATTTATTCCATCCAGCTACAATGCTCTGCACTGTGTGTCTGTGTGTGTGTGTATATATATATATCTTATAGTAATATGTACATATGTATATTAGCTGCTCTTGCTTGCTTGTTTTTTTTCTTGCCTTCTGATTGTTGCTCTGAGTGTTGCTATCCCTGTGCTGTTGCAATCCTGGAATTTCCCGGTTGTGGGACTAATAAAGGCTTATCTTATCTTATCTTATCTTATCTTATAACAGCTTACTTTTCTCAAGCTCTAGAGATGAGTAAATAAAATAATAAATAAAATGTAGCTATCTGAGGCGGGGGTGTCCATCTGATGAACGAGAAGAAGAAGAAGAAATTTAGCTATCTTGAGAAAAGATTCCTGTTATCTCTAGAAAACATTTATCTTGAGGAAGTAACAAAATCTTGTTATTTCAGGACAATGACAAAAATCAGTTATCTTGTGATGACAAAAATGAGTTATCTCAAGATGAAAAAATTTAATCATCTCTGGACTTCTAGAAAATAATTCCGTTATCTCGAGATAATGACATACATTACTCATGACCAGGGGGGAACAAATTAAATTAATTCATTATCATGTGAAAACAGAGGAAAACATGTATAAATGTATGGCAGCTTAGGGCTTCCTTAGTTTTTTGGGCTGTATGAAGATACATTCTTTTTTAAATGAATTTTCCAGAATGATGCATGTAATTAAAGTGAGGAGTGATTGACAGCTGTGCAGCAGCTAATAAACAGTGATAACGAGCATGTGACAGAACTCGATCCTCCTCCCCCTCCCTCTCTTTCTGTGACAGTGAAGGTCTCTCGCCCCGATGTGACTCTGCTCTATATTTATCTGCAGGCCTCTCCTCTCTCACATTCACACAGACTCGTCAGGATGGAGGTACGACAAACTTTTCACTTTTATCTCCATTTCTGTCCTGCTGCTGTAATCTCAGTTAACCCTTCGACGTCTGTGAACCACGGGGCTCGGTCTGGGGTCTCAAGCCTGCAGCTCCGGAGCCACATGCAGCTCTTTAGGCCATAACAACATTTGGTAGCAGCTTGGCACTTTTACTCAACTTACTTTTTCACTGCATTATACTTTAGAGAGTCGTTTTTATCATATTAATCAAGTAGTCACCAAAAAATTACTTTAGTAAAAGTAAGAAAGTATCTACTAAAGTTTTTCTCTTGAATTTGAAACATTTTTGTGTACTTTTCAGTTTTTTTTCGAGTATATGTGTAATTTTTTAATTGTTCATTTGAGAATTTATTCTCATAAATTTGAGACTTTTTTCTTCTTAATTTCCTAATTTTCCCTTTTTACTTTCTTCTTAAATTTGAAATATTTTTTCTATACATTTGCACTTTTTTCCCCACATAGTGTATTTGCAACTTTTTACTGAATTTTGTAAGTTTTCTGATTAATTTCTGACTTTTTAAATCTACATGTCAAACTTTGTTTTTATAGTTTTGTGAGGTTTTTCCTATAAATTTGCTACTTTTTTCTGTAATTCTGCAACTTTTTTCTTGTAGATTTGAAATTTTTATTCTTGGAAATTTGTGATTTTTCTTTTGCAAGTTTTCAATTTTTTCCTGTAAATTTTCTGCTTTTTCCAAGATTTGCTACTTTTTTCCCCTTTAGATTTGCCACTTTTTTCTCCTAAATTTGCAACTTTTTTCCTTGTAAATTTGCAACTTTTTTCTTGTGAATTTCTTAATTCTTTCTTGTAAATTTGAAACTTTCTCAAAAACTTGCAACTTTTCTCAAAAATTTTTGCAACAAAAATTGTAAATTTGAAAACAATGCAAAATTAATGAGAAAAAAATGCAAATTTACATGAATAAAACTGGTAAGTCTAAGCAGAACAATAGTAAATTTACATAAAAAGTCAACAATGTACTCACAACGAAATAACTTTTTCCACATGATTCTTTAAGTAATTTTTATCTTATAAAAATTATACTTGAGTAATTATACTTGAGCTTGGCTCATACTTAAGTAATCGATATCAGAAAGTAACATTACTTTTGACTGAGCACAATTTCTGGATACCCACCTGACCAATACATAAATAAAAAAAATAATAAAATTCAAAATTATAAGGAAAATATTTCATATTTATCAATAAGAAATATCAAATTTGACAAAAATTATTTGAAAAATTTGTAAAAGTTTCAAAACTAATAAGAAAAAAAATTCTAAAATTTTTGAAAGAAACCTCAACATTCCTAGTAGATTTGCAGTACATGAAAAATGTGCACATTTATGCAAAAAAAAAAAAAAAAAAAAACTCTGTTTTTTTTATTTTTGGGAGAAAAGTAGTAGATTTACAGGAAACAAATAAATACACAAATTCTAAAGACAAAATTATATAAAAAAAACCCCATTTGATTTAAGATTGAAAATTTTTCACATTTATATGAAAAAATATTATAAAATTATGGACAAAAATGAGCAATTCTCCCCACACATGAATACTTGCAAATTCAACAGAAAAACATCTTTAATTTATGAGGGAAACTTAAATTTATGAAAATAGTCTGAAAGTAAAAATAAACTAGAAAAGCACTCGGAGAGCGCAGACCTCCGCCAAGCGCCACAGTTCCCCCCATACAGTGTTTGTGTGTACATTGTCAGATTCCTTGACCATGAAAACATCTGAGTAGCAATTGGATTCACAATGATAGGATTAGTGGTTCAGTAGTAAAAGCATTACCTCCTTGGCGGAGGTAATAAACTGAAGTGTTGGTGTTGTGTCCATGTCCTGCATCTGCAAACTCCCAGGCTGGGGGCATTGCAATTGAATGAATGAATGAATTAATCTTTATTTTGAATAGATTAAGAGTACAGGTTAAAAGAAAGTGAATAATATAACAAAGGGGGTAATAAAATCCAACAAGGTCAAATTAGACAATAGCTCCTCTGATTATACAATTCAACATAAGTTATCCGAAATATGTGATGGCTGAATCCGCAGCTTATATTGCCCACCCATGTTCCATCCAAGAATTCAAAAGAAAAAACAAAAGAAGTCATGACACAACTGCGTACAGCCCACAGGCCAGTGGGTTATGTGAGCGTTTTAAATCACTGAAAGCAGCACTGAGGGCTTCACTGATGGATGCCAATTAGGTAGACGGGTTGGTGTGGGTTTTACTCAAAATTCAAACGTTTATTTCAAACTCAGGGTTCATATTAAATGCAGAACTAAAAGGAGTAGAAAATAAATAAATAAATAAATAAATAAAAGTATATACAGATCAGCAGACAGTCGGCGGTCTTGTAACAACAATAACATACAATATTGGACTCAGTATAAAATGGAACGCCACCACTTCCAAATGCTGAAGTGTGAGTGACGAGTTGACAATTGCTGATATAAGATGATTGTTACATGGCAGCAACCTTCTCATCAAACTGTAAACATTGTTACGTATCAACTCGCCAAAAGATGGAATGTTCACAGACACAAACATCTTGCTTGCACTCGACCTTCGTGGTACATCTAATCTTTATCTTTATTGGGGTTGCGCTCCGCGGCCAAAGATGATTTGGAAACTTCCCCGGCAGAGAGCTTCTTTTTGCGGAGCTACTATGGCTGACCGGGGAATTTCTGCCAAATAATCCAGCGGTGGACAGCTGGCCGTCTGAGCTTTTGCAACGTTGCGCAAACACAGGCACACAGCACGCTGCCGAGCAGCTCGTTTTTGCACAGCGCCTATGGCTGCCCGGGGAATTTCTGCCAAATAATCCGGCGGCGGACAGCTGCCCGTCTCAGCTTTTGCAGCGTCGTGCAAACACAGGCACGGTGGCGGGCCCAGCCCACCAGTGTTTTCCGCGTGCTTTTGTGCCTAAAACGTTGAAGAACGCGGAGTTTATGTTGGTCAGACACGATGACCAGCGCCCTCCATTGCGCCTGCGCACATGTTGAAAATAGCCGTATGTCACAGTGTTAAAGAATGCTTTAAAAAATTCCTGTATCCAGACGGTGATCCAGATCATCCCCAAAATTTAATCAGATCTTCCTTGTACCATTTCCAACAACGCCTGAAAGTTTCATGGAAATCCGTCCAAGACTTTTTGAGTTATCTTGCTAACCAACAGACAAACAGACAGACAGACAGACAAACAGACAAACACACAGACAAACCCCGGCAAAAACATTACCTCCTCCTGGCCTTTTCGGCCTGGCGGAGGTAAAAAGTAACAAGTTTATGTGAAAAAATAATGGGATGAATAAATGGATGCTACAAATGTCTTGGGGAAAAGTAGAAAATGTACAAAAAAAAATCACAAATTTGCCCACTACTAAAGAAACCTTTTTATTAAATACTTTCCTATTCAATTATATATTTTTTTGTTGACAACTGTTACTTCTATGTAAATAATTCATATCATATTTTAATGCAAGAAATCTCTTTCTGCGTGTCTGTGCGTACCTCCCTAGCCGTTTGTCGGACTGGCCTCAGATTTTACACGTGTTTTGCTGAGGTTATGAGGGTGTGCATCCCCAAATTTTAGCCTCCTCAGTTATGCAGAGGTTTAGGATGGGAAATCTTCTTCTTTTAGATTTGATTGGCGGTTGGCAACCAGCATACAGGTGCATTACTGAACGTCCCTAGTGGAGCTATGGGTGTTCATAGCTATGACATCATAGATGCACAGGTGCTGCCATGGTTCTGCTGCCAGGCAGACACATCATCAAAGATCAAAGGCAGGCATTAGTGAACGAGTGGTGACGTCAAAGATCAAAGGCAGGTTTCACTATGGTTACTGTTGCCATAGTAACAGTAACTTTCTACGGGCATGCAGAAATACTTGCTTATACTTGGTTATACTTGATTTCTATGGGCATGCATGGGTATGCAGTAGTCAAGTTAATTCCACTTTTCTTCTTTTACTTGAGAACATTTTTTTAGCTACTCTGCTCACCTGACCAAAATCAAAATCACAAAATTAGTAGCAATTTTTAATTAAATGTATAAGTTTTCATTCATTGTCTGATAGATTTCCAGATTCAAGATTCAAAGGCTTTATTATCATGTGCACAGTTAAGAAATGCTACATTTCCTGAGCAATGAAATTCTTACTTTGCTCTCCAAATGAATGCCAAGGTAAAAGGTACAGAAACAACAATTCTAATAGGTCATGACACACGAACACAGTAACTCAGTCCTAATACTAATGGATACTAATAACACACACACCAACACACAGTTATGCAGTAGAGGAATGAAACTGAAAATTCACTGGATGACTAAAGTGATAGTGGTATATTGATATCAGAGATGATGTGAACCTCAGATGGCATGAACCTATGTCCAGTGTGCAAATAAGCATTGTGCAACTTGATGTGAACCTGGGATGGCATAGACTTATGTCCAGTGTGCAAATGAGCATTATGCAACAAGCAGTGTATAATTACAAATTTTTTCTGAAACGATAGTACCAGTAGACTGTGCATGATAAGTAGCAGCAGAGATGATATGGACATCAGACGGGTGATACTATATCTACTGTACAGGTGAGCAGTGTGCAAATTTAGCAGCCGGTGTGTGAGTTCCTATATGCAAAGCTGTGTTAGAGTTTTGGGAGTTGTTATCTTTTCAAGAGTCTGATAGCAGTGGGAAAGAAGGAGTTTTTCAGTCTGGTTGTCCGGCATTTCACACTTCTGTACCTCCGGCCTGAGGGTAGAAGCGTGAACAGTCTGTGCTGGGGGTGGGTGGGGTCCCGGAGGATGGTGTCAGCTCTCTTTTGGACTTTGTGGTGGTAGATGCTCTGCAGAGAGGGGAGTGGAGTCCTGATGATCTTCTCCGCTGTCTTCACCACTCTCTGCAGGCGTTTGCGCTCCAGGGCAGTGGTGCTGCCATACCACGCAGTGATGCCGTTGGTTAGGATGCGCTCGATGATGCAGCTGTAGAAATTGTTGAGGATCCTGGAAGACATGCCAAACTTCTTCAGCCTCCTCAGAAAGTACAGTCGCTGTTGAGCTGTCTTGACAAGCTCTGTGGTGTTGTGTGTCCACTTAAGGTCCTCACTGATGTGGATGCCCAGGTATTTAAAGCTGCTCACCCTCCCGGATGAACAGAGGCCGATGGGGTCTCTTCCTCCCTTTCTTCATGTCCACTATCATCTCCTTCGTCTTGTCCGTGTTGAGGGTGAGATTGTTGTCCTCACACCATAACACCAGGTTGGCCACCTCCCTCCTGCAGGATGCTTCGTCATCCCAGTGATGCATCCTATCACTGTTGTGTCATCTGCAAACTTTAGGATGATATTGTCCTTGTGGGAGGCAACACAGTCATGGGTGAAGAGGCTGTAGAGGATGGGGCTGAGAACACAATCCTGTGGGACACCTGTGTTTATGTTGATGCTGGCTGAGGTTCTGTTACCCATCCTGACAGACTGGGGCCTGCCAGTTAGAAAGTCCAGTAGCTAGTCACAGAGGGTGGGGTGCAAGCCAAGTGAAGACAGTTTGTCAGTGAGTTTGTGGGGGATGACCGTGTTGAAGGCGGAGCTGTAGTCCACAAAGAGTATCCTAATGTAGGAGTCTATCTTCCAGGTGGCAGAGAGAATAATGGAGTGCTGCAGCAATGGTATCTGAGGTGGACCTGTTGGGCCGGTAGGCGTACTGCAGGGGGTCCAGGGTGCCTGGTATGCTGTCCTAAATGAGGGGCAGCACCACTCTCTCAAAGCACTTGATGATGATTGGAGTGAGTGCTACCAGTCTGTAATCATTCAGACAGGTCGGCAGGCTCCTTTTGAGGACGGGGATGATGGTTGTTGTTTTGAAGCAGGAGGGGACTATGTTCTGGTTGAGGGAGAGGTTGAAGATTGCTGTGAGAACATCAGTCAGCTCTGCAGTTCATGCTCTGAGGGCCCACCCAGGTATGTTGTCTGGTCCTGCTGCCTTGCAGGGGTTGATATTCCTCAGTGCTTTGTTTACCTGGCCTGGTGAGACTCTTAGTGGGTGGGGAGGGGTGTGAGTGTATGTCTCTTCTCTGTGCTGTGGCTGGTGGTCTCGAAGTGGGTATAAAAGATGTTGAGATCGTCCGGCAGGCTGTCTGTGGAGCTAGTGGTGCTCCTGTTGGTCCTCTTGTAGTCTGTGATGTGTTGCAGGTCTTGTGCCCCTGGTCAGGAGTGGAGTAGAGGCTGTCGAGCTTTTCTCTGTACTGCCTCTTGGCTGTTGCTATAGCCTCTCTAAGTCCATACTTTGCAGCTTTGTGCTCAACCTCACAGCCTGATTTAAATGCACGAGAGCGAGCATGCAGCATCTGACATACCTGACTGTTGATCAAGGGCTTCTGATTGGGGAACTTCCTGACCTGTATGGTGGGTATGATGGTATCAACACACGTGCTGATGTACCCAGTCACATACTCAGCATATTCCTGTATGTTTACAGAAGAGTCCTCTCATGTGGCTGCAGTTTTAAACACATCCCAGTCTGTGCAGGCAAAACAGTCTTGCAGGGTGCTCCCAGTCTCTGGAGTCCAGCGCTTAATTTGCTTAATAACTGGGTTTGTTTGTTTCAGCTTTTGTCTGTAGCCTGGGTACATAAACAGTGAGATGTGATCTGACTGTCCAAAGTGGGGGCGGGGTGCCGCTCTGTAGGCATTGCTTATGTTGGAATAAACATGATCCAATGTGCTTTTATCGCAGGTGGGAATGTCTACATGCTGGTAATATTTGGGGAGTACGGTCCATAAATTGCACTGGTTAAAGTCACCAGCAACAATAAAAACAGCATCAGGATGTTTCGTCTCTACTGCGCTGATGACGTCATGGAGTTTGTTTAGCGCTACTGTGTAGTTGCTTTGCGGGCAGATGTAAACAGCGGCCAAAAACACAGTGGTAAATTCCCTAGATTTCCCATTTAATCAACAATAAAACATGTCCATGTTCAATAAAACACAACACACACATGTTTACGATGATGTCTGTCATCTATGTCATCTCTGACTGAGCCATAAAAGATCTGCTTCTGTGGTGAACACAGCGGGGTCACATGACAGGAAATATATGGGTTTTTCCACACCACGCTTACAAAACATGTGTCCAAACATCTCAGAGGGTTTAATTATTAAAGTTTAATTATCAGAGAGGTTGATTGGTGAAGATAACACAGAAATAATCATGTTTAAAGTCGTCAGAAAAGAGTAACACCAGCCCTGTCCTCTTAATCCGAAATGTCCCCACTGTTGGGGTTAACATGAAATGTCCTCATAATTCACAAGAACCAGCTTGTAGACATAGACAGGAAGTGGTTTAACCGTTGGAGTTTTCATCATTTCTGCTGTCAGGTAGTAGTTAGACTGTCACGGAAATGATCAGCGACACTCCGACTGACTGTATGTGTGTGTATACGGTATTTGTGGTCTGATGATGTGTTGAATGTCAGCTATGTGAAGCCTTCAGCTTGGATAGACTCGGACCAGCCCACATCAACAGCTGACTGTGTGTCCGCATTCATGGAGTCTGTACTACACACATCTATTAGTCTGATTTGATTCTAGTGGAGTTTTTCCTCATAAATTTGTCATTTGTGTTTGAAATTTGATTTTATTTAAAGAGCCCCCATGATCAGTAGATGATGCGTTATTTTTTTTTAACAAAACAGAGTGTGTGGTGGGGGGGGTTCACAAATTTAGCAAAAGGTTCAAACATCTAAATGTAAATTGGGTACAAACTTTCAAGAATAAAGGGGCTAAAATATAATGAAAGTTGTCATACTAATAATTGAAGAGGTTGCAAATGACAATTTAATTAGAATAAACATTTAAACAGCATTCAGATGGACGCTGCAAATTTATAAGAACAAAGTTGAAAATTTACAGGAAAAGAGTTGCAAACTTACAGGAAAAGAGATACAAACTTTTGAGAAAAAAGTGCAAATTTACAAGACAAAAATCACAAATTTTTGAGAAAAATTTACAAAGAAATTAGAAAAAGTTGTAACTTTGTAAGAAAAAAGTCACATTTATGGAAGAAAAGTTGCAAATTTTTGAACAAAAAAAGATGTAAATTTATGAGAAAAATTGCAAATTTATGAAGAAAAAAGTTGCAAATTTGCAACAACAAAAAAAGAGACATTTATAGGGAAAAGGTTGCAAATTTTTGAAGAAAAAATATGTAAATTTATGAGAAAGTAGTTGCAAATTTGCAAAGAAATGTAAAAAAGTTGCAAATCTGAAAAAAGTCAGATTTATGGGGAAATGTTGCAAATTTTTGAAGAAAAAACAATGTAAAATCATGAGGAAAAAAGCTGAAAATTTGCAAAAAAAAATCATTATGAGAAAAAAAATGTAAATTTGAAAAAAGGTCACATTTAATGGTGAAAAGTTGCAAAGTTTTGAAAAAAAAATAATGTAGATTTTTGAGAAAAAAGTTGCAAATTTGCAAAAAAAAAAATAAAAAAATTGTGAGAAAAAAGTTGCAGATTTATGGGGAAAAAAGGACAAATTTCTGAGAAAAAAGGCTGCAAGTTTGCAAGAGAAAAATTACAAATTTATAAGAAAAAAGCTGCAAATTTTTGAGAAAAAATATGTAAATTTTTGAGGGAAAAGTTGCAAATTAAAGAAAAAAGCTGTTAGATTTCATGCTCCTTTTCCACATGTCTACACTGCTCCCAGAGGTGTTATTGAAAAGTCTGTGACATGTTTTGATCAAAATACATCAGGGTTCAATTACTTCAGTACCATTTTACACAAAAGGAAGGAGCTCTCCTCAAAATGGGCTGTTTTATTTAACTGTGGATTAATGAAGGAGCTGAGACCAGAGATGTGTTCTCGTCTCTGTGAATTCACGCTAAGCTAGCAGCCCAATTGTCCCTGAGCTTTAGTTAATTTGATATTTTTTGTTTCTTCAGGAGGACTCTCCGACTCACAAGTCTGTGGCCGAACTCTCCCGGAGGTTCAGTGGTTCGGCTTCTCTGAACAAAACAGCTGGGAATGAAGAGGTGATCATTTCCATTTTATAGACTGCACCATACCAGAGTTTAAACACGCCCTACATTAGCTAGCATTGACTGCTAACGACGCTTGAACTCTCTTTTCCATTTAACTCTGTCCATTTTCTGTTTTTTGTCCATTTTGGTAGCAGGAAAAACCTGTTAGACGGCGACCACCTCGAACGTTACAACTGCCCAAAACTCATGGAGACAACCAGGATGTGAGTTGTTTTTTTTTTTTTTTTCTTTTTTAATTTTCTCAATACTTTCTAGACATATTTTTGTGTTAAATACAGACGTGGACAAAATTGTTGGTACCCCTCCGTTAATGAAAGAAAAACCCACAATGGTCACAGAAATAACTTGAATCTGACAAAAGTGGTAATAAATAAAAATTCTATGAAAATTAACCAATGAAAATCAGACAGTGGTTTTGAATTGTGGTTCAACAGAATTACTTTAAAAAACAAACTCATGAAACAGGCCTGGACAAAAATGATGGTACCCCTAGAAAAGATTGAAAATAATGTGACCATAGGGACATGTTCAACCAAGATGTGTCATCTAAGTAACATCACAGGTGTCTGCAAACTTGTAATCAGTCAGTCGGCCTATTTAAAGGGTGACAAGTAGTCACTGTGCTGTTTGTTGACATGGTGTGTACCACACTAAACATGGACCAGAGGAAGCAAAGGAAAGAGTTGTCTCAGGAGATTAGAAAGAAAATTATAGACAACCATGTTAAAGGTAAAGGCTATAAGACCATCTCCAAGCAGCTTGATATTCCTGTGACTACAGTTGCACATATTATTCAGAAATTTAAGATCCACAGGACTGTAGCGAACCTCCCTGGACGTGGCCGCAGGAGGAGACGGATAATACGAATGGTAACAAAAGAGCCCAGAACAACCTCTAAACACATTCATGGTGAACTCCAAGGTCAAGGTACATCAGTATCAGATCACACCATCTGTCGTTGTTTGAGCCAAAGTGGACTTCATGGTTGACGACCAAGGAGGACACCACTGTTGAAAACACATCATAAAAAAGCCAGACTGGAATTTGCCAAACTGCATGTTGACAAGCCACAAAGCTTCTGGGAGAATGTCCTATGGACAGACGAGACAAAACTGGAATTTTTTGGCAAGGAACATCAGCTCTATGCTCACAGACGCAAAAATGGAGCATACCAAGAAAAGCACACTGTCCCTACTGTGAAACATGGAGGAGGTTCTGTTATGTTCTGGGGATGCTTTGCTGCATCTGGCACAGGGTGTCTTGAATCTGTGCAGGGTACAATGAAATCTCAAGACTATCAAGGTATTCTAGAGAGAAATGTGCTGCCCAGTGTCAGACAGCTTGGTCTCAGTCGCAGGTCATGGGTCTTGCAACAGGATAATGACCCAAAACACACAGCTGAAAACACCCAAGAATGGCTAAGAGCAAAACATTGGACTATTCTAAAGTGGCCTTCTATGAGCCCTGATCTAAATCCGATTGAACATCTGTGGAAGGAGCTGAAACATGCCGTCTAGAGAAGGCACCCTTCAAACCTGAGACAACTGGAGCAGTTTTGCTCATGAGGAGTGGGCCAAACTACCTGCTGAGAGGTGCAGAAGTCTCAATAACAGTTACAGAAATTGTTTGATTGCAGGGATTGCCTCAAAAGGTTGTGCAACAAAATATTAAGTTAAAAGGAACTCCAAAAACTTCCGGTTATGGCTGCCACGTAGGACGGACGTGTCTCGCTCTGCTCTGCTCCTGGAAAAAAAAAGATCGGCAAATAACTCTCTCATTTGGGACAGAACGTATCCCAGCATTTGGGCGAGGATATGTCGGCGAAGCCTAAGGCTGGAAAACCAGGAAAAGGAAAAAGCGAGCCGCCGAAACAGTCCAAATTAACGGACTTTCAGGTCTGTGACGCAGTAAACAAAACTCCATATATGGCGGAGGAGGCTGGCGGCGGTGCGATGTCTGCGGGGGGAGGCGCAGATGCGCTGATGGCTGCCATGAGTTCAATGAGAGCGGACTTTTCCTCTAGATTTGATGGGATTATGACAGCGTTGGAAGGAATAAGAAAGGAATTGGGTGACTGTGTAGAACGAACGGCGCAGATGGAGCTCCGTCTCGCTAGTGCTGAAGATGACGTCACCCGTCTTCAATTAAAGGTGCGCACTTTGGAAAAAAAAAATAAATCTCTGGAAGATAATATTTTGGATTTGGAATCTCGGTCGAGACAGAATAATTTGAGGCTGGTGGGTCTTCCAGAGGAATCAGAAGGTCGGGACGTATGTTCCTTTCTGGAAAAGTGGATTCCGGAGGTGCTGGGCAGCGAGGAGTTGCAATCAGCAGTGGTTCTGGAAAAAGCACATCGTATTGGCCCACGGAGAGATAAGGGACCGCCGAGGACCTTAATTATGAAGTTTCTTAGCAACAGAGACAGGATGAAGATCTTCAACGCTGCACGTGCTAAAGGAGAGATTAAACACCAGGACCAGCAGGTGCGGTTCTACCCAGATTTGGCCACAGGAATCCAGCAATTGAGGAAGCAGTTTGATCCCGTACGTAAGGAGCTGCGCAACCTTGGGATTCGTCATGGTGTAATCTATCCTGCGAGACTGCTGACCACGTATGAGGGCAGAACCCACATCTTCAAGACCCCAGAGGAGGCGCAGGAGTTCATCAAGAAGATCAAAGAAGAAGAAGAGACTGGTGGGAGCTAAGCATGAACAAAATATAAGGTAGAATAATTAAGCATTTGCACAGGCATCTGACTGACTTGAAGTAAATAGTAAGTTTACAAAATATAGATTGTATTATATATTAAAAAAACAAAACAAAAACAAAACAAACAAAAAAAACCCAAAAAACTATGATGTACAAAGTTGTTAAAAATTTTGGAGTTAAGTTGGAAAACTACAGAGGAGAGTTAATGTTACGTCATTAAAAGCAGTAGAGTTAGGGTGATTGGGAGGATGAAGAAGGAGTGGCTTAGGCTGTTCCCCGTGGGTGTGGAACGGTCGATGGCTATATCGGGAGACAGAATTTTTCTTTTGATTTTGGGGGGTTTGCCACAAGTGTGGGAAGGGGAAATTTGTTTGTGTGTAGTTTGTAGGATGAATGTTCAACCACTCATGTTTTTGCTTCTCTGTATGAGCATGTTTACACTGCAAGGTAATCCTAAACTCTCTATTGATCATAAACCAAAGTGTTAATCTTAATTTAACTTCATGGAATTGCAGAGGTCTACAAAATTTAAAAAAACTTAAACAAGTTATGAATAAAATAAAGGACATGGGTTCAAGAATTGTGTTTTTACAAGAAACTCATCTGATAGAGGAGGATGTTAAAAGAATTAGGAGTAGATGGCAGGGAAGTGTAGTCACCTCTTCATTTTCATCCCGAGCCAGGGGAGTTATGACTCTCATACATAAATCAGTTCCTTTTCAAGTGAAAAATGTAATTGGAGACAAATTTGGAAGATATGTAATCATTCAAGGTTCTTTGCTATTAGAAAATATAAATCTTGTGAACTTATATGGTCCCAATATAGATGATCAGAAGTTCTTTGCTAATTTATTTCTCATCTTATCATCACTTACAGGGCAACATATAATAGCAGGGGATTTTAATTGTACATTGAATCCAGGTGTGGATAGATCAACAGGACTGGATTGTACGCACATTGGATGTAGGATGACTATTAATCATTTTATGAAAGAATTGAGATTGTTAGATATATGGAGAGAAATGAAACCACAAGTTAAAGCCTATTCTTGTTATTCCAGTACCTACAAGACATTCTCACGTATTGATTATTTTTTGATTTCCACAGAATTAAGGTCCAAGATTCAAAACTGCTTTTATGATAACATCGTGATCTCTGATCATGCGCCCTGTTGTCTAATATATGTAGATAAAAAATTGACAAAGGAATCAGGTAGATGGCAATTTCAGCATAAATGGCTTCAGGATGAGGAATTTGTCAAGTATATAGAAAAACAGATAGACGAGTTCTTTGACATCAATACTACACAAACATCAGCATGTGTAAAGTGGGAGGCTTTCAAAGCTTTTATTAGGGGACATATTATTAGTTATACAGGATCAAAATCTAAGAAGACTCGAGAGGAGAGAGCTAAATTGGAACATAAAATAAAAAGTCTTCAGGAAAAAGTGTATGCAGGAAGTGACCCAAGGTTGGAGAATGAATTACTGATTTTGAGAGCTGAATACGACAAAAAATCAGCGAATAGAGCTGCCTCGAGTCTTCTAAGATTGAAACAATCTTTTTATGAACAAGGTGAAAAATCAGGAAAATTATTAGCATGGCAGATTAAACAATTGGAAATTAAAACACCAATTACCAGTATTATAAGTAACGGACAGGTAGTTATAGATCCTTTAGAAATTAATAGAGCCTTTAGAGATTACTATGAAAAATTATATGATACCAAAAATGAACCTGATTTAACAAAACTAAATGGGTTTTTGAACGAACTATCTATACCGTGTATTCCAAATGAAAACAGGGAGATATTGGAGTCTAAAATTAGTCAAGAAGAAGTTGGGCTAGCCATTGATAATATGAAATCAGGAAAAAGTGCAGGACCAGATGGTCTTCCAGTTGACCTTTATAAAAAATTTAAGAATAAATTAATAAAACCTTTTTTGGAAATGGTTTTAGAAGAATTTCAAAATAATAATTTACCATCATACATAAATAATGCCTTAATTATACTGCTGCCAAAACCAGGTAAGCCCTCTAATAAATGTGAAAATATGAGACCAATAAGCCTATTAAACGCCGACCTTAAGATAATCTGTAAAATTTTAGCAAGACGAATACAAGAAATTTTACCAAATATTATTAATAGAGATCAGAATGGCTTTATAAAGGGTAGACAAGGCTTCCATAATGTAAGAAGACTATTTAATATTATTTATTTTAATAAAGAAGCACCGGATACAGCTCTCCTATCATTGGACGCCGAAAAGGCCTTTGATAGAGTTGAATGGCCCTTTCTTTTTGAAGTCCTACAAAGGTTTGGACTTGGAAATAATTTCATAAAATGGGTTCAAATAATATACAATAATGCTACAGCAGAAATCCTAACAAATAACAATATTTCAAAACCAATAAAAATCAATAGAGGATGTCGACAAGGCTGTCCACTTTCACCTTTACTGTTTACTATGGCAATTGAACCTTTAGCGATAGCGATACGTTTACATTCACAAATATATGGAATTAAAGTTGGACCAACAGAACATAAAATCTCCCTGTACGCCGATGATATAATTTTGTTTATGTCGAATCTAAAAAAATCAATTCCAACCTTGTTGAATTTAATAAAGAATTTTGGGGAAATATCAGGATATAAAATAAATAAAACTAAATCTTCAATATTAATGCTAAATGAGACCCAGAGAAATTACCCAGCCCCTGAGGTAAATCAATTCAATGTTGTAAATCAGTTTAAATATTTAGGAATCCATATTATGCCTAAGCTAGAATCAGTCGCCAGTGTCAACTATGAAGCCTTAATGTCAGATATCAATGAGTTAACTCAGAGATGGATGTCACTACCAATGTCGATGATCGGGAGAATCAGTATACTTAAAAGTAATATTTTACCTAAAATACTTTATTTATTTCAATACATTCCCTTATCACCACCTTTAGATCTATTCTCAAGAATAAAAAAAAAGTTAGTAGAATTTATATGGAACAACAGGAGGGCTAGATTACGTTTGTCTTTATTATATTTACCATTTGATCGTGGAGGTCTGAAATGTCCAAATTTTATGTTGTATTATTGGTCGGCACAACTGAGGTCTATGACATATTATTTTTCATCAAATGATCTCCCTCACTGGACTGAAATGGAATCATACAATTTACCTTTACCTCTTCCCATATTCATATACTCAGATTCGGCAAAAAAATTACAAAAACAAGTTAAAAATCCATTTGTAAAGCATATGATCAAAATATGGTGTGAAGCTAAAAACTATTTAAAAGAACCACAGTTATTGTCACAATTTAGTCCAATATGGGGTAATCAATATTTTAAACCAGGGAGAGCGGACGCCGTATTTAAAGTATGGAATTTAAAAGGGATACAAAAGATTCAGGATTTATATTTGCCATGTGCAGACAACATAATGTCTTTTGAAGAGCTGAGGATCAAATTTAATCTCAATAGAACACATTTTTTTAAATATCTTCAACTTAGAAACTTTATTCAATCAAATCAAAATAAAGCTCTCACTCGACCTATTTATTCATCCTTGGAAAAAATGATGATGAAAGATAGTAAAAGAAAGGGTATTATTTCAGAGTTTTATAACTCATTGACACTATCTTCAAGTGAAAATTCACTGAAAAGATTAAACTACTGGAAAGAAGATCTGCAAATTGAAATTTCAGAGGAACAATGGGAATTGGCTTGTACAGAAGCTCAAACCAAATCAATAAATGTACGCCTTAAATTGATACATTTCAAATGGTTAATGCGGATGTATGTTACACCGGAGGAGTTAAATAGATATAACAAAAATATACCAGATACATGCACGAAATGCATGGAAAGTAAAGGAACCCTATTTCATTGTTTATGGGAATGTAGATTAATAAGAATGTTTTGGGAAGAGGTGAGGGTAACAATTGAAAAAATAATCTCAAAACAAATCATATTGAATCCTAAACTGTTTTTGTTGGGTCTGTACCCAGAAAAGCATAATTTTAATAAAAGTGAAAGAACATTCATAGACCTCAGTTTGCTTAATGCCAAAAAATGTATTGCACTATTATGGAAAAAGACTCATAGACCAGATGTGACTCAGTGGTTAAGACAGATGTTAACAAACCTTCCATTAGAAAGAATAACATATATACTGAAATCAAAGGAAATTGTGTTTGAGAATATATGGAGACCTTTTATTGATTATGTAAAAAATTTAAACATAACTCTTGAAGAAGAAGGTGAATGATGTGTGTGGACCTTGTAAATTCCAAACTGGTGAACATAATATGTATACTTATGTATTGGATTGTCTAGACTAAACAGAGGAGCATTGTTGAAGACTTGATTTTGTTGGTGGTTGTTGGTGTTTTTAGTGCATTTTTTTTTTTTGTAGTACTTTAGTGTTAGTGTTTGATTGTATCATGTTTGTTAAAAAAAAAAAAAAAGGTTCAATAAAGATATTGTGGAAAAAAAAAAAGGAACTCCAATTATATTGGCATGTTAGCTCTATATGCTTTATTTTGATGTTAGTAACATAACTATAATATAGTTTTTTTGACAATAATTCCCAGTTTTATATCTTTTTAAGAAACTTTATTATGATGTAAATCGCCATTTTTGTTTACGTTGCAATGCATTCTGGGTAGTGACGTAGAATGGTTGCAGCTGTTTTTTCTGTCTTATACAAGCCAAGAAGCGAAGCTACTAACTACTGCCATTTGTCAGTGAAAATGCCACATTGCGCGGCTTTTGGATGTAATTTCCAATCAAAGGGAAATAAAGAGAGCGGGGTGAGCCTTCATAGCTTTCCTAAAGAGGGAAAGTTGAGGAAAAAGTGGGGCGGCAGCGGCTCAGGAGGTAGAGCAGGTCGTCTAATAACCCGATGGTTGGCGGTTCGAATCATGCTCTCCCCAGATATCCTGCCGTTGTGTCCCTGGGCAAGACACTTCACCCGCATTGCCTCCAGTGCCCATAACACTGGGTATGAACGTGTAAAAATGTTTAAATGCTCGGTGGTGGCCGGAGAGGCCGTTGGCGCGGATTGGCAGCCACATTTCCGTCACTCTATGATCAAGCGCTATAGCGCACGCTTGATAAAGCTGATATATATATTAATCACGCTATGATAAAGTGCTATATCGCTTGAGCGTGCGCTTGAGACACTCAAAGCGCACGCTTTCAGTGTCTATGATCAAATGCTATAGCGCACGCTTGATAAAGCTGATATATATATATTTATCACGCTATGATAAAGCGCTATATCACTCAAAGTGCACGCTTTGAGTGTCTATGATAAAGCGCTATAGCGCACGCTTGATAAAGCTGATATATATATATTTATCACGCTATGATAACGCGCTATATTGCTCAAAGCGCACGCTTTGAGTGTCTATGATAAAGCGCTATAGCCCACGCTTGATAAAGCTGATATTGTGGTAGCAGCGCTGGACTCCCGCACAACACAGCAGGTAGCGAGCGTGCTCGATCAGCCACCAGCCAGCAGCAAATATGAGGTGTTCAAGGCTGCACTCATCCGGCGATACACACTCACGGAATGTGAGAGAGCAGAGAGGCTCCTGGCGCAAACCGAGTTAGGAGATGGGTCGGCCGTAGACCTGATAGAGAGAGGAATGCTTGATGTGACCAGTCAGTCTGTTCTTTGCTTGTGAGATGTGAGTGTGTAATAAATCGTCTGAAATGAATACGCCTCTTCATTTACACACTCCACTATATATATATATATATATTTATCATGCTGTGATAAAGCACCATATCGCTCAAAGCGCACGCTTGGCTTGACATGTCGAAGATCTGGCTGGCAGTCATTTGGAACGACTTTGGAGCACTGCTCATGGACGTTCAACCCGCAGTCTGAGAAAGCAACAGAGAAATTGCTTTATGTTGCTGAGAGTCCATGTTTATCAGTTCAGTGCCCATCATGCTTATAGACAATTTTTTGTGTTTGAGCATTCTATTGTAAGTAAATCAACAATATATAAGTTTCACCATAAAATAATGCTTCCTCAAGCACACGCTTGAGACACTCAAAGCGGAGAGACACTCACGGAGCGGAGAGACACTCGCTATATCGCTCAAAGCGCATAGCGCGATAAATATATATATCAGCTTTATCAAGCGTGCCCTATAGCGCTTTATCATAGACACTCAGAGTGACGGAAATGTGGCTGCCAATCCGCGCCAATGGCCTCTCCGGCCACCACCGAGCATTTAAACATTTTTACACATTCATACCCAGTGTTATGGGCACTGGAGGCAATGCGGGTGAAGTGTCTTGCCAGGGACACAACGGCAGGATATCTGGGGAGAGCGTGATTTGAACCGCCAACCATCGGGTTATTAGACGACCTGCTCTACCTCCTGAGCCGCTGCCGCCCCACTTTTTCCTCAACTTTCCCTCTTTAGGAAAGCTATGGAGGCTCACCCCGCTCTCTTTATTTCCCTTTGATTGGAAATTACATCCAAAAGCTGCGCAATGTGGCATTTTCACTGACAAATGGCAGTAGTTCGTAGCTTCGCTTCTTGGCTTGTATAAGACAGAAAAAACGGCTGCAACCATTCTACGTCACTACCCAGAATGCATTGCAACGTAAACAAAAATGGCGATTTACATTGAAATAAAGTTTTTTAAAAAGATATAAAACTGGGAATTATTTTCAAAAAAATCATATTATAGTTATGTTACTAACATCAAAATAAAGCATATAGAGCTAACATGCCAATATAATCGGAGTTCCTTTTAAGGGTACCAGATGATGATGACACATCTTGGTTGAACATGTCCCTATGGTCACATTATTTTCAATCTTTTCTAGGGGTACCATCATTTTTGTCCAGGCCTGTTTCATGAGTTTGTTTTTTAAAATAATTCTGTTGAACCACAATTCAAAAGCACTGTCTGATTTTCACTGGTTAATTTTCATAGAATTTTTATTTATTACCACTTTTGTCAGATTCAAGTTATTTCTGTGACTATTGTGGGTTTTTCTTTCATTAACAGAGGGGTACCAACAATTTTGTCCACGTCTGTATACTTTTTTGCATTAAAAGTGTATGTTTTATCATAAATTTGTGACTTTTCCTCTTGACTTTAAGCCATTTCTTGTCTTTATTTTTATCTTTTAAAAATGTCAGGCTTTTTTCTGATAAATTTTGCACCTTTTACGTAAAACTGTGAGGTTTTTTTTTTATTGTAAATCTAAAACATTGCTAGCCTTTTCTTGTAAATGTATTTAACGTAAATGTTCCTTGCGTGTGTTCAGCCTCCTCCAGACACCGCCTCTGCTGGACCCAACAAAGCAAAGAGGAACTCTGCGCTGATCGAAAAGCTGCAGGTGAGTTCGGCTGATGACATCACTGGTGACATCAGATTGATGTCATCAGACATTTAAATTGAACTACATCAATATAAATTTTGAATAAGATTACAAGAAATCCAGGATGGAAAGGCATGATAACCAGTTAAACTGCTTAAGTTTAACTGGTTATCATTGGCAGGGGCGGATTAACTCCTGAATTACGGCTGACATTATGGCTGTATGAGAGGTTACCATGATTACCATATTTTAACCTTTCTCCGTGTGGTGACGCAGCTTCCAGAAGTCTTAACAAAATATCTATGACATGCTTTGCTCACGTGCGTTTCAGTGCATGTTTCTTTAAATGTTAATGAGCCCCAGTTCTCTCCACACCCTCCCTCTGCTGAGATCTGTGGTTGATGGTAATGTTAATTGGCTAGCTCTATTGTTGAATACACCCAAAGCTAACTAATGTAAAACTGGCTGAAGGTTAGAATGTAAAGTCCAGAACAAAGTATTATCAGAGATGGGGAGATAGCATGTGACTGGTTCCTGGGGTGTAATGAGCACAGAAACAACTCTGCGTGAGTGAATAGCTAACTCTGCTAGCTGCAGCCAGTAGGGGATTTGAGAAGAAATGCAAATAATAGTAATAATAATAATAAATTTCCATTATTATTATTATTACTATTATTTGAATTACGCCTCAAATCACCTACTGGCTGCAGCTAGCAGAGTTAGCTATTCAATTTCCCCCCTCATGGATCATCACCTTATCTTGGTGGGGGGTTTGCGTGCCCTAGTGATCCTAGGAGCTATGGTGTCCCGGGCAATTTGCCTCTGGTAGGGTCACCCAAGACAAACTGGTCCTGGGTGAAGGGCCAGACGAAGAACGATAAGGAAGTGGGGGGAGGATAAGGAGCTGTACTTATACAGCGCTTATTCTAGTCTCAAAGACCACTCAAAGTGCTTCACTAGTACTAACCCTCTATTCTAAGGGCCTATAGGAGACAGAAATCTAGGGACAATTTAGAACAACCAATTAACCTAACATGCATGTCTTTGGATTGTGGGAGGAAACCGGAGCCCCCGGAGTAAACCCACGCAGCACAGGGAGAACATGCAAACTCCACACAGAAAGGTTCCTACCCCTGCCAGACTGGGGATTTGAACCTGGAACCTTCTAGCTGTTAGGCAACAGTGCTAACCACTGCACCACCGTGCTGCCCAACGATCTAACAGACTCCCATGATGAGTGCTAGAGCAAGGATTCAGTGTACCCCGCCCAGTATGGGGTTACCGGGGCCCCACCCTAGAGCCAGGCCTGGGGTAGGGGCTCGATGGATAGCATCTGATGGCGGGGTTTCAGCCCATGGGACCCGGCCGGGCTCAGCCCAAAGGAGTTACATGGGTCCGCCCTCCAGTGGGCTCACCACCGCCAGGAGGGACCATGGGGATCCGGTGCTATGTGGGTCAGGTGGCAGTCAAAGGCGGAGACCTTGGCGGTCTGATCCTAAGCTTCCTAAACTGGCTTTTGGGATGTGGAATGTCACCTCTCTGGTGGGGAATTCAATTCAATTCAACTTTATTAATATAGCGCCATTTCACAACAACAGTCATCTCATAGCACTATCAACTGTAGGGGGGAACCCCCACAGTTGCAGAAAGACCCCAGCAATCAGGCGATCCCCGGTGAGCAAGCACTTGGTGACGGTGGAGAGGAAAAACTCCCTTTTAACAGGAAGAAACCTCCAGCAGAACCAGGCTCAGGGAGGGGCAGTCATCTGCTGCGACTGGCTAGGGGGTGAGGGGATAGAGAAGAAGAAAAGAAAAGACATGTAGAGAGCAAACAGCACGATGGGGACTCAATCTATGGGAGAGAACAAACAAATGTTAATGACCAGCAAAAAAAATAAGAGAATGAGGAAAGGAGTGAGGCCCAGTGCATTACTGGAGGTCCCCCGGCTGACTAAACCTATTAGCAGCATAACTAAGGGAGGGTTCAGAAACACATGATCCCTCCCTAATTGTAGGCTATATCAAAAAGGTAGGTTTTAGCCCTATTCTTAAAAACAGAGATCGAGTCTGACTCCCGAATCCAGATTGGCAGCTGATTCCACAGGAGAGGAGCTTGATAACTGAAGGCTCTGCCTCCCATTGTACTTATGGAGATTCTAGGTATTACAAGTAATCCTGCATTTTAGGAGTGTAGTGCTCTGTTAGGATAATACGGTAGTATCAGATCTTTTAAATAAAAAGGAGCCTGATTGTTTAGAGCTTTGTAAGTAAGAAGAAGGATTTTAAACTTAATTCTAAACTCTATGGGAAGCCAATGAAGGGAGGCCAGAACCGGAGAGATATGATCTCTCTTTCTAGCACCTGTTAAAACTCTTGCTGCAGCATTTTGGATCAGCTGAAGACTTTTTAAAGATGTTTTAGGACAGCCTGATAATAAAGAATTACAATAATCTAATCTCGAGCTAACAAAAGCGTGGATCAGCTTCTCAGCATCACTCTGAGACAAGATGCTCCTAATCTTGGCAATATTACGCAAATGATACAAGGCAGTCTTAGAAACAAATTTAATATGTGAATTGAAGGACAAATCTTGATCAAAAATAACTCCAAGGTTCCTCACAGAGCTATTAAGAGAAAGAGTAACTGTATCCAAACTGAAAGTTTGATTTGGAAAGGAATTTCTAAGGTTTTTTGGACCAACAAGAATGACTTCAGTCTTATCTGAATTTAATAGCAGGAAATTACAAGTCATCCAAGCTTTGATTTCCTTAAGACAGGCTTCTAACTTGGCTAATTGATTACTATCATCTGGCTTCATTGACAGGTATAATTGTGTGTCATCTGCATAACAATGAAAATGTATACAGTGCTTTCTAATAATGTTGCCTAACGGAAGCATATATAAACTAAAAAGAGTAGGGCCTAGCACAGATCCCTGTGGAACTCAATGACTAAGCTTTGAGCTAAAAGAAAACTCATTATTTACATGAACAAACTGGAACCTATCAGATAAATAAGATCTAAACCACTGCAACGAAGTTCCATTAAGTCCAACATAGTGTTCTAATCTATCAAGTAGAATATTATGATCAATAGTATCAAAAGCTGCACTAAGGTCTAAAAGGACAAGTACAGAAACTAGTCCATTATCAGATGCAATGAGGAGGTCGTTAGTGACCTTCGCTAAGGCTGTTTCAGTACTATGATGGATTCTAAACCCAGATTGAAACTCTTCAAGTAAACCATTTCCCTGCAGGTGGTCAAATAATTGCGTAGCAACAACTCTTTCTAAGATTTTTGAAATGAAAGGGAGATTAGAGATTGGTCTATAGTTAGCTAAAGCTCCTGGATCTAGCGTTGACTTTTTGAGTAAGGGTTTAATTACAGCCGTTTTAAAAGCCTGCGGTACATGGCCTAAAGTTAATGAAGAATTGATTATATGAAGAATAAAGCTACCAATAAGTGGGAAGACTTCTTTAAATAACCTGGTAGGAATAGGGTCTAAAAGACAAGTTGAAGGTTTGGATGAGGAAACTATTTTGTCTAACTCACAAAGGTCGATTGGAGTAAACTCATCAAGACAGACATCAATAGAAGGAGTTGTAGTAGTTACAGTATTTAAGTTAACTGTGGGAAGAATCTGATTGATTTTATCTCTGATGGATGAAATTTTATTATTGAAAAAGTTCATAAAGTCCTGACTAGTAAGCTCTAAGGGAATGCTAGGATTGACAGAGTCCTGACTCTTTGTCAACCTGGCTACAGTACTGAAAAGAAACCTGGGATTATTCTTGTTCTCTTCTATTAATGCAGAGTAATAACTCGTTCTAGCTTTTCTAAGAGAGTTTTTATAAATTAAAAGATGATTTCTCCAAGCTAAATAGATTTCATCTAAATTAGTAGAGCGCCATTTTCTTTCTAATTGACGAGTCTTCTGTTTTAAGCTACGAGTTTCTGTGTTGAACCAAGGAGTTAGAAATCTCTGATTAGACTTTTTCTTTTTTAAGGGGGCCACCAAGTCTAGAGCCTGATGCAGAGAAGCTGAAACACTATCCACCATGTTATCAATTACAGAAGGAGCAAGCTGTCTATAGCTTATTTCCGTTGTGTTGACACATGGCATAGAGGAAACAATCTGCATAAATTTGGAAACAGCATCATCTGAGAGGCATCTACTGTGATAATATTTTTCTTTAGGAGCCAAATAGTCAGAAATAGTAAAATCAAAGGTTAACAGACAATGGTCTGACAGTACAGGGTTATGAGGAGACACTACAAGATTTTCTATTTCTATGCCATATGTCAGAACAAGGTCCAATGTATGGTGGAGGTAATGAGTAGAATTTCCTACTTTCTGAGAAAACCCAATCGAGTCTAATATTGAATTAAAAGCCACATTAAGGCAGTCACTAGCTACATCCACATGTATATTAAAGTCCCCTGCTATAATTATTCTATCAGATTTCAGCACTAAATCAGCTAAGAAATCAGCAAATTCGGATAAAACTTCTGAATAGGTTGATGGGGGACGATAAACTATGGCAAATAAAATTGGGTTTAACCTAAAATTGCTAAAGTGCCCAATACTGAGGACCAGGCCCTCAAAGGAATTATAACATGTTTTTTGCTTTACATTAACTAATAATGAAGGAAGGAGCCTGAGCTGGTGCATGAGGTTGAGAGATACCGGCTAGATATAGTCGGCCTCATCTCAACGCACAGCTCTGGTTCCGGAACCAGTCTCCTGGAGAGGGGCTGGAGCTTGGGCTACTCTGGAGTTGCCCCGGGCAAGAGGCGAGGAGCAGGGGTTGGTATTCTTGTATCCCCCCACCTTGCTGCCTCTAGATTGGAGTTTTCCCCGATGGACGAAAGGGTTGTTTCCCTGTGCCTTTGGGTAGAAAACGGGTCCTGACTATAATTTGTGCCTATGGACCAAATGATGGTGTAGAATACTCACTCTTTTTGGAGTCTCTGACTGGGGTGCTGGAGAGTGCTCCTCTTGGAGATGCCATTGTCCCACGGGAGGACTTCAATGCGCACGTGGGCAACAACATTGAAACCTGGAGGGGGTGACTGGGAGGAACGGCCTGCCTGATCTGAACCCGAGTGGTGTTCAGTTATTGGACTGCTGTGCTAACCACAGTTTGTCCATAATGAACACCATGTTCAAGCATAAGGGTGTCCATATGTGCACCTGGCACCAGGACACCCTAGGTCGCAGGTCGATGATCAATTTTGTTATCGTGTCATCAGACCTGCGACCGTATGTCTTGGACACTCGGGTAAAGCGAGGTGCAGAGCTGTCAACTGATCACCACCTGGTGGTGAGCTGGATTCGATGGCAGGGAAGGATGCCATTCAGACCCGGCAGACCCAAAGGTATAGTGAGGGTGTGCTGGGAACAACTGGCTGAGGCCCCTGTCCAGAAGGTCTTCAACTCCCACCCCCAGAAGAACTTCAACCACATTCCGAGGGAGTCTGGAGACATAGAGTCTGAATGGGCCATGTTCTCCACCTCCATTATTGAAGCAGCTGCCCAGAGCTGTGGCCGCAAGGTCATCAGGACATCTCGTGGTGGCAACTCCCGAACCAGGTGGTGGACACCAATGGTGAGGGGGGCCATTAAGCTGAAGAAGGAGTCCTATCAAGCTTTGTTGGCTTGTGGGACTCCCAAAGCAGTTGAGGTGTACCGGAAGGCCAAGCGGAGTGCAGCTTGGGTGGTTGCTGAAGCAAAAACTCAGGTTGGGAGGAGTTAGGTGAGGCCATAGAACAAGACTTTCAGTCGGCCTTGAAGAGATTCTGGCAAATTGTCCGGCGGCTCAGGAGGGGGAAGCAGCTCCCTGTCCACACTGTGTATGGTGCAGATGGGGCATTGTTGACTTCGACTGGGGATATCGTCGGATGGTGGAAGGAATACTGTGAGGATCTCCTCAATCCCACTGACACGCCTTCCACAGAGTAAGCAGGGCTTGTGGACAAGGGGGACGACTCACCTATCACAGGGGCTGAGGTCGCCAAGGTGGTTTAAAATCTCTTTGGTGGCCGGGCCCCAGGGGTGGATCAGATTCGCCCCGAGTACCTCAAGGCCCTGGATGTTGTAGGGCTGTCATGGTTGACACGCCTCTGCAACATTGGTTGGGGGCAGTGCCTTTGGCATGGCAAACTGGAGTGGTGGTTCCTCTCTTCAAAAAAGTGGACCGGAGGGTGTGCTCCAACTTTAGAGGGATCGCACTCCTCAGCCTCCCTGGGAAGGTCAATGCCAAGGTACTGGAGAGGAGAGTCCAGCCGTTGGTTAAACCTCGGATTCAGGAGGAGCAATGTGGTTTTCATCCTGGATGTGGCACATTGGACCAGCTCTTTACCCTCTCGAGAATCCTCGAGGATTCGTGGGAGTTTGCCCAACCAGTTTGCATGTGTTTTGTGAACTTGCAGAAGGCATTCACCAAGTCCCTTGTGGTTTTTTGTGGAGGGTGCTTTGGAAGTATGGGGTATCGGGCTTGTTGTTACGAGCTATTCAGTCTCTGTACGACTGTTGTGAGAGTTTGGTTTATATAGCCAACACTCGGTCGGACCTCATTCCCAATGAGAGTTGGACTCCACCAGGGCTGCTCTTTGTCACTGATCCTGTTCATAATTTTTATGGACAGGATTTCTAGGCACAGCCAGGGAATGGAAGGTGCCATGCTTGGTGACCATAGGATCTCATCTCCGTTGTTTGCAGATGATGTTGTCCTGCTGGCTTCATCCAGCAATGACCTACAGGTCTTACTGGGACGGTATGCCGCTGAGTGTGCAGAGGATGGGATGAGAATCAGTACCTCCAAGTCCGAGTCCATGGTCCTCAGCCAGAAAAAGGTGGATTGCCCTCTCCGGGTTGGGGACATGCTCCTGCCCCAAATGGAGGAGTTTAAGTATCTTGGGGTCTTATTCACAAGTGAGGGGGGAATGGAGCGAGAGACTGACGGACGGATCAGAGCAGCTTCTGCAGTGATGCGTACGTTGTACTGGTCTGTTGTGGTGAAGAGGGAGCTAAGTTCTAAGGGAAAGCTGTCAATTTACCAGTCAATCTATGTTCCTACCCTCACCTATGGTCATAAGCTTTGGGTAATGACCGAAGAGAATGAGATTGCGGATACAAGCGGTTGAAATGAGCTTCCTTCGTAGGATTGTTGGACTCACCCTCAGAGATAGGGTGACGAGCTCAGTCATCCAGGGGAGGCTCAGAGTAGAGAGTGGCCAGACCTCTATAAAATGTATTCCCAATGTAAACTTGGTATGTTGGGCTGATGTTGGCGTGATGTACAGTGGGGCAAAAAAGTATTTAGTCAGCCACCAATTGTGCAAGTTCTCCCACTTAAAAGATGAGAGAGGTCTCCAATTTTCATCATAGGTATACCTCAACTATGAGAGACAAAATGAGAAAAAAAAAATCTAGAAAATCACATTGAAGGATTTTTAATGAATTAATTGGTAAATTCCTCAGTAAAATAAGTATTTGGTCACCTACAAACAAGCAAGATTTCTGGCTCTCACAGACCTCTAACTTCTTCTTTAAGAGGCTCCTCTGTCCTCCACTCGCTACCTGTATTAATGGCACCTGTTTGAACTCGTTATCAGTATAAAAGACTGGGTTAGGTTAATTGGAGACTCTAAAGTGGCCCTAGGTGTGAATGTGTGTGTGAATGGTTAAGGGATAGTGCCGTATCGTGGCTGCTTCATCCATCCAGGTGGTGGATGACCCTCAATTTCCCCTCTGGGGATCAATAAAGTACACTAAATCTAAAAAAAAAAAAAAAAATCTGTCCACAACCTCAAACAGTCAGACTCCAAACTCCACTATGGCCAAGACCAAAGAGCTGTCAAAGGACACCAGAAACAAAATTGTAGACCTGCACCAGGCTGGGAAGACTGAATCTGCAATAGGTAAGCAGCTTGGTGTGAAGAAATCAACTGTGGGAGCAATTATTAGAAAATGGAAGACATACAAGACCACTGATAATCTCCCTCGATCTGGGGCTCCACGCAAGATCTCACCCCGTGGGGTCAAAATTATCATGAGAATGGTGAGCAAAAATCCCAGAACCACATGGGGGGACCTAGTGAATGACCTGCAGAGAGCTGGGACCAAAGTAACAAAGGCTACATCAGAAACACACTACGGCGCCAGGGACTCAAATCCTGCAGTGCCAGACGTGTCCCCCTGCTTAAGCCAGTACGTGTCCAGGCCCGTCTGAAGTCTGCTAGAGAGCATTTAGATGATCCAGAAGAGGACTGGGAGAATGTCATATGGTCAGATGAAACCAAAATAGAACTTTTTGGTAAAAACTCAACTTGTTGTGTTTGGAGGAGAAAGAACACCATACCTACTGTGAAGCATGGGAGTGGAAACATCATACTTTGGGGCTGTTTTTCTGCAAAGGGACCAGGACGACTGATCCCTGTAAAGGAAAGAATGAATGGGGCCATGTATTGTGAGATTTTAAGTGAAAACCTCCTTCCATCAGCAAGGGCATTGAAGATGAAACGTGGCTGGGTCTTTCAGCATGACAATGATCCCAAACACACCGCCCGGGCAACGAAGGAGTGGTTTCGTAAGAAGCATTTCAAGGTCCTGGAGTGGCCTAGCCAGTCTCCAGATCTCAACCCCATAGAAAATCTTTGGAGGGAGTTGAAAGTCCGTGTTGCCCAGCGACAGCCCCAAAACATCACTGCTCTAGAGGAGATCTGCATGGAGGAATGGGCCAAAATACCAGCAACAGTGTGTGAAAACCTTGTGAAAACTTACAGAAAACGTTTGACCTCTGTCATTGCCAACAAAGGGTATATAACAAAGTATTGAGATGAACTTTTGTTATTGACCAAATACTTATTTTACCGAGGAATTTACCAATTAATTCATTAAAAATCCTTCAATGTGATTTTCTGGATTTTTTTTTCTTATTTTGTCTCTCATAGTTGAGGTATACCTATGATGAAAATTGGAGACCTCTCTCATCTTTTAAGTGGGAGAACTTGCACAATTGGTGGCTGACTAAATACTTTTTTACCCCACTGTACGTGTGCTGTTGGGAGTAGTAAGATGGCAGTGCGAGTAGACACAGCGGCCCCGCACTCTTCATGTTTTAGCAGCAATATTTGCTATTTTGTATATTTAAGCTTATTTTTCCTTCTTTTCTCTGGGGAAGCCATATATGTGTAGTACAGCAGAGCTGAGCTGTTCATACTTTTGGAAAACAACCGCTACACTTTTAGCAATAGTAGCTGGGACTTCATTCCGCCAGAGATCCATAGGCCTGCGGACCTCTCTCCTATCATCCCCCAGCTGAAGTGGTGAAGGCAGTGGAGACATAGGAAACAGAAGAGGGGGAGGAGAGTAGGGATAAAGGCCAGGCTAATGGCTAACCCATACAAAGTGGCAACCCCAAGTCTTTTTCTCACCAACTCCTGGTAACTCAACAAGATGGATGAGTTACAGCTTCGGATTACTTCATGCTGTATGGATTACTTTGTGACGGTAATATCAGAGACATGGCTGGACTCTTCCACTCCGGATGCTGCAATAGCGTTAGCAGACCACACTACCTTCAGTGCGGACAGACGTTCCAGCATGTCGAGTATGAAACACAGAGGTGACCTGTGTGTTTATATAAACAGCAGTTGGTGTACCAGTGCCATACTTAAAGACACTCACTGCTGTCTGGACATAGAGTATCTGATGGTGCAGTGCAGACTTTTCTACCTGCCGAGAGAACTCATGTCGGTGATTATAATAGCGGTGTACATGCAGCCGAAAGCTAATGCTAAAGTAGCTATGGAAATGCTATAATGCTCAATCAACCAGCAGCTCTCGGCACACCCAAACTGTGTTATAATCGCGCCAGGAGATTTTAACCATGCAAACCTTAAGTCTATCCTGCCAAGATTCTTCAAAAACATGAGTTTTCCGATGAGGGAAAATAACATTCTTGACCAGTTCTACACCAACATTCCAAATGCCTATAGAGCCACCCCCGCCACATCTTGGACTTTCTAATCATCTCTCTCTCTGTCACTGATTCCTGCTTATAACGTAAAATCTGTAGACAAAGACCAACACTAAAAATAGTTCAGGTGTGGACTGAGGAAGCCACCACACCCCTACAGGACTGTTTTGATTCTACAGACTAGGGAGTATTTGCAGAGGGGACTGACCTGGATGGCCACACATCTGCTGTGCTCTCATATATCAGCTATTGCACTGAGTGTGATCTTGACCAAGACAGTCAAAGCATTCCCAAATCAGAAACCATGGCTCAATGGTGAGGTGCATACCCTACTTAGAACACGGGATGATGCCTTCAAGTAAGGAGACCAACAGGCTTATAAAGAAGCATGCCAGTTCTTGCAGAGAGGCATCAAAATGGCCAAGTGCAAATATAAACAGCATATGGAGGAAAACTTTGACAAGAATAACACCAGGAACATGTGGCAGGGGATCAACAGACTTGCTGGTTACAAGGACAGGCAGACATCAGCAGACTCCTCAGACAGCAACCTACCAGACACTCTGAACCAGTTCTTCGCCCGCTTCGACTAATGCAATGGAGAAGCCTGGACCTGTCTTCCTCTTCCGGAGATGAGCGACGCCCCATCCAGCTGCAGCAGCACCAGGTCAGAAGCACCCTGCACAGAATCAACGTGAGGAAAGCTGCTTGTCCAGACGGAGTCACAGGAAGGATACTTAAGGCATGCGCAGACCAGCTAGTGTTTTTTTTTTTTTTTTACCAAAATCTTCAACCTCTCACTACTGCAGTCTGTGGCTCCCACCTGGCTTAAGTCAGCCACCATCGTTCCAGTGCCTAAGAAGAATGCAGTGAACTACCTGAATGACTACTGCCCAGTTGCCCTTCCGCCATCATCACCAAATGTTTTGAGAGACTTATTTTGCCTCATATTAAGGTTGTCATTTCTGCTGACCTTGACCTACATCAGTTTGCATACAGAGCAAACAGGTCGACAGACAACGCCATCATAACAGCCCTCCACACAGCCCTCACACACTTGGATAACAGCAACACCTACAGTATGTGAGGATGCTGCTTGTGGACTTCAGTTTCTCCTTTAATACAATTCTACCCCATAAACTGGTTCAGAAGTTGGGCAACTTGGGCCTGAGTAGTTCACTGTGCACCTAGATACTGGACTTCCTCAGCAATAGACCCCAGAACGTCAGGATATTTACAGTGTATCTGGAAAGTATTCACAACGCTTTACTTTTTCCACATTTTGTTATGTTACAGCCTTATTCCAAAAGATAAGATAAGATAAGATAAGATAAGCCTTTATTAGTCCCACAACGGGGAAATTCCAGGATTGCAACAGCACAGGGATAGCAACACTCAGAGCAACAATCAGAAGGCAAGAAAAAAAAACAAGCAAGCAAGGGCAGCTAATATACATATGTACATATTACTATAAAATATATATATACACACACACACACACACAGACACACAGTGCAGAGCATTGTAGCTGGATGGAATAAATATATGAATATATGAACACACAGTGCAGAGCATTGTAGCTAGATGGAATAAATATGTAAATATATAAACACCCACAGTACGGAGCATTGCAGCTAGGTGGAATAAATATGCAAGTATATAAACACACAGTGCGGAGCAATGTAGCTAGATGGAATAATATGTAGATATATAAAAACAGTGCGGAGCATTGTAGCTAGATGGAATAAATATATAGATATATAAATATAAACACACCCAGTGCTGAGCATTGTAGCTAGATGGAATAAATATGTAAATATATAAACACACACAGTGCAGAGCATTGTTGCTAGGTGGGATGAAACAGCATAACCGTCTATTTAGTTATCCTACATGGTATGATTATGTGCCCATACATATTCTCACCCTCCATAGCGACCGGTATGTTCCTAGTTGTATGCCGGAGAGGACCATTGTGTAAGTCTATTGCATCTTTTGCATTAAAAAAAAACCCTATTAGTTTGTTACGTCTTTTTGCTATCTCTGCGAGCAGCCCTGCTTAGGTTGTACAGTCTGACAGCCATTGGTAGGAAGGACCTACGAAACCTCTCGGTTGTGCACCTGGGATGATGTAGTCTGCTGCTAAATGAGCTCCTCAGTGCATCCAGTATGTCCTGCATAGGGTGGAACTCGGACTCCAGCAGAGATGACAGTTTAGCCACCATCCTTCTCTCTCCTATCTCCTCCATTGGATCAAGGCGCTGCCCCAGGACAGAGCTAGCTTTCTTAATCAGTTTGTTCAGTCTCTTCCTATCGGCTGCAGTAATGCCACTGCCCCAGCAGACCACTCCAAAAGTGATGGCTGATGCCACCACCGTGTCATAGAATGACTTCAGCAGCGCCCCTTGTACACCAAAAGACCTGAGTCTCCTCAGCAGGAACAGCCTGCGCTGTCCCTTCTTGTAGAGTGCGTCAGTATTGTGTGACCAGTCTAGTTTATTGTTCAGATGAATACCCAGGTACTTATAGGATGTCACCATCTCGATGTCTGTTCCCTGTATATTTACTGGTGCTGTGAGGGGCTGCCCATGCCTGCGGCAGTCCACCACCAGCTCCTTAGTTTTCCTCGCGTTGATCTGGAGGCAGTTCCGATGGCACCAGTCCACGAAGTCCTGGATAAGCCCTCTGTACTCAGCTTCATCTCCGTTGGAGATGAGACATGATGACAGGTGCTGGTCCACCCCTGCGCGCAGCAGCTTGTCCTTCAGGATCATCGGTTGGATGGTGTTGAAAGCACTGGAGAAGTCAAAGAACATGATCCTCACCATATTCCCGGGCTTCTCCAGGTGGGACAGAGAACGGTGAAGGAGGAAGATCACCGCATCCTCCACCCCAATGCCATGCTGGTAGGCGAACTGGAGTGGATCCATCGCTGGTTCCACCAGGGGGCGGAGATAAGCAAGGAGCAGTCTCTCCAGGGTCTTCATCAAGTGGGACGTCAAGGCCACCGGTCTGAAGCTGTTCAGGTCTTTGGGGTGGGAAGTTTTTGGTACAGGTACCACACAAGATGTTTTCCACAGCTGTGGTACCCTCCCCAGTTTCAGGCTCATGTTGAAGGGATTAAAAGGGATTAAATTCATTTTTTTCCTCAAAATTCTACACACAATACCGCATAATGACAATGTGAAAAAAGTTTTTTTTTTTTGAGATTTTTGCAAATCTATTAAAATTAAAAAACTAAGAAATCAGATGTACATACTGTGAGTATTCACAGCCTTTGCCATGAAGCTCAGAATTGAGCTATGATGCATACTGTTTCCACTGATCATCCTTGACATGTTTCTACAGCTTCATTGAAGTCCACCTGTGGTAAATTCAGTTGATTGGACATGATTTAGAAAGGCACACACCTGTCTACATAAGGTCCCACAGTTGACAGTGCATGTCAAACCAAGCATGTCAAGCATGTCAAACCAAGCATGAAGTCAAAGGAATTGTCTGTAGACCTCTGAGATAGGATTGTCTCGAGGCACAAATCTGGGGAAGGGTACAGAAAAATTTCTGCTGCTTTGAAGGTCCCAATGAGCACAGCAGCCTCCATCATCCGTAAATGGAAGAAGTTCTGAACCACCAGGAGTCTTCCTAGAGCTGGCCAGCTGTCTAAACTGAGCAATCAGGGTAGAAGGGCCTTAGTCAGGGAGGCGACCAAGAACCCGATGGTCACTCTGTCAGAGCTTCAGCGTTGCTCTGTGGAGAGAGGAGAGCCTTCCAGAAGGACAACCATCTCTGCAGCAATCCACCAATCAGACCTGTATGGTAGAGTGGCCAGATGGAAGTCATTCCTTAGTAAAAGGCACATGGCAGCCCACCTGGAGTTTGCCAAAAGGCACCTGAAGGACTCTCAGATCATGAGAAACAAAATTCTCCGGTCTGATGAGACAAAGATTGAACTCTTTGGCGTGAATGCCAGGCATCATGTTTGGAGGAAACCAGACACTGTTCATAACCACGCCAATGTTGGTAGCAGCATCATGTTGTGGGGATGTTTTTCAGCGGCAGGAACTGGGAGACTAGTCAGGACAGAGGAAAAGATGAATGCAGCAATGTACAGAGACATCCTGGATGAAAACCTGCTCCAGAGCGCTCTTGACCTCAGACTGGGGTGACGGTTCATCTTTCAGCAGTACAATGACCCTAAGCACACAGCCAAGATATCAAAGGAGTGGCTTCAGGACAACTCTGTGAATGTCCTTGAGTGGCCCAGCCTTGAATCCAATTGAACATCTCTGGAGAGATCTGAAAATGCCTGTGCACCGACTCTTCCCATCCAATCTGATGGAGCTTGAGAGGTACTGCAAAGAGGAATGGGTGAAACTGCCCAAAGATAAATGTGCCAAGCTTGTGGCATCATATTCAAAAAGAATTTAGGCTGTAATTGCTGCCAAAGGTGCATCAACAAAGTATTGAGCAAAGGCTGTGAATACTTATGTACATGTGATTTCTTAGTTTTTTATTTTTAATAAATTTGCAAAAATATTAAAAAAAATTCATATTGTCATTATGGGGTACTGTGTGTAGAATTTTGAGGAAAAATGAATTTAATTCCTTTTGGAATAAGGCTGTAACATAAAAAAATGTGGAAAAAGTGAAGCACTGTGAGTACTTTCCAGATGCACTGTATATTTTGCCGGGTGATTTAATTTAACCAACTAATGCTGTTGGGTTCCAAGGTTGTCATAGCCAGGAGCGGCACTGGGGTTAAGCTCCCAGTGCTTATAAAATGCTCCTTATGGTGTGCATCTCGAAAAGCCTCTGACAACTAAGTCCAACTCCTAGCCTGCCCGTGTGGTTTAGTCTCTAAGCCCGGCGGAACTGCTTTTACTAATAGGAGAAGGGGCGAGGGCGGATCTCTGGCGCCTTAAAACCAGATGTTTCGGGTAGATGGTGGCTCGTCAACCTGGGAAGGTAGCCCATCTAGGGGAAAGTAAACCCTGATTTCAAACCTCCGCTGCCTTGCGGCACACCCGGTCACGGGAAAGGCTTTGGGAGTCAACCCTGAGGAAAAATCCGGAGTCAGAGTCCCTAAGGCAGTTCTCTGTTGTGCTCAACATCGTTCTGGCAGCTCCTGCGACGGTGCTGGTGCCAAGCTGTAGCAGCCCTGCTGTTCCTTTGGATTCATCAGTGACGTGGAGAGGGGGGACATGCTGCATGGGCAACATCTTGTCCTCCATATCTTCCTGCTCAGGCTTGAATCCTACCCACCGGATCACTGGAGAGGACACTCCAGCTTCACCTTTGGTGTAGACAAAACACGGGGAATGACAGTTACCGGTTATAAGCCACCGCTCAATTGGCGTAGAGCGCGGCACCGGGGTTGTTCCCAACGGTGGGAGGGATCATCGGATCTCACTGGACAGCTACCGCCCGCCTCAAGCAGGGCAGCCCCCAGCCAATAAGGTGTTGTCCCGCCACAGCCTGCTTTCCTCATTGGGTGCATGGTGATGAGGAGAAGTCCGAACGGCAGGCTGAGAACCTTCGCACCAGGCAAGACAAAAAAACAAAAGAGACCAACTCTAAAACTGGGAACTTGGAACATCCGCACTATGATGACAGGACTCGCTGCTAACCTCAAGGACATCAGCGACACCAGGAAGACTGCCGTCATCAATAATGAGCTGAAGAGACTGGAAGTGGATATCGCCACTCTCCAGGAAACACGGTTGGCTGACGCAGGCACACTGAGAGAGAAGGACTACACGTTCTACTGGCAGGGAAAGGGCAGTGACAAACACAGGGAACACGGAGTGGGCTTCGCGGTGAAGAACACCTTGCTGAAGATGGTGGAACCAGGCAACAATGGCTCTGCACGACTCCTCACCCTCCACCTCGACACCACTCAAGGCCCAGTCACCCTCGTCAGTGTGTATGCCCCAACAATGACAGCCACACCAGAGGCAAAAGACAAGTTCTACGAGAATCTCGCAACAACTGTCAGGCTCATCCCCAACTCTGAACAAGTCATTCTCCTTGGAGACTTCAATGCCAGAGTGGGTGCTGACCATGACTCCTGGCCCTTCTGTCTTGGACCATTTGGCGTGGGCAGAATGAACGACAACGGACAGCGGCTGCTCGAGTTCTGCACATATCACTATCTGTGCATCACAAACTCGTTCTTCAAGACCAAGCCCCAACACAAGGTTTCCTGGCGACACCCGCGCTCAAAGCACTGGCACCAGCTAGACTTGATCCTGACCAGGCGCACCTCACTGAAGAACGTGCTGATCACCCGTTCGTTCCAGAGTGCAGATTGCGACACAGACCATTCATTGGTGTGTTGCAAGGTCAAGCTGCAGCTGAAGAAATTCCATCGTGCTAGACAGCCTGGAAAGGCACGGATTGACACCAGCAAGATGGCCCAACCAGAACTTGTTGAGCAGTTTGCCTCCACCTTTGAGAAGGAACTTGGTGTACCACAAGAAGGAGAATCTGCAAAGCAGAAGTGGGAAGAGCTGCGAAACACCATCCACCGCACAGCCTTGGCTACCTTTGGGAGGAAGACCTCGAAGTCACAGGACTGGTTTGAAGCCAAGTTGACCGAGATGACCCCCGTCATTGAAACCAAGCGCTCAGCACTTGCTGAGTACAAGAAGTACCCAAACAAGAAGAATCTTCAGATTCTCAGGGCTGCGAGAAGCAAAGTTCAGCAGACTGCTCGGCGCTGTGCCAACGAGTACTGGACTCAGCTCAGCCAAGACATTCAAACCGCTGCCATAACAGGGAACATCCGTGGTATGTACGATGGCATCAAGAAAGCACTTGGTCCGGCTCAGAGCAAGATGGCCCCCCTCAAATCCTCCACTGGGGAGATGATCACAGAAAAGAACAAGCAGATGGAGAGATGGGTGGAACACTACTCCGACCTCTACTCCAGACAGAACACTGTGACACCATCAGCCCTTGATGCCATCGACTGCCTGCCATCCATGGACGAACTTGATGCCGAGCCAACCATCGACGAACTCAGCAAGGCCATTGATAGCTTGGCCGCTGGCAAGACACCCGGCGACGATGGCATACCCCCCGACCTGATCAAGCACTGTAAGACCGTCCTACTGCTGCCATCGCATGACGTCCTCTGCCAGTGCTGGAAGGAAGGTGCTGTACCACAGGACATGAGGGACGCCAAGATCATCACCCTCTACAAAAACAAAGGGGAGAGAAGCGACTGCAACAACTACAGGGGCATCTCCCTCTTCAGCGTTGTTGGCAAAGTCTACGCACAAGTTGTTCTCGTTCGTCTACAGAAGCTTGCCGAATGTGTCTACCCCGAGTCTCAGTGTGGCTTCCGTGCTGAGCGATCGACGGTAGACATGATATTCTCCATCCGCCAACTCCAGGAGAAATGCAGAGAACAGAACATGCCCCTGTATGTCGCCTTCATCGACCTCACCAAAGTGTTTGATCTGGTCAGCAGAGAGGGCCTTTTCAAGATCCTGCCAAAGATAGGATGCCCACCAAAGTTGCAAAGCCTCATCAAATCGTTTCACACCAACATGCAGGGGATAGTGCAGCACGACGGCAACGTCTCAGAGCCATTCACCATATGCAGCGGAGTGAAACAGGGCTGTGTACTTGCGCCAACCCTCTTTGGGATTTTCTTTGCTATGCTCCTGAGGCATGCCTTCAGCACAGCAACAGAGGGAATCTACCTGCACACAAAATCTGATGGCAGGCTTTTCAACCTCGCCCACCTGAAAGCCAGAACCAAAGTACGCGAGGCTCTAATCAGAGACATGCTGTTCACAGATGACACTGCAGTCGCGACCCACACACAGCAGGAGCTTCAGATCCTGATGGACCGCTTCTCCCAGGCATGCAAGGACTTCGGGCTTACCATCAGCCTGAAGAAGACTAACGTCTTGGCGCAAGGCACGGAAGCACCACCAACCATCACCATCAACGACTACGAGCTGGAGGTCGTGAATCAGTTCACGTACCTGGGGTCCATGATCAGCAGCAACCTCTCCCTTGATACAGAAATTGACAAGAGGATTGGAAAATCAGCCTTCACACTCACTCGCCTCACCACACGAGTGTGGGAAAATCCCAAACTCTCTGTCAAGACGAAGATGGCAGTGTACAACGCCTGCGTCATCAGCACACTGCTCTATGGGAGTGAGATGTGGACAACATACGCCCGGCAGGAAAAGAGACTGAACTCCTTCCACTTGTGCTGCATTCGCCGCATCCTGGACATATCCTGGCAGGACAAAGTGCCCAACACAGAAGTTCTGTCTCACGCCGGCCTTCCCTCCATGTTCACTCTAATCAGGCAGCGCAGGCTCCGCTGGCTAGGCCACGTTCACCGTATGGAGGATGGCAGAATCCCCAAAGACATCCTCTATGGAGAACTGGCGACTGGCAGAAGAGACGTTGGCCGCCCACAGCTGCGCTTTAGAAACGTCTGCAAGAGAGACATGAAGGCCCTGGAGATCAATACAGAGCGCTGGGAGGACCTTGCAACGGACCGCTCCAAATGGAGAGGCACCCTGACCAGACAGCTCAAGGCGGGTGAAGAGAGACTGACTGCTGCAGCAGATGAAAAAAGGACCCACAGGAAGAACCGCCACAGCTCCAGCAGCACGGAGACCACCCACAAGTGCGACCTGTGTGTCAGGGTCTGCCATTCGCGCATCGGCCTGTTCAGCCACAGGCGGTGCTGCTCCAGCAGAGTAGACGTTTAGGATTCTCTTCCATGGTCATCATAGGCCGACGGAGGCCGACGAATGCTGTTGATACCATCTAGCTGCAATGCTCCTGACCTGTGTATATAACTGTGTACATATGTATATTTATTTACTGTTTTTACTAACTAGTTCTTATCTTTTTTACTATTGCTCTGAGTGTTGCTGTCCCTCTGCTGCTGCAATCCTGTAATTTCACCATTGTGGGACTAATAAAGGCCTATCTTATCTTTATCGATGGAGAGAAGGTAGAGAGGGTGGAGAGCTTCAAGTACCTGGGAGTCCACATCTCGGCCGACCTCACTTGGGGCCCTCGAGTACAAAGGGTACTTACGCACAAAAACATGGCGTACGTCCTTTTCTATGGAAAATTTCAGATGTATCAAGAATGAAATGACCATGGAAATATGCGCAGCCCCACACCAACTTCATGGCTGGCGTACATACGTTTCTACTGTTATTGGTCCGTTGGTGACACTTAGAGGTGATGTTGGGAGAATGAAAATGACGTGAAAATTATTGTACACACCAGAGACACATGATGAACAAACATCCAAGTGTGCACAATTAGATGAGTGGATATAAAAGCAAGCGCAAAGAAGTGCAGAAAATGCCTCTAACAACAATGGCATTAGCATTATTAGAGGATATTGCAAATTGCGCAGTCAGAAGAGAAAGGGTATTTAAAGACAGAAGATTTTCTGGCTCAGGATGATGACTGGCTTGTCAGCCGGTTTAGGTTTCCACGGGTAGTCCTTGTGGAACTGTGCTCAGAGCTACGGTCACTCTTGGAGCATGACACGGCGAGAAGCCGTGCGCTGCCCGCCCCATTGCAGGTGCGAACAACTCTGGGGGTCCTGGCAACGGGCATTCCAGAGGGAGCTGGCAAAGCAAATGGGAATTTCCAAGTCGAGCCTTAGCCAAGCTATGCTAGCTGTGTGGGATGGGATTATCCGGCTGTCATCTAGGTACATCATATTCCCATACAATGCAGTTGAACAGGCCAACATCAAAGCACAATTTGCAGCAAGAGCCAGTGTTCCTAATGATTCACGTGGCAGTAATGCACCTGTAAGCTGGTTGCCAACCACCAAGCAAATCTAAAAGAAGACGAAGAAAAAGAACTCAGTGGTTTGAGTAAGTGACTTCCTTTTTTTGCTGATTAAACTACAGTTTCACAGCATTCTACCAAGCCCCCAATTGCCTCTGTGTGTACAGTGGTTATGTCAATAAACACATGCGTAAAGTTTGAAATGCAACAGTCTGACCCTTTCCCCGGCGCACTTCATACATTTAGTAGTGTGTGTAATCCATGTAAGTTGTATACAACTATAAAGGATGAGATTTGCATTTTGGACATAAAATATGTACTTGTCGAGTCTAATATGATCTGCTTTCAACTGACAGGTGACTGTGGCTACCCACTAAATAGGTTCATATTGTCTTCTTTTTCATGACTGTTTTCCTTTAATTCAACCAGTTGATCCACTCGGCTGGTCACAAATCACAGCGATCAGCTGACGCTTCTGGGGACGACTGCAGACGTCAGTTGAAACATGTCAAGGATAAAATAAACATGTCTTTCTCATCCCTGTCTCAATAAAAGAAAACAGTAAACTAATCTGACAGGGCTGTGAGCAGACTACTGAATTACCGGCGTTAATGCCGGAGGACAGCATGCCAAACAAAATGTTTTTACATGCCTCTACCTCATTCAGGAACACCTCCAACTCACAGTCTGTGAAATTCCATTAAATCCATTATTTTTGAACGTGGATACAGGGGAATCAAACGTGCAGGGCTTGCATATACAGTGGTGTCAAAAAGTGTTTGCCCCCTTCCTGATTTCTCATTTTTTTGTATGTTTGTCACACTTAAATGTTTCAGATCATCAAACAAATTTAAATATATAAAGAACAACAAGTAAACAAAAAATGCAGTTTTTAAATGAAGGTGTTTAGTATTAAGGGAAAAATCTCCAAACCTGCTTGGCCCTGTGTGAAAAAGTGATTGCCCCCATTAAAGCATAAATTAACTGTGGTTTATCACATCTTTTGAAAACTGAGTTCAATTTCTCTAGCCACACCCAGGCCTGATTACTGCCACACCTGTTCTCAATCAAGAAATCACTTAAATAGGACCTGCCTGACAAAGTGAAGTAGACCAAAAGATCCTCAAAAGCTTGAGATCATGCTACGAACCAAAGAAATTCAGGAACAAATGAAAAACAAAGTAACTGAGATCTATCAGTCTGGAAAAGGTTATAAAGCCATTTCTAAAGCTTTGGGACTCCAGCGAACCACAGTGAGAGCCATTATCCACAATGGCACAGCGATGACTCATCCACGAGGTCACAAAAGACCCCACAACAACATCCAAAGAACTGCAGGCCTCACTTGCCTCAGTTAAGGTCGGTGTTCATGACTCCACCATAAAAAAGAGACTGGGCAAAAATGGCCTGCAGAGTTCCAAGATGAAAACCACTACTGAGCAAAAAGAACATAAAGGCTCATCTCAGTTTTGCCAGAAAACATCTTGATGATCCAAAAGACTTTTGGGAAAATACTCTGTGGACTGACGAGACAAAAGTTGAACTTTTTGGAAGGTATGTATCCCATTACATCTGGCTTAAATTAACACAGCATCTCAGAAAAGGAACATCATACCAACAGTAATTTATGGTGGTGGTAGTGTGATGGTCTGGGGCTGTTTTGCTACTTCAGGGCCTGGAAGACTTGCTGTGGTAAATGGAACCATGAATTCTGCTGTCTACCAAAAAATCCTGAAGGAGAATGTCCAGCCATCTGTTGGTGACCTCAAGCTGAAGCGCACTTGGGTTCTACACCAGGACAATGATCCAAAAACACACCAGCAAGTCCATCTCTGAATGGCTTAAGAAAAACAAAATGAAGACTTTGGAGAGGCCTAGTCAAAGTCCTGACCTGAATCTGATTGAGATGCTGTGGCATGATCTTAAAAACGCGGTTCATGCTCGAAAACCCGCCAATGTGGCTGAATTACAACAATTCTGCAAAGATGAGTGGGCCGAAATTCCTCCACAGCACTGTAAAAGACTCACTGCCAGTTATCGCAAATGCTTAATTGCAGTTGTTGCTAATAAGGGTGGTCCAACTAGTTATTAGGTTTAGGGGGCAATCACTTATTCACACAGGGTCATGTAGGTTTGGATTTTTTTCCTCTTAATAATAAACACCTTCATTTAAAAACTGCATTTTGTGTTTACTTGTGTTATCTTTGTCTAATATTTAAATTTGTTTGATGATCTGAAGCATTTTAGTGTGACAAACATACAAAAAAATGAGAAATCAGGAAGGGGGCAAACACTTTTTCACACCACTGTATCTATTTGCATCTAATTGCATATTCAAATGGAGGCGTGTCAAGGGAGGAATCCAGTATTTCCTCACATGCATTCAATTTCAAGTAGATTTGGATGTACAAAGGAAATATGCTTGGATTCCTGCTTACGGATGGTTTCATACATCTGGATTTTTTGGGGGTTTTTTTTGCTCATGGCATATTCTTGATTTAAATGTGTCATCTTTCAGTAGGAAATCCATGCAAGTCTTTGTACATGAGGCCCCTGGTCCACAAATATTTCTCACCAGGTGGGAAAGGCACATCAAAGATTGAACTTCCTCAGGAAGCTCTGTCAAGCCCATCTACCACAACCCCTGCTGATTAACTTCTACTGCTCTACCACTGAGAACCTCCTGACCTTCTGCTGTTCAGTGTGGCTTGGGTGCTGTACTACAGAGGACAGGGAATACCTGCAGCAGGTGGTGAGAGCAGCAGAGTGGGTGATCGGAACAGCACTACCCCTCGTTAGTGACATTTACACTGACAGACTCCAGAGAAAAGCCAGGAGTATAATCAGAAAACCCTCACACCCTGGACACTCCCTTTTCTCCCCCTCTCCTCCGGTAGAAGATACAGGACGCTCAGGACAAAGACAATGAGGCCCCTTACTATGTGAACAACCATCCACCCTCAGTCTCACGGGCAATGCAGTATTCATTGACTCATGCACCTTGTTTTTAATCCTTGTGTGTTCTTATATTGTGTGATAGTTGTTTTATATACAGTAGTGTTTGTATATAGTTTTTATTCTGCACCTTAAAGATCCACTGCAGTCAAAATCGACTATTTTTTAACTTTTAACATGTTTAAAAAGTGTTTATCATCACTTCCAACACACATCAATAACAAAATCAGCCATAGAGCCTAAGTGCGTATTTTGAGTGTGATTCTGACTACTTCTGGTTCAAGCGTAAATTACGCCATTCAGATCTAGCCTGACTCTTGTATGTCACAAAGCCAAACTAGTCAGCTCCAATCTCAACCTCCTATCAGGAGACTGTAGGGAATGGGCCAGAGAAGGCTGTGGGAGTGGCTTCTACCACGCGGGAGAAGGGGGGGATTGCATCCTCTAGCCAGAGGCGCATTGCTAATGAGCACCAAGATTGGTGTTTCTAAATAACACTTTTTAGGCTGATCTAAGTCAGTTTTTTTTGCTAAAACATTGATGTGCAAAATTTTGAGGCATAAATATCACATTTTGGAGGGAGTTTAAGCCATTGCAGTTGGTGTTGAAGAATCTGCTGCTAAACAGATTTTCATTGTTCATGTAGTAATGACAATAAAGGTCTGTTCTATTCTAGAACGCTATGTTATGTAAGATGTTTTTGCCTTTTGAGATAACTTGTCGGAAACAGACATCATTTTCTATCTTGTGCAGAAATACGAATCAAACATGCAAGTCAGATGGAAACACAGTAATCATGGCATCACAATGACATCACCTCCCGTCTCTCTCTGTAGGCCAACCTCGTTCTCTCCCCCACCTCCCCCGCCAATCCAAAGAGTCCCGGTTTTAGGTTCCTCCCACCTGCCTTCACACCTCCCTCCCCGGTTTCCACAGTGATGCCCTCGCCGTCCATAGAGACCTCCACCACCACCAGCCCGGTCGCCACGTCTCCGCTAACTGAAGAAGAGGGCCCCGCCTCCTTTGAAGCCCCTCCCACCACAGCGGAGGGGTCCATCCTGCCCAGCGTCCAAAAGGTATTAATTTATTTATTTTAAAAAAATGCATTTAATCTGTACTGTCTGGCACATTGGAGACATTATTATTTAGAAAGTAGCTGTCCAACATGGGTACAGCTTGAGTTACGTGCTTGTGCTCCAGTCTCATTACCTGCTTTAATAGGAGCAACTATGCCTTTGCTTTCGAACCTACCTGGCACTAACCCTGTAGTGAACCACTCACTCAGAATTCATTCACAGTTTAGAAAATACTTCTGCCTGGAGAATGCATGTCTTTGTAATCCAATTGCATCAAATCTCTTTTTTTTACCTTCACTACAGGATAAAACATTTGACGTGGCATAGGCAGGGGTTGAAAAGTCTAAAAGACTTTTTTATTGGAAGCACCTTTGCGTCTTTTGAAGAGTTGTCTGAGAAATTTAATCTACCTAATTCACACTTTTCAATATCTTCAGGTTCGGCATTACACACAGAAGTTGATTCCAGAATTTCCAACTAAAGTGGTGGACAACATTATTGACAATATTATGTTTCACAATTTGACAAAAAGAGGTATGATATCCTATATAATGAAACAAATATCTAATCTTAATACTTCATCTCATTCCAAAATCAAATTGGCATGGGAGACAGACCTCCAAATGCAGGTGGACGAGGAAACTTGGCTCAATATTTTAAGGAAAATACATTCTTCATCTACTGTATATGTGCTTGACATTTATAAATTCAATTCAAAGTGGTACACAGGGCACACCTCTCAAAATCCAGATTAGCCAAACTGTACACGGGAATCAGCCCCATGTGTGAGAGATACCAGTCTATGGAGGCAATACTGATACATACGTATGTTCTGGCTGTGTTCTAAATTAAAGAGATACTGGGAAGCTATTTTTGAAACACTTTCCTCTGTTTTGTCCACTAAAATCCATCCAGATCCCCTAATATCCTTGTTTGGAATTGTTCCTGGGAAATGGCGTTTACCTGCAGGGGGCCACAAAATTATAGCTTTTTGTAACCTTTTAGAACGTCGATTAATTTTGCTACAGTGGAAGGAGGCTGCCCCACCATCATTTTCTCATTGGCTAAGAGATGTTATGTGTAATTTGAGGCTGGAGAAAATCAGATGTACAATCAGAGGATCTGAGAATAACTTTTATAGAGTTTGAAGTTCCTTTCTAACTTTGAGGAATCTACAATAAAATTTGAGAAATAGATACATTAATGTAGAACAGGGGCCACCAACTGGTGAACTCCGGTCTGGATGTGGACCCTGAGAGTCCTCTATCCGGACCCCGAAGCCTTTTCATACAATTTGGGGAAAAGGGAGACAGTTTTATTTAGGTAGGGAAAAAAGCGGAAAAAGCGGAACTGAACTGATGCATCGGCGACCGCCCAACAGATTATGGCATGAGCCCTTAGGCGCTCTCCTGCTGCAGACTGCCCTCTTCGCTGTCCCACGAATGCCACTCTCTGCAGAGACTCTGTGGCTCAAATCACTCCAGAGAGTATGCAGCGGGTTGCAAGATCAGGTTTGCTGCGGGCGCCCCCCCCCCCCGCCCCAGCTCACCCACACACACACACACACACACACACACAAGGCCAACATCTACCCTGGACAGACCGGTCTGTAAAAAAGAAGCGCTGTTGTGAGCAGAGAGTAGTCCATGCTGGGATGCAGATGTGAGGTCACTGGTTATCATATAAAAACTCAATAAAAGCTCCATGTGTTACTGAACATAAAAAGTTCCACCTCTCCTCTCCCTGTTATCATGAAGTTACAGCTCCATCCATGCTGTAACACAGTTTACTGATGATTTAATAAAATGTTGAGGAATTCTGTCCTGGAATTATATTTTGTGTCCTTTTTTGGTCTTAGTTTGAAACAGTTTTTTTCTGCACTGAAAATATGGTATAGAGGTGGACTTTTCGTGATTTTTTTTTTTTTTTTTTAGATAGTAATCTTTTTTAATGCAATACAATTTAGTTTGTGTTCTCCTGTAAAACATTTTTAGGATTTTAGTTGTAGATTTTAGAATTTTAGACCTATTTATTTAGAGTCAACAAACACGTTTAGTGTTCTATATTATAAAATTCTATATTATGTTTTGTTTGAAATTGAACAAAGAATTCATTTTTATATTTTTTAACAATTAATATAGAGCTAAAAGCAGCTAAAACATGAGCTTAATAAAAAAAAAATGTGTGAAAGCAAGTTAAATGACACTGACCTGTTTGGAGACAGCTGTTGTCTTCTGAAAGAATGTCCATGAAAGGATGACAGTTCTGAAAAGCACATTTTGAGATAAATTTGTCTATGTTTATTTTTTATTTAACCTTTATTTATACAGGGTAGTTCCATTAAGAGGAAACCTCTCTTTTTCAAGGACGCCTTGTTCACATTCACACCAGGAAGCAGCCCAGTACAACCACAGACTGACCTGTGGCCACTGAGCAGCTCCACTGGAGCAGTTGAGATTAAGGGCCTTGCTCAAGGGCACCACAGTGGGGATAAGGAGGGTGGGGCAAACACTGCCATGTTATCTGTCCCACCCAGATCTGATCCTGCTGGTCCAGGGATCAAACCCACGGTCCTCCCCTCACCAGTCCACATCCCTAGCCATTAGGCCACCACTGCCCACCATGTATCAGGTTTCTCTTCCATTTGTTTTAATAAAAGATGTTAGAAGTAAATTCATGGGTCATTGCAAATACTTTGCTTTAAAGGGCCAAGTTGCCACACAGTGGGGGGGGGGATCTTTAACAGAAAAAAAATGTGTCAAGATGCATTGAAAATTGTTTTAGAATCAAGTTGGAGCTCAGAATCAAAATCAAATCATGAGGTGCCTAAAGATTCCCACACCTAGTTCGGATCTCAGTTGGGGAGAAGGACTGACCTATCGGACCTTTTGCAGTTTTAGTTGGTGACCCCTGATATAGAAAATAGCTTTTTCCGCGCATGCGCACGCAGCGACCGGCAGCGGGTGAAAAAAGTTTGACGTCTTTGTCTGTGTTTTTATGCACTTTAATGTGCTTTAACGTAATTCTCTGTGCCGTTTTTGTCCTTGAATGTTTATGGACTATATAACGAAGAGCTCCCTGGTTCCATCAGTATGGATTTCCTCCTTGTTTTTGCACTGTCGTTTCTTTCTTATCGGCTCTTTGTCTTGGAGGTAAGCGTGATCACGCCGGGAAGAGTGCAGTATTCCGGAGACATGCTACTGCATTTAAACATGAATAATGCAGCATCTGTGTTTGAGTCTGTGCCGCAACTGCCGGACTTTATTTTAAGAGATTTTCATGGACACAGCGATGAAAAGAGAGACAAGAGGAGGAAACGCAGAAAGCGTGGAGGCGTAAGATTAAACCTGAGGAGGCGTCAGCTTAACCGCATTCCTCTTCCTTCCATTATTATAGGGAACGTACAATCCCTGAGAAATAAAGTGGATGAAATTCAAGGAAGTGTCCGATATCAGAAGGATTTCAAGAACTGCTGTGTCATGGCTTACACGGAGACGTGGCTTACGGTGCATGACTGGGACCCGGACCTGTGTATTGACGGCTTTGGAGCCCCACTTCGCTTGGATCGGCAGGAACCCTTTATACTGCGGACTTCTCACACAACACAACACACTGCCATCTACAGAAGTTCTCTGACGACTCTGCGATCGTCAGCCTCATCTCCAACGGAGATGAAGCGGAGTACAGAGGGCTTATCCAGGACTTTGTGGACTGGTGCCATCGGAACTGCTTCCAGATCAACGCGAGGAAAACTAAGGAGCTGGTGGTGGACTACCGCAGGCAAGGATAACCCCTCACAGCACCAGTAAACATACAGGGAACAGACATTGAGATGGTGACATCCTACAAGTATCTGGGTGTTCATCTGAACAATAAACTAGACTGGTCACACAATACCGACACACTCTACAAGAAGGGACAGCGCAGGCTGTTCCTACTGAGGAGGCTCAGGTCTTTTGGCGTACAAGGTGCGCTGCTGAAGACATTCTATGACACGGTGGTGGCATCAGCTATCGCTTTTGGAGTGGTCTGCTGGGGCAACGGCATTACAGCAGCCGATAGGAAGAAACTGAACAAACTGATCAAGAAAGCTAGATCTGTCCTGGGGCAACACCTTGACCCAGTGGAGGAGATAGGAGAGAGAAGGATGGTGGCTAAACTGTCATCTCTGCTGGAGTCCGAGTCCCACCCTATGCAGGACATACTGAACGCACTGAGGAGCTCATTTAGCAGTAGACTACATCATCCTAGGTGCGCAACCGAGAGATTTCGCAGGTCCTTCCTACCTACGGCTGTCAGACTGTATAACCTAAGCAGGGCTGCTCGCAGAGATAGCAAAAAAATGTGACGACCTAATAGTATTGAATGCAAAAGACGCAACAGACTTACACAAATGGTCCCCTCCAGTATACAACTAGGACAATATCAGTCGCTACGGAGGGTGACAATATGTATAGGTGTGGCGATGGTGAAATAAGGCACGGCGAACTGGAGTTTAAAAGTGGATTTTATTCATCACCATCACAGAACTTACTCCAGCACTGTATAAGCATGCTGGAGCAAGCTCTCAGGCTCTCGTGAGCAGAAAGGCAATGCGTGTAATCAGATGAGCAGTCAGAGAGCGAGAGTAAGCGATATTCAGTCACTTATATACCCAGCTACAGACAATACATGCACAGCAGTAAGCATGGACATTTGCATCACAGTACAGAGCAGGAAGGCATGAACATTTGCATTTGAGTCATACAAAACAATAGCAGGATTACTGGCCGGAATTCCTCTCCACCTATTGTTATCAGTCCTAACATCTCACTGTTCTGCTAATTGCTCCAGCTGAGCGCTCTGCTTGCCCTTAGGCTGTGGGTGTGACCCACACACTCCCCCCCCAGAGGGCTCAGCAGGGGGCTGAGGCCTCGATCGTCCGGCTTTGGTGGTGAGCTGCGGTGAAAGTTCTGTGCCGGAGGAGGGGGAGGGAGGAAGGTGGGGGTAGCAAGTGCCGGCCCGGGACAGCGAAGTTGTCCGGGCCGCGCAAAAATTGCATGTGGATCCACGATGTTGAGGGGCTGTCCCGTTGAACGTGGCGGAGGTCCACAGCGGCTGTGAGAAGAAAAAATTTGTCTCTGACTCCTCTCGCAGCTATGAAGAAAAACAGGAGCTGCAGCTGTGAGGGACTTGGCGTGTTGGCTTTAGGTGCGCGCGCAGCCCTAAAGCCCTCGGGGACAGCTGACGGCTGAATTCTCATTGTGCGCCGTGGCTGAGACCCATACAAAATCCTGTGTGCGGGCTGCGTGTGTGCTTCAGGTGTGTGAGCAGCCCTGAAGGTTCCGATGTGCAGCGGCGGAGGACGGTGGCGGTCTGTGGAGCCGTTATTGTCCCGTGCGTGGTGCGCTGTCCTTGTAACCCCCCGGTGTGCACGCGGGGGTTCGGTGCGTGGGTGGTCCGCTGTTGAGAGGCGAGTCAGGGTCAGGGAGCTTGATGGAGATCAGCGTCATCGGCGCCGATGGTCCTCCCTGTCTTGGCTGTTGCTGTAGTTCGCTGGTGCCGGGTCATGGTGCGTTCTGGTCCAAGCGCTGCGTTCTCCGTCGTGCGCGCTCATGTCGATGCAGAGGAGCGGTGAGAGGGAGTAGACGGTCTTTGTCCCTCGAGCTCGTGTCGATGCGGAGGAGCGGTGAGAGGGAGTAGACGATCTTTGTCCCTCGGGCTCGTGTCGATGCGGAGGGGCGGTGAGAGGGAGTAGACGTTCTGTGTCCCTCGGCCGGTCCCAGCGTGGATGTCAAGATCTCAGGCGAGGGTCACACCATGACGCTTTCTGCAGCCTTCCCGGTCGTGGGTGATCTACGGAGAGTTCGCCTGGTGGTGGCTCTGCGTTGAGTTCTCCCTGTAGCAGAAGGGAGGGCAGTCCATTTGCGTCAGGCAGCTGCGCTCACTCATCGTCGGGAGTCACCGCCGGGGGCTGCGTTAGTTCGTCGTCAGCGTGTTCTTTCTTTCGGGGTCACCAGTGTGGCGGAACAGAATAAGGCACGGCGAACTGGAGTTTAAAAGTGGATTTTATTCATCACCATCACGGAACTCACTCCAGCACTGTATAAGCATGCTGGAGCGAGCTCTCAGGCTCTCGTGAGCAGATAGGCAATGCGTGTAATCAGATGAGCAGTCAGAGAGCGAGAGTAAGCGATATTCAGTCACTTATATACCCAGCTACAGACAATACATGCACAGCAGTAAGCATGGACATTTGCATCACAGTACAGAGCAGGAAGGCATGAACATTTGCATTTGAGTCATACAGAACAATAGAATCAGAATCAGATTTATTGCCATTGTTCATGTAGTACACAAACTAGGAATTTGTCTCGGTGCCATGCTGCAACATTAAAAACATGATGAGAAAAAGGGATAAACTAAAAAACTAAAGGACTAAAAACGTGCAATAAGTGTAGAAAAATAAGTAATAATAAGTAATAATAATAATAATACTAATAATAATACTAGTAATAATGAGTAGTACTAGTCAAGGCAGTTTTAAAAAATTAGCAAGTAGCAGATAATGTGAAGTACCACATAGTGCAGTCGATAATGCAACAGAAAAACAGTGATGAATGACGTGAGTCTGGTTGAGCTGCTGTACATAGTGCATGAGAGTCAAAAAGTCACTTAATGTTCAGCAGTCTGATGGCAGAGGGGGAAAAGCTGTTCATGTGCCTGGAGGTTTTAGTCCGAATGGACCGAAGCCTTCTACCTGAGGGGAGGGGGACAAACAGTACGTGACCAGGATGTGAAGGATCGGCTATGATCCGGCCAGCACGCCTCCGGGTCCTGGAGATGTACAGGTCCTGGAGAGATGGGAGCTCGCAGCCTATCACCTTCTCAGCAGTGTGCACGACGCGCTGCAGCCTTAGTCTGTCCCTGGAAGTGGCTCCTGCATACCACACAGTTATGGAGGAGGTGAGGATGGACTCGATGATGGCCGTGTAGAACTGCACTAACATCTTGGTGGGTAGCTTGAGCTTCCTCAGCTGCCGCAGAAAGAACATCCTCTGCTGGGCCTTTTTGATGAGGGAGCTGATGGTTGGCTCCCATTTGAGGTCTCGGGTGATGGTGGTGCCCAAGAAGCGGAAGGAATCTGCAATGGTGATGGGAGAGCCTGTGATGGTGAGGGGGGGCAGGGGGGTTGTGACTTTCCTGAAGTCCACAATCATCTCCGCTGTCTTCAGAGCATTCAGCTGCAGGTTGTTGTGGCTGCACCAGGACACCAGCTGGGCCACCTCTTCCCTGTAGGCGGACTCGTCGCCGTTGGAGATGAGCCCGATGAGGGTGGTGTCATCCGCAAACTTAATCAGCTTAACAGACTGGTGGGAGGAGGTGCAGGAGTTGGTATAAAGGGAGAAGAGTAGGGGGGAAAGTACACAGCCCTGGGGTGATCCAATGCTGATGCTAACAGAGTCTGAGACAGACCTCCCCAGCCGCACATGCTGTCATCCATGCTGTCAATCCATGCAATAGCAGGATTACTGGCCGGAATTCCTCTCCACCTATTGTTATCAGTCCAAACATCTCACTGTTCTGCTAATTGCTCCAGCTGAGCGCTCTGCTTGCCCTTAGGCTGTGGGGGTGACCCACATAGGTATATATTCATACTATGTAGGATAACTAAGTAGACGGTTATGCTGTTTATTCCATCTTGCTACAATGCTCCACACTGTGTATATATATTTATATATTTATGTGTACGTACACTACCGTTCAAAAGTTTGGGGTCACCCAGACAATTATTTTGTGTTTTCCATAAAAAGTCACACTTATTTACCACTATGAGTTGTAAAATGAATAGAAAATATAGTCAAGACATTGACAAGGTTAGAAATAATGATTTGTATTTGAAATAATAATTTTTTCCAGATACTCAACCTGCTCAAAGGAAGGTCAGTTTTATAGCTTCTCTAACCAGCTAAACTGTTTTCAGCTGTGCTAACATGATTGCACAAGGGTTTTCTGATCATCCATTAGCCTTCTGACGCAATGAGCAAACACATTGTACCATTAGAACACTGGAGTGATAGTTGCTGGAAAAGGGCCTCTATACACCTATGTAGATATTGTACCAAAAACCAGACATTTGCAGCTAGAATAGTCATTTACCACATTAGCAATGTATATTAGATATTAGAGTGTATTTCTGATTAGTTTAAAGTTATCTTCATTGAAAAAAACAGTGCTTTTCTTTCAAAAATAAGGAAATTTCTAAGTGACCCCAAACTTTTGAACGGTAGTGTATGTATATTCACTGCTCTTATTTTTATTTTTCTTATCTTCTTAATTATTGATCTGAGTGTTGCTATCCCTGTGCTGTTGCAATCCTGGAATTTCCCCATTGTGGGAGTAATAAAGGCTTATCTTATCTTAAGAGATAACGGGGAAATGTCAGGGGGGCGGCTTATGTTTGTATATTAATAAACAGTATTGTACATCTGTCACGGTCAGAGAGCGCATCTGTACACCAGATGTGGAGCTTCTGTCCGTGTCACTACGCCCTTTTTATCTGCCCCACGAGTTCTCCCAACTCTTCATAATGACTGTGTACATTCACCCGAGGGCAGGTGCTGCCTCCGCCTCCAGCACTGTCTTTGATGTGGTCCAGCGGTTGCAGTCGATTTCCCCAGAGGCTCCAAATTTTATCCTTGGGGATTTTAACCATGTGTCTTTAAAGAAGACACTTAAAAACTTTTATCAGTATGTCTCCTGCCCAACCAGGCGAAAAAAGACATTGGACTTGTGCTAAGGATCCATAGAGAGGGCCTATAAATCTATTCCCCTTCCTCCTTTAGGATCCTCAGATCACAACTGTGTACATTTGCTGCCGACATATAAAACTGCTCTCAGAAGAGACAAGGTGAAGACCAGAGACAGACGTGTGGACAGAGGATTCAGTGCTCTGCCTCCAGGAATGCTTTAACTGTACGGACTGGGAGGTGTTCACGCTGGCCTGCGGAGAAGATTTGGACTCTTTAGTGGATGTAACATGCTCATACATGGCTTTCTGCAGGGACATGATTGTTCCACGTAAACATGTCAAAATATATCCCAACAACAAGCCATGGGTTACAAAATCAGTTAAATCCTGCTTACAGAGGAAAGCACTTGACTTTAAACAGGGGGTTGTTTCTGAGCTACAGGTTGCCACAAAAGAGCTGAAATTCGAAATTTTAAGAGCAAAATATAATTATAAATCAGAGTTGGAAAGCAAGATGGCAGCAAAGAAGCTTGGTTCAGCCTGGGCTTGTATGAAAACTATTGCAGGCCTTCAGAGCACAGAGCGCAGTAATCGTGTGTTTTTAGATGGTTTTAATTCAGACACAGAGCTGGCTAATGCTCTTAATTGTTTTTATGGTCGTTTTGATTCCTCTGATTTTAGCACAGAAACCCAAGATTTGAAACAGAAACTCAAAGACAATCGGCACTTTAATATTGAGATGCAGGATGTTAAAAGGGAGTTCTGCGCTGCAAAAGTGAACAAAAGTCAGGGCCCTGATAATATATGTGGGCGCTTGGTAAAGTCCTGTGCACATGAACTGAGTCCTGTGTTTCACTACATTTTTAATAAGTCCTTACAGTCACAACATGTGCCTAAGATCTGGAAAGATGCTGTGGTTGTCCCCGTTCCAAAATCCAGCTGTCCTAAAATGGTAAATGATTTTTAGACCAGTTGCTTTGACCTCAATTTTAATGAAAATTTTTGAAAAACTGGTCAGATGTGAGGTCCTAAAGCAGACTGAGCATGCATTGGATCCTTTGCAGTTTGCCTACAGGTCTCACAGAGGAGTGGAGGATGCCACTGTCACTCTGTTTAACATGCTTTTTAAACATCTGGATTTTAATGGGACACACGCCAGGCTTTTATTTGTGGACTTTTCTTCCGCCTTTAATACAATCCAACCTCATATTTTAGTTGAAAGGCTCCTGCAACAATTTGACTTGAGTAATAATCTGGTGGGTTGGATTCTGGATTTTTTTTAACCAACAGGACACAGAGAGTAAGGGTCAATGGTGCATTGTCTGACCAAAAGTGCTCTTCTACTGGCTCTCCTCAGGGGTGTGTGTTGTCACCACTACTCTTCATCCTGTACACAAACATGTGTCGGAGCAGACATGACAACAGACACATTATAAAGTATGCTGATGATTCAGTTGTTGTCAGTCTCCTCCAGGATGGTGAGAGTGGCCACGGCCCAGTAGTTGATGATTTTGTTCACTGGTGTGAGGATTCCTACTTGCAGCTGAATACGACAAAAAATAAAGATAGGATTATTGACTTTAGGAGGAAAACTCCCAGGCACAGAGTTACTGTACTAAAAGGCCAGACCACTGAATGTGTGCAATCTTACAGATATCTTGGGACAATTATTGATAGTAATTTAAACTTCGAAGAGAACTGTGAAAGGGTGTGCAAAAAGGGTCAGCAACATTTGCATTGTTTAAGGAAACTTGCACGCTTCCAAATTGACCGAACCATAATGACAATGTTTTATTGGGCTTTTATTGAATCTGTTTTATCCTTGTCTTTAGTGTCGTGGTTTGGTCAGATAAAACTGAAACAGAGGAAATCCTTGGATCAGGTAGTTAGATGGCCCAGTCGTTTGCTTGGTGAGTCACAGCTGAGCCTGACATCCCTGTACACCAGACAGATACAGAGGATTGCTACCTCCATTTTAAATGATGACTCCCACCCTTTGCACTGCAACTTTCAGCTTCTTCCCTCCAGACGGAGGTTTGTTGTCCCAAAAAGTAAAACCCAGCGCTACAAAAACAGCTTTGTTCCTGCTGCTGTCCAAGAGTTGAACAAGATGTAACAATATATTGCACATAATTTAGTTATCTATTTATTAATTTTTATTTTATATTTACTTGTTTTTGTAGGTTTTTTATTTGGGTTCTAAATCTTTTATTGGGTTTTAGACTTTTGAGTTTTTAACCTCTTTGACGAGACTTTAACTTTTTAATATGACCCTTCTCTCTTATCTTTTTTTTTTCTCTTATTTCTTTGTCCTATGCCCCGATTGGTGGAGCCTTGAGTACTTTTATTGTGTTTATAGTCAGCTTGATGTGTGCCTGTGTTTGTGTTCATTCATCTTCCACTTAATCCTTTTTGGGTCGCGAGGGGGCTGGAGCCTATCCCAGCATCTTTGGGTGAGAGGCAGGGTACACCCTGGACAGATCGCCAGTCCATCGCAGGGCCAACACAGAGAGACAGACAACCATTCACTCTCACAGTCATACCTAAGGACAATTTTGAATCCCCAGTTTTGATGCCAATTAACCTAACTTGCATGTTGAATGTGATTGTGGTTTGTAAATATGGATGTCACCTGACTGCAAAACAAATCTACCTACGGGTACAAATAAAGTAACCTGAACCTGAACCTATTCTGTACTCTTATTTTGTCACTGAGGTCATAATTTTTCTTAACGCTGTTTCAGTTCAACGTAGAACTATTTTTATTATTTTCTATATTATTTTTGTTTTCTTCTCCATGCAAGTTCATGCATGTCTATAAGGTGATGTATGCTGGTATACAGTGGTAATGGGTGACAGCAAGGGGTGGGGTTTGGGGGTATGTTCTGTTTGTTTTTTTGTTTGTTTGTTATTTCTTTTTCTGATGTCCCTGTTCAATTTTGCTTTATTGAACTACATTGTGTCTATGTTAAATTAATAAAGAAATATGAAATACAAAAAAATAATTAATTTTTTATTTATCTTTATTTTTATTTTGAAAATTATGTTTAATTTTTAATTTTTTTACTTATTGGTTTATTTTTATTAAAATATTTTTATTCATTTTATTATTTTTTATTTATTTTATTATTTGTTATTTTTATTTATTTATTTATTTATTTTATTAAAATATTTTTCATTCATTTTATTATTTTTATTTATTTTTTATTTCATTTTTATTTTAATTTATCTAATTAATTATTTTTTTAATATCAAATTTACGTGAAATAAGTAATGTATTTGGTCCATCAGGCTAGAGCTCGCCACTCCGTCCGCCGCCGCCCTCCGTCCCGCCGCCACAGGAAGTCAAGCAGCGGAGAGGAGGTGGGACCCGGCGACAACGAGGTGGACGCCAAACTGAGCTCGTCAACAGGAGGAGGAGTTTTTAACGAAGAAGGTCAAACAAACGCCATGACACCGCCTGAGAATAAAGACACCACCAAAGAAGAAGAGGAGGCGGAGTCAAAGAGGAGCGTCGAAGAGGTGAAGGAGGAGGATGGAACACGGAGTCAAGATTCAATGGAAAAATCGACAGGCAAAGAAGAAAACAGTGAGGTATTAATCCTTAATTTTTAACGTTTAACGCCAAATGTTTCATACTTTTTTGTCTTGACGTTTCCGCCGTGTGACGTTTGTTCACCAGGAGGTGATGGAGCGGTGATGACGGATCCATCCCTGGAGTGTTGGGATGGGAAACTCCACCATGGCGATGCCTTACCAAAGAAATTCCGATGAACACAGAGGACGCGGACGTTCAGAAAGTCTGTCGCCATGACGACAGAGGGAGGACACTATTAGGTCCAGCTGACTAAGGAAGCCTGGATGTCCATTTTGATCCATTTTTTTGTTAAAGAATTTCTGTCTGTTTGAAGCTGTGAATGACGATGATGATGGTTTCTGGTGTTTTTATTTGTATTTAAAGTCGAGTTTGAAGCAACGAGAGGAGAAAATGTAAGGTAAAATAAATTCTCAGTAGTTCCTGGTCCTTTGCACTACTTGCACAATGTAGCGTGACGTACCACCGCCTTTCTGTGCTGAACGTCGGCTCCCTTCCAGTCAGTGGCAGACAACACATCTGTTCACAACACAGTGCTTTATTATCATCATTTTGTTTTTGCACATAGAGTTCCTGTTTTCCAATTTGAGCATTTTTTTTAATATCGGTGTCTCCTGTTGCTTGTTAGCCTGGTTAGCTTAGCGTAGCATGGTTATTGTGCCGTTTATGTCTCCTGCCGTTTCCAATATTTTATTAATAACTTAAATGTGCAGCATCTCTCCCCCAATAGCCCACATATGTCATACCAACATTGGCCTGATGTATCAAGTTTACATCGGGAATACATCTTATAGAGGTCGTTTGCACATTGCCAAGATGCTGGTCAGACATTGGCATTATGCTGACGTCTAGCAAATGTCTTGCCAATGAGCAAACAACCTCTATAAGACGGGTTCCCAATGTAAACTTGCTGGCGTTGGGCCGACGTGTGTGTGCAGTTGGGGATACGATGGAGTCTGGACCAGTTTACATTTAAAGTGTCCAGAGCAGTACAAAATACCTTTGAAGGTGAGTAGAATGTTTGTTAACTACCAGACTGTGTTAAAGACACAAACGTCATCATGACAACAGGACACAGGCAGCATCATGTAAAGTTGTTTACTTTGCTTGGAAAAGGAGCAGGATAAAACCAAACCTGACTGGGCCAAATGTAGACGATGGAACAAAGACATGAACCTTCATGTGGACTTTCAGGTGTGAAACACCCCAACAGTAACCCCAGTGGTTAACAGCTGCATCAAAGCATCGATTAGTTCTAAGTAACAACCAAAAACCTGCAGCCCAGAGGTTAAAAAAACAAAAAGAAAAAATGTTACGGGGCTAACACAAATCCAGTTATACAACAATGGTTCCTAAATAAATGAGATTTAAGAACCTCAGTGAACATTTAGTCATTCAAGTATCCCCAGACTTGAAAAAAGTCTCACCACAGCTGGCAGCTCTCTGCTCAACTCTCTTAATCTCCTGATAGCTGGAACAAAAACAACCTGCGCCATGCTCAGTTTAAATCTGAACAAGATAATCTGTTTGACCCACTGATACTCTCACGTCACCTGGAATAGATCAACAAAAGACAGCCACTGGCCTGTGAATCACACTAGCAAAGGCCAGACACTAAAGGTCAAAAACATCAGAAACTTGAATGGTAAAGACCAACACCCGCAAAGATTTATGGCCAAAAACCCAGTGTAGAGAATACAGAACAAAAATCACCAAAATTCACAAACCTGCCTGAATGTCAGAAGCCAAAACCTCCACAACTGAAGTCCAGACACCAAACATCACAAACCTCAAGTCTAGAGGTCAGAAACCAAAGAGGAAGTCGCCCAGAGGCTAAAAATCCCAAAGTTTGAGGCTCAAAATAAAACCTAAAACCCAGAGTCTGAAAATCACAAACCAGAGCATTTTGAGTGAAGAAGCCAAACCAGCAAACCTGGTCTAGAGACTAAAATCCAGACAGAGTCTAAAACCTTGTAGATGTAAAACACAGGGCCAAAAACTCTGAATTTTGAGTCAAGATGCAAAAACCCTAAATCTTTGAGATCGGGCTAGAATCCAGATGCCAAAACCCTTAATCATTGAGATTGGACTAGAGTCTAAATGCCATAACCCTAAGTCACTGCACGTGAACTTGAGTCCAGATGCCAAAACCCTGAATCACTGGGATCAGACTACAGTCTAGATCTCAAAACCACAAAGCTTAAGAGTAGATACCAACCACAGAGGGCAGCAGATTGAATCAAATCTGGCTAGGGACAGAGCTGAAGAGGACTGGGAGTTCAGAACTAAATACAGCAGACACTGCCCCCTACTGAACACTCATGGATTTACAGGCATATAAGACTTCACAATCCTTTCTTTGGTGTTTTATCTCATTCATAGTACACTGAAGAAGCAATTCCTTGAATTTCTGAAGCCAAAAACCAAGCCTAGTATCCACAGTAAGAAAAGCAGTAAAAAAACAAAAACGGTCTGGTCACCATGGCTGTGACCCCACAGAGTTTAGAAAAAGTGACTCCAAATCTCAGGACTCCCACAGCTGACACATGTCCAACTGCGGGAAGTCCTCTTGTAGATCTGTTAATCTTCTGTACCTGGACCAGAAGGCTCTCTTTAAGGACACAATCAGATTGCTGCTGACCAGAACAGATTAACAGACAGACAGTCAACACTTCCAAAAACCAAAGTCCTTGGGTCCAGACTCCTGAGAAAAAACTACACCTTTGGGAATCTGGAGGCCAAAAATACAGTAATTGATCACCTGGCAGTCAGAGTGAGACCGGAAATCAAGACTTTAAAGGGGTGAGACCAAGATCAAGACCCCTGTGTATGTAAGTGCTGGTCTTAAACTGGTTTTGACCCCTTAAAGTCTTGGCACACTGTGGCCTCACTGTGACTGTGGTCTTGAATGTAGCACTACCAATTAGCCAAAATTACAATAACTCAGCACTAGTGACTCAAACTCTGACACAAGCACCCCTAAACCCACAAAACATGTGCCCCAATTCATCCCTTCACCCCACCCCTTGGTTTTGCACACTGATGCACAAAACGGAGGGGTAGGGCGAAGGGGTGAATTGGAACCCACCTTTAATTCCACATGCTGAAATGCCCACAGACTACAAACAACCATTTTTATGGAACATTTCTGTCCCACAGAGCAAAAGCTAAAAGATCAACGAACTGACTGGTGACAACGTCAAAGTGACGTCAGTGGAAACTTTCCTCCGGTCTGAGTCCTTACTACACTCCACCTTCCAGCGCAGTGTCTCAGAGGAGATTTAACCTGCTCATTGGCTGATCTGATTACTCCACTTTTCCTTCACTGTTCTTGGAGTCACCAACACTCGGTTCTGGCTTTTGCTCTAGGTGTTCCACTCAATAATTAAGACTGGTCTGGCCACTGGTTATTTTTTAAGTTAAATTTTAATTTAAAAAAGGAACAAATTTATGGGGGTGGGGGACTGTAAATGTACAAAAAAAGTTTCAATTTTATAACAAACTGTCACAAATTTAGAAGAAAAAAATGTTTTTTTCAGTTCAGGTTGTAATTACAGCTCCTTGTCAAGCCTTTTGTGAGACCACTTAACAGTGCCAGGTGAGACGTACAGTTTTTGCAGAGACATGAACAGAGTTTACCGTGACAATCAGGACTGAATACTGAACCTGGTCAATCCCTGACCAACCACCCAAACCTTCTTCCACCTATTCTATGGGTTAATTAAGTTGTACAGTTTCTCTTTGGTGTGTATTTTCTGACTTATCTTCTGACATAGTGATCCAGACTTGATGAAACTTCACACTCACAGTCCCAGCAGGATTCTTCAGCAAAATAAAAAATTTCATACAATTCTGTTAATGATCCAAAAATCATGTTTATGAAACATCCAGCAGCCTTTGTGTCTTGTCAATGGAACATGTTGTTAGTGTGTGAGAAAGTCAGTATCTGGGTGTCCTGAGCTTTTGCCTTGGAATTGATCATTTTTACTACTCTCCACCAGATGGCGCTATTTTGACCAAATCTGACATATGGAGAAAAAAACATGCTATTTCCACTAGATGGCACGTCACAATTCCCTCCTCCCATAATGCATAAAGTCAGTGTTGCTGCTAATCACTGACATATCCCAAAAAAAGTTACTTTGCATGTAGAATATTGAAAATAATTCATTTTTTTTCTGTTTTTACAAAAGAAAACCCAAACAAAAAAAACAACTGGCATTAAAGAGTTAAAGAATATTTTGCAGGTGAGCCTGTAGCTCCTCCTTATGCAGGAGGAACTGCAGGCTCACCTGCATAAGACCTACTCAGACCCAATGAAGGATATCCCTCTTAACAATATAGAGGGGAATACAAAATCTTCTGAACCCAAGACTGCTTTCAACACCTCTAATTACAGGTTCAGAGAGATTTGGGAGTTCGTTCGAAAGGCTCGTGCAAAGAGTGCTCCGGGCATGAACGGCCTTTCATATACAGGTACATCTCAAAAAATTAGAATATTATTATAATATATATATATATATATATATACGTATATATACTGTATATATATATATATATATATATACTGTATATATTATATATAAAAAAGTTCAATATTTTTTGTCACTCATTTCAGAAAGTGAAATCCATATATTATATAGATTCATTACACAATGGCTTGGTGAGCCACAGCTGAGCCTGACATCCCTGTACACCAGACAAGTACAGAGGATGGCTACCTCCATTTCAAATGATGACTCCCACCCTTTGCACTGCAACTTTCAGCTTCTTCCCTCAAGACGGAGGTTTGCTGTCCCAAAAAGTAGAACCCAGCGCTACAAAAACAGCTTTGTTCCTGCTGCTGTCAAAGAGTTGAACAAGCTGTAACAATATATTGCACATAATTTAGGTACCTATTTATTAACTCCATTTTATTTTTACTTATTTTTGTAGGACATTACTTGGGTTCTAAATATTTTATTGGGTTTTAGACCTTTGAGTTTTTAACCTCTTTGACTAGTTTTTAACTTTTAATATGACCCTTCTCTCTTACCTCTGGTTTTTCTCTCATCTCTTTGTCTTTTTATACCCTGACTGATGGAGCCTTGTGTATTTTTATCATGTTTATAGTCAGCTTCATGTGTGCCTGTGTTTGTGTCTATGTTGAATGTAATTTGTGGCTTGTAAATATGGATGTCACCAGACTGCAAAACAAATCTACCTACGGGTGCAAATAAAGTAACCTGAACCTGAACCACTGAGTGAAATATTTCAAGCCTTTATTTCTCGAAATTTTGATGATTATGGCTTACAGATAATGAAAACCCAAAATTCAGTGTCTCAGAAAATTAGAATATTGTGAAAAAGTTCAATATTGGAAAGTCTTGGTGTCACACCATAATCAGCTAATTATCGCAGAACACCTGTAAATGTTTCCTGAGCCTTTAAATGGTCTCTTAGTCTGGGTCAGTAGGCTACACTATCATGGGGAAGACTGCTGACTTGACAGATGCCCAGAAGACAGTCACTGACACCCTCCACAAGGAGGGTAAGCCACAAAAGGTCATTGCTAAAGAAGCTGGTTGTTCACAGAGTGCTGTGTCCAAACATATTCGCAGAAAGTTGATTGGAAGAAAAAACTGTGGTAGGAAAAGGTGCAGCAGCAAAAGGGATAACGACAGCCTTGAGAGGATTGTCAAGAAAAATCCATTCAAGAATTTGGGGGAGCTTCACAAGGAGTGGACTGAGGCTGAAGTCAGTGCATCAAGAGCCACTACGCATAGACAAATCCTAGACATGGGCTATAAATGTCGCATTCCTCATGTCAAGCCATTCCTGAACCAGAGACAACATCAGAAGCGTCTTACCTGGGCTGTGGAGAAAAAGAACTGGACTGTTACTCAGTGGTCCAAAGTCCTCTTTTCAGATGAAAGTAAATTTTGCATGTTATTTGGAAATCAAGGTCCCAGAGTCTGGAGGAAGAGTGGAGAGGCACAGAATCCAAGTTGCTTGAAGTCCAGAGTGAAGTTTCCACAGTCAGTGATGATTTGGGCTGCCATGTCATCTGCTGGTGTTGGTCCACTGCGTTTTTTGAAGTCCACAGTCAATGCAGCCATCTACCAGGAAATTTTAGAGCACTTCATGCGTCCTTCTGCTGACAAGCTTTATGGAGATGCTGATTTCATTTTCCAGCAAGACTTGGCACCTGCCCTCACTGCCAAAGGTACCAAAAGCTGGTTCAATAACCATGGTGTTACTGTGGTTGATTAGCCAGCAAACTTGCCTGACCTGAACCCCATAGAGAATCTATGGGGTATTGTCAAGAGGAAGATGAGAGACACCAGACCCAACAATGCAGATGACCTGGAGGCCGCTATCAAAGCAACCTGGGCTTCCATTACAACTGAGTAGAGCCACAGGCTGATCACCTCCATGCCACGCCGCACTGATGCAGTAATTCATGCAAAAGGAGGCCCAACCAAGTATTAAGTGCATAGAAATGAACATACTTTTCAGAAGCCTGACATTTCTGTTTAAAATATCCTTTTTTTATTGATCCTATGCAATATTCTAATTTTCTGAGACACTGAATTATGGGTTTTCATTATCTATAAGCCATAATCATCAAATTTTCAAGAAAAAAAGGCTTGAAATACTTCACTCTATGTGTAATGAATCTATATAATATATGGGTTTCACTTTCTGAAATGAGTGACAAAAGATATTGAACTTTTCATGAGATTCTAATTTTTTGAGATGTATCTGTAAGATCTATAAGAATTACCCAAGAGTCTTAGAACAACTTGCCGTGCCGCTCCAAAGGGTGTGGAGAGAGGGGCTGGTGCCACAAGACTGGTGCCTTGAAGATAGCATCTGGATCCTAAAGGAACAAAATTCAGTTAGTGTTTGTAGTTTCCAGCCCATCTCCCTTCTAAATGTTGAAAGAAAGATTTTCTTTGGGGTCTTTGCCAGACGAACCACTGATTTCCTCATTAACAACGGGTTCATAAATACATCAGTCCAAAAGGCAGGCATACCTGGCTTTCCAGGATGCCTTGAGCATGCAGCGATGATCTGGAACTCCATCCAATCTGCAAGGAGAAACAAGAAAGAGCTTCACGTGGTGTGGCTTGGTCTTGCAAATGCCTATGACTCCATACCCCACGACCTAATCCGCAGAGCACTAGACTTCTATATCCCAGGGAAGGTTAGTGACATTCTAATGAGATATTTTAGCTCAGTGTTCATGCGGTGCATGAAGGATTATACCACCGAGTGGCAAGCCCTTGAAGTTGGCCCTTGGTGGGTTGTGTAATTTCACCACTGCTTTTCGTGACGACCATGGAGATGCTCCGTGGTGATGTGAATACACTGAAAGGTGAGGTGACTGACCAGGGAGTTATCCTGCCACCAGCAAGAGCCTTCATGGATGACATCACCACCCTTGTCCAAACCAAAGTTGACACAGATAGGCTGCTCCAGCGATTTCACAATCTGTTTTCGTGGGCAAGGATGAAGGCCAAGCCACAAAAGTCGTAGCCTTTCCACAGTGAAGGGGAAGCTCAAGGCTGTCCGCTTCTTTATTGGCGGTGAAAAGATCCCCATGGTCAAAGAGCAGTCAGTCAAAAGTCTGGGACGTAACCACAATAATGGGTCAGCACAGAGGTGCAGAAGGCAGCAAACGAGGGACTTATACCAATCGAGAAGAACGACCTTCCTGGCAAACTTAAAGCATGGTGTTTCCAACATGGCCTCCTTCCAAGGTTTTTGTGGCCACTGCAGGTGTACAATATAACATTAACCAGGGTAGAAACCATCCAACAGCAGATTGGCAAGTACCTCCATAAATGGCTTGGCATGCCTCCATGCTTTTAAACTGTGGGACTCTACAGTTCAAGTGCAAAACTTCAGCTACCATTGTCATCTTTGGTGGAGGAGTTCAAGGCTGGCAAGGTAAGACTCCAGTTGATGTTGAGGGATTCACCAGACCAGGTCATCAGAGATGTGAACTTACAAGTAGGATCAGGTACCAAGTGAACTGCAGCGGAGGCCCTTAAATATGCAGACGCCAACCTACGTTTCAAGGAAATCATCGGGGCCACACAGTCAGGCAGAGTAGGGCTTGACTGTACCCCCCATCAGTGGTTTTCAAAGAAGGGACCCAAAGGTCAAAGGGAGTTGGTTATTGAAGAGATCTGCTCTGCTGAAGAGCAGAGGCGCATGGCCATGGGACTTTGCCAAACCTAGGAAACTTATGTGGGCTTCTCTCATGTCATTGGAGCAATTGGTCATTTCCTTTCTGCTGTGGTCGACTTATGACCTATTGCCAACTCCTGCTAATCTCAAACTCTGGGGGTATGCTGAAGTAGACATTTGCATTCGTTGCCACAAAGAGCGGGGAACCCTCCAGCAAGTTTTGCCTGCATGTGGCCATCCACTGTAGATGTACACATACAATGAGGTCCTCAAGATTGTTACAAACATTATGGAAAGCCAGTGTAGTACAGTCAACAAAGAACCAGTACAGCAGCCCAATTTTTTCATTACGTTCCACAAAGGTGGCACTCTGCCCCCACAGAAAATCCAGAAAACCATGAATCCCAGATTGTTGGCTGGAGTAAATGATTGGAAGTTGATAGCAGATCTTTCAGCAGCCCTCCATTTCCCCTCCCACATTGTTACTTGCGTCCCGATATTGTGGTTTAGTCTGAAAAAGCAAAGCGAGTCTTGTTGGTAGAGCTCACAGTGCCTTGGGAGGGGAATATGGAGGAGGCCTTTGAGTATAAGAAGTCAAGATATGAATCATTGTGCGCTGACTGTGAGGGTAAAGGCTGGGATTGTCATGTTTTAGCAGTCAGGATGGGACGCCGAGGTTTTATAGGCCAGTCCATGGTGTCCTTCCTTTCGAAGGTGGGACTTACCAACTGTGCTCAAAGAGATGCCTTGCACCAATTTCGCATAGCAGCTGAAAATGCATCATTCTGGATTTGGTCAAGATCCCGTGTGAAGAGTAGGCAATTTAAATGAGAGTCCCCCCCCCCAAACATCTCCTTTTACTCCTCCTTTTCCCTAAGAGTAAGGAAGGGGGGATGGCTTCCTGTGGGTCTCCTGACACCACTGCATGTAGATAGCGTGACATCCAAATAAAAGTCTTGTAAGAAGAAGCAGGTGACTGGCCCCGATTTGGGTCATGTGGCACTGTGTGTTTGCTTGTTTCAAGCTGCTACCTCCTTGTCTGAAATAAGAGGTCTAACTACACATTTCCTACTTGACTTTTGCCTTTGGCACGACACCCTCCAGTGGCTTGAGGCTGCTGGTGGCACTGGGGATGGCAGTCCCGCCAATAGCCACCGAAACTGTGAATTCATTCCCAGTTGGCGGTTGATGTCTAGCAACTGCAAGTTGTATGATCGTCTCGTCCTTTATATCAATAAGTAGGTCAGATGTAAGTGAAAATAATTAGCTTAATGAAAGTAGAATATAATATTAATGTAGCTACCTATGAAAAGCAATGGTACAAGTGTGTCTAATATTTGAAGGTTCCCTGAGGGTTAACTCTTAAACGCTGTTCTACTGCTGCTTGGAATCCCTTTCAGTGGAACAAGCATCTCATGTGCATGTTACAGCAATACTGTACTACGCAAGACTTTCACTTTAGAATAATGTTTGGGTTTTTTTTGTTTTTGTTTTTGTAGGATCACTGAAAGGCTAAAACCATGGTGACTATGACCCAGGTCCCGACAGCCAATCACAAGGTACAACTTGAAGCGCCATTAATGAAGCACCCTGTGACTGGCCTTTGGGACTGTGGTCATAGTGGCCATAGTTGTAGTCTTTCCAGTTACATAGTGCTGCTTTACCCGGCCAGAGACAGATAGTGATGACAAAGTGAAGTACGTGGCAGTAATGCATCTGTAAGCTGACTGCCAACCGCCAGTCAAATCTAAAAGAAGAAGAAGAAGAAAAACTAATGTGTAGTACACTTTAGGTTTTAAACGCTGTTGCTAAACAATACAAGACCTCGAAGTCTACATCTGTTTGGAACCAAATGATCGCAGCTTGCAGCTATATTTTGTGTCATAATTTTATACACTACTGTTCAAAAGTTTGGGGTCACTTAGAAATTTCCTTATTTTTGAAAGAAAAGCACTGTTTTTTTCAATGAAGATAACTTTAAACTAATCAGAAATACACTCTAATATCTAATATACATTGCTAATGTGGTAAATGACTATTCTAGCTGCAAATGTCTGATTTTTGGTGCAATATCTACATAGGTGTATAGAGGCCCTTTTCCAGCAACTATCACTCCAGTGTTCTAATGGTACAATGTGTTTGCTCATTACGTCAGAAGGCTAATGGATGATCAGAAAACCCTTGTGCAATCATGTTAGCACAGCTGAAAACAGTTTAGCTGGTTAGAGAAGCTATAAAACTGACATTCCTTTGAGCAGGTTGAGTATCTGGAAAAAATTATTATTTCAAATACAAATCATTATTTCTAACCTTGTCAATGTCTTGACTATATTTTCTATTCATTTTACAACTCATGGTGGTAAATAAGTGTGACTTTTCATGGAAAACACAAAATAATTGTCTGGGTGACCCCAAACTTTTGAACGGTAGTGTAAGTGTGACAAACATACAAAAAAAATGAGAAATCAGGAAAAGGGCAAACACTTTTTCACACCACTGTATCTCTGTGGTTAAACATGAGTATTTTTAGAGGATAATCAAAACTCTTATGATTATCCCACGTGAATTTTGTTTGTATTACGCAGCTATTTTTCCTGTTTGATGCATTTTTCCTGTGAGAATCCATGACGATCATGGGCGCCGCCATCTTGGTGCTGTGAGCTCAGTTTTTCGCCCATCGTGGTCGTTGTTTCGTGTTTGGTCAGTCATTTACACCCTCTACCACATCTACAAACTCTAATGATTATCCCATGTGAATTTTGTTTGTATTACGCGGCTATTTTTCCCGTTTCATGCAGTTTCAGTCAGAATTGCCGCCGCCATGATTGGTCATGGCGGCGACTACATTGGTGTTGACAGATCAGTACAAATTCTCAGTATAGCCGGGGGACGTCAATAAGTTGACAGGTGCAGTTGCTGCGCTGTGCTACTGGGGGCGTGCGACCCATCCATGCAATGTGGACAGTTAGAGGGCTAAGTGTAACAAACATACAAAAAAAAATGAGAAATTAGGAAGGGGACAAACACTTTTTCACACCACTGTAAGAGCTGATGTTGGGGGCTACTCACCGCTCGGACAATGTGTCCCAATGATCTGACCGCTGACAGTGGGGACAGGCGTGTTTTGCCAGCTGCCGTCTGTTCGTCCACAGCAAGTTCACTTTGGAACCGGTCTGGAGAAACGGCAGCGAAGTCTGGCTCTGCTCTGGGCTCGATATGAGAAACCAACGATAACGATATTAAGGTCCTCCCATGCTGTGACTTTTCATGGAAAACACAAAATAATTGTCTGGGTGACTGACCCCAAACTTTTGAACGGTAGTGTATATTTAAGATTTTAAAAATCACAGTGTTCCAGAATTTGATTTTCTTTGTATATGCTAAACTTAGGGAAATTGGCTGGAATGATAAGGGGTTAAAAGAAACATTTCAAATGTACAGGAAAAAAGTTGCTAATTTTTGAGAAAAATTTTGTAAATTTGTAGCAAAAGTTGCAAATATTTGAGAAAAAAGTAAAAAAAAAAATAAATAAAAAATTATAGGAATAAAGTTGCAAAATTTTGAGAAAAAGTTGTAAATTTACAAGAAAAAAAAATGCAAATTTACAGGAAAAAGCTGCACATTTATAGAAAAAAGTTATAAATATTGGAGGAAAAAGTAAAAAAAAACTGCAAGAAAAAAGATGCAAATTTTTGAGAAAAACGTAAATTTACAAGAAAAAAAATGCAAATTTATCGGAAAAAGTTGTAAATATTGGAGAAATATGAAAAAAAAATTGCAAGAATAAAGTTGCCAATTTACAAGAAAAAAGTAGCTAATTTTTGAGAAAAGGGTTGCAAATTTGTAGCAAAAATTGCAAATACAGTCACATGAAAAAATTGGACACCCCTTTAAACATTCAGTTCTTTATTAAAAAACGTTCACATATCTATGTCTAACCTTGTTTTTTGTTTTTATTTGCATTTTTTTAACATTTATTTCGCCATTTTAAGTGGGAATGAATGTGGGGGTGTCCTAAAAAAAGATGGGGGGGGGGTCTTAATTTATTCCTCACTATTTGTTTAGAATTACATTTTACAGAAAATGTGGAAAAAGTCTTTAATTCATTTTTAATTGTTTAGTTGTATTACTTGAATCTCCCAGCATTTTTAACATTGATATTAAATATCCATATGTCCAAATATGTTAAAAACAAAACAAAACACAGGCTTATACACGGTGTCCTAATTTTTTCACATGACTGTATTTGAGAAAAAAGTTATAAAAATTACAGGAAAAAAGTTGCAACTTTTTGAGAAAAAGGTTGCAAATTTATAAGAAAAAGTTGCAAGTATTGGAGAAAAAAGTAAATTTACAAGAAAAAGTTGCAAATTTACACAAAAAAGTTGCAAATTTATAGGAAAAAGTTGCAATTACTGGAGAAAAAGGTAAAAGGAATTTGCAAGAAAAAAGCTATTTTTTTAGAACAAGGTTGCAAATTTGTAACAAAAGTTGCAAATACGTATTTGAGAAAAAGTAAAAAATTTACAAGAAAAAAGATTTTTTTGACAAAAAGGTTACTAATTTGTAGCAAAGGTTGCAAATATTTGAGAAGTTAAAAATTACAAGAAAAAAGTTGCAACTTTTTGAGAAAAGGGTTGCAAATTTACAAGAAAAAGTTGCAAGTATTGGAGAACAAAGTAAATTTACAGAAAAGTTGCAAATTTTTGAGAAAAAGTTGTAAAGTTACTAGAAAAAATTAGCAAATTTACACAAAAAGTTGCAAATTTATAGGAAAAGGTTGCAATTACTGAAGAAAAAGGTAAAAAGAATTTGCAAGAAAAAAGGTGCTAATTTTTGAGAAAAAGGTTGCAAATTTGTAGCAAAAGTTGCAAATATTTGAGAAGTTAAATTACAAGAAAAAACCTGCAAATTTTTGAGGAAAACAGTTTATTTACAAAAAAGCAAATTGAGGAGAAAAAAGTTGCAAATTGACAGGAAAAAAGTTTAAAATTTTTGAGGAAAAAGTTGCAAATCTATGAGGAAAAAAAGTCAAAAATTTACAGGAAAAAAGTTGCAAACTTACAAGGAAAAAAATTACAAATATTTGAGAAAAGTCAATTTTTTGAGGAAATAATTGCAAATTTACAAGAAAAAAATGTAAATGTATGAGAAAAAAGATACAATTTTTTGAAAATAAAAGGATGTGAATCTACACAAGAAAAGTTAGAAATTTATGAGAAAAAGTTGCAAATTTACACAGAAAGCAATTGCAGATTTTTGAGAAAAAAGTCAGACATATTAAGAAAAAAGTTGCAAATTTATGAGAAAAAAGAAAATTTCCAGTAGAAAAGTTGCAAATTTATGAGGAAAAAAGTCACAACTTTTCAAGAAAAAAGTTGGAAATCTCCAAGGAAAAAAAGTTGAAAATTTATTGGAAAAAATTTCAAATTTACATGGAAAAAAACTGCAGATTTTTGAGAAAAAGTCACACACTATGGAGGAAAAAGTATCAAATCTCCCAAGATAAGAAGTTTACAATTTACATGGAAAAAAAAATGCAGATTTACAAGAAAAAAATTGCAAATTTACAGGAAATATTTCTGTTTTTTTAAGCAAAAAGTTTAAAATTTATGAGAAAAACATCACAGAAATTTGAAGAAAAAAGTTGCAAATTTATGAATAAAAAATCTCCAAATCTATAAGGAAAAAAAGTTTAAAATTTATTGGAAAAAAATGTAGACTTTTGAGGAAAAACTCACAAATTTCTGAGGAAAAACTTGCAAATTTACAAGAAAAAACTTGCAAATTTTTGAGGAAGTTGCTTAGTTACAAGAAAAAAAAATGCAAATTGAGGAGAAAAAAGTTGTAAATTGACAGGAAAAAAGTTACAACTTTTTGAGAAAAAGTTGCAAATTTACAAGAAGAAAATGCAAATTGAGGAGAAAAAAGTTGCAAGTTTGAAACTTTCTACTGCCACTCAGTGAAGAAAGAATTTGATTTTCTTTGCTATGCTAAATTTAGGTTAAGTGGCTCGAATGCTCAGGGGTTAATTAATCGCTCTGTCCATTTTTTTTTTCCACAATATCTTTATTGAACCTTTTTTTTAACAAACATGACACAAACAAACACTAACACTAAAGTACTACAAAAAAAATGCATTCTACCTTTTAAACCCACATCTAGGATAAAAAAAAGTAGCAATTTTACAAGTGTTGCGAATTTGTAAAAAAAGTCCAAGTGAGATGAAAAAGTCACAAATTTAACCTGTGTCCTTGACTGACCTCATCATGGTGGAGACCTCCCTCACAGATGGGAATCCTCTGACTCTGAACCATCTCCATCCTGTTACATAACCAGCAGTTCAGAGAACTCTCCCTGACCTGGACCTGACCGGTCCTCCTGTCTTGGCTCGGCCCCCCATGACAGTGGAGCTGTATGGAGGAGCAGCCTGAGCTCATTATCGAGTTATTTTCAGAGCTGCTTTGATTCTTCCTCCAAGAATCTAAGAAGGTTAGAGTCCCGACAGGAGCTGGGGTTGCTGCAGAGTCACGGCAGCCTGGATGAGGACTGGTACCAGAATCCTGAAACCTCCTAGAGAGGGGTCCTAGACCCGGACTGTAGACCCATCCTTCAGCCAGCCTCTAAAGTGGACCACAAGGAACCTGCAGGTCTTCCTTCTCTTCTCTGTTTAAGGTTGGCAAGTTTACATTGGGAATATGTCTTCTAGAGGCTGGTTGCACATTGGTAAGACATTGGCTAGACATTAGCATAATTTTTTTTCTTGTAAAGTTGCATTTTTTTCTGAAAATTTTCAACTTTCTCCTCAAAAATGTCTTTTTCACATAAATTTGCAGCCTTTTTTGTAAATTTTCAACTTTTTTCTCATAGATTTGCAACTTTTTCTCAAAAATGTGACTTTTTTCCTCAGAAATTTGCAAATTTTCTTCTATAAATTTTCATGTTTTTTCTCATAAATTTGTGAAATTTAAATTTTTCTCATAAATTTGCAATTTTTTCTCAAAAAACTGGCTTTTTTCATGAAAAATTTTATTTTTTTTCCTGTAAATTTCCAACTTATAACTAAAAAAAATTTGTCGTTTTTTTCCTCATAAATTTGCAGATTTTTCCTGCAAGTTTTCAACTTTTTTCTTGTAGATTTGCATTTTCTTTTTTAAAAAAGGCAACGTCTTGCCAATGTGCAAACAACCTCTATAAGGTGTATTCCGATGTAAACTTGGTACATAGGTGCTGTTGGGGAAAGGTTTGTGGTGTGTTTCCTCCCATAAAATTTAGATCAAAATGTTCTGCTGGTTCTGATTAACTTACTGCTGTTCAGAGTTTTGATTTGATTTTTCTCTCTGTTGCTAAAATATTAAGCTAAAAACTTTAAAACCTTCCCCTCTGCCATGTCATAAAAAACTCCAATTTTTCTTCTTCAAAATGCAGAAAGTTCTTTCAGTTTGGTTCAGTCTAAATTATTAAGCTGCTTCCATTCAGACTTTTGATTTTTTTTTTTTTTTAATTTGAGTTCTGAAAAATTTGGAGATAACTAAAACATGGAACGGAATGGCCCAATCGTGGAAAAGAACACCTGGATGTGCCTGAAACACCTCAAGTGGGAGGCATTCTGATCAGATGGCCAAACCACCTCAACTGGCTCCTTTAGATGTGGAGGAGCAGAGGTTCTACTCTGAGCCTCTCCCAGATGACTGAGCTCCTCACCCTATCTCTAAGGGTGAGTCCAGCGATCCTATGGAGAAAGCTCATTTCAGCCGCTTGTATCTGTGATCTCATTCTTTCAGTCATTACCCAAAGCTCTTGACCATAGGTGAGGGTAGGAACGTAGATTGAACAGCAAATCAAGAGGTTTAGTCATCGAACAGTTTGTCAGAATCTCTTTGAGGCCGACGGAAAGTCTTGCTCCATGGCTTCAACAAACTCCTCCCACACCTGAGTTTTAGCTTCAGCAACCACTCCACTAGGCCTGCCGGTACACCTCAACTGCTTCAGCAGTCCCACAAGCCAACCAAGCTCAGCAGAACTCCTCCAGCTTGATGGTGTCCACCACTTGGTTTGGGGGTTGAAGCCACAAGATGCACCAATGACCTTGTGGCCACAACTCTGAGCAGCCAGTTCAACAATTTAGGTGGAGAATATGGCACATTCAGACTCTATGTCTCCAGTCTCCCTTGAAATATAGTTGAAGTTCTTCCAGAGGTGGGAGCTGAAGACCTCTTGGACGTGGGCCTCAGCCAGGCGTTCCCAGCACACCCTTTTTTCCCGTTTTGTAGCTATTTTCTGTCACATGTTCAACAGAAGCTGAAAGTACTGATTTAGTCAGGATGAGATGACCACCAGATTGTCCTGTTACTCTGGACAAACAGGAGATTGAACTCCTTCCTGCATCTATTAACAGAGACGGATGGTACGTTCGCTGTTTTTGTTCCATTCTATTCATCCATTCCATATTTAAATCGGCACCAAAATACAGTGGTGTGAAAAAGTGTTTGCCCCTTCCTAATTTGTCATTTTTTGTATGTTTGTCACACTTAAATGTTTCAGATCAACAAACCATTTTAAATATTAGACAAAGATAACAAAAGTAAACACAAAATGCAGTATTTCAATGAAGATGTTTATTATAACGGGAAACAAAAATCCAAACCTACATGGCCCTGTGTGAAAAAGTGAATGCCCCCTAAACCCAATAACTGATTGGGCCACCCTTAGTATCAACAACTGCAATCAAGCATTTGCGATAACTGGCAATGAGTCTTTTACAGTGCTGTGGAGGAATTTTGGCCCACTCATCTTTGCAGAATTGTTGTAATTCAGCCACATTGGAGGGTTTTCAAGCATGAACCGCATTTTTAAGGTCATGCCACAGCATCTCAATTGGATTCAGGTCAGGACTTTGACTAGGCCACCTCAAAGTCTTCATTTTGTTTTTCTTAAGCCATTCAGAGGTGGACTTGCTGGTGTGTTTTGGATCATTATCCTGCTGCAGAACCCAAGTGCACTTCAGCTTGAAGTCACAAACAGATGGCTGGACATTCTCCTTCAGGATTTTTTGGTAGACAGCAGAATTCATGATTCCATTTACCACAGCAAGTCTTCCAGGTCCTGAAGTAGCAAAACAGCCCCAGACCATCACACTACCACCACCATATTTTACTGTTGGTATGACGTTCCTTTTCTGAAATGCTGTGTTAATTTAAGCCAGATGTAATGGGATACATACTGTACCTTCCAAAAAGTTCAACTTTTGTCTCGTCAGTCCACAGAGTATTTTCCCAAAAGTCTTTTGGATCATCAAGATGCTTTCTGGCAAAACTGAGACAAGCCTTTATGCTCTTTTTGCTCAGCACTGGTTTTTGTCTTGGAACTCTGCCATGCAGACCATTTTTGCCCAGTCTCTTTCTTATGGTGGAGTCATGAACACTGACCATAACTGAGGCAAGTGAGGCCTGTAGTTCTTTGGATGTTGTTGTGGGGTCTTTTGTGACCTCTTGGATGAGTCGTCACCGCGCTCTTGGGGTAATTTTGGTTGGCCAGCCACTCCTGGGAAGGTTCACCACTGTTCCATGTTTTCGCCATTTGTGGATAATGGCTCTCATTGTGGTTCCCTGGAGTCCCAAAGCTTTAGATATGGCTTTAGAACCTTTTCCAGACTGATAGATCTCAGTTACTTTGTTTCTCATTTGTTCCTGAATTTCTTTGGATCACAGCATGATGTCCAGCTTTTGAGGATCTTTTGGTCGACTTCATTTTGTCAGACAGGTCCTGTCCTATTTAAGTGATTTCTTGATTGAGAACAGGTGTGGAAGTAATCAGGCCTGGGTGTGGCTAGAGAAATTGAACTCAGCTTTCCAAAGATGTGATAAACCACAGTTAATTTATGTTTTAACAGGGGGTGGGGGTGTCACTTTTTCACACAGGGCCATGTAGGTTTCGATTTTTTTTTTTTTTACCATTAATAATAAACACTTTCATTTAAAAACTGCATTTTGTGTTTACTTGTGTTATCTTTGTCTCATTTAAATTTGTTTGATGATCTGAAACATTTAAGTGTGACAAACACACAAAAAAATGAGAAATCAGGAAGGGGGCAAACACTTTTTCAGACCACTGTATTTTTATTTTTTTTTGGACTTATTTTGTACCCGTAGGTAGATTTGTTCTGCAGTCCGGTGACAAGCCACCAGCTGCCGGTTGCTGCGTGTGCAAGCGCCTCTTAACTCCCTAACCTGCATGTTTTTGGCATGTGGGAGGAAACCGGAGAAATCCCGGAGTAAACCCATGCAAACACAGGGAGAACATGCAAACTCCACACAGATCACTGTTGGCCGGGGGCAGGGATCGAACCCACGATCCCCGCGATCCCCCGGCCGAGGGTAAACTGTGCTGTCGCGGTGCTAACCACTGCGCCACCATGCAGTATTTGCTAAAAAGATGAAATTTTCTCCATCGAAGGAAATTTTTGAAGGTTTTACTTCATCTGTGATTGGCAGTACCATCACGTTTGTCACATCTGACACAGTCTCAGTCATTACAGTGAGGGTTCCTAACCAGTAGATCCCATTGGAGTGTTCTAGCTCAGGGGTGTCCAATCATGTGCCATGGAAGGTCAAGACCCTGCAGGTTTTCTCTTCTACCCAGTCTCTTCAGCAGGTGTTTTCACTTATCAGCAATCAGTGGGAAGAAATTCATTGAAATATGCTGTTGAAGACACTGGTTGGCGGTAAGGCCTGCAGGGTCTTGGCCCTCCATGGCACATGATTGGACACCCCTGTTCTAGCTTGTTAATTAGTTCTTTAACTTTCGACAGCCATGGGGAACCACGGCTCCAGCCTGGACGACATCCTGTCTGAGGACATGCACCACTGGTACAACATGTTCATGAAGGAGTCGCCGTCGGGCCTGATGACGCTCTTCGAACTGAAGGCCATGCTGAATCTGAAGGGCATGACCGACAATGCCAGCAGCTATGTGGACCAGGTCTTCTTCACCTTCGACATGGATGGGGTACAGTCACTACAACTACAGTCCAGTCCAGGATGGGGTCTGGTTTTCCTCAATATCATCCTAAACCTTCTATATCATGTTACAGAACTGGTTAAAATGACTTTGAACCAAAAGCAAAAAAAAAGAAAAATCTTTTACATTTTCAACTTTTTTCCTCATAAATCTGCATCTTTTTCTCAAAAATTTGCTATTTTTTTCCCTGTAAATTTCAACCATTATCTCCTAGATTTGCAACTTCTTTCTTAAAAATTTGTAACTTTTTCCTCAAATTAAAAAAAAAAATTCTCTTATAAATTCACGTTTTTATCTCAAAAAGTTGTGACTTTTTCCCCTCAAAAATCCGAATTTTTTCCTGTAAATTTCCAACTTTTTTCTCAAAAATTTGTGAATTTTTTCTTATAAATTAGCATTTATTTTACTTTTAAATTTTTAACTTTTTCCTCATAATTTTTTTTTTTACTTTTTTGTGCAGCTCTGCATCTTTTTTTCAAAGATTTGTGACTTTTATCTCATACATTTACAATTTTTCTCGTAAATTTACAATTATTTCCTCAAAAATTTGTGACTTGTTTCTCAAATATCTATAATTTTTTTCCTTGTAAATTTGTAATTTTTTTTCTGTAAATTTTCAACTTTTCTCTTGTAAATTTGGAACTTATTTTCTCAAAAATTTGTGACTTTTCTCCTCATAAATTTGCAACTTTTGTGTTTTAAGTTTATCATCATTTTCTTTTAAATTTGCATTTTTTAACTTGTAAATCTGCAAGTTTTTCCTGTAAATTTGACTTTTTTTTAAGTGTCCCTTTTTCCTCATAACTTTTGCCACTTTTTTCCTGTAGATTCACATCTTTTTTTATTATGACTTTTTTCTTATGACTGTACAATTATTTTTCTTGTGAATTTGCATTCTCTGAATTTTCACCTTTCTCCTCAGAAATTTGTCTTTTTTCAGATAAACTTGCAACTTTTTTCTTGTATATTTGCAAATTTTTCCTCAGAAACTTGTGACTTTTTTCTTCAAAAGTCTGCAATTTTTTTTCCAATAAATTTTCAAATTTTTTTCCCTTGTAGATTTTGAGCTTTTTTTCCTCATTAATTTGTAACTTTTTCTTAAAACTTGACATTTTTCTCATAAATTTTAAACTTTTTTCTTAAAAAAATGAAATTTTCCCCATAAATTTACTATTTTTTTCTTGTAAATCTGCATTTTTTTCCCATGTAAATTGTAAACTTTTTTCTTGTAGATTTGCTATTTTTTCCTCCATAATTTGTGATTTTTTTTCTCAAAAATCTGCCTTTTTTTCCATGTAAATTTGCTCATTTTTTCCAATAAATTTTCCAACTTTTTTCCTAGTAGATTTCAAACTTTTTTTCTCGAAAAACTGACTTTTCCTCATAAATTTGTAACTTTTCTCTTAATATTTCTGACTTTTTTTCTCAAAAATTTGCAGTTGTTTTTTCCATGTAAATTCACAATTTTTTCCTATAAATTTTCAACTTTTTTCTGGTGGATTTGCAACTTTTTTCTTCAAAATATGTCATTTTTTCTCATAAATTTGTCATTTTTTTCCCCTTGTAAATTTTCAACTTTTTTCTTATAAATTTTCAATGCTCATCTGGATGTTGGTTCAATTTTAATTCTGTGTAACTGAACTCTAATTTGTGACTTTTTTACTTTTTAAAATTGGCATCTTTATCACATCTCTTTATTCATGTAAATTTGTCTCTAATTTACATTTACACTACCGTTCAAAAGTTTGGGGTCACCCAGACAATTATTTTGTGTTTTCCATGAAAAGTCACACTTATTTACCACCATGAGTTGAAAAATGAATAGAAAATATACAGTGGGGAAAAAAAGTATTTAGTCAGCCACCAATTGTGCAAGTTCTCCCACTTAAAAGATGAGAGAGGTCTCCAATTTTCATCATAGGTATATCTCAACTATGAGAGACAAAATGAGAAAAAAAAATCCAGAAAATCACAATGTCTGATTTTTAAAGAGTTTATTTGCAAATTATGGTGGAAAATAAGTATTTGGTCATTAACAAAAGTTCATCTCAATACTTAGTTATATACCCTTTGTTGGCAATGACAGCGGTCAAACGTTTTCTGCAAGTCTTCACAAGGTTTTCACACACTGTTGCTGGTATTTTGGCCCATTCCTCCATGCAGATCTCCTCTAGAGCAGTGGTGTTTTGGGGCTGTCGCTGGGCAACACGGACTTTCAACTCCCTCCAAAGATTTTCTATGGGGTTGAGATCTGGAGACTGGCTAGGCCACTCCAGGACCTTGAAATGCTTCTTACGAAGCCACTCCTTCGTCCCCCGGGCGGTGTGTTTGGGATCATTGTCATGCTGAAAGACACAGCCATGTTTCATCTTCAATGCTCTTGCTGATGGAAGGAGGTTTTCACTCAAAATCTCACGATACATGGCCCCATTCATTCTTTCCTTTACACGGATCAGTCGTCCTGGTCCCTTTGCAGAAAAACAGCCCCAAAGTATAATGTTTTCACCCCCATGCTTCACAGTAGGTATGGTGTCCTTTCTCCTCCAAACACGACAAGTTGAGTTTTTACCAAAAAGTTCTATTTTGATTTCATCTGACCATATGACATTCTCCCAATCCTCTTCTGGATCATCCAAATGCTCTCTAGCAAACTTCAGACGGGCCTGGACATGTACTGGCTTAAGCTGGGGGACACGTCTGGCACTGCAGGATTTGAGTCCCTGGCGGCGTAGTGTGTTACTTATGTAGCCTTTGTTACTTTGGTCCCAGCTCTCTGCAGGTCATTCACTAGGTCCCCCCGTGTAGTTCTGGGATTTTTGCTCACTGTTCTCGTGATCATTTTGACCCCATGGGGTGAGATCTTGAGTGGAGCCCCAGATGGAGGGAGATTATCAGTGGTCTTGTATGTCTTCCATTTTCTAATAATTGCTCCCACAGTTGATTTCTTCACACCAAGCTGCTTACCTATTGCAGATTCAGTCTTCCTAGCCTGGTGCAGGTCTACAATTTTGTTTCTGGTGTCCTTTGACAGCTCTTTGGTCTTGGCCATAGTGGAGTTTGGAGTCTGACTGTTTGAGGTTGTGGACAGGTGTCTTTTATACTGATAATGAGTTCAAACAGGTGCCATTAATACAGGTAACGAGTGGAGGACAGAGGAGCCTCTTAAAGAAGAAGTTACAGGTCTGTGAGAGCCAGAAATCTTGCTTGTTTGTAGGTGACCAAATACTTATTTTACCGAGGAATTTACCAATTAATTCATTAAAAATCCTTCAATGTGATTTTCTGGATTTTTTTTTTCTCATTTTGTCTCTCATAGTTGAGGTATACCTATGATGAAAATTGGAGACCTCTCTCATCTTTTAAGTGGGAGAACTTGCACAATTGGTGGCTGACTAAATACTTTTTTGCCCCACTGTAGTCAAGACATTGACAAGGTTAGAAATAATGATTTGTATTTGAAATAATAATTTTTTCCAGATACTCAACCTGCTCAAAGGAAGGTCAGTTTTATAGCTTCTCTAGCCAGCTAAACTGTTTTCAGCTGTGCTAACATGATTGCACAAGTGTTTTCTAATCATCCATTAGCCTTCTGATGCAATGAGCAAACACATTGTACCATTAGAACACTGGAGTGATAGTTGCTGGAAATGGGCCTCTATACACCTATGTAGATATTGCACCAAAAACCAGACATTTGCAGCTAGAATAGTCATTTACCACATTAGCAATGTATATTAGATATTAGAGTGTATTTCTGATTAGTTTAAAGTTATCTTCATTGAAAAAAACAGTGCTTTTCTTTCAAAAATAAGGAAATTTCTAAGTGACCCCAAACTTTTGAACAGTAGTGTATCTGTTTGTACCTCACACCCCCATCCTCCTTGTAAAAAATAAATCCCTTGCCATCCCCAGATGATTAGAAGATGCAAATTTAGAAATTTTAATTTGATCCAAAACAGTAAAAAGTTGCAAATTTAAGAGGAAGAATATTGTGACTAATTTCAGTTTACTTATTTTTCTTTTTAAATTTTAGACTGAAAAACAGTTGCTGAAAAGTCACAAAAGTAAAAGAGAAACGGTGACATGTGTGATATTGAAAAAGCAGACTTGAAGGATTAATTTACATTTTTAAGGAGAATTAAGGCCTAATATTGTCGTGTTTGAATCTGTTAATGGTGAAATAAAACTGAGCGGTCGTTAAAGTAACGAGCAGCTCAACGTTCTCCTCTGATCGCTTTAACAAGTCATCCTGTCATAAGTGACGGGCCGTTAAAGCCCAGTAAGGCTTCAACCACAGAGACTCTGACCTCACTGCCGGGTCAAAGGGCAGCACGTCCACAGTGTCCCTGTGCTGCTTTGTTTCCAAATGTTGACACACCTCCCAGAAGCATTAATGAAATGTCTGTGATGTGATTTGGTCAGAACACGTCAGGGTTTAATTATTCCAGCACCATTTGACACATGTGGAAGCAGTGCTACTGTTTTTACAGCATAATGACTTAAATCCTAACGAGCCACAGCTCGTTAAGGGGGAACAGACCCGACTCATTTTAAAAGATGCCGTTAATGAGGATGAATAGAGATGAGCTGAATGTGGGTGTGGTTTCTGTCCTCAGGACGGGTACATCGATTTTGTGGAGTACATTGCCGCCATCAGCCTGATGCTGAAAGGCGAAATCAACCAAAAACTGAAGTGGTACTTCAAGCTGTTCGATCAGGACGGGAATGGCAAGATCGACAAGGACGAGCTGGAGACCATCTTTACAGTAACTCAGCAATTCATTATTAATTATACTATTATTATCAGTGGGTGATTTTTTTTTTTTTTTTTTAATTTTTAACAAGACGAATGGGGGCATTCACAAATTTAGCATGCGGTACCAATATGTAAATGTAAATTAGGTACAAATCTACAAGAATTTAGGTACAAGAGTACAATAAAAATAAAAGCAAAATACAATTTAATTACAGAGAATAGCAAATTTACAAAAAAAAAAGTGAATTTACGAGAAAAACATTGCAAAGTTGCAAAAGTGAAAAATCTTTGAGCAAAAAATGTCATGGTTCGAGCGCTGATCCCGTCCGCGCTCGAGCCATGCACTATCTTCGCCCATCTGACGGCTGTGTGCCCCTTTTGGCTCTCCGAGCTTTTATTGTGACAGCGCTCGGAGGGGCTTCCGGCTGTCAGAGCTGTCAGCTGAGCCACATTTCACCTCATCAGCTGCTCCCTACTTAAGAGGGCAGTTGGGAGTGAAATGTGCGGCCGTCTCGTCAAAAGCCTTCCCATGGTCTGACGTTATTCGAGCATCCCGCTGTTCAGATGTAGACTATCCCTTGTCGTTATTTGTAAGTGTGTTTCCTTATGTTTCCATTCTCCCTTGTCATTGACAGTATTCATTGTAGTGTGTTTTAGCCCCCCGTGGCTTGCTATTTTGTTCCTTTTCTGTCCTGTTAATAAACTGTGCAAACTCACTGGTGATTTGTGGTGTCTTATGATGGCTCGTGAGGGCCATCCATGACAGTAGACTGCCGCCAGACTGAGACGCCTGTCGCCGTGAGTTTTGCCAAAATTGGACTTGTTTTTCCCTGTCTGGGTGCCTGTGCGCTGGGAGATTATGTCATCATAATCCAGCCGGGCAGCACGGTCCAACCGGGCAGCACGGTCCAACCGGGCAGCACGGTGGTGCAGTGGTTAGCACTGTTGCCTTACAGCTAGAAGGTTCCTGGTTCGAATCCCCAGGTTGGCAGGGGTTGGAACCTTTCTGTGTGGTGTTTGCATGTTCTCCCTGTGCTGTGTGGGTTTACTCCGGGGGCTCCGGTTTCCTCCCACAATCCAAAGACATGCATGTTAGGTTAATTGGCTGTTCTAAATTGTCCCTAGATATCTGTTTCCTATAGGCCCTTAGAATAGAGGGTTAGTATTAGTGAAAGCGCTTTGAGTGGTCTTTGTGACTAGAAAAGCGCTATATAAGTGCAGGTTAGTTAGTTAGTTAGTTAGTAATCATTTAGGGGCCGCGTTCGGAGCCTGGGCTATGAGCTGGTGGAGGCCCTTGACTACATAGAAGGAACACTTTTCACCGTAGGCCTCTATGACACTCCCAGCGATGTACGCCGGCACCTGGACCTCGCTGAGGACATTATTCTTCGCCTTCCCCGCTACTCCAACCACCCGGAAGTCACGGCGAGGAAGGCAGACATCGCTACACACCGGGAGAGACTCCGTGGGCTGGAGGGAAACTCCGGAAGGAAGCCAAAGGGAAGGCACTCTCGCTCCTCGCTTCGGGATCCCGTTCCTGTCCCTGATCTGGTCCAGGAGTTCGCACCACCCAGGGGTCATCCCCGAACGAGCGTGACGTCAGTCGGGATTCCCCCAGAAAGGTTGCAGCTGACAGCAATCTCCATCTGGGACCGAGTGGCTGCAGCTCACTCCGCCGGCCACCCCACACAAATCATGAAGCACGTGACGGTGACGGTCAGACTGGTAGAGAGGAATCCGGAGCTGAGTGATTATCCGGAATACGCTGACCTGCTCGCCTCCATTTCCGCACAGGAACGGCATTTTCCGAACCTCACCTTCGCCTCGCCATCAGCCAGTGAAAGTCGTCGCCACGCTCCCAACAAGCCTCAGCGAGAACCCCGTCTGGATCCAGTTCCGGGTCGTCGGAAAGACTCCCCCTCTCAGACAGCTGTCACTCCTACGTCTCGCCAGGAGGGAATCCCTGCAGCCTCTCTTCCCGGGTCACCTCGTCCTGCTGTTCCGTCAGCTCCTTGGGCCTGGATCGCCTCGGCTGTCCTCCTCGACGTCTTCCTCGGCAGGTGTGAGTGTTTTGAGTCCTGCTCCAGTGAAGCCCGTTATTGGACCATCACGAGCGGCTCCTCCTCGTCATCTCAGGGGGCCCTCCGTCACCAGCCAGCGGGGAAAGGGAGGAACAACGTCCGCTACAGCAGGCACCATCCATCCTCTGGGAAACAGGCAAGTGCAAGTTCATGTTTCTCCCCGTAGTTGTGATTTGCCTTGTCTGACTCCTGGGGGTGGAGTTCGGGGTTCGCAGTCCCCCGAGCTCCCACCACCTGCTGTAGCTTCTGTCATTAAACCTGCTGCCTCTGTGTCTCCCTCCGCTGAGCGGTCCACGACGCCAGGCCTACATCGCCGGACGAGGAGGGGGCCTGCAGTTCTGGAGAGCCTGGTTCCAGCCCCGCAGCCATGTCATGGGCAGAGGAGGAGAGCGGACTGCAGCGTGGAGCCTGCGCCGACGACGAAGCATCCTCGGGTCTCCACAGATGAGCGGTTCGGTCCAGCGGGTCGAGGGTCCCCTGTCACCACGCCGTGCAGGTCGTCAGCGTGGACGTCAGTGCTGGAGGGTCCTCAGGCTGCGGAGACCATCATGCCGGCTACGGAGCCCGCCGTAGCCGAGTGGGAGCCAGATGACGACCTTCTTCGTCCTGAGCTCGGATCATCGAAGTCCTGGACGGCGACAGTACTCGAGTGCAGGCAAGTGCTCTACCTTGTTTTCCTTCTTTCCATTTTAGAGCATTTTTGCCTGTCCCTCGGGAAGACGAGCCAGGGGCAGCCGTCCGCTGCGCCCGAGCTCGTCTCGCTGGGCTCAGTCACTACCGGTGATTCTGATCCCGGTTCTTTTCCTTCTCCTGAGCCTTCTCCCAGGGTCACCAATGCAGAGCCAATCCCGGTCACTGTACTGGAGGTTCCGGGTTCGGGGTTGGAGGTTGTTACTGGTGCTGCGCCGACCCAGTCGGGGTCCATCGCAGGTGCAACCGTGACCCAATCGGGGTCCGTCGTGGGTGCAGCACCGGTGTGGTTCAAGGTCGGTGAAGGAGATGCAGACCCTCTGCCACCTGACACTGGACTGGCTCATTGTCATCATCATCCCCTTCGTCATCATCACCATCGTCATCCCAGCTCATCTCCACCGGGGGCCATTGGGGTTCTCAAGATTCGGTCCGGTCCGCATCTTCCCCCTCTCCAAGGAGGCCGTCTTCAATTTTTCCCCTACGGTCCTGGTGGCTGAGTGACGCGGGTCGGCTGCCTGGTGAGCCGTTTCGCTGGTTCGACGTGTTGGGTCGGCCACCCGACGTACGGTGCTTCCTGCTGGGTGACCTGGTTCGGCCACCGGAGGTTCTGCCTTTCCGGGCCTGGGACTGGGGTAGGCCGCCCGAGCATTCCCCGTTTCCCTCATCGGCGACCTGGACATTGGACGCAGGGAGACCACCAGAACTGTCCCTGTCTCATTGGTCTCTGCCTGTCGTCATCTGCGTGCGCTTTTCTGTTACACTGACATACAGTATAAGGGTCACTCTGTGTTACTCCACTCTGATCTGTGTATTCACCGCTATTTAGCGTGTTTTTTCTTTCTTTTTTTTTCTCCCCTCTCCTGTCTGAGGGATGATTGGTATCTACCATTTTGTGTCTCATGGGCCTGTGTATTTTAGTTATAGGCTCCCTTTGGTTATTTGCATTTTTTGTCTTGTTCTATGCACCATCTGTGCGTTATGGAGTATTGTGTTTTTCTTTTACCCGTACTCTGTATTGCCTCATTGGTTCCCTGTCAACAACATGGTGTTTTTGCTTTTTTGTCCTGTTCAAAGTATCATTTAAGCGCTATGGAGTATTGTGTTTTTCCTTTTAACCATACTCTGTAATTGCCTCATTTGTTCCCTGTCATCGTCATGGTAGGTTTTTTTTTTTCCCCTCTTTCTGGTTCTCGCTCTCCAGGCCTTCTCCCCCATCCGCCCACCCTGGGGGGGGGGGGGGGGGGGGGGGGGCTTGGGTGTCACAGGGCGCTCGTAGTTCACCCCTCGGGGGGGAGATACTGTCATGGTTCGAGTGCCGATCCCGTCCGTGCTCGAGCCATGCACTATCTTCGCCCATCTGATGGCTGTGTGCCCCTTTTGGCTCTCCGAGCTTTTATTGTGACAGCACTCGGAGGGGCTTCTGGCTGTCAGAGCTGTCAGCTAAGCCACATTTCGCCTCATCAGCTGCTCCCTACTTAAGAGGGCAGTTGGGAGCGAAATGTGCGGCAGTCTCATCAAAAGCCTTCCCATAGTTTGACGTTATTCGAGCATCCCGCTGTTCAGACGTAGACTACCCCTCGTCGTTATTCATAAGTGTGTTTCCTTATGTTTCCATTCTCCCTTGTCATTGACAGTATCCATTGTAGTGTGTTTTAGCCCCCCATGGCTTGTTATTTTGTTCCTTTTCTGTCCTGTTAATAAACTGTGCAAACTCACTGGTGATTTGCGGTGTCTTATAATGGCTCGTGAGGGCCATCCATGACAAAAAAAAATGTAAATTTTTGAGAAAAGGTTGCAAATTTAGAAGAAAAAAGTTGCAATTTAAAAGTAAAAGCTGAAATTTTACAAGAAAAAAGTTTGAAATTTTTGAGAAAAAAAATGAACAATTTTGAGTAAAATTTTGCAAATTTGCAAGAGAAAAATCATAATTTTGAGAAAAAAGTTGCAAATTTTAAAGAAAAAGTTGAAATTTTACAAGAAAAAAGTTTTGAACTATAAGAGAAAAGTTGCAAATTTAGAAGAAAAAACGAGAACATTTACAGAAAATAAAGCAAATTTTTGAGAAAGAATTCAAATTTACAAGAAAAAAAATTAAAATTTGAGGAAAAAGTTGCAAATTTAAAAGATAAAGCTGAAATTGTACAAGAAAAAACTTTCAAATTTACAAGAGAAGTTGCAAATTTGAGAAAAAAATATTTGACGAAATTTTGCAAATTTGCAAAAGAAAAATCATAAATTTGAGTCATAAATTTAAAAGAAAAAGTTGAAATTTTACAAGAAAAAAGTTTCAAATTACAAGAGAAAAGGTGCAAATTTAGAAGAAAAAGCTTAACTTTTACGAGAAAGAAGTTTCCTATTTACAAGAGAAAATCTGGAAATTTTTGAGAAAAAAAAATGAACAATTTTGAGTAAAATTTTGCAAATTTGCAAGAGAAAAATCATAAATTTATTAGAAAAAGTTGCAAATATACAAGAAAAAAATTGAAAATTTTTGAGGAAAAAGTAAATTGAAAAGAAAAAGCTGAAAAAGTTGCAGATTTGTACATTGCAGATTTTTTTTTTTTGCCTCTCCCCTCAGATCACCTACTGGTTATTATTCATTCATTCATTCATCTTCTTCCGCTTAAAAACTAAACTTCAGAACCTGAGCAGTGAACAGTGAAGCCTCAGTTTGTTGTTTCCATTAATGATCGTTAAGTCAGTTGCTGTTTGTCTCCCCCTGCAGGCCATCCAGGACATCACGCGGAACAAAAACCTGGATCCTGAACACATAGTCACGCTCATATTTGAGAAGTGTGACGTCAATGGTGAAGGTAAACACAGAGAACAGCAAACCCAGTTAGCATGACTCACATCTGAGCCACAGGAGAAACTCCCATCAGGTTCTGGTACAGAAGTTTCTATATGAGGAAATTCTGACAGGACCTTCATGGTTCAAAACGCAGTCCACCTCAAGTCAACCTTCTTCCACAATCTGGACCATGTTCTCTCTACCTTCTAGAGAGCATTGCTATCCAGTCAATGTTTCAGGTGTTACACATGACGGTGGGTTTGTCTGGAGTTTTGTTTTCTCTTGCAGTCTTTCATCAGATCGTTTAAAAACCCGGTTTAACTGTCCTTCCACCTGGGTGGCTGGATCAACGTCCTTTTTAGGAAGGCTACATGGAGAAGTGTTCTTTGTAGCATACCTTCCTGAAACTTTCTTCCGTAGAAAACCATTCCGTACATTTTCAACCTTTTGGAGTTCGGCAGCTGTGAGATCGTAAGCCTGTATTCTGTAGACACACGCTGCTAAGATCTTCACGAGTGTGTCATGATGCATCTCCCCGTCTACCCAACAGCCTTCTGGCTCATCCAACTTACTAACTGCAGAGGAATAGCTGCTGATGACTTTTCTGTGCTGAGTGACCCAAGTACTGAAACTCTTGGACGTTCTTGATATTCACATTATTTACAGAAAGTGGGTATTCCTGAGCCTTGATTGGTTCTCTGTCTTGAAGTAAGACATCTGAAGTCTGAATCTAATGAAGGTATTGTCATAGACATCTAAGATCTGACTTAGATCACCTATACCTATAGAGATAGCAAAAAAAAATTGTGATGACCTAATAGTATTGAATGCAAAAGACGCAACAGACTTACACATGTGGATAAAATTGTTGGTACCCCTCTGTTAATGAAAGAAAAACCCACAATGGTCACAGAAATAACTTGAATCTGACAAAAGTGGTAATAAATAAAAATTCTATGAAAATTAACTAATGAAAATCGGACAATGCTTTTGAATTGTGGTTCAACAGAATTACTTTAAAAAACAAACTCATGAAACAAGCCTGGACAAAAAATGATGGTACTCCTAGAAAAGATAGAAAATAATGTGACCATAGGGACATGTTCAACCAAGATGTGTCATCTAATTAACATCACAGGTGTCTACAAACTTGTAATCAGTCAGTCGGCCTATTTAACGAGTGACAAGTAGTCAATGTGCTGTTTGGTAACATGGTGTGTACCACACTAAACATGGACCAGAGGAAGTAAAGGAGAGAGTTGTCTCAGGAGATTAGAAAGAAAATTATAGACAAGCATGTTAAAGGTAAAGGCTATAAGACCATCTCCAAGCAGCTTGATGTTCCTGTGACTACAGTTGCACATATTATTCAGAAATTTAAGATCCACGGGACTGTAGCCAACCTCCCTGGACGTGGCTGCAGGAGGAAACTTGATGAAGAATGGTAACAAAAGAGCCCAGAACAACCTCTAAACACATTCATGGTGAACTCCAAGGTCAAGGTACATCAGTGTCAGATCGCACCATCCGTCGTTGTTTGAGCCAAAGTGGACTTCATGGGAGACGACCAAGGAGGACACCACTGTTGAAAACAAATCATAAAAAAGCCAGACTGGAATTTGCCAAACTGCATGCTGACAAGCCACAAAGCTTCTGGGAGAATGTCCTATGGACAGACTAGACAAAACTGGAACTTTTTGACAAGGCACATCAGCGCTATGTTCACAGACGCAAAAATGAAGCATACCAAGAAAAGAACACTGTCCCTACTGTGAAACATGGAGGAGGTTCTGTTATGTTCAGAGGCTGCTTTGCTGCATCTGGCATAGGGTGTCTTGAATCTGTGCAGGGTACAATGAAATCTCAAGACTATCAAGGTATTCTAGAGAGAAATGTGCTGCTCAGTGTCAGACAGCTTGGTCTCAGTCGCAGGTCATGGGTCTTGCAACAGGATAATGACCCAAAACACACAGCTAAAAACACCCAAGAATGGCTAAGAGCGAAACATTGGACTATTCTAAAGTGGCCTTCTACGAGCCCTGATCGAAATCCTATTGAACATTTGTGGAAGGAGCTGAAACATGCCGTCTGGAGAAGGCACCCTTCAAACCTGAGACAACTGGAGCAGTTTGCTCATGAGGAGTGGGCCAAAATACCTGCTGAGAGGTGCAGAAGTCTCATTGACAGTTACAGAAATCGTTTGATTGCAGTGATTGCCTCAAAAGGTTGTGCAACAAAATATTAAGTTAAGGGTACCATCATTTTTGTCCAGGCCTGTTTCATTAACAGAGGGGTACCAACAATTTTGTCCACGGCTGTACACAAAATGGTCCCCTCCAGTATACAACTAGGACAATATCAATCGCTACGGAGGGTGACAATATGTATGGGTACATATTCATACTATGTGGGGTAACTAAATAGACTGTTATGCTGTTTATTCCATCTAGCTACAATGCTCCGTACTGTGTATATATATTTGTATACTTATGTGTACATATGTATATTCACTGCTCTTATTTTCTTATCTTCTAAATTACTGCTCTGAGTGTTGCTATCCCTGCGCTGTTGCAATCCTGGAATTTCCCCATTGTGGGACTAATAAAGGCTTATCTTATACTCTGAGAATATTACAACATCATCCACATAGAGTAGCTCGGTGACTTTTCTTCATCCAGCCATCCTTGCGTTTTTTCTGTATTCACTTCATTTGGGAAGTGTCTATCAGATCTAGAAAACAGGAAGACCTGATCTGGTTGGCACAACTAGTGTTGTAGTCAAGAACAGAGTCTCTGAAGACCAAGACAAGTCCAAGACTATAAGGGGTCAATGCCTTCATTAGGGATGTGATTTGGGGTTGGGGAAATTTTCTGAAAATTTAGCAGGGGGTCTGGGCAGGGATGGCAACAGGAAATTCTGATTTCAGCTGAAATCTAATTTGGTCGATTGACTTATGGGGGGGGGCAGCCCTCTTGAAGCTGGGAGGTTTTCAGTAAAACAGAAGTAATTTAGACTGAAAAAAATGATTAAAAAAAAGAATGAAATACTAGACTTAGATAAATCATTAAATTTAATGAAAAGTTAACTTACTTTTTCTTCAATGTTGTCTCACTGTCTTTAGTCCAACATATTTAACAGTTCTATAAGAGTTTATTACACTATTTACACTGGTCACCAAGTCACTTCTAATGTGAAACTTTCTTCCTTTTGGCAGCAAGCTGTGTCAGTCTCTGAACTTTGAACTTCATCTCCTTTTCTGGTTTCTTCAGAAACTGTCCGAGTGTTTCTGTTATCTCGTCGAACTTTGAGCCAATTTTCACCTTTACCGTCACTTTTCTCTCAAGCCAATTCCATCGGAACTTATTTTTGACACTTTTGTCTATTTCTAGCACTGATGACTCCTGATCCTTCGATAAAAATCTCATAATTCCGCTGAAAACAATACCGAAAGCTCAGAATTCCAACACGAACCAGGGATGTGATTTGGGGTTGGGGAAATTATCTGAAAATTTAGCAGGGGGTCTGGGGGACGCAGTCCCCCAGCGGGGTCAGGGGCAAGGGGGAAGAAGCCCCCCGAAGCTCCTGGGTTTTTATGATTTTTAAGTGCCAGAACTGTGCTTAAATGACATAAAACAAACAGCTGAATGCCACTTATTACTGTATAATATTGACTTATGTTCCAAGAAGATAGCATTCCTAAAATATTCCAACAAGCATTATCCATCACATGCTTTAACACTTGATCAAATCAAAATCAGTTAATTTTATCTATTCCATAATAGAAATAAAATTCCAACATACCATTACTTTTTATAATTTCAGCATTCATTTCAGATCACCAGTTTCAATCTCCATTGAGTCTTGAGCAGTTCATTTTGCACAATCACTGATGCAGCCAAGTCTTAGAAATATTCAAAAGTTATGAGTCAATGTCCACTGTGCACTGTCAATTTCAAACTGTTTGGAATCATAAAAGTAATGTAACTAAATTGTTTTGCTATTTTTTTCTCCTCACCATCAATGTCAGGGCGCTGCATGAGTTTTGGGGGATGGTTAACTTTTATAACCGTTTCCTCCCCTGCGCAGACCAGCTCATACAGCCGTTGTACGCCGCACTCAAGAAATGGAAACCGGCGGACAGAGTCGACTGGACTTCTGAACGGCAGCAGGCGTTCTGAGGTTAAAACAGCTCTGGCAAACACTGGCGCACCCAGACCCGGCGGCTCGGATAGCGCTCACTACTGACGCCTCGGACATGGGCATAGCGGCCGTCGTGAAGCAATGCGTTGCCGGTTCTTGGCAGCCGCTCACCTTTTTTTTTAGCAGGTCTTTGCACGACAGTGAGCATAAATACAGCGTGTTCGACAGAGAGTTAATGGCTCTCCACCTGGCCATACGCCACTTCCAGTTCTGCCTGAAAGGGCGCACCTTCACTGCGTTCGTGGACCACAAGCCGCTAACGTACTTAACGTACTTTATCTTCCTGGAAGATAAAATAAAGCGGAATTTGGCGAATTACCGGAAAAATCACATCCCTGAGAACAAGCTGCCATGAATTTTTGACAAAGCATACAACGAGCCATTTGATTGGTCCAATCGTTTGCAACTATCCAATCGCAGGGCTGTTTACAATACAGCAGTAGCTTGAGTACATAACATCCAGGTTATCACAGGAGACTTGACCAGGGGAAGCGCCGAGCGCTTATGTAATCGTGTTGATTTTCGCTAAAATCGGTAACAATAAGGTACCTTACCCCCCTAAAATTTTCTCAACGGATTTAGATGATTCCCAGAAATGATCAATTTGAAAATAAATCGGTGGAAATCTGTGGATTGGCGGAAAATTGCCATCCCTGTCTGGGGGACGCAGTTCCCCTGCGGGGTCCGGGGCAGAGCCCTGGTGGGGGGGCAAGGGGGGCGAAGCCCCCCGAAGCTCCTGGGTTTTTATGATTTTTAAGTACCAGAACTGTGCTTAAATGACATAAAACAAACAGTTGAATGTCACTTATTACTGTATAATATTGACTTATGTTCCAAGAAGATAGCATTCCTAAAATATTCCAACAAGCATTATCCATCACATGTGTGGCATTAAAAATATTTTTTAAATAAAGTCCAAAACATCTTCAGCAGGCAAGACGAAGAAAAGTGAAAAGTGAACTCCTGTGGCAGAAACTCCAGGTTAGCTGAGCAGTGCCTCCCAACAGTGACAGAGTTCGTGCACCAAGCCTTGTTAATATAAATGCATACTCCCCCACCTCTGGTCTTACCGGAGTCATCAGCTGCTCTGTCTGCCCAGAGAGTGTGCCGTCCGGCCAGCTCAACAGCACCGTCAAGTACTCCACTATGTAGCCATGTTTCCGTGAAAATCATGATATTGCAGTTCATAAGTTTCTTATTGTTGGTGATCCGAAGCCGTAGCTCATCCCTTCTGTTCGCCACTGACCGTACATTAGCGAGGAAAATGCTGGGTAGAGAAAGCCGGTGCGGTGTTAGCTTTAGCTTAGCTCTTAGCCCTCCGTGCTTCCCCCGCCTTTTTTTTACGGTCTCTACGCTGCCTGTGAGCACTTCCGGTCGGCCGGGTAGCTTACCTAGCATCGGGTGTTCTCTAGAGCTCAGGGATGAAACGTAGGTTGCTGATAAAAAGGTCGTTATTTTGTAATCCAATGTCCAAAAGTTCATTTCGGGTGTTGGATGTAATAGCGAAGCTGTTCTGAACGAACAGACCCGAAATGAGCAGAAATATCACTGCTAATCCACAAAATCTGAAGAGACACTGAGCCTCACGTTGTGCATGCGCCGCCATCTGGTCTGAAAATTTTTGGAAGATAAAAAAAAGTGGAATTCCGCGAATTAGCGGAAAGATCACATCCCTACTTCATACACACTAGTCTTGATCTCCACTTGGTCTCCGCCTGGATTGGTCTTGATCCCTTAAAGTCTTGGTTTACTACACTAATTATAACATAGGAAGCAAATAAACCAAAACCAGACCAAGTTCTTAGCAGGGTCCAGATCTGACACTTGATAACTGCATGATGGTTAACTCCTTTCTCACATATCTGGCCTAAAACACAGCTAAAACCAACCAAAAAGTCAGCAAAAACAACCCAAAACTGACCCAGCCAGATGTAGAACAGTGTACATCAGCCAAGAAAACTTTACTGGGCCGCAACAAAGTCAGATTAGATGGTGTAATGGTACCAAGACCTGAACCAAAAACCAACACTGTATCTTAACAAACAAACCATCATCATAGCAGTCTGTTGGGGGTGGTCATAATGACTGGTCTTTTCTCGCCACAGGTGAAATGACCCTGGAGGAGTTCATCGACAGAGCCAAAGACCACGAGGACATCATGGACTTGCTGAAGAACCTGATGGACCTGACGCCCATCTTAGAGATCATCATCCAGGGTCGGCCCACGATCCAGAACTGACAAACAGTCAGCCAGTCAACCTGAGACACATCTATGAAACATTCAAGTTTGGATTGACACGACCAGCCACCTACCAGAACCTTCTACCAATGTCTTCTGTTTTACCATCAGTGGTTACAAAAATTTTGAAGAACCAGTCGGTACTAGATACACGCAACTGATTTAGCTAAGGTACCACACCGGTTAATATTTGGAAACTTTTGGCATTTGTGAGATCTTTCATCTTGTCTTTAGTTCAACCAAAGGAAACCTTCACTGATGTGCAGTAGAAAACAACCTTCAGCTGCATTTAAGGGGAAATAATCAGGAGATTTATTATTTTTTAACAAATGGGATGGGGAGGGGGGTATTCACCAATTAGCATGAGGTAGATGTGAATTAGAAAAAAATAACATCCAGAAGAGTGTTGGAAATTTGTTGAAAAGTTAGAAAAAAAATAGCTAATTTTTGAGAAAGTTACAAATTTATAAGAAAAAATGCAAATTTATGAGGAAAAAAGTAATTTTTCAGAAAAATCTAATTTATGAATGTCAACATTTTTTAATGCAAAAGTTGCAGATTTATGAGGAAAAAGTTGCAAATTTACAGGAAAAAATGTTGATTTATAAGAAAAAAGTTGCAAATTTTGGGAAAAATCTACAAATATTTCAGAAAAATGTCAAATTTATGAGAGAAAAGTCAAATTTTTGAGAAAAAAGTTGCAAATCTGAGAAAAAAAGTTGCACATTTACAAGAAAAAATCTGCATTTATGAGGAAAAAAGTTGCAAATTTATGAGAAAACTGCAAATTTTTCAGAAGAATGTCAAATTTATGAAAATAAAAATTGCTAATCTGTGAGGTAAAAGTCATGAATTTTTGAGAAAAAAACGGAAAATCTACAAGAAAAAAGTTGAAAATTTACAGGAAAAAATGCACATTTCATTCATATTCTTCCGCTTGATCCTTTTCGGGTCGCAGGGGGGCTGGAGCCTATCCCAGCATCTTTGGGCAAGAGGCAGGGTACACCCTGGACACATCGCCAGTCCATCGCAGGTTATGAGAAAAAATTTGCTAACTTTTCAGAAAAGTCACAAATTCATAAAAAAATTATATGCTGCAGATTAATGAGAAAAAAGCTGAAAATTTACAGGAAAAAATTGCAGATTTATGAGGAAAAAGCTATAAATTTATGAGGAAAGAAATTTTTTTGGAAAAAGTTACAAATTTACAGGAAAAAAATAGTGAATTTATGAGGAAAAAATACATTTGGAAAAACGTTGCAAATTTATGAGGAAAAAAATCAAATTTTTGATGAAAAAAGTTGCAGATTTATAAGAAAAAGTTTGAAAATTTGTATAAAAATTGCAAATTTATGAGGAAAAAAGTCACATCTATGAGGAAAAAGTCCAAAATTCTTGAGAAAGTTGCAGATTTAAGAGGAACTTAAAAATCTCTAAGATTTCTTTCCCATATCTGCTCAGAATTGTTGGTTCAAAGTCGTTTTATTCAATTCTGTAACAGGATGTAAAAGGGCGACAATTTTCTCTTTTTTCAGGGTTGGGGGGGCACTGCCCCCCCATCACTCCTGACATTATGTCGATGTCAAGCCAACATCTTGCCAATGTGCAAACAACCTCTATAAGATGTATTCCCGATGATGACGCTGACCGGATGCGTTTGTTTCTGTTGGGGTAGCGTACCTTAGTTCCACAGCCATGAATCATATGCGGTAGCCGTGCGTGTTAGACTCGAGTGAATATAGAGCTCCGTGAGACTGTCCTGCAGTGAGTCTCTGACCTTTAGATCCTGTTAAAGGGTCAGCAAGATTACTCAGCACTTTAACTCCGACACGACAGATTCACTGAGACATCCACAAACTACAATTATGCTGGTTTATGGACACAGACTCATGTAAAAAGTCCTCATGGTTTATAAAGGCTGCTTACTCCTGGTCCGCATGAGCCGCCCTTTAGATGCTGCAAGAGCCGATGTAATATTGGGCCAACAGGGGTCAGACCAGAAGCTACGTGGGCGAAAGCAGACCAAAGCAGGCCAAACCGGGGTGTCTGACAGCAATGGAAAAACAAAAGTTGAAGAAGCAATTCAAGAAGTTAAAAATCCTTTGTGGAACTTTTAGAAATCCAGGTGTTAAGGTGGATTTATGCCGTGTGATGCACCTACGCAGCTGGATAGTCAGTAGGTGATTTGTTACTTTTTAACTGGGGGGAAATTTGCAGGAATAAAGGTGCAAAGAAATGACAAAAAACGGCAGTTTAAAAAAAATGAAAAGCTGCAAATTACAGTTTATTAACAGAATAAAACTTTAACCAGCATCCAGATGAGTGTTGAAAATTTACAAGAAAAAAGTTAAAATCTTTTAAAAAGTTCTAAATTTATGAGAAAAAGTTGAACATTTACAGGAAAAACGCCACAAATTTTTGAGAAAAAAAGTTAGATTGATGAGGAAAAAAGTTGAAAATTTATAAGAAAAAAGTTGCACTTTTACAAGAAAAATGTTGAAAATTTACAGGAAAAAAAAAATCACAGATTTATGAGGAAAAGTGGCAAATTTATGAGAAACAAGATGAAAATTTAATGGGAAAAGCTCCAAATTTATGAGAATTTTTTTAAATTTACAAAAAAAGTTGCTAAATTACAAGAAACAAAGTTCAAAATTTATGAAAAACGATGGGAAAAAATTAGAAAAAAGTTGCAGATTTATGAGAAAAAAGTTGCAAATTTGCATGAAAATTTTAAATAATTTATCATAAAATGTTGCAAATTTTTCACTGAAAGTTAAGAAAAAAGTCACAGATTTATGAGAAAAATTTTTTAATTTTCCAAGAAAAAAAAAATCAAACTTTCAAGAAAAAAACTACTGCACCTGGGTGTTGAAGGATACTTTCATCTCACGCAGCTTCGTGTGTTTTTTTTTTCCAAATTCGGGTTAATCAGGTTAATGAAGTTACGGGTGAATGAGCTGACTGATCCCGTTATCACGGCCAGTGGAGTGTGGGGGTTATTTCTGGGTTCTAATCTCATCAGTGCACAGCAGCACTGCTGGAAAAGCTTGGCGTGTTCTCTCTGTACTCGTAAATAAGGGACAACATGAAATTGCATTTTATTTATTTTAGTTTCAGTGTCCAGTTGGATGGATTTGCTGTCAGCGCTGCTTTGTTTGTTTTTTTTTTAAATTAATGTTCCACATACAAAAACAGCAGGGGGCGGGGCTGTGAATGTGTGAAAATGTCTCTAGCATCTTAGATATGCTTGTCACAGTCACAGCAGAAAATACAGTGGTCTTTGAGACTAGAAAAGCGCTATACAAGTATAGGTCCTTACCCCCTTATATAAAAAGTCTACACACCCCTGTTCAAATGCCAGGTTTTTGTGATGTAAAAAAAATGAGACCAAGGTAAATCACTTCAAAAATTTTTCCACCATTAATGTGACCTATAACCTGTACAACCCATGGTAGATTTAGTGCCTTGGAAATTCTTTTGTATCCTTCTCCTGACTGATACCTTTCAACAATGAGATCCCTCTGACGCTCTGGAAGCTCTCTGCAAACCATGGCTTGTGCTGTAAGATGCAACTACAAAAATGTCAGGAAAAGCCTACTAGAACAGCTGAACTTTATTTGGGGTTAATCAGAGACACTTTAAATGGTAGCAGGTGTGTGCTGACTCCCATTTAACATGAGTTTGAATGTGACTGGTTAATTCTGAACACAGCCACATCCCCACTTATAACAGGGTGTGCATATTTACGCAACTAGGTTGTTGTAAGTTTTTTATTTTTCCCCTTAAAATATTTCAGTTTGTTTTTCATTTGGGTTGTACAGGTTATAGGTCACATTAATGGTGGAAAAAGTTCTGAAATGATTTATCTCGGCCTAATTTTTTTACATCACAAAAACCTGGCATTTGAACAGGGGTGTGCAGACTTTTATATCCACTGTATTTAGATTTTACTGTGTTTATCATTTGTGTTTTCAAAATGCACCCCTAGAGGAATCCTCCATTAGCACTGGTGACAACGTTAGCATAAAACTTTAAAACTAGCTTCTCCTTTTGAATGAATTAATAAAATGCCGACAGTCTTTTTTTTTTTTTTTTTAATATGATGGTGTTTGAGGCCGGGTCAGGATTTAAATATCTGGACTTATTTTTTTTTTTTTTGGGGGGGGGGGGGGGGGGGGGCTGGAATATTATATTATCCTGTTGGCATAAATTTTTTTTTTTTTAGATTTAGTATACTTTATTGATCCCCAGAGGGGAAATTGAGGGTCATCCACCACCTGGATGGATGAAGCAGCCACGATACGGCGCTATCCCTTAACCATTCACACACACATTCACATCTAGGGCCACTTTAGAGTCTCCAATTAACCTAACCTGCATGTTTTTGGCATGTGGGAGGAAACCGGAGAAATCCTGGGGTAAACCCACACATACACGGGGAGAACATGCAAACTCCACACAGATCACTGTTGGTCGGGGGCTGGGATCGAACCCATGATTCCACGATCCCCACGATCCCCCGGCCAAGGGTAAACTGTGCTGCCGCAGTGCTAACCACTGTGCCACCGTGCAGCCCCAACAGAACAGAGTTTTTTTTTACAGTTCTTGTAAAAATGTTGTACAAGCATTCATGTTATTGTGCTGCCTTATAAATAAAGTTTTTAAACAAACCTCATCTCTTTCTTGAGTTTCACAATGATTAAAAAAGGCTATGCTAGTTAGCATGAACAGCTACTATATCAAATCAAGAAAACAGACCAAGATCTAAGAAAACTGATCCATCCAAACATTTGACATTTTTGATGCAAAAATGCAAAGTAACCTCATGTTACTGTTCCACTCAGTCCAACTGTCTCGGACTTGTATAAGCCTTCGGGGCTAGTTAGCTGCTAAGCAAACGGCTAACACTAGCTGCTATGTTATATTTGGTTGTTTGTACCCTGAATCACTACGGTTGGTATTAAAATCAGAAGCAAACCAGTTTAAATCCCCTATTGAAGCTGCTGAAACTTCCTGGACTTTTCTGGTTCCACACGATCAGTCAATAAAACCTTGTCACACACAACTAATTTATTCACATTTTTATTCCAAAACACAGGAAAAAGGAAACATTTTAGCCCCCAAAAGTCCTTTTTTAGTTCCTACTGCAGAGTAAAGGTGCTCTGAAAACACTGGAACCTTCATGTGTCTTTACATGAATTTAATAAAAACCTACTAGTCTGGTCATCTGTGCACTCTAACCTGAGTCCATCAGCGTCTCTCCTGCCGCCGCCTTACTCAGAGGCGTCAGGCGGCGGGAACTGAGCTCAGCTTTGTTTGAGTTTGTTCTCCGTTGTCAGCAAGCCGACATACAGACGCAGGAATGACCAGCACACACCCACCGAGCAGTACGTTGACGTCACCAGCAGGGGAAGGAAGGGCATCCGCTGTTTCCACGGCGATAAGGGGAAGACCACCTCACAGCCCAACGCCACGATGACCAGACCCAACAGATAGACCGCCTCCAGAGGGCGGAGAAGACAGCTGGGACCGCTGAGAACAGAGCAATCCGATTACTTCAGCAGAAGAACGGTGACTATAAACGAGGTCAGCAGGTCATTTCAGAGGTCAGGTGGTTTTACCTGTGGAGCTTCCTGAGAGCAGCGAAGGAGAAGATGGTGAACATCAGCATCAGACACACTTTGATGGGCAGCTCTGAAATTACAAACAAAAACGTGTTTAACAAACTCCTTAAGGCCCGCCCACACCAACAACGATAACTATATTAAGGCCTGCCCACACCAACAATGATATTAAGGCCCGCTCACACCAACAACGATAATGCTATTAAGGCCTGCCCACACTGACGATGCTATTAAGGCCCGCCCACACTGATGATATTAAAGCCCGCCCACACTGACAGTAACTATATTAAGGCCCACCCACACTGACAACAATACTAAGGCCCACCCACACTGACAACGATAACGATATTAAGGCCCGCCCACACCAACAACTATAACTATATTAAGGCCCACACAAACTGACAGTAATGATATTAAGGCCCGCCCACACCGTCAATGATAACAATATTAAGGGCCACTCACACCGACAATGATAACAATATTTTATTTATTTATTTAGCGAATGCAAAGTCCTTAAGCCAAGCAGTTGCCTCCTGGTTTGCTGTATGGAGGGTGTGTAATCCTCCTTCCAGTCTTTGGAGCGGGCAAACCTCTATGATGTGTTCCATTGTTTGCTCCTCTCCACATGCGCACAGTGGGCTAGGGCTACTGCCCCATCTGTGAAGGCTGGCCAAGCAGGGGCCATGTCCAGTCCTGAAGCGATTGAGTGTAGACCACTGTCTCCTTGGGAGGTTGGTGCCCGGGACCTGTTGGTTGGGGTTTATCACCAGCTGTTTGTTTGGGACCTCCTTGGTCTCCCATTCCTCTTGCCAAGCTGTCTGGATGGTAAAGTCAGCTGGGGGAGGGTTTTTCCAAATCGGCCGTCTGGATGAAAGTCGGGCAGTGGGTGGGGTGTAGATATCTGCATGGATTGGCAAGTGAGGAAAATCTTTAACTTTTTGGAGCATCCTTTGAGTTAATGCTGCTCACTGGATGTGTGGAGGGGCTATGTTTGACAGTACAGACAGCCAGGGGAGTGGTGTTGAGCGGACTGTTCCAGTTATAGTTCTCATTGTTGAGTTGAGCTGGGTGTCTACATGGTGTGAGTAAGATGACCTGGACCAGACAGGGGCACAATATTCTGCTACAGAGTATGAAAGGGCCAGTGCTGAGGTGCGCAGGGTGGAGACTGCCGCCCCCCATTTTGCACCAGCGAGCTTGCAGAGCAGGTTGTTTCGTACCTTCACCTTAGCAGCCGTCCCCTTTAGATGTTCCTTGAAGGATAAGGTCCTATCAAGGGTCACTCCAAGATAAGTTGGATTTGGGGCATGCTTAAGCTTGAGTCCGCTCAGGTGGATGTTTAGTTCTCTGGCAGCTTTTGCATTGTGGAGATGGAATACACTGGAGACGGTTTTTGCTGGGCTTGGTTTTAGGCGCCAGATTTTGCAGAGCTGGTCCAGTTTGGCAAGATCTTCCGTGAGCACCCGTTCCAGTGGTTCAAAGTCTGGTGCTTGGAATGCCAAACAGATGTCGTCTGCATAGATGAATTTGCGGGATTTTGTAGTAGGCAGGTCGTTTATGTAGAGGTTGAACAGAGTTGGAGCTAGAACTGAGCCTTGTGGGAGTCCGTTTTTCTGCATTCTCCATGCACTTGTGTTCTGACCGAGGTGGACTCTGAACCTTCGGTTGGTCAGCAGGGTTTTTATAATTGCTGTTGCCCAAGCAGGGATCGCCTTTATAAGTTTCAGGAGGAGGCCTTTGTGCCAGACCGTATCATAGGCGGCTGTAAGATCGAGAAACACAGCCCCTGTCTTCAGTCTGCTCTCGAAGCCATTTTCGATGAAGGCGGTTAGGGCCAGTACTTGTTCTCTTCTTTGACTTGGCACAGAGGCGTCGTCTCTTCGAATTTAGTCTGCTGGTAGGATCATTAGCTTCCCCAGGCGAGCCCGGGTACTGGCGGAGGGCGCGACGAGAACGCTGATCCATTGCCACCCATAACAATATTAAGGCCCGCCCACACCAACAACTATAACTATATTAAGGCCCGCACACACTGACAACAATAGGGGTGGGAGAAATAATTAAATAATAATCAAATAATCCCCCCCTTGTCCTGTCAGGCAGCTAGGCAAGCAAAACAGGGATCTGTCACCCTTATTGTGCCAAAACAGATTTATTTTGCCAAGAGGAGCTTATACAGTACCTAACTATGTATTGTATATTGTTGTAAACTCCTCCTGTAATAACTTTTAATACTTTATTTTAATTATTTTATCAATGGAAGACCCGACAGAATGGGGAAGAGGGAAAGGAAGTGTGTGGAGGGGGAAAGAAAAGGGAGGGGAACAGACAAAAAGACAAACAAACCAACAGCTAAAACAAACAGAAGACAAACTCCTTCTTCCAAAGAAGATGTCTCAACACGAGTCTGGTTTCCGCACCTGTTAAAGGAGAGATACTTGTGCGCATATGTCTGCGTGCGTATGTATGAGAGCGCACGCAAAATAAGTGTGCATGTGAGTGGGTTGTCAGGAAACATACGAAGCGGGGAGCCGGTCGCAGCAACTCTCCCCCCGGGAACCCCGAGCAGGCAAAACAGCGGCACCAACCCCCACAGGGCACAAACTTCCGAGGTCAGCAAGCCCCAGGAAAGCCAGGCATCCACCCCCGAAGGGACGATTGAGGGAGACCAGGTTGACAGGCGGCCGGCGTGGCAAGCCCGTCCGGGGGTGTGGGCTCGCTGTGGAAAATCAAAAAATTTTTCCAATGCATGTCAATGCAGATGTTAAAGATTCTGAATCAATGCATGAAAGTCAAGATTCTGATTATTAAATATTATTAATAGCCTTCCTGACATAAAAGGCTTTAAAGTAGACCAGGGGTCACCAACGCGGTGCCCGCGGGCACCATGTCGCCCGCAGGGACCACATGTGTCGCCCACAGGCCTGTTCTAAAAATAGCACAACTCGCAAGTGAGCTGCAGATGTAATTTTCTCTGCCGCTATTTTTTATTTTATATTTTTTATATTTTTTAAAATCACACTTGCATTTATATAGATTTTAAAATGACAATGTCTTAAAAATAAAAAAAATGAAAATATGTTTATTATACGTAAAGTTAAGGTGAACTCTGACCTAGTTCAAAGGTCAGTATTGTGCGCATGACAAAACCTTCGCGCTTGTGGAGCGTAAGCTAGCGGGCAGTGAAAATGGTGGGCGCAGTGCGGTTTCCAAGCCCAAAAACATGGCAAAAAAAAGACAGAAAATTTATCATTTTCAAAGTGAGCGGGAGGAAGAGTTCTTTTTTACTACCGTGAAAGGAAGCTGCGTGTATTTCATTTGCGGGGCGATGGCGAAGCGCCACTTCACTACCCACTCTTTTTATTTTTTTTTGGACTTAACTTGTACCCGTAGGTAGATTTGTTCTGCAGTCCGGTAACAAGCCACCAGCCGCTGCGTGCGTAAGCGCCCCTTAACTCCCTAACCTGCATGTTTTTGCATGAAAAATGAGAACATGCAAACTCCACACAGATCACTGTTGGCCGGGGGCAGGGTTCGAACCCGCGACCCCCCGGCCGAGGGTAAACTGCTGCCGCGGTGCTAACCACTGCGCCACCGTGCATATAAGCACTCTCAGTGCTTGTTTAGCGTCTTCTCATGAAAGGACAGTGCTGGTTATTACTCAAGCATGATTCTTGGCAAGAATTGTTTGGATATAATTCCAGTGAAGAAGAACACACAAAAGTGTGTTTATTAAATGTAACAGATTTTGAGCAGAATTGCAGCAGATTTGTTCAGTTAAAAATGTGATAAGATTTATTTAATATGAAAGATGATTTTTCTTAAATGTTGCATTACTTTTTCAAACATGGTTCAACATAGTTCATGAATTAAAAGGGTTTAGTTTTTTATGGTTAAAAGGGACTGGTGAAAACTGGACATTTTTTTATGAAATGTAGAAGGGATCATCTGAACAATTGCTGAGATTAATAAAAATAAAGTGTTGAATATTGATCTTGTCTGTTACCCACTCTAAGTTATTGATAATTATTTATATATATACACACACACACACACACACACACACACACACACACACACACACACACACACACACACAATTTGTTATTTTAGAGGAGTGTGTCAAGCTGGTGCCCTTCACATGACTCGATACCCATGAAGTAGCTCTTGGTTTCAAAAAGGTTGGTGACCCCTGAAGTAGACAAAATTAATCTTCTGGCAGATGATATTATTCTATATTTAATAAGGGAGTTACCAGCATCTGTTAAACTACAGAGTTTACTATATATATACACATGTGGACAAAATTGTTGGTACCCCTCTGTTAATGAAAGAAAAACCCACAATGGTCACAGAAATAACTTGAATCTTACAAAAGCGGTAATAATTAAAAAGTCTATGAAAATTAACAAATGAAAATCAGACAATGCTTTTGGATTGTGGTTCCAACAGAATTATTTTAAAAAACAAACTCATGAAACAGGCCTGGACAAAAATGATGGTACCCTTAACTTAATATTTTGTTGCACAACCTTTTGAGGCAATCACTGCAATCAAACGATTTCTGTAACTGTCAATGAGACTTCTGCACCTCTCAGCAGCTATTTTGGCCCACTCCTCATGAGCAAACTGCTCCAGTTGTCTCAGGTTTGAAGGGTGCCTTCTCCAGATGGCATGTTTCAGCTCCTTCCACAGATGTTCAATAGGATTTAGATCAGGGCTCATAGAAGGCCACTTTAAAATAGTCCAATGTTTTGCTCTTAGCCATTCTTGGGTGTTTTTAGCTGTGTGTTTTGGGTCATTATCCTGTTGCAAGACCCATGACCTGCGACTGAGACCAAGCTGTCTGACACTGGGCAGCACATTTCTCTCTAGAATACCTTGATAGACTTGAGATTTCATTGTACCCTGCACAGATTCAAGACACCCTGTGCCAGATGCAGCAAAGCATCCCCAGAACATAACAGAACCTCCTCCATGTTTCACAGTAGGGACAGTGTGCTTTTCTTGGTATGCTTCATTTTTGCGTCTGTGAACATAGAGCTGATGTGCCTTGCCAAAAAGTTCCAGTTTTGTCTCGTCTGTCCATAGGACATTCTCCCAGAAGCTTTGTGGCTTGTCAACATGCAGTTTGGCAAATTCCAGTCTGGCTTTTTTATCATTTGTTTTCAACAGTGGTGTCCTCCCTGGTCGTCTCCCATGAAGTCCACTTTGGCTCAAACAATGATGGATGGTGCGATCTGATACTGATGTACCTTGACCTTGGAGTTCACCATGAATGTGTTTAGAGGTTGTTCTGGACTCTTTTGTTACCATTCGTATTATCCGTCTCCTCCTGTGGCCACGTCCAGGGAGGTTGGCTACAGTCCCGTGGATCTTAAATTTCTGAATAATATGTGCAACTGTAGTCACAGGAACATCAAACTGCTTGGAGATGGTCTTACAGCCTTTACCTTTAACATGCTTGTCTATAATTTTCTTTCTGATCTCCTGAGACAACTCTCTCCTTTGCTTCCTCTGGTCCATGTTTAGTGTGGTACACACAATGTCACCAAACAGCACAGTGACTACTTGTCACCCTTTAAATAGGCCGACTGACTGATTACAAGTTTGTAGTCACCTGTGATGTTAATTAGAGGACACATCTTGGTTGAACATGTCCCTATGGTCACATTATTTTCAATCTTTTCTAGGGGTACCATCATTTTTGTCCAGGCTTGTTTCATGAGTTTGTTTTTTAAAGTAATTCTGTTGAACCACAATTCAAAAGTATTGTCCGATTTTCATTGGTTAATTTTCATAGAATTTTTTATTTATTACCACTTTTGTCAGATTCAAGTTATTTCTGTGACCATTGTGGGTTTTTCTTTCATTAACAGAGGGGTACCAACAATTTTGTCCACGGCTGTAAATATATAAATATATATATATATATATATAGTAGTGCACATATGTGGGTTCCATATGCTTCACATGTGTATCACTGTATGCTTATTGTGTGCTTCACGTCTCAGAGGAACAAAAGGTCTGAACCTCCTAGGGGTAACAGGAGGATGTGAAGTCTGGCCTTTTGTATGCAGAGAGATGGCCTTGAGGGATTTCCTGACCACCAGGACTTTAGGTGAAGACGAGAAGACCTGGAGGGGGAGACATTGTGATTTGGGATTAAAAGACCATGTGACTGTGGCTTTGATGTCCCGAGGTATTAAAGGGACAAATGTGGGGGGTTCCTTTCTCTTTCTGTTTTTGAATGTTGGAGAATGTGAACGTGAATAAAACTGGTCTTGAGAAATAAAACCAGCCTCGTCCTTCCACATATCTCCACACTGGTGACCCTAAGACGTATAATGAACGGAGACGAATCTCCCGACCCAGACTCGCCGGGAGCCAGCCAAACGGATGCAGCCACAGTCCAACTACCGGACTTCTGGCCGAACAATCCGCGCCCCTGGTTTAACGCAGTCAAGGCACAGTTCCACCTCCGGAGGATTTCGGTAGACGCCACAAAGTTCTACCATGTGGTTGCAAAGCTGGACAACCACACAGCCCAGCGAGTGGAGAGCCTGATCAACCACCCGCCGGACAGCGACAAGTACAGCACGTTGAAGGACTCATTCGTTACTTCACCCCCTCGGTGCAAGAGTGAGCAGAGAGGCTCCTGGCGCTGACTGAATTTGAGGGCGACAGACCTGCAGACCTGATGGGGAAGATGTTGAGTTTGAGAGACTCCGAAGATGATAACTTCATCTTCACCCACCTTTTCCTCAGAACCCTACCGTCAGAGGTGAGAGTGACCCTGGCCAGTTCACCACTGCTGGCCCAACGAGACTACGACGAGCTGGGCCAGGAGGCGCAACGACTCGTCGACGCCAGTAAACGGTGCGCGGCCGCGGCAGCGGGGCCAGGTGCAATGTCCGGAGACGGCAGGGGGCCAGAGGCTGCAGCACCAGACTCACCGACGACGGCGACGACAGGGGCCGGGAAACACGGAGCAGACGACATCCTTTGCTTCTACCATCGCCGCTTCGCAGAGAGGGCACGCAAGTGCATTCCACCGTGCCACTTTAAGCGCTCGGGAAATGCCAAGACCGGGGGTCGGTAGCAGCTGCGGCCCTCGGAGAGGAGAACAAGCTGCTCTACTTGAGGGATGCGCACTCGGGGAGGCATTTTCTCGTGGACACGGGCTCCCAGCTGAGTTTCATCACACCTTCCCACGCTGACCGGCTGGCGCCTTCCAGTGGTCCCCGGGTGTCAGCAGCGAACGGCTCGGCGATTAAGACCTTCGGTGAGAGGACTCTGCTTCTGTCTTTACACGGCTGTACATTCGAGGGGACTTTCGTCATAGCGGCAGTCAATTTCAACATGTTAGGGGCTGATTTTTTGTGCTCACATAGTTTGTTGGTCAATCTTGCTAACAGACGCCTGGTTAATGCACTCTCTTTTTCTTCTATCCCCTGTACAGCTCGAGTGGTCCCGCCAACAGCACAAGCCAACATCACAGCTGCAGGTGGTAAGTTCCACACACTCCTCACTCAGTTCCCAGCACTCACGGTCCCAACATTTTCGGCGACAGTGGCTAAACACGGAGTGGAACATTTTATTACTACCACCGGACCGCCCGTTTTCGCAAAAGCTCGGCGCTTGGATTCAGCTAAACTGACCATAGCGCGCGAGGAGTTCGCCAACCTGGAGAGGTTGGGCATCATCAGGCGTTCGAAGAGCCCATGGGCTTCACCGCTTCACATGGTCCCGAAAGCTGATGGCTCGTGGCGGCCTTGCGGTGATTTCCGCAGGCTAAACAACGCTACAGCGCACGACCGCTACCCGATTCCGCACATCCAAGATTTTTCAGTTCATTTGGCGGGGGCGCGCATTTTTTCTAAAACAGACTTGGTACGCGGTTACCACCAGGTCCCAGTGCGCGCTGAGGACATACCCAAAACAGTGGTAATAACTCCTTTCGGGCTTTTCGAGTTTTTGCACATGCCGTTTGGGCTTAAAGGCGCGGCGCAGATGTTCCAACGCATGATGAACGCGGTTTTGCGCGATCTCCCTTTAGTGTTCGTCTACCTGGACGACATATTGGTAGCCAGCGCGTCCGAAGACGAACACGAAAACCACCTCACGGCAGTTCTCCGGAGGTTGGCAGAGCACGGGTTAATAATTAAACTGGAGAAGTGTCAGTTCGGGGTGACACAGATTGATTTTTTGGGGCATCGCGTCTCCCCAGAGGGAGCGGTCCCTCTGCCTGACAAAGTGCGCGCAGTAACAAATTTTCCCCAGCCACAAACGGTCAAAGCGTTACAGGAGTTTTTGGGAATGGTAAATTTTTATAACCGTTTCCTCCCCCGCGCAGCGCAGCTCATGCAACCATTGTATGCTGCACTAAAAAAACAAAAACCCACAAATAAAGTCGAATGGTCTCCGGAGCGAGAGCGCGCATTTTCCAAAGTCAAAACAGCCCTGGCAAACGCTGCGTTGTTAGCACATCCAGTCCCAGCGGCCCGCATGGCGCTCACTACTGACGCGTCAGATGTGGCCATAGGGGCGGTCGTGGAACAGTATGTAGCCGGAGCCTGGCAACCGCTTGCCTTTTTCAGTAAGAACCTGCGCGACAGCGAACGAAAATACAGCGCATTCGACAGGGAGTTGTTAGCTCTCCACTTGGCCATTCGCCACTTCCAGTTCTGGCTGGAAGGACGCCGTTTCACCGTGTTCGTTGACCACAAGCCGCTGACTTTCGCAATGGCCAAGATTTCAGAACCTTGGTTGGGCCGGCAGCAGAGACAGCTGGCCGCGATATCGGAGTTTACTACCGATATCCAGCATGTGGCGGGTAAACTTAATGTAGTGGCGGACTGCCTCTCGTGCACCGTGGGGGCTCCAGCCCGCGGGGAGGTAGATCCTGCAGCCATGGCTGCGGAGCAGGTTAGTGACGCGGAAGTGCGTGTAGCCCCGGTCCGCGTGGGGATAGATTATGCAACCATGACCGCGGAGCAGGTTAGTGAAGCGGATGTGCGGGCGCTCCAGTCTGGACCAACAGGGTTAAGGCTGGAGAACAGGGTGCTGCAAGACAGTATGCCCCCCCTAATCTGCGATGTCTCCACTGGGCGGCTGCGTCCGGTGGTTCCAGCCGCGTGGCGCCGCCGCGTTTTTGACTCGATCCATTCTCTGGCACACCCGGGAGTGCGTGCTTCGGTCAAAATGGTAGGAGAGAAATTTGTATGGCCGAGCCTGCGCAAACAAGTTAGAGAGTGGGCGGCAGCTTGCACGGCTTGCCAGCGGGCCAAGGTTCATAGACACACGAGAGCTCCCTTGGAGCCGTTTCACATCCCAGCTAAAAGGTTTGATCATGTCCACGTGGACCTCGTAGGCCCCCTCCCGCCCTCACAAGGGTGCACACATCTTATGACAATGGTTGACCGCACCACGCGCTGGCCGGAAGTGGTTTCGCTGTCGTCAACCACAGCCGAGGAGGTGGCGCGCGCGTTTTTAACGGCATGGGTAGCGCGTTTTGGAGTCCCGTCAGACATTACGTCCGACAGAGGCCCACAATTTGTTTCCGAACTTTGGTCAGCGATGGCCCGCAGCCTGGGGGCAACGATCCACCGCACGACCGCTTACAACCCGCAGGCTAACGGGTTATGTGAACGTTTTCACAGGTCACTGAAGGCGGCTCTCAGAGCGTCGCTTACGGATGCAAATTGGGTGGACAAGCTACCATGGGTTTTATTGGGGTTGCGTTCTGCACCTAAAGAGGATTTAGAAGCCTCCCCAGCTGAGCTAGTTTTCGCACAGCCACTTCGGCTGCCCGGGGAATTCCTCCCAGATAATCCAGCGCCAGAGTGCTCCCCGGCTCAGCGGTTAGAGAATAGCATGGGCCCGAGCACGCTACCTGGCCCCGTTCATCACAGTTTTCCACGTGTTTTTGTGCCTAAGGCTTTAAAAGATGCGGAGTTTGTTTCTGTCAGACATGATGCCCATCGCCCGCCTTTACGCCCACCTTATGACGGACCATATAGAGTGCTGGAAACAGGGGATAAGCATTTTTTGCTAGATTTGGGGGGCAGAAAAGAAATGATTGGCATTAACAGACTCAAACCCGCTTTTGTGGTAGCTGACGAAGCTGTGCAGTTGGCTAAGGCTCCTCGACGCGGCAGACCCCCTAGAGAGCATTCCCCAGAACACCCACAGAGGTTGACTAACAGTTCTCATCCCCAGGCAGCGACTCCACAGCAGGAAGACGCCGCGGAAGCGGTACAGCCTGCTTACAGCAAATACGGCAGAAGGTTGAGACCCAAGCGGCACGTGGACTGATACGTAGTGATTTTATTATGACATACAATCTGTGGTTATGTTGTTCCATCTTAGACGTTGGGGGGGGGGGGGGTCATGTAGTGCACATATGTGGGTTCCATATGCTTCACATGTGTATCACTGTATGCTTATTGTGTGCTTCACGTCTCAGAGGAACAAAAGGTCTGAACCTCCTAGGGGTAACAGGAGGATGTGAAGTCTGGCCTTTTGTATGCAGAGAGATGGCCTTGAGGGATTTCCTGACCACCAGGACTTTAGGTGAAGACGAGAAGACCTGGAGGGGGAGACATTGTGATTTGGGATTAAAAGACCATGTGACTGTGGCTTTGATGTCCCGAGGTACTAAAGAGACAAATGTGGGGGGTTCCTTTCTCTTTCTGTTTTTGAATGTTGGAGAATGTGAACGTGAATAAAACTGGTCTTGAGAAATAAAACCAGCCTCGTCCTTCCACATATCTCCACAATATATATATATACTGTATAAATATATACACTACCGTTCAAAAGTTTGGAGTCACCCAGACAATTATTTTGTGTTTTCCATGAAAAGTCACACTTATTTACCACCATGAGTTGTAAAATGAATAGAAAATATAGTCAAGACATTGACAAGGTTAGAAATAATGATTTGTATTTGAAATAATAATTTTTTCCTTCAAACTTTTCTTTCATCAAAGAATCCTCCATTTGCAGCAATTACAGCATTGCAGATCTAACATGATTGCACAAGGGTTTTCTAATCATCCATTAGCCTTCTGACACAATGAGCAAACACATTGTACCATTAGAACACTGGAGTGATAGTTGCTGGAAATGGGCCTCTATACACCTATGTAGATATTGCACCAAAAACCAGACATTTGCAGCTAGAATAGTCATTTACCACATGAGCAATGTATAGAGTGTATTTCTGATAAGTTTAAAGTTATCTTCATTGAAAAAAAGTGCTTTTCTTTCAAAAATAAGGAAATTTTAAGTGACCCCAAACTTTTGAACGGTAGTGTATATATATATATATTATATAGCATATAGTACTATTTCAGGATACAAAGTGAATTGGGGAAAAGGTGAGATTATTCCACTAATAAATTTTGATTACACGTTATATGGTAAAAATAAGTTCATTTAGGTGGTGTCCAAATGGAATAAAATATCTTGGAATAACTGCAGATAATGACCTCAGTAATATCTATAAACTTAATTATCTTCCATTGCTCAGTAAAATTCAAGATGATCTGTGCAGATGGATGACCCTGTCCATCACCTTAACTGGCAGAGTTAACCATATCAAAATGAATGTGCTACCAAGATTACAATATCTTTTCCAGTCCCTACCCATTCTGATACCTTCAAGTTTCTTTAAAATTATTGATAATGATGCCAGACAGTTTATATGGAATGGTAAAATGCCTGGAGTGTCTATGGAGAAGTTACCTTGGAATTACAAGCTTGGAGGTCTACAATTGCCTCGCTTCAAAAGTATTATTTAGCCACTCAGATGCAATTTATTTCAGTCTTCTTTGAGACTGATGATCCCCTTTATGGATTCAAATTGAACTGGACTCTTTGAAGAAAAAGGTTCCTAGTGATTTCATTTATAAGTGGAACTTTAAATCGACAGTGGTGGGAAAAAGTGTTTGCCCCCTTCCTGATTTCTCATTTTTTTTGTATGTTTGTCACACTTAAATGTTCAAATCATCAAACATATTTAAATATTAGCGAAAGATAGCACAAGTAAACACAAAATGCAGTTTTTAAATTAAGGTGTTTATTATTAAGGGGGAAAAAAAATTCAAACCTACATGGCCCTGTGTGAGAAAGTGATTGCCCCCCATTAAAACATAAATTAACTGTGGTTTATCACATCTTTGGAAAGCCGAGTTCAATTTCTCTAGTCCCACCCAGGCTTGATTACTGCTACACCTGTTCTCAATCAAGAAATCACTTAAATAGGACCTGCCTGACAAAGTGAAGTAGACCAAAAAGATCCTCAAAAGCTCACAGCCTCATGCTGCAATCCAAAGAAATTCAGGAACAAATAAGAAACAAAGTAATTGAGATCAACACACGTGGACAAAATTGTTGGTACCCCTCTGTTAATGAAAGAAAAACCCACAATGGTCACAGAAATAACTTGAATCTGACAAAAGTGGTAATAAATAAAAATTCTATGAAAATTAACCAATGAAAATCAGACAATGCTTTTGAATTGTGGTTCAACAGAATTATTTTAAAAAAAACAAACTCATGAAACAGGCCTGGACAAAAATGATGGTACCCTTAACTTAATATTTTGTTGCACAACCTTTTGAGGCAATCACTGCAATCAAACGATTTCTGTAACTGTCAATGAGACTTCTGCACCTCTCAGCAGCTATTTTGGCCCACTCCTCATGAGCAAACTGCTCCAGTTGTCTCAGGTTTGAAGGGTGCCTTCTCCAGACGGCATGTTTCAGCTCCTTCCACAGATGTTCAATAGGATTTAGATCAGGGCTCATAGAAGGCCACTTTAAAATAGTCCAATGTTTTGCTCTTAGCCATTCTTGGGTGTTTTTAGCTGTGTGTTTTGGGTCATTATCCTGTTGCAAGACCCATGACCTGTGACTGAGATCAAGCTGTCTGACGCTGGGCAGCACATTTCTCTCTAGAATACCTTGATAGTCTTGAGATTTCATTGTACCCTGCACAGATTCAAGACACCCTGTGCCAGATGCAGCAAAGCATCCCCAGAACATAACAGAACCTCCTCCATGTTTCACAGTAGGGACAGTGTGCTTTTCTTGGTATGCTTCATTTTTGCGTCTGTGAACATAGAGCTGATGTGCCTTGCCAAAAGGTTCCAGTTTTGTCTTGTCTGTCCATAGGACATTCTCCCAGAAGCTTTGTGGCTTGTCAACATGCAGTTTGGCAAATTCCAGTCTGGCTTTTTTATCATTTGTTTTCAACAGTGGTGTCCTCCCTGGTCGTCTCCCATGGAGTCCACTTTGGCTCAAACAACGATGGATGGTGCGATCTGATACTGATGTACCTTGACCTTGGAGTTCACCATGAATGTGTTTAGAGGTTGTTCTGGGCTCTTTTGTTACCATTCGTATTATCCGTCTCCTCCTGCGGCCACGTCCAGGGAGGTTCGCTACAGTCCCGTGGATCTTAAATTTCTGAATAATATGTGCAACTGTAGTCACCGGAACATCAAGCTGCTTGGAGATGGTCTTATAGCCTTTACCTTTAACATACTTGTCTATAATTTTCTTTCTAATCTCCTGAGACAACTCCCTCCTTTGCTTCCTCTGGTCCATGTTTAGTGTGGTACACACCATGTCACCAAACAGCATAGTGGCTACTTGTCACCCTTTAAATAGGCCGACTGACTGATTACAAGTTTGTAGACACCTGTGATATTAATTAGAGGACACATCTTGGTTGAACATGTCCCTATGGTCACACTATTTTCAATCTTTTCTAGGGATACCATCATTTTTGTCCACGCCTGTTTCATGAGTTTGTTTTTTAAAGTAATTCTGTTGAACCACAATTCAAAAGCATTGTCTGATTTTCATTGGTTAATTTTCATAGAATTTTTATTTATTACCACTTTTGTCAGATTCAAGTTATTTCTGTGACCATTGTGGGGTTTTTTTTCATTAACAGAGGGGTACCAACATAAAGCTTTGGAACTCCAGCAAACCACGTGAGAGCCATTATCCACAAATGGCAAAAAACATGGAACAGTGGTGAACCTTCCCAGGAGTGGCCAGCCAACCAAAATTACCCCGAGACCGCAGCAACGACTCATCCAAGAGGTCACAAAAGGCCCCACAACAACTTCCAAAGAACTGCAGGCCTCACTCCAGACTCCACCATAAGAAATAGACTGGGCAAAAATGGCCTGCATGGCAGCGTTCCAAGACAAAAACCACTGCTGAGAAAAAAGAACATAAAGGCTCGTCTCAATTTTGCCAGAAAACATCTTTATGATCCCCAAGACTTTTAGGAAAATACTCTGTGGACTGACGAGACAAAAGTTGAACTTTTTGGAAGGTGTGTGTCCTATTACGCCCGGCGTAAAAGTAACACAGCATTTCAAAAAAGGAACATCATACCAACAGCAAAATATGGTGGTGGTAGTGTGATGATCTGGGGTCGTTTTGCTGCTTCAGGACCTGGAAGCCTTGCTGTGGTAAATGGAACCATGAATTCTGCTGTCTACCAAAAAAATCCTGAAGGAGAATGTCCGGCCATCTGTTTATGACCTCAAGCTGAAGCGCACTTGGGTTCTGCAGCAGGACAATGATCCAAAACACACCAGCAAGTCCACCTCTGAATGGCTTAAGAAAAACAAAATGAAGACTTTGGAGAGGCCTAGTCAAAGTCCTGACCTGAATCCAATTGAGATGCTGTGGCATGACCTTAAAAAGACGGTTCATGCTCGAAAACCCTCCAGTGAGGCTGAATTACAACAATTCTGCAAAGATGAGTGGGTCAAAATTCCTCCACAGCACTGTAAAAGACTCACTGCCAGTTGTCACAAACGCTTGATTGCAATTGTTGCTGTTAAGGGTGGCCCAACCAGTTATTAGGTTTTGGGGGCAATCACTTTTTCACACAGGGCCATGTAGGTTTGGAGTTTTTTTTTTAACCCTTAATAATAAACACCATCATTTAAAAACTGCATTTTATGTTTACTTGTGTTATCTTTGTCTAATATTTAAATTTGTTTGATGATCTGAAACATTTACACTACCGTTCAAAAGTTTGGGGTCACTTAGAAATTTCCTTATTTTTGAAAGAAAAGCACTTTTTTTTTTCAATGAAGATAACTTTAAACTAGTCAGAAATACACTCTAATATCTAATATACATTGCTAATGTGGTAAATGACTATTCTAGCTGCAAATGTCTGGTTTTTGGTGCAATATCTACATAGGTGTATAGAGGCCCATTTCCAGCAACTATCACTCCAGTGTTCTAATGGTACAATGTGTTTGCTCATTGCGTCAGAAGGCTAATGGATGATTAGAAAACCCTTGTGCAATCATGTTAGCACAGCTGAAAACAGTTTAGCTGGTTAGAGAAGCTATAAAACTGACCTTCCTTTGAGCAGGTTGAGTATCTGGAAAAAATTATTATTTCAAATACAAATCATTATTTCTAACCTTGTCAATGTCTTGACTATATTTTCTATTCATTTTACAACTCATGGTGGTAAATAAGTGTGACTTTTCATGGAAAACACAAAATAATTGTCTGGGTGACCCCAAACTTTTGAACGGTAGTGTAAGTGTGACAAACATACAAAAAAAATGAGAAATCAGGAAAGAGGCAAACACTTTTTCACACCACTGTATCTCTGTGGTTAAACATGAGTATTTTTAGAGGATAATCAAAACTCTTATGATTATCCCACGTGAATTTTATTTGTATTACGCAGCTATTTTTCCTGTTTGATGCATTTTTCCTGTGAGAATCCATGACGATCATGGGCGCCGCCATCCTGGTGCTGTGAGCTCAGTTTTTCGCCCATCGTGGTCGTTGTTTCGTGTTTGGTCAGTCATTTACACCCTCTACCACATCTACAAACTCTTATGATTATCCCATGTGAATTTTGTTTGTATTACGCGGCTATTTTTCCCGTTTCATACAGTTTCAGTCAGAATTGCCGCCGCCATGATTGGTCATGGCGGCGACTACATTGGTGTTGACAGATCAGTACAAATTCTCAGTATAGCCGGGGGACGTCAATAAGTTGACAGGTGCAGTTGCTGCGCTGTGCTACTGGGGGCGTGCGACCCATCCATGCAATGTGGACAGTTAGAGGGCTAAGTGTAACAAACATACAAAAAAAAAATGAGAAATCAGGAAGGGGACAAACACTTTTTCACACCACTGTAGGAGCTGATGTTGGGGGCTACTCACCGCTCGGACAATGTGTCCCAATGATCTGACCGCTGACAGTGGGGACAGGCGTGTTTTGCCAGCTGCCGTCTGTTCGTCCACAGCAAGTTCACTTTGGAACCGGTCTGGAGAAACGGCAGCGAAGTCTGGCTCTGCTCTGGGCTCGATATGAGAAACCAACGATAACGATATTAAGGTCCTCCCATGCCGACGATGATATTAAGGCCTGCCCACACCGACACCGATAACTACATTAAGGCCCGCCCATATCAACAACTATGACGATATTAAGGCCCACCCACACCAACAACGATATTAAGTCACACCCACACTGACAATGATAACTATATTAAGGCCTGCCTACACCAACAACGATAACGATATCAAGGTCCACCGACAACGATGTTAAGGGCCGTCCACACCTACTGTACAATGATAACGATATTAAGGCCTGCCCACACTGACAATGTTAATGATATTAAGGCCCGCCCACACTGACAACGATATTAAAGCCCCCCCACACTGACAATAATAACTACATCAGGGGTCACCAACACGGTGCCCACGGGCACCAAGTCGCCCGCAAGGACCACATAAGTCGCCCCCAGGCCTGTTCTAAGAATAGCACAACTCGCAAGTGAGCTGCGTCTAAGATGTAATTTTTTCTGTCGCTATTTTTTAAAATCACACTTGCATTTATATAGATTTTAAAATGACAATGTCTTAAAAATAAAAAAAATAAAAATATGTTTACTATACGTAAAATTAAGGTGAACTCTGACCTAGTTCAAAGGTCAGTATTGTGCCCATGACAAAACCTTCGCGCCTGTGGAGAGTAAGCTAGCGGCCAGTGAAGATGGTGAGCGGAGTGCAGTTTCCTACCCCCAAAACATGGCAAAAAAAAGACAGAAAATTTATCATTTTCAAAGTGAATGGGAGGAAGAGTTCTTTTTTACTACCGTGAAAGGAAGCTGCGTGTGTTTCATTTGCGGAGCGATTGTGGCGACGGCGAAGCGGCACAATGTGGAGCGACACTTCACTACGCGTCATACGCACTCAGAGTGTGAACTGTGAAACTGCTGCCCACTCTCAGTGCTGTTTAGCTTCTTCTCATGAAAGGACAGTGCTGGTTATTACTCAAGCATGATTCTTGGCAAGAACTGTGAAGAAGAACACACAAAAGTGTGTTTATAAAATGTAACAGATTTTGAGCAGAATTGCAGCAGATTTGTTCAGTTAAAAATGTGATAAGATTTATTTAATATGAAAGTTGATTTTTCTTAAATGTTGCATAACTTTTTCAAACATGGTTCAACATAGTTCATGAATTGTTATAAGGGTTTAGTTTTTTATGGTTAAAAGGGACTGGTGAAAACTGGACATTTTTTTTTTAATGAAATGTAGAAGTGATCATCTGAACAATTGCTGAGATTAATAAAAATAAAGTGTTGAATATTGATCTTATCTGTTACCCACTCTAAGTTATTGATAATTAACTATTTATTTATGTGTGTGTGTGTATACGTATATATATATATATATACACACACACACACACACACAATTTGTTATTTTAAAGGAGTGTGTCAAGCTGGTAGCCCTTCACATGACTCGGTACCCATGAAGTAGCTCTTGGTTTCAAAAAGGTTGGTGACCCCTGAACTACATTAAGGCCCGCCCACACGATGATGATATTAAGACCTGCCCACACCTACAACAAAAACTATATTAAGGCCCGCCCACATGACAATGATAATGATATTAAAGTCCACCCACACGACGATATTAAGAAAAATGTGTGACTTTTCTAAAAAGTTTGCTTTTTTTCCCCGTAAATTTGCAATATTTTTCGGTAAATTTTCAACTTTTTTTCTCATAAACTTGTGACTTTTTTCGCAGATCTCATTTATCTGTTTTTAACCTTGTGCTAAAATAGTGAACACCATCCACTCCCTTGTTAAAAATAACCAATCACCTCCTACCTCTCTGGTCATTGGAGGTAAATAAATACTAAAGGATACAAACCAAGTTCTAGTTCTGCTGATACTCAAACAGTCACATGATTACAGATGATCAATCACATCACAGTCGTTCCCGTCTACCTGCAGCAGTGAAGATCAGTGGGAACAAAGAGTAATGACCCGTGGAACTCAGCAGCAGAAATGTCCCAGCATCCTCTCTGCTCTCCACCGCCAGGATGCTACAGACACAGAAAAACAGGTTTACAGAAACCATCCCATGGGTTCAACCACCAACCAATCACTGAATGGCGCCTTCTGACCTCAGAGGGAGGATGGCAATGAGAATGGCCTTTTCGTGGACATGCCATCCGAACAGGAAGGAGGCGAGGGCGCAGATGAGGAGGACGCGGAGGAAACCACGACTGCCGCGGGGACGGACAGAGATGGAGGACAGCGCTGGCTACAGAGAGGAAAGGAGACAGGAAATTGTGAAATTACTCCTGGGAAAATTATTACAACATAATTAAATGATAATAAGTTGTGATATATTAGATAATAACACTATTAAAATGGGAATAAATTAATTTATTCTGAAGCATGTCTGACCAGGATGGAGATGACGGTGCAGACCAGCGTGACGGATGGAGACACGGAGGGCAGGACCGCATGTTGGAACTCCTGAACCAGCCCGCCCGTCATGGAGGCCTGAGGAAGATTTGCTTCCTGCAGCAGTTGCAGACGAACACCTGGAAACGACAACATTTATTAACCTTTCTTAGATTTAAATTCAGATTTCAGTCAAACAGGCCAAAGTCCTCCTCCACAGAAGCTCTCCTCTCCCACAGAATCTAGGACTACAGAGCTCTCTGAAACATCTCGTCTGATTGGTTGTTCTCTTCTGTGAGGACATCATGTCATTACTAAACAGACCTGGTACCGACCTGATCCTGGATAGTCTGGAAAACGGGAACTTTCCCACTAAGCCTCGGCGCTAGCATAGCTACAGTGCAGCTAGCTTAGCTTAGCTGACCGTGGTTTTATCTGTGATCCCAGTTCCTTCGTTAATCCACAGCTGATAATATATCTTGTACCATTCTGGCTTGTTTTTGTTATATTTTGGTTGTGATGGGAGTAGATGTGGCTGCTAACATTCGCTGAGCTGAGTGGCTACAGCAGGGATTTTGAGGACAACCTGTCGGGTACAAACAGAGAGGAGTCCACTAGCGTAGCCACTAGAAGATGACCGTTTGTCTATTCTATCTATTCAACAGACACGTGTTTACTCAGCTGGATCAGCTACCAAACCCTTGACCACATACAGTATCTCATCCATGTTATCTTCAGCAGTGGTTAGCTGCTGTTAGCAGAGCTAGCCATTCATTATTTACCTTTTGTTCTTATTATTACTTCAGCTAGCCATTCATTCATTCAGGGTTGTTTCGGTGATCATTACACCCCAGGCACGGTCAGATGCTATCAACTACTCAGCCCACACACCTGTCTCTGATAATGATTTATCTTGGCTTTTAAACAGTAACATTCAGCCAGCATTTGTTAGCATGTTACTGAGTCTGACAACTGAAGCTGACAGCTAACACTAGCCTCAAACATGGCATCACCATCAAAACATGAATCTCAGAGAAACGATAAAAGTAGGCACAGTGGGGAACTGGGGTTTTTTTTAGCATTTAAACCGATACGCTGTAAAACGTCCCAAAAGCCAGTTTCGAAAGCCGGGGATCACACCACCAAGGTCTCTGCCTTCGACTGTCACCTGATTCACATTGCACCGGACCCCATAGTCCCTTCTGCAGGTGGTGAGCCCACTGGAGGGCGGACCCACGTAACTCCTTCAGGCTGAGCCCGGCCAGATCCCATGGGCAGAAACCCGGCAACCAGATGCTAGTCATTGAACCCCTCCCCCAGGCCTGGCTCCAGGGCAGCCGGTATTCAGTGTACCCTGCCCATACTGGGCAGGGTACACTGAATCCTTGATTTTTTTATTCATTATGGGAGTCTGTTGTATCGCTCTTAGTCTGTATCCCCCCACCTTGCTGCCTCGACATAGGAGTTCTCCCCAGCGAACGAAAAGGTAGTTTCCCTGCACCTTTGGATTGAGAAACAGGTCATGACTATCGTTTGTGCCTATGCACCAACTGATGGTTCAGAGTACTCACCCTTTTTGAAGTCTCTGACTGGGGTGCTGAAAAATGCTCCTCTTGGAGACTTCATTGTCTTACTGGAGGACTTCAATGTGCACGTGGGCAATGACAGTGAGAGCTGGAGGGGCCTGATTGGGAGGAATGGCCTGCCCGATCTGAATCTGAGTGGTGTTCAGTTATTGGACTTGTGTGCCAACCACAGTTTGTCCATAATGAACACCATGTTAAAGAAAAAAGTGTCCAGAGTGGTGCCCTAGAGGTAGAGCATCCGCCCCACAACTGGGACGTCGGGGTTCAAGTCCTGGCCAGGTCATGCCAAAGACCATATAAAAACGGAACTTCCTGATGTCCAGCTTGGTGCTCAGCAAAAATGGAACGGAGGAGGGAAATGTGGGTGGCAGTGGCTCAGGAGGTAAAGCGGGTCGGTTGGCGGTTCGAATCCTGCTCTCCCCAGCAATCCTGCCGTTGTGTCCCTGGGCAAGACACTTTACCCACCTTGCCTCCAGTGTCCATGACACTGGGTATGAATGTGTATAAATGCCTGGTAGTGGTTGGAGGCCGTTGGCATGGATTTGCAGCCACATTTCCGTCAGCCTGCCCCAGGGCAGCTGTGGCTACAGAGGTAGTTTACCACTATCAATGTCTATCTGGAGTGAATGAATAATGCACTCACTGTAAGCACTTTGAGATGTCACTTGACATGTAAAGCACCTTATAAATCTAATCCATTGTTATTACTATATGTGCACCTGGCACCAGGACATCCTAGGTCACAGGTCGATGGTCGATTTTGTCATCGTGTCATCAGACCTGCGACCACGTCTTGGACACTTGGGTAAAGAGAGGTGCAGAGCTACTAACTGATCACCACCTGGTGGTGAGTGGGATTCGATGGCAGGGGAGGACGCCACTCAGACCCGGTAGACCTAAACGTATAGTGAGGGGAGCTACAAACGTCTGGTTGAGGCCCCTGTCCGGGAGGTCTTCAAATCCAACCTGTGGAAGAACTCTGACCACATTCTGAGGGAGGAGCTCCCCGGAACAAGTTCCCTGTCCACACTGTGTATGGTGCGGATGGGGCGCTGCTGACTTTCTGGGTACATCGTTGGGTGGTGGAAGGAATACTTTGAGGATCTCCTCAATCCCACTGACACGCCTTCCACAGAGAAAGCAGGGCTTGAGGATGAGAAGAACAACTCGCCCACCACAGGGGATGAGGTCGCCTAAGTGGTTAAAAAACTCCTTGGTGGCTGGGCCCTGGGGGTGGATGAGATTCGTCCTGAGTACCTCAAGGCCCTGGATGTTGTAGGGCTGTCATGGTTGGCACACCTCTGCAACATTGCGTGGAGGTTGGACACAGTGCTTTTGGCATGGCAAACTGGGATGGTGGCTCCTCTTTTTAAGAAGGGGGACCGGAGGGTGTGCTCCAACTTTAGAGGGATCACACTTCTCAGCCTCCCTGGGAAGGTCTATGCCAGGGTACTGGAGAGGAGAGTCCGAGTGTTGGTCGAACCTCAGATTAAGGAGGAGCAATGTGGTTTTCGTCCTGGCTGTGGCACATCAGACCAACTCTTTACCCTCTTGAGAATCCTTGGGGGTTCGTGGGAGTTTGCCCAACTAGTCCACATGTTTTGTGGAGTTGGAGAAAACATTCAACCGCATCCTTCGTGATCTCTTGTGGGGGGTGCTACAGGAGTATGGGGTATTGGGCTTGTTGTTACAAGCTATTTGGTCCCTATACAGTGCATCCAGAAAGTATTCACAGCACTTCACTTTTTAAACATTTTATGTTACAGCCTTATTCCAAAATGGATTAAATTCATTTTTTCTTCAAAATTCTACACACAATACCCCCATAATGACAACATAAAAAAGTCTTTGTTTTTAGATTTTTGCAAATTTATTAAAACTAAAAAACTAAGAAATTGCATGTGCATAAGTATTCACAGCCTTTGCTCAATATTTTGTTGATGCACCTTTGGCAGCAATTACAGCGTCAAGTCTTTTTAAATATGATGCCGCAAGCTTGACACACCTATCTTTGGGCAGTTTCACCCATTCCTCTTTACAGCACCTCTCAAGCTCCATCAGGTTGGATGGGAAGCGTCTGTGCACAGCCATTATCAGATCTCTCCAGAGATGTTCAATTGGATTCAAGTCTGGGCTCTGGCTGGGCCACTCAAGGAGGACATTCACAGAACTGTCCTGAAACCACTCCTTTGATATCTTGGTTGTGTGCTTAAAGGCCAAATGTCACGTAACAGGGTACTTTAAATATCTTGAAACTAGATATAAAAGCTGAGGAGACTCAGGTCTTTTGGTGTACAAGGGGCGCTGCTGAAGTCATTCTATGACACGGTGGTGGCATCAGCCATCACTTTTGGAGTGGTCTGCTGGGGCAGTGGCATTACTGCAGCCGATAGGAAGAGACTGAACAAACTGATTAAGAAAGCTAGCTCTGTCCTGGGGCAGCGCCTTGATCCGATGGAGGAGATAGGAGAGAGAAGGACGGTGGCTAAACTGTCATCTCTGCTGGAGTCCGAGTTCCACCCTATGCAGGACATACTGGATGCATTGAGGAGCTCATTTAGCAGCAGACTACATCATCCCAGGTGCACAACCGAGAGGTTTCGTAGGTCCTTCCTACCAACGGCTGTCAGACTGTACAACCTAAGCAGGGCTGCTCGCAGAGATAGCAAAAAGACGTAACAAACTAATAGTTTTTTGAATGCAAAAGATGCAATAGACTTACACAATGGTCCTCTCCGGCATACAACTAGGAACATACCGGTCGCTATGGAGGGTGAGAATATGTATGGGCACATAATCATACCATGTAGGATAACTAAGTAGACGGTTATGCTGTTTCATCCCATCTAGCAACAATGCTCTGCACTGTGTGTGTTTATATATTTACATATTTATTCCATCTAGCTACAATGCTCAGCACTGGGTGTGTTTATATTTATATATCTATATATTTATTCCATCTAGCTACAATGCTCCGCACTGTGTTTTTATATATCTACATATTATTCCATCTAGCTACATTGCTCCGCACTGTGTGTGTTTATATACTTGCATATTTATTCCACCTAGCTGCAATGCTCCGTACTGTGGGTGTTTATATATTTACATATTTATTCCATCTAGCTACAATGCTCTGCACTGTGTGTTCATATATTCATATATTTATTCCATCCAGCTACAATGCTCTGCACTGTGTGTCTGTGTGTATATATATATTTTATAGTAATATGTACATATGTATATTAGCTGCTCTTGCTTGCTTGTTTTTTTTCTTGCCTTTTGATTGTTGCTCCGAGTGTTGCTATCCCTGTGCTGTTGCAATCCTGGAATTTCCCCGTTGTGGGACTAATAAAGGCTTATCTTATCTTATCTTATCTTAAAAGGGAACCGATCCGTTCGGGTCTTGGTGCATATGCTTCAGTAACAACGGAATATTCGTTAATTTAAAACTGCCGCGCTTGGCCTGACACGGCCCCTGGAATCGCCTGGTGAAGAAGGCGGAAGTGACGAAATCGATTGTACCCTAGTTTGATGCTTGGGGTATTTCAATTGATTGTTTATATGGAGACTGGAAGGTTGAAGTGAGCAACAAGAAAGAAAAAATTGGATATTTCACCCATACCTTAAAACGGGACTATCAGGGACAGCTGGGTAATAAGGGACACTTCTCTGGGAAATGTTTTCATACCTGTCAAGTGAGACGTTTTCGCCGTACTTCAACACCGTAAAAAGCGGCTATAAGGGACGGCGGAGCAACAAGGGACACCTCTCTGGGAAATGCGCCAAATGCAACTCGTGTCGTTATTGTCAAATATTTTAAGGATTCATGGATATTTGACAATAACAACACAACTCAGCGTCCGGCGCAAAATAAAAAAAAAAAGCAGAATTCTGTATTTTTAAGGCGATCTGTCTCTGTTCCGCAGCCACAGGACAGCTGAACGTGTTAAACCATTGTCCTAATGACTTCTCATTGTAGTGAGAATAGCTCACGCTGAGCGATCAGCCCGCCCAGACAATTAGACTAATGAGTGCCTCCACACTTCTCATTGAAGTGATAATAGCTCCCGCTGAGCGATCTGACAGCACCAGCTGTGGGTGATCACACACAGGACGGGCTCCTCAACACACTCAGTTTTTTTTCCAGTATATTTTTTCTTTTGGGCGTACAGAAATGGCAATACGCCCGTTTTTGCTAAAATTGCATTTTCCCCGTATTTTCCTTAAAATATTTGACAATAACAACACGAACTACATTTAAAACATTTCCCAGAAAAGTGTCCCAAACCACTCCGCCGTCTCCCACAGCCGCGCTTGGCACCAAAATACGGCGAAAACGTCTCACTTGACAGGTATGCGCCTCCATTTTCATATTGATCTGGTCAATTTCTTGACAGCAGCGGCTCTCCTCCACTGTAATAATAATGGCTTCCGAAAAATCAATATTTATGGGGCACCCTGGACAGACCCCCTTCGGCTTCGCAATTCTGGAGGCGATTAATGTCCAGTTCAATGACGTTTTCCACTGGTTCTGCTCTCTGGTCATCGTTGGAACTGTTGTCATCAGACAAAGCATCTGATTCCGTCTCGGACGGCTCGAACCTGTAAGGTTCTATGCCTCTGTCACTGTCTGAACCACTGACAAAAAAAAAAAGACAAAAAAAAAAAGACAAAACTAAACTAATTTGTTCACAATCGCTGTCACTTTCCGTCATGATTGTCCAATGTTGATAAGTGTGAATGTGGATAGGCAGGGCAGCCAGGGTACAACTGGTGGTGTCAAAAACATGGGCGTGGTCTGGACTGGCTGTCACAAGCCAGCAAGCAAGGTGGGGCCTTCACCTGGTGTATTTTGTGCAATTATGTAAATACAGGTGGGTGATATGGTCTCCGGTATGAATATTTGGTTTAAGCTATGTGTATTTTATCTAAACTCGTTGTCATTTAGAAAAAAAAATTACGTGACATTTGGCCTTTAAGCCTGTTTCATGCTGCATTTCCCCTCTAGTCCGCCTTGGTCCATGTTGGACGAGTCCGGCACGCACGCGGTGCTGTACATACTCACTTTTTTCATCTACCCAGGGCAAGCGGTTGATGCATATGCACAACCATCATTTGTAGTTTCACTCCCGCCCGATAGGTAGCGCCAAGGCGCTGACACGCCAGGATTTTCACCAACGAAGAAACGGCAGACTTCTTCACAAACGTTTCTCTTCAAATATACAGTCCATTTCTGCTGTTTGACTCCCCGGTTTTAACTCCTTTTCCACGAAGATGCTGCTGCCGCTGTAAAAGAAAGTATGTATGTATGATTCATGTATGTTTTTATTCTTGTTTTCCGCCTCCTCATTGTCTTCTTCAATCTACTGATGAATGCTGTGCCGATATCACCACCTCGTGAATGGGATGTTCAGTCTTGCACATGCGCTTTTCAACGCGTTCAGGTCGTGGGCAGGCGGTGCGGTCACAAAATTTGGGCTGCACGCGGTAGTCAGCAGTCGAGCACTCCGGACACTAGTAGAGTGGAGACAATGACGTAAATTTTGTCACACGAGGTTTCCGGTTACACGTACTGCGTACACGTACGCAGACAGCATGAAGACAGGCTTCAAGGTCATTGTCCTGCTGAAAAATGAACTGTCGCCTCAGTCTGAGGTCAAGAGTGCTCTGGAGCAGGTTTTCATCCAGGATGTCTCTGTACATTGCTGCATTCATCTTTCCCTCTATCCTGACTAGTCCCCCAGTTCCTGCCACTGAAAAACATCCCCACAGCATGATGCTGCCACTACCATGCTTCACTGTAGGGATGATATTGGCCTGGTGATGAGCAATGCCTGGTTTCCTCCAAACAGGACGCCTGGCATTCATGCCAAAGAGTTCAATCTTTGTCTCATCAGACCAAAGAATTTTGTTTCTCATGATCTGAGAGTCCTTCAGGTGCCTTTTGGCAAACTCCAGGTGGGCTGCCATGTGCCTTTTACTAAGGAGTAGCTTCCGTCTGGCCACTCTACCATACAGGCCCAATTGGTGGATTGCTGCAGAGATGGCTGTCCTTCTGGAAGGTTCTCCTCTCTCCACAGAGGATGGTGGAGCTCTGACAGAGTGACCATTGGGTTCTTGGTCACCTCCCTGGCAAAGGCTCTTCTCCCCCGATTGCTCAGTTTAGATGGCTGGCCAGCTCTAGGAAGAGTCCTGGTGGTTCTGAACTTCTTCCATTTACAGATGATGAAGGCCACTGTGCTCATTGGAACCTTCAAAGCAGCAGAAATTTTTCTGTACCCTTCCCTAGATTTGTGCCTTGAGACAATCCTTTCTCGGAGGTCTACAGACAATTCCTTTGACTTCATGCTTGGTTTGTGCTCTGACATGCACTGAAAACTGTGGGACCTTATATAGACAGGTGTGTGCCTTTCCAAATCATGTCCAACAGGGATGGCAACAGGAAATTCTGATTTCAGCTGAAATCTAATTTGGTTGATTGACTTATGGGGGGGGCGCAGCCCCCCTGAAGCTGGGAGGTTTTCAGTAAAACAGACGTAATTTAGACTGAAAAAAATGATTAAAAAAGAATGAAATACTAGACTTAGATAAATCATTAAATTTAATGAAAAGTTAACTTACTTTTTCTTCAATGTTGTCTCACTGTCTTTAGTCCAACATATTTAACAGTTCTATAAGAGTTTATTACACTACTTACACTGGTCACCAAGTCACTTCTAATGTGAAACTTTCTTCCTTTTGGCAGCAAGCTGTGTCAGTCTCTGAACTTTGAACTTCATCTCCTTTTCTGGTTTCTTCAGAAACTGTCCGAGTGTTTGTTACCTCGTCGAACTTTGAGCCAATTTTCACCTTTACCGTCACTTTTCTCTCAAGCCAATTCCATCGGAACTTATTTTTGACACTTTTGTCTATTTCTAGCACTGATGACTCCTGATCCTTCGATAAAAATCTCATAATTCCGCTGAAAACAATACCGAAAGCTCAGAATTCCAACACGAACCAGGGATGTGATTTGGGGCTGGGGAAATTATCTGAAAATTTAGCAGGGGATCTGGGGGACACAGTCCCCCAATTGGGTCAGGGGCAAGGGGGGCGAAGCCCCCCGAAGCTCCTGGGTTTTTATGATTTTTAAGTACCAGAACTGTGCTTAAATGCAGCTGAATGCCACTTATTACTGCATAATATTGACTTATGTTCCAAGAAGATAGCATTCCTAAAATATTCCAACAAGCATTATCCATCACATGCTTTAACACTTGATCAAATCAAAATCAGTTAATTTTATCTATTCCATAATAGAAATAAAATTCCAACATACCATTACTTTTTATAATTTCAGCATTCATTTCAGATCACCAGTTTCGATCTCCATTGAGACTTGAGCAGTTCATTTTGCACAATCACTGATGTAGCCAAGTCTTAGAAATATTCAAAAGTTATGAGTCAATGTCCACTGTGCACTGTCAATTTCAAACTGTTTGGAATCATAAAAGTAATGTAACTAAATTGTTTTGCTATTTTTTTCTCCTCAACATCAGTCAGGGCGCTGCAGGAGTTTTTGGGGATGGTTAACTTTTATAACCGTTTCCTCCCCCGCACAGCCCAGCTCATACAGCCGTTGTACGCCGCACTCAAGAAACGGAAACCGGCGGACAGAGTCGACTGGACTCCTGAGCGGGTGCAGGCGTTCTGAGGTTAAAACAGTTCTGGCAAATGCTGCACTACTGGCGCACCCAGACCCGGCGGCTCGGATAGCGCTCACTACCGACGCCTCGGACATGGGCATAGCGGCCGTCGTGGAGCAATGCGTTGCCGGTTCTTGGCAGCCGCTCACCTTTTTTTTTTAGCAGGTCTTTGCACGACAGTGAGCGTAAATACAGCATATTCGACAGAGAGTTAATGGCTCTCCACCTGGCCATACGCCACTTCCAGTTCTGCCTGAAAGGGCGCACCTTCACTGCGTTCGTGGACCACAAGCCGCTAACGTACTTAACGTACTTTATCTTCCTGGAAGATAAAATAAAGCGGAATTCGGCGAATTAGCGGAAAAATCACATCCCTGAGAACACGCCGCCATGAATTTTTGACAAAGCATACAACGAGCCATTTGATTGGTCCAATCGTTTGCAATTATCCAATCGCAGGGCTGTTTACAATACAGCAGTGGCTTGAGTACATAACATCCGGGTTATCGCAGGAGACTTGACCCGGGGAAGCGCCGAGCGCTTATGTAATCGTGTTGATTTTCACTAAAATTGGTAACAATAAGGTACCTTACCCCCCCTAAAATTTTCTCAACGGATTTAGACGATTCACAGAAATGATCAATTTGAAAATATATCGGCGGACATCCGCGGATCGGCGGAAAATTGCCATCCCTGGTCCAATCATCTGAATTTACCACAGGTGGACTCCAATTAAGCTGTAGAAACATATCAAAGATGATCACAACAGGATTCACCTGAGCTCAATTGTGAGCTTCATGTCAAAGGCTGTGAATACTTACGTACATGTGATTTCTTATTTTTTTTTTTTTAAATAAATTTGCAAAAATCTCACAAAAACTTTTTCCACGTTGTTATTTGGGGTACTGTGTGTAGAATTTTGAGGAAAAAAATGAATTTAATCCATTTTGGAATAAGGCTGTAACATAACAAAATGTAGAAAAGTCAAGTGCTGTGAATACTTTCTGGATGCAAAGTTCAACCGTTGCAAGAGTTTGGTTCGTATTGCCAATACCCAGTCAAACTCGTTTCTAGTCAGAGTTGGACTCTGCCAGGGCTGCCCTTTGTCATCGATCCTGTTCATAATTTTTATGGACAAGATTTCTAGGCACAACCAAGGAAAGGAGGGTGACATACTCAGTGACCACAGGATCTCATCTCTGCTGTTTGCAGATGACGTTGTCTTACTGGCTTCATCGAGCAATGACCTACAGGTCTTACTGGGATGGTTTGCTACTGACTGTGAAGCAGCTGAGATGAGAATCAGCACCTCCAAGTCAGAATCCATGGTCCTCAGTCGGAAAAGGGTGGATTGTCCTCTCCAGGTTGGAGGCAGGCTCCTGCCCCAAGTGGAGGACTTTTAAGAATCTCGGGGACTCATTCACGAGTGAGGGGAGAATGGAGCGAGAGATTGACAGACTGATTGGAGCAGCATCTGTAGTGATGCGGACGTTGTACCGGTCTGTAGTGGTGAAGAGGGAGCTGAGCTCTAAAGCAAAGCTGTCAGTTTACCAGTCAATCTACATTCCTACCCTCACCTATAGTCATGAACTTTGGTTAATGACCGAAAGAATGCGATTGTGGACACAAGTGGCTGAAATGAGCTTTCTCTGTAGAATTCCCAATTCACCCTTAGAGACAGGGTGAGGAGGTCAGTCATTCGGGAGAGGCTCAGAGTAGAACCGCTGCTCCTCCACATCGAAAGGAGCCAGTTGAGGTTATTTGGGCATCTGATCAGGATGCCACCTGGACACCTCCCATTTGAGTTGTTTCGGGCTTGTTGCACTGGGAGACCTCGGGGCAGACCCAGCACACATTGGAGAGACTGTCTCCCAGCTGGCCTGAGAACATCTTGGTATCCTCTCTGAAGAGCTGGAGCAGGTGGTCAGGGAGAGGGACGTCTGGGCTTCTCTGCTTGAGCTGCTGCCTCCGTGACCTGGACCTCCAGAAAAATCGGTAGAAAATGGATGGATGGGTGGGTGGATGGATGGACGGATGCTGTAAAATGGGCTGGTTTGAGAGGAGCTCCTTCCACGTGTGTAAAATGATGGTGCAGTATTTAATCCCTGAGGTGTTCTGAACAAATCATGCCACAATCATTTCAGTAACACCTCAGTATGCCAACATATGCGTAGGAGTAAAACAGCATAACTGGGATGTTTAACATTGACTGAAACATTCTCATCATTCCCTCTGAGTTGTGTTTTGGTTCTTTTGTTCACACTTTAGATTTTTACAGTTTTTACATTATTAACACCTCTGGGAGCTGATTTGACATGTGGAAAAACAGCATAATATGAGCTCTTTAAAGCTCATATATGTCCTATACTAATATATTTCTTTTCATTATTTGTTTGTATTTTTTAATCATTATTTTTAACGTTTCTCTACAATCACTATAATTAATTCTGGTGGACTCTTACCTGTGTTTTAGGTTAATATTTATTGTAGCTATTTTCATTTTCCTTATATTTGTCTATAATTTAGATATTTTTTAAACCTGTGTGTGTGTTTTTGTCCCCCGGTACAAACAGTTTATTAAATGCCCCACCAGAGGAGAGAACACGCTGGATCACTGTTACACTTCAGTTAAGGACACGTATCGCACTGTTCCCCGCGCTGCGCTCGGACTATCTGATCATGTGATGGTCCACCTGATTCCCACATACAGACAGAGACTGAAGCTCACAAAACCTGTTGTGAGCACTACGAGGAAATGGACCAGTGAAGCTGTGGAGGAGCTGAGCACGTGCATGGAAATAACTGACTGGGACATGTTTAAAGGAGCCACACATGATCTGGATGAGTACACAGACACTGTGACCTCATATATCCACTTTTGTGAGGAGAGCATTCTTCCATCGCGCACCAGGGTGAGTTACTCCAACGACAAGCCCTGGTTCACAGCTAAGCTCAGACAGATCAGGAAGGAGAAGGAAGCAGCGTTGAAAAGTGGAGACCGGGACTGCTACAGGGAGATCAAATACCGGTTTAGCAGAGAGCTGAGGAGAACTAAATCTGTGTATTCTGAGAGACTCCAGCAACAGTTCACTGCTAACGACTCTGCTTCTGTGTGGAGAGGACTGAGGCAAATCACCAACTATCGGCCTCAGGCTTCTAAGGGACAGGATGATAAAGCCCTTTGTCAAAGACTGTCCCAACACTATGCCCGTTTTGACACCTCGTCAGCTGTGTCCAACTCCCCCCCTCCCCCCAGTGCCACTGCCTCCATGGTCCCAACTTCATCAAAGGCGGCCCCTCCTCCCCCCCTGCCCTTGCCATCAGTGAGCAGGACGTGCACAGACAGTTCTCCAGACTGAACCCGCGCAAGGCCCCCGGTCCGGACGGCGTGTCTCCCTCCACCCTGAGACACTGTGCGGAGGAGCTGACTCCTGTCTTCACAGACATTTTTAACACCTCCCTGAAGTCATGCCACGTGCCAGCCTGCCTCAAAACCATCGTCCCTGTCCCCAAGAAGCCACGAATCACTGGACTTAACGACTACAGACCTGTAGCGCTCACCTCTGTAGTCATGAAGTCCTTTGAGCGCCTGGTCCTGCCCCACCTCAAGACCATCACCACTCCCCTCCTGGACCCGCTGCAGTTTGCCTACAGAGCCAACAGGTCTGTGGACGACACAGTCAACCTGGCCCTCCACTCCATCCTGCAGCACCTGGACTCCCCGGGAACCTACGTCAGGATCCTGTTTGTGGACTTCAGCTCTGCATTCAATACCATCCACCCCGCTCTGCTCCAGGACAAGCTGTCCCTGCTCAACATGCCTGACTCCCCCTGCAGGTGGATCACCGACTTCCTGACGGACCGGAGGCAGCATGTGCGGCTGGGAAAGACTGTCTCAGACTCTGTTAGCATCAGCACCGGATCACCCCAGGGCTGTGTACTTTCCCCCCTGCTCTTCTCCCTGTACACCAACTCCTGCACCTCCAGCCACCAGTCTGTCAAGCTGATCAAGTTTGCGGACGACACCACCCTCATCGGGCTCATCTCCAACGGCGACGAGTCCGTCTACAGGAAAGAGGTGGCCCAGCTGGCGTCCTGGTGCAGCCACAACAACCTGCAGCTGAACGCTTTGAAGACAGTGGAGATGATCGTGGACTTCAGAAAAGTCACAGCCCCTCTGCCCCCCCTTACCCTCACAGACTCTCCCATCACCACTGCGGATTCCTTCCGCTTCCTGGGCACCACCATCACCCGGGACCTCAAGTGGGAGCCGACCATCAGCTCCCTCATCAAAAAGGCCCAGCAGAGGATGTTCTTCCTGCGGCAGCTGAGGAAGCTCAAGCTACCCACCAAGATGTTGGTGCAGTTCTACACAGCCATCATCAAGTCCATCCTCACCACCTCCATCACCGTGTGGTACGCAGGAGCCACCGCCAGGGACAGCTTAAGACTGCAGCGCGTTGTGCGCGCTGCTGAGAAGGTGATCGGCTGCAAGCTCCCATCCCTCCAGGACCTGTACATCTCCAGGACCCGGAGGCGTGCAGGTCGGATCATAGCTGACCCTTCACACCCTGGACACGCACTGTTTGCCCCCCTCCCCTCAGGCAGAAGACTTCGGTCCATTCAGACTAAAACCTCCCGCTACATGAACAGCTTCTTCCCCTCTGCCATCAGACTGTTGGAACACTAAGTGACTTATTAGACTCTCGTGCACTACGTACAGCAGCTCAACCGGACTCATGACAATTATCACTGTTTTCTTTTTGCACTACCGACTGCACTATGTGGAACTCCACAATATCTGCTGCTTGTTAATATATTTAAAAATTGCATAGATTAGTATTACTTATTCATATTCTACCTTTTATTGCATGCATACTTTTTTATTTTTATCTTTAGTGCTACTCCATGTTTAATGTTGCAGCATTGCACCGAGACAAATTCCTAGTTTGTGTACTACATGAACAATGGCAATAAATCTCATTCTGATTCTGATTGATTAAATTCTCATTACTTCAGTGGAACCTCACCAACGGCAGTCAGAGCTTTGTCCAGAAGGTTGTAGAGGGCCCAGATGTTGGGGGCCCAGTAGGCGTGACAGAGGCCCCGCTTGAAGGGGAACAGACGGCTCAGGACCTGAGGGAGCTGCCCCTGAGACAGAGGACGGGTCCTTGTCAGTCACCGTGGCAACAGCATCACAAGAACGACAACATCAACAACAACACACAGCTCACCATGGTGATGAATGGACCGAAGGACACGGCGAACACTGAAACCACAATGGAGCCGAGGGAGAGGAGACGGAGAAAACTGAAGCTGGTCCACCGCAGGGAGCCGTCTGGAGACACACAATTAGATACACAATAAATAAACACACACACACACACACACACACACACACACACACACACACACACACACACACACACACAATTAAATACACAATAAAAACACAACTAAAACGCAATCAGGCACTAACATTCACACGTGTGCAATACCTTTGTTGTTGTGGGTGAAGCAGTAACTTCTCAGGAGGAAGACTCCGTAGGCCGGGGCCACATACAGGAAGATGTGCTTTAGGTTCAGGAGGATGGAGAACAGCAGCGCCCCCTGGAAGTGACGGCCCTGAAATACATGGAATATTGCAGAGAGGGTTTCACAATAAGAGTCAGAGAGGGGGCTTCAAAATAAGAGTCTAAGAGGGGGTTTTAAGGGGGTTTCATGATGTTGTCCTGTTGGCTTCATCCAGCAATGACCTACAGGTCTTACTGGGACAGCTTGTTACTGAGTGTGAAGTGGCTGGGATGAGAATCAGCACCTCCAAGCCTGAGTCCATGGTCCTCAGCTGGAAAAAGGTGGATTGCCCTCTCCGGGTTGGGGACAGGCTCCTGCCCCAAGTGCAGGAGTTTAAGTATCTCGGGGTCTTATTCATGAGTGAGGGGAGAATGGAGCGAGAGATTGACAGACGAATCGGAGCAGCATCTGCAGTGATGCGGACGTTGTACCGGTTCATTGTGGTGAAGAGGGAGCTAAGCTCTAAGGCAAAGCTGTTGATTTACTGGTCAATCTACGTTCCTACTCTCACCTATGGTCATGAGCTTTGGGTAATGACCGAAAGAATGAGATCGCGGATACAAGCGGCTGAAATGAGCTTTCCTCACAGGATTGCTGGACTCACCCTCAGAGATAGGGTGAGGAGCTCAGTCATCTGGGAGAGGCTCAGAGTAGAACTGCTGCTCCTCCACATTGAAAGGAGCCAGTTGAGGTGGTCTGGGCATCTGATCAGGATGCCTCCTGAACGCCTCCCACTTGAGCTGTTTCGGGCACGTCCCACTGGGAGGAGACCAAGACCCAGGACTTGCTGGAGAGACTGTGCCTCCCAGTTGGTCTGGGAATGCCTTGGTATCCTCTCTGAAGAGTTGGAGCAGGTGGCCGTGGAGAGGGAAGTCTGGCTTCTCTGCTTGAACTGCTGCCTCCGTGACCCGGACCTCTGGAAAAGCGGTAGAAGATGGATGGATGGACGGATGGAGGGGGTTTCAAAATAACAGTCTACCAGGGAGTTTCAAAATAAGACTCAGAGAGGTCCTTTCAAAATAAGAGTCTACCAGGCAGTTTCAAAGTAAAAGTCAGAAAGAGGATTTCAAAATATGAGTCACAGAGGTCCTTTCAAAATAAGACCCAAAAGGGCCCTTTCAAAATAAGAGTCAGTGGGGTCCCTTCAAAATAAGAGTCAGAGGGGTGTTTTCCAAATTAAGCCTTATTCATGCTGCATTTCCCCTCTGGTCTGCGTTGGTCCGCGTGTGCTTTGGACGAGCCAGCCGCACGCAGCATTGTACATGCTCACTTTTTTCGTCTACCAGGCCAAGCAGTTGATGCATGCGCACAACTGTTATTTGTAGTTTCGCCCCTGCCCTATGGGTAGCGCAAATGCACTAACACGCCAGTTTATTCACCGGCTATAAACATGAGAGCAAGGAACATTTTTTTTTTTGTAGCAACAACAACGGCGTCATTTCAAGGAAAAGGAGGAATTACTGTTTTCCAGTGCTCTTCTCTGCTCAAGTTGCTGCAAAAGGATTCATGTATGTTTATTCTCGTCTTCCGCATCCTTGTTGTCTTCCTCATCTACTTTGTCTTGGTATGCTGTGTTGGTAGCATCACCTCGTGAATGGGATGTTCAGTCTTGTGTGCGATGTCAGCGCGTTCAGGTCGTGGGCAGGATGCGCGGTCATAAAATTTGGGCTGCAAGCGGCCGTCTGTAGTAGAGCCCTGCGGACATTTGCGGACTGGAGACGATGACGTAAATTTCGTCACACAAGGTTTCCAGTTGCATGTACGTGGACACTGGAAGTGCAGCATGAATCCAGCTTAAGAGTCAGACAGGTCCTTTCAAAGTAAAAGTCCCAGTGATGGGACAAGGGTCAGGTGTGTTTTTTACCTGCAGGTGCTTAGCCAGTGACAGCAGCAGGAACCCAAACAGGAAGCCATTATACTGGAAATGAATATCTGAGGAACATGTTAGGAACCAAACAAAGAACACCAATCAGATCTAAAGGAGTCATTGACTAAAACAGCAACCAGACATAAACAAATTTGTAACTTAAAAAAAAAAAAAAAATCAGACCTAAAGGAGTTAAATTCTAAACCATCTAAACACCAATCAGACCTAAATGAGTTAATGACTAAAACATCAATCACACCTTAATTAATTAATGAATTCATTAATCTCATGGACTGAGGCTGAAGGATACGGTCGACAATGAGCAGGCCGAAGTTCCACAGCAGCAGAACGGCCAGGACGAAGGACGGCCGACTAAGAACATCCCGATGTCCTTTCTGCTCCTGAATGCACCGGCAGCACCTGGCAGAGGAACAGTTAAAACTTGCAGTTCTCCTGCTGTACGCTAGAGGGAGTCAGTCCCATTGACTTTAATGTTAAAGCAATAGTCACACAGTGTAAATTAAACATGGAATTCAAGCCAGTCCCTCCAGGATTTCGCAGGATTTTTTTTTTTTTATTGTTACGGGGCTCTACTTGGGGATTTGCCTGAATCGCGCATTGGCCAGTGTCTAGACCGGAGATTCACAACTTTAAAACTCATTGACAAGATGTAGTAGTGACTTTTACCTCTAACGATGTATAAAATGTTACAACACTAGCTGCAGTATTAGAGTCACTTGTTTGTTTGTGGTTTTACAACATCTCTCCAAATGCGCACTCCCGAGATGGGGGTGCTTTCGGGCAGGCAGATGTTTTTCAACACAAACCCAACACTTCATATATGTGGTCATTATGGGGACTTGAGGAGACATTCACCAGCGGGCTGGGGGAGATGGAGGAAGGAACGATGTGGGAAAACCTGTGGGTGAGTGTTTTTTTGTTTTTTTTTTAAATCCCACACTGTTTTTTGCTGATGTGTTCTGTATATACTCACTGTAAACACGGAAGTGAGTGCAGTGCAGCGGCGCATTTGATTGGTCATACTGATGACGTACATGTTTGCGCGCTACTCAGGGACAAATCTGATTGGCAAAATTAGCAGAAGTTGATGACAATTGGCCAAAGTTGCAGGAAAGTTGCAGTGATTGGACAAAATTCAAATTACGCAGGACCTGCTGAATTCGCAGGAATTGGTACAATCGCAACATCACGAAATCCTGGAGGGACTGTTTAACGACGGTCAGTGTTTCAGTCCAGGGTCTCTGCAAATACCAAGACGTTAAATCTAAGACTTTTTAAAGACATTTTTAAATCTTTAAACAAAACCAAGACCTCATATTTGTGAACTAGTAAAAGTCTGTGACCACATTCTTGTCACTATTGTTCAGCTATTTACTGGAACTAAAATTACTTACAATTTTGGGTAGCGGCAGACCACCCAGGCGCACTGCTCTCATTGCTGCTGAACTCCAGCACTACAACACTGATATAGCAGCTTTGAATGAGACCAGACTAGCCGGAGAAGAGTCCATTACTGAGCTTGGTGAAGGCTACGCTTTCTTCTGGCATGGCCTCCCCCATGGATGAACAGTGAATTCACAGGGTTGTAGAGATAGTAAAAACACTGCCACCATCTCCACTTCCAACACCTTTGTGGGATATCTTTTGTAGAGAAGTCAGTAAAGAAGTTCACAGAGAACCCAACTGGCATAAACAAAAGACTTGTGACACTCTGGATCCCCCTTGCTCACAACAGGTATGCCACTCATCAGTACTTATGCACCAACACTAATTGCAGGGGGTCCTCCCTCCTTGACGTTGCCAGCAAGATTCTGGCATGAGTGACGCTTGCTGGCCTTATTGAGTCCCTCAAAATGTCACTCCTCCCAGAAACCCTTTGTAGCATCCGCAAAGACCGCAGCACATGTGACAAGATCTTTGTAGCAAGACAAATTCAAGAAAAATGCAAAGAACAGCATAAGAACCTCTACATTTGTTTTGTTGACCTGGCAAAAGCATCTGACACTGTCAACAGCAATATGCTCTGGACTGTCCTCACCAGGTTCGGATGTCCTCCAAGATTCTTGACCATCTTGAGAGCCTTTTATGAGGAATGTCGGCTAAAGTCTCCGTAGGTGCCATCCTCTCAAACTCCTTTGAAGTGTCGGTAGGTGTGAAACAAGGCTATGTTTTGGCCCTGGTCATTTTTAACATCTACATGGCTGCGGTCACTTACCTTGCCAGACACATCATCAACAATGAGCAATTCATAATATATCGGTACCGACTAGATGGAAGTCTATTCAACCTCTCCAGACTCAAAGCACGGACGAGCACAGACAATTTCCAGTATGCAGATGATTCAGGTTCAGGTTCCTTTATTTGTACCCGTAGGTAGATTTGTTTTGCAGTCAGGTGACATCCTTTTAGACACATATTTACAAACCACAATTATATTCAACATGAACACAAACACAAGCACACATGAAGCTGACTATAAACACGATAAAAATACTCAAGGCTCCACCAATCAGGACATAAGACAAAGAGATAAGAGAAAAAACAAAGAGAGAAGGGTCATATTAAAAAAGTTAAAATGATGATGCAGGCTATCCAGCCACCAACCCCCAAGCCCCAAGCCATGCAGTCAAACCTTGATGCTTTCAGTTCTGCCTACACAAGAGGCGGACTTGCTGTCAACACCACCAAAACTGTGATCCTACCACAAACAAACATCATTCCTGACGAAGACGATCACTCACCAAGGTTCCAAATCAGTAATGTTCAGTTAGAAAACGTCTCTACAGAGAAGTACCTGGGCAGCATCCTCTCATCTGACTGCAGCCCAGAAGACGAGATCCAGAACTAGATATGCCTAGCCTCCTCCAGTTTGGGCAAGTTAAACAAAAGGGTGTTTCTGAACAGAGACCTAACCACTACCACCAAGGTCAAGGTTTATACAGCAGTTACTCTTTCCATCCTTTTATCCGAGATCTGGACTACCTACAGACATCATATAAGAAGTCTGGAAGCAGTCCACATCTGCTCCTTACAAGCCATTCTTGGAATTACATGAAAAGATAACATTCCACACAGAACCATTCTCACGATGACACACTGTGCTAGTGCTGGAGCTATGTTAATAGCAAGACAACTCTGTTGGGTTGGGCACATTATAAGAATGCCAGAAGGTTGGCTCCCACGCTGCCTACTGTATGGGGAACTGGAAGATGGATGACATTCAGTTGGGGGACAAAAAGAGAAGATATAAAGATAACCTTAAAGGAAACCTCAAAGTGCGTAATAGTCCCCCAAACCAATTAGAACATCTAGCTGCAAACCGCTCCCAGTGGCGCTCCACCATCTAAAAAGGTGTCACCCATTTTGAAGAACAAAGGACAAATGCTAGAACTCTGAAGTGAGCCATGAGACATGCCAGACTCAGCAGAACATTCATCTGCCCAGGAGACGGCATACCGTGTTCCACCTGTGGCAGAAGGTGTGGATCTGAATTCGGACTACAGAGCCACTAGAGATCTCCCTGACCTTAAAATGGACAAGACTACAAGTAGTGAATGTCATCATCGTTTTTACGACGGACCACCATAAGCAAGCAAGAAACTAAAATTACTTAAAATTTTGTGTGGGTCCCATAAATGCAGACCTCCTCAGGATCCATGTTTCCACAAGATAATCAAGTTATTCAAACTAGACTCAAAAACCACAACTGGCAAAATAACAGGAGAAAAATGTTGCACGTTTATAAGCTGTAGATTTACAGGAAAAATAGTTGCACATTTTTGAGATAAAAAAAAGTTGCACATTTTTGATATGATAAAGTTGCACATTCTTGAGAAAAAAGTCCCAAATTCACAAGTTGCACACTCACAAGAAAAAAGCTGCAAATTTACAGCAAAAAACTCACAAAATTTCATGTGCTTCCTGTCACATGTGTTTTATGTCACATCTTATGTGATGAAGGTCTTGGAGAGACTGGTCTTAGCCCACCTGAGGCCACAGGTGAAGATGTGGCTGGACCCTCTGAAGTTTGTATTATCAAGAGGGCTGGCTCTGTAATTGGTCTCAGACCGGAGACCTTTGAGACAGTGGTGGAGAGGAGAACACTACATAAACTGCAATCCATCATGGACAATCCTGATCACCCCCTCCACCACACACTAGATAGACAGCGGAGCACTTTCTCCAGCAGACTACTACGTCTTCGTTGTCGAACGGCCAGGTACAGGAAATCTTTCCTGCCACATGCAATTTCACTGTACAGTAACTCACCATGATGTTGTATTCTGGTCATAGCTATGCTGACACACTGCATCTTACAGACTAACTGGTACCTCACATTTTCACTCTGCTCCTGATAGTCCTCCTTTGTGCAATGGGATGATTCATGTGTTTATATGGGTCATCATATATTAAGCTGTGATGTATATAGGTTTTATAGTCGTGTTAGTTTATACTTTCCATGGGTAATCCCTTTGTCTGTCATGTGTGTGTTTCTGTTGTTTGGTTGTCAACTGTCATGCTGCTGTTACACTGTAATTTCCCAGTTTGGGATCAATAAAGTACATCTATCTATCTGCTGCAACGAGCCCATTTGCGCCTGGATAGTGGAGGAGACACTGTGAGAATCATGTTCTTTGATTTCTCCAGTGCATTTAATGCCATTCAGCCACTGCTGCTGGGTGAGAAGCTGCGGGTGATGGGGGTCGACAGCTCTGTGATCTCCTGGATTACTGACTACCTGACAGGCAGGCCACAGTTTGTCCGGCTGGGCAGTGTCTTGTCTGATGTGGTGGTTAGTGACATGGGAGCTCCACAGGTGACTGAATTTTCTCCTTTTCTCTTTACCTTATACACCGATGACTTTCAATACAATGCCGAGTCATGCCACCTGCAGAAATTCTCTGATGACTTGGCTGTTGTTGGGTGTATAAGAGGGGAAGAGGAGGGGGAGTACAGGGCACTGGTAAGACAGATTTGTGGAGTGAACCAAGGAGAATCACCTGAGGCTGAATGTCAGTGAGACCAGAGAGATGGTGATTGACTTGAGGAAGAAGAGGATGCCTACACAGCCATTGCAGATTAGGGGGAAGGATGTGGAGGTAGTCAAGGACTACAAATATCAGCAATGGACTGGACTGAAAATCTAACACCGATACTGCATACAAGAAGGGGATGAGCAGACTCTACTTTCTGAGGAAGCTGAGATCTTTCAATGTGTGCAACAAGATGTTGGAGCTTTTCTACCAGGCTGTTGTCACCAGTGCTATCTTCTTTGCTGCTGTCTGTTGGGGTAGCAGTATCGGAGCCAGCAACACTAATGGACTTGACAAGATTATCAAGTAGGCTGGCTCTGTAATTGGTCTCAGGCTGGAGACTTTTGAGAATGTGGTGTAGAGGAGGACACTGAACAAACCGTTATCCATCATAGACAATCCTGATCACCCCCTCCACCACACACTGGACAGACAGCGGAGCACTTTCTCCAGCAGATTGCCACAGCTCCACTGCTGAACAGTGAGGTACAGGAAATCTTTCCTGTGACATGCCATTTCACAATAATTCACTCTTATGTTGAATTCTGGTCATAACTATGCTGCCGTACTGCACCTTACAGTCTTAATTGGTACCTCACATTTAACCCTGTGCCCAATAGTCCTGCATTGTACAACTAGTACGACTCATGCATCTATACAGGTCATCATCTATTCATCTGTGATGTATATAATCTATCTAGGCAGTTTTACTTTCCCTGGTTAATTCCTTTTTCTATTATGCTGTGTGTGTTTCTGTCATTTTGGTCGTTAACTGTGTCATGCTGCTGTTACACTGTAACTTCCCAGTTTGGGATCAATAAAGTACATCTATCTATTTATCCATCTATCTAACATTTAAAAGAAAAAAGTGACCACCTTTGTTTCTGGTGCCACCTGTGGACGATAAGTGAACTGCACCCTTACACTAAAGCCTTTATTCATGCTGCATTTCCCGTCTGGTCCGCTTTGGTCCACGTGTGCTTTGGACGAGCCCAGCATGCACGCAGCATTGTACATGCTCACTTTTTTCATCTACCAGGTCAAACGGTTGACGTATGTGCACAACTGATTTTTGCCCTATGGGTAACACAAATGCACTAACACGCCAGTTTGTCCACCGGCTAAAGCAATGCACATGTTTTTGTAGCAACAACAACGGTGTCATTTCATGGAAAAGGGGGAATTACCGTTTTCCAGTGCTCTTCTCCACTCAAGCTGCTGCTGCTGCAAAAGGATTCATGTACGTTTATTGTCGTCTTCCGCCTCCCCGCTGTCTTTCTTGTCTACTTTGTCTTTGTATGCTGTGTTGGTAACGCCATCTCATGAATGGGACATTCAGTCTTGCGCATGCTCTGTCAACGCGTTCAGATCGTGGGCAGGCTGGGCGGTCATAAAATTTGGGCTGCACGCGGCCATCCACAGTAGAGTCCTGTGTACACTAGCGGACTGGAGACGATGGCAGAAATTTCATCACACGAGGTTTCCAGTTAAACGTACGCGGACAGTGGAGGTGCAGCATGAATCCAGCTTCAGTATTATTCTTTACCATTGTTTGTACTCACTCTCTGGCGGCGTAGATGAACAGCAGGTCGGTGACGATGACCGACAGCCTCTGGAACAGAACCGTCGGCGGGCTGGCACAGTTCAAGTTCTCCACCCGCAGCATGTCGCTGTCAAAGTGGCGCGCTGCCTGAGAGAGGCCAAACTCGAACCAGGCGAAGAGCGGCGGGTAGTCCAGCGTCCACTGTGACGTGTTCTGTGGGGTGGGGTGGGGGGAGGAACGGAGGGACAGTGTGTCAGACCTCGTTAAACATTATAACTTGAGCCCAGTTTATGCTTCTGAGGGGAACCTACGTCACATCCACGCCATTACCGGTGTTTGTGCTTGTGTGCTACTGTGAACGGGTTGTTGCATTACCAAAACTGGTTTCTGCCGATGTGTAGAGTGAGTGACTGGTGTTTGTTGTGTTTTTATTTATTAAAGAGATTTGTAGGAGGAGACAAAGAGGACCAATCACAGTCGGCGTGTAGCTAATTTCTGGAGAGGTGCGTGTCAGGCTACGCTGTGGGTACGACGCAGCTGCTGCATGGGTACGGTCAGTGGGCGAGTCACTATTATTTAACAAGGGGGGTGGGGGGATTCTCCAGTATAGTGCGAGGTATAAATGTGATGATTAGGAACAAATCTGCAAGAATAAAGGTGCAAAGATATGATCAAAGATGTCCATTTAAAAATTAAACAAGATGAAAAATACAATTTGCACAGAAGAAAAATTTAACCAACATCCAGAGGAGCGCTGCAAATTTATGAGAAAAAAGTTGCAAATTTACAAGAAAAAGTTACAAACTTTTCAGAAAAAAAGTTGCAAATTCATGAGAAAAAACTTGCAATTTTTTTAGTAAAAAGATGCAAATTTATAGGAAAAAGTTGGAAATTAATGTGAAAAACGTTAGAAATTTATGAGAAAAAACTTGCAAATTTATAGGAAAAAACTGCAAATTTATGAGAAAAATGTTGCAAATTTGTAGAAAAAAATGCCAATTTACAGGAAAATAGTAGCAAATTTACAGGAAAATGTTGAAAATTTATGAGAAAAAATTGGCAAATTCACAGTACCTGAAGGCCCTTGATGTTGTAGGGCTGTCATGGTTGACACGCCTCTGCAACATTGTGTGGAGGTTGGGGGCAGTGCCTTTGGCATGGCAAACCATCAAGAGGGGGACCGGAGGGTGTGCTCCAACTTTAGAGGGATCACACTCCTCAGCCTCCCTGGGAAGGTCTATGCCAAGGTACTGGAGAGGAGAGTCTGGCCGTTGGTCGAACCTCGGATTCAGGAGGAGTAATGTGGTTTTCGTCCTGGCCGTGGCACATCGGACCAGCTCTTTACCCTCTCGAGAATTCTCGAGGGTTCGTGGGAGTTTGCCCAACCACTTTGCATGTGTTTTGTGGACTTGGAGAAGGCATTCGATCGCGTCCCTCATGGATTTTTGTGGGGGGTGCTTTGAGAGTATCAGTCTTGTTGTTATGAGCTATCCGGTCCCTATACGACTGCTGCAACAGTTTGGTTCATATTGCCAACACCCAGTCAAACTCGTTTCCAGTGAGAGTTGGACTCCGCCAGGGCTGCCCTTTGTCACCGATCCTGTTCATAATTTTTATGGACAGGATTTCTAGGCGCAGCCAGGGAACGGAGGGTGTCATGCTCAGTGACCACAGGATCTCATCTCTGTTGTTTGCAGATGATGTTGTTCTGTTGCCTTCATCCAGCAATGACCTACAGATCTTACTGGGACAGTTTGTTACTGACTGTGAAGCAGCTCAGATGAGAATCAGCACCTCCAAGTCCGAGTCCATGGTCCTCAGCCAGAAAAGGGTGGATTGCACTCTCCGGGTTGGGGACAAGTTCCTGCCCAAGTGGAGGAGTTTAAGTATCTTGGGGTCTTGTTCACGAGTGAGGGGAAAATGGAGCGAGAGATCGACAGACGGATTGGAGCAGCATCTGCAGTGATGCGGACGTTGTACCGGTCTGTTGTGGTGAAGAGGGAGCTTAGTTCTAAGGCAAAGCTGTCGATTTACCAGTCAATCTACGTTCCTACTCTCACCTATGGTCACGAGCTTTGGGTAATGACCGAAAGAACGAGATCGCGGATACAAGCGGCTGAAATGAGCTTTCTCCGTAGGATTGCTGGACTCACCCTCAGAGATAGGGTGAGGAGCTCAGTCATCCGGGAGAGGCTCAGAGTAGAACCGCTGCTCCTCCACATTGAAAGGAGTCAGTTGAGGTGGTATGGGCATCTGATTAGGATGCCTCCTGGACGTCTCCCACTTGAGGTGTTTCAGGCACGTCCCACTGGGAGGAGACCCCGGGGCAGACCCAGGACTCGGTGGAGAGACTATGTCTCCCAGCTAGTCTGGGAACGCCTTGGTATCCCCTCTGAAGAGCTGGAGCAGGTGGCTGGGGAGAGGGAAGTCTGGGCTTCTCTGCTTGAATTGCTGCCTCCGAGACCCGGACCTCTGGAAAAGCGGTAGAAGATGGATGGATGGATAGAAAAAAATTGCTAATTTACAATTTACAGTTTATGAGAAAAATGTTGCAAATTTACAGAAAAAAAATCCCGATTTACAGGAAAATAGTAGCAAATTTATGAGGAAAAAAAAAACTAGCAAATTTACAGAAAAAACTGCTAATTTAACTAACTAACTAACTAACCTGCACTTATATAGCGCTTTTCTAGTCACAAAGACCACTCAAAGCGCTTTCATTAATACTAACCCTCTATTCTAAGGGCCTATAGGAAACATATCTAGGGACAATTTAGAACAGCCAATTAACCTAACAATTTACCTAATTACTAGGTACCTAATAACTATACCTAATATCCTAATAATTTACCAGAAAAAAATGCAAATTTATGAAATTTTTTTTTGCAAATTTACAGGAAAAAGTTGGAAATTTATGAGAAAAAAGGTGAAAACTTACAGGAAAAAAGATGCAATTTCTTCATAGTAAATTTGCGAACTTATGAGAAAAAAGGTTGAACAATTGCAAGAGAATAATCAGAAATTTATGAGAAAAAAAGCAAATTTAGCTTTTTTATCATTTCTGCTTAAAATCAGTGGGTCAAAGTCATTCTATTCAGTTCTGTAACATGATATAATAAAATGGTTTATGATGATACTGGTGGAGACAATTCATTGTTTTATCCAGGTTAGGAAGGACATGTCATGAATGGGGACGGGGGAGGGATGACTTGGGGTCAATTAACAAGGAGGGTGGCACCCCCACCCCCCCCCCCCCCACCCCCGCTCACATCACCTGCTGGTTACAGCGCAGTTCTAATGCAGAAGCGTAAACTGGGCTCTAACAGTGGCAGCGGCCGTCCTGACCTCGTGGTACCACCTGGACACCGGCAGACTGTGGGTGATCGCCAACCAGTTCCTGTGGACTTCAAAGTCCGTGGACCGACTGGAGAAGACAAAAAAAGAGCAGCAGGTCAAACAGACGCAGAGCCTTTTATGATCCCCCCCCCACACACACACACACAAATCTAGTATATGTAAAATTAATGTGTAAAATTTATGATGAACGTCATACATGCTTGAGAAAAAAAGTTACAAATTTGTAAGGAAATTGTTGCACCAAAAAAATTGACAAATTTATGTGAAAAAGTTGCAACTTAGTTTGAATAAAGCTGTAAATTCATGACAGATTATTGCTGTTGGTTCCAATCGCTTTACTTCACGGTAAACTGTAGAAATTCCCATCACTAAATAAAGGATTTCGCCCCATAAACAGAAGGAAACAGATGTCATAGCTGCAAATATTTGAAGGAAAAAAGTAAAAAAAAAAAAATTCCCAAGAAAAAAGTTGCAAATTTTTAAGGAAAAAAGTTGCAAATTTACAGAAAAAAAAAAAAAAATTTGAGAAAAAAGTTGCAAATTTACAGTAAGTAAGTTAGCTTTTATTTGCATACTCAGGGTCCATAAAAATACATAAAACACAAAATAACAACAGAATATTAAAAACAATAGTTATTTATTTAGCGAATGCAAAGTCCTTAAGCCAAGCAGTTGCCTCCTGGTTTGCTGTATGGAGGGTGTGTAATCCTCCTTCCAGTCTTTGGAGCGGGCAAGCCTCTATGATGTGTTCCATAGTTTGCTCCTCTCCACATGCGCACAGTGGGCTAGGGCTACTGCCCCATCTGTGAAGGCTGGCCAAGTAGGGGCCATGTCCAGTCCTGAAGCGATTGAGTGTAGACCACTGTCTCCTTGGGAGGTTGGTGCCCGGGACCTGTTGGTTGGGGTTTATCACCAGCTGTTTGTTTGGGACCTCCTTGGTCTCCCATTCCTCTTGCCAAGCTGTCTGGATGGTAAAGTCAGCTGGGGGAGGGTTTTTCCAAATCGGCCGTCTGGATGAAAGTCGGGCAGTGGGTGGGGTGTAGATATCTGCATGGATTGGTAAGTGAGGAAAATCTTTAACTTTTTGGAGCATCCTTTGAGTTAATGCTGCTCGCCGAATGTGTGGAGGGGCTATGTTTGACAGTACAGAGAGCCAGGGGAGTGGTGTTGAGCGGATTGTTCCAGTTATAGTTCTCATGGTTGAGTTGAGCTGGGTGTCTACATGGTGTGTGTAGGATGACCTGGACCAGACAGGGGCACAATATTCTGCTACAGAGTATGAAAGGGCCAGTGCTGAGGTGCGCAGGGTGGAGACTGCCGCCCCCCATTTTGCACCAGCGAGCTTGCAGAGCAGGTTGTTTCGTACTTTCACCTTAGCAGCCGTCCCCTTTAGATGTTCCTTGAAGGATAAGGTCCTATCAAGGGTCACTCCAAGATAAGTTGGATTTGGGGCATGCTTAAGCTTGAGTCCGCTCAGGTGGATGTTTAGTTCTCTGACAGCTTTTGCATTGTGGAGATGAAATACACTGGAGACGGTTTTTGCTGGGCTTGGTTTTAGGCGCCAGATTTTGCAGAACTGGTCCAGTTTAGTAAGATCTTCCGTGAGCACCCGTTCCAGTGGTTCAAAGTCTGGTGCTTGGAATGCCAAACAGATGTCGTCTGCATAGATGAATTTGCGGGATTTTGTAGTAGGCAGGTCGTTTATGTAGAGGTTGAACAGAGTTGGAGCTAGAACTGAGCCTTGTGGGAGTCCGTTTTTCTGCATTCTCCATGCACTTGTGTTCTGACTGAGGTGGACTCTGAACCTTCGGTTAGTCAGCAGGGTTTTTATAATTGCTGTTGCCCAAGCAGGGATCGCCTTTATAAGTTTCAGGAGGAGGCGGGGGCAATGGATCAGTGTTCTCGTCGCGCCCTCTGCCAGTACCCGGGCTCGCCTGGGGAAGCTAATGATCCTACCAGCAGACTAAATTCAAAGAGACGACGCCTCTGTGCCAAGTCAAAGAAGAATCCTAGTCACAGTCCTGAAGCCGAAAACAATAGTGTATATACACACATATATACAGTATATATATATATATATATATATATATATATATATATATATATAGAGAGAGAGAGAGAGAGAGAGAGAGAGAGAGAGAGAGAGAGAGAGAGAGAGAGAGAGAGCGAGCGAGCGAATATAAAAAAAGCGAGTAGTAGTAGTAGTAGAGTATAAAACAGAATATAAAAATTCTGAAGATAAATACACTGGAACCAGTGTAATCTCAGCCTGCAGTTGTAGCGCCAACAGCTCTTGATGAGACTATGATAAACTGTACAAAAAAGTTGCAAATTTACAAGAAAAAAAAGCTGCAAATTTTTGAAAAACAAGTGCAAATTTACAGGGAAAAAGTTCCAAATTTAATGGAGAAAAAAGTTGCTAATTTTGGAAGAAAAGGTTGCAATTTCTTTTTTTTGGGGGGAGAAAATGTTGCAAATTTACAAGAACAAAGTAAAAAATCTAAAAGGTTGCAAATTTATAGCAAGTTTGCCGAGGTGTTTTTAGGAGGATTACTATCATTTTTAAAACTAATTAAGGCCTTAACTTTGTGTTTAAGAAGTTCAGACTTTTAAAGGGTCCACAGACACCCGTTAAGTAACACAAATATTAAATTGTGCGTTTAACCCTAGAGCACTATCACCGGGTGATTTTCACCCGAGTAAATGTATTTACATGATTTTCAATATGTTGCATTTTTCTGAGTGTCATGGGTCCCTGGGCAGCTTCACCATCGTTTTTGACATCTTTGAAGGTGTGGGTGTTTCCCTGCCCCAAAGCCCACCTTTTCCTACAGACATGCTTTTGGGTGATTTTCACCCGGCAATAGTGAAAGAGGGTAAAGGACGTTTTGGGTGGATTTCACCCCGTGATAGTGTTAGTGTATAAAATCAGAACACTTTCGCTATAAAAAGTAACACCATCACTTTCGCCGGGTAATTTTTGCCCGATATAATATATCCAACAAAAAGTACTTGTCATAAAAAATAGATCAAAATATGACAACACATGATAAATTAGAGTGGTTTTCTTTCATTTTCAACTGTGAAATGTGTAACAAAATGAAAACAAAGTCATAGGAGGACATGCTTTACTGAAAAATTAGGAATTCATGAACAAAAAATTCCTAAAAACAAACAAATAATGACACTGGGAACTTGGTCTTTGGTCCACCCATTCCTGGGACATGTGAGACTGCTTGTAAGGAATAGGTCAGTAAAAGTGGTCCTGGAATTTGCATGCTATCCTTATTTAGTGCAGTGGTTATGAATAAATATCACAAAGTGGTGATTTCAAAGGGAATTCATATGGTGAAAACAATATTTTAGTCAATTGGTCATTTTTACCCACTCAAAAAATACCATTTTTCGTTCCTCTCTCCTGCAGCTGTTTGCGTGTCAAGGAGTGTGAGCCTTCAGCAGGGAAGTCTCACATGTCCCAGCAATGGGTGGACCAAAGACCAAGCTTCCAGTATCATTATTTTTTTTTTTTTTTTAGGAATTTTTTGTTCATGAATTCCTAATTTTTCAGTAATTTTGGAGCATTTTATGGGGGTCCTCCTATGACATTTTTTTTTCATTTTGTTACACATGCCACAGTTGAAAATAAAAGAAAACCACTCTAATTTATCATGTGTTGTCATATTATTTTGATCTATTTTTTATGACAAGTACTTTTTGTTGGATATACAGTATTATATCGGGTAAAAATTACCCGGCGAAAGTGATGGTGTTACTTTTTATAGCGAAAGTGTTCTGGGTTAAATGTCAAATAATTTAATTGATAGAACCTAATCAGAAAAATGAACTATTGAGAACAAGGAAGCAGCGCCTCCCTTCGGCCAACGGCGGTACTGCCGGACAGTAAAACACGTCAAGTTAACATAAAAAATTAAATAATATTCTGCTTATTTTGAATAAAGTTAGTTACACAAACTTTAATATAAAACCTTTCATCCAGTGAGACCACAAACACTTTTTTATAAATGTTAATATTAAGTAAAACTGTGTTTTTGAATCTGAATGATGACGTTAGCCGGCAGCTATCCGACATATTTTTAAATAAAATGAATTAAGATTAAAACTTTAGAGCCGCTGAATCCGCTGCGAGTTTGAAAACTAGAGCTTTACTCACTAACAGTTGATGAACAGACATTTGAGCAGAGAAACTCCCACAGCGAGCGGGAAGAAGAAGCCGCTGCTGTCTGAGGATGGCGCCATGACAGCTGCTATGATGACGTAGGAGAAACTTTATTGACAACACACAGAACTGACAAGCAATCCTGAAATGTAGCAGCTAAAAACAAAATTAAATTTAACATACGTGAAGGTAGCTATTTTTAACAGAAAATTCTTTTTTTCCTAGTGTTTTTCCTGTATTGTTTCTGTCTTTTTTAAAAGTTTTCATCACGTTTTTAAAAACTGATTTTGTGGCGTAACATTATGTAGCTCACATATTCCTTGGCAGAGACCCAGACATGAGGGAACCTTGAGCTCGCAGTGTGTATTGACATCACGCCTCAAACGGACACTGAGTCTGGACCCCCTGCGGACTAGAGGAGAAGTGAGAAGATCTGAGAGTGGACCTGAAGAGACTGTCTGACTCCTAGGGTCAGACAGAGAAGCCGAGAGGACAATAGGAGGATTAGATATGAATGGAATTCTGTGTTTGATGTGAATGTGATTTGTGTCTGTGGTAACAGTATAAAGGTATGTGGTTTACCTCAGCTCGCCCTCTTCGTTCCCTGACTGTGAGAGGAGCTGTAGGACTTGAGATGGAATAAACCAGTACTGAAAAATCATTCAGTCTCTTCATTTCGAGTTTCCTACATTGGTGACCCACACATGAGAAATATGGAGAGGCTTGGAGGTCGTCTCTCCGACTCCGAACCTGATTCACCGGAGACCGCCCGCACCGGCGTAAGCTCCATTAGACTCCCCGAGTTCTGGCAAGAGGACCCACACTCATGGTTCCAGCACGTGGAATCACGGTTCGTGCTTAACGGGGTAGCAGAGGATGACGTTAAGTTCCACAATGTCATCGCAAGACTCGACAGCCGCACAGCCCGGTGTGTGTGGAGCCTGGTGCAACAGCCGCCCGCTGCTGGCAAATACAACGCCCTGAAAGCCACCTTCATTCGGAGCTTTGTGCCATCAGCCGAGGTGAGGGCCAGAACACTCCTGGACCTGCGTGACAGAGGAGGACGCAGGCCGACCGTCCTCATGGAGGACATGCTGCAGATGATCGGGGCAGACAATGATGCGTTTTTATTTAAGCACATCTTTTTGAGGACCCTTCCAGCGCACATGAGAGGCTCCCTGTCCAGCATGAGGTGTGTGGACCAGCAGGACTTCCGCGCGCTGGCTTTGGAAGCGGAGCGGCTCCTGGACGCATGCGGCGAGCAGGAGACGGCAGCGGCAGCAGCAAACCTCGGCGCGGCAGCCCAGGGCGATGGAGAACCGGTGGCAGCAGAGCCGACCCCAACGACAACGGCGGCAGCGCGGTCCCGGAGCAGAGGAGAGGACGAGATGTGCTTCTACCATCGACGTTTCGCGCACAAGGCTCACAGATGCGTTCCGCCATGCAACTTCAGGAAGCAGGGAAACACAAGAGCCGGAGGTCGTTAGCAGCTTCGACCCTCGGCGAACGGAACAAGCTGCTCTACCTGACGGACGCGAGCTCCGGACAGCAATTCCTCGTTGACACCGGAGCACAGAGGAGTTTCATCACCGCAACCTACGCGGACCGGGCGGCCGGTCCCCGCAGAGATGGAGCAACAGCCGCAAACGGCTCGTCGATCAAGACGTTTGGCGAAAGAACTCTGCGCCTGTCCTTACACGGCCGCAGCTATGAATGGACCTTCATAGTAGCGGCGGTGAGTTTCAACATGTTGGGCGCCGACTTTTTGTGCTCACATGGCTTGTTGGTGGATCTGGCTAATAGACGCTTGGTTAATGCACTCTCTTTTTGTTCTATTCCCTGTGCAGTGCGAGCGTCCCCGCCATCAGTACAGGCGCTTGGATGCAGCTAAGCTCTCTATTGCGCGTGAGGAGTTCGCCAACCTGGAAAGGTTGGGCATAATTCGCCGCTCGAAGTCCGCTTGGGCTTCCCCCCTCCACATGGTCCCTAAGGCGGACGGCTCGTGGAGACCGTGCGGCAATTATCGCAGGTTAAACAATGCCACAGCGCAGGACCGCTACCCAATTCCGCATATCCAAGATTTTTCGGTGCATTTGGCCAAGGCGCAAATTTTTTCTAAAATAGACCTGGTCCGCGGTTATCATCAGGTACCGGTCCGACCAGAGGACATTCCCAAGACAGCGGTAATAACACCTTTCGGACTTTTTGAATTTTTACGCATGCCTTTTGGCCTTAAAGGCGCTGCGCAAACCTTCCAATGCATGATGGATGCTGTTTTGCGCGACCTCCCTTTTGTTTTTGTCTACTTAGACGATATTTTAGTCGCCAGCGCCTCTGAGGAGGAACACGAAAGTCACCTCAGAACTGTTTTTCAGAGGTTGGGAGCGCACGGGTTGATAATCAACCCAGCCAAGTGCCATTTCGGCGCAGCACAGATCGATTTTTTAGGGCACCGCGTCTCCCCAGAGGGTGCAGTTCCGCTGCCCTCCAAAGTACGCGCAGTGGCTGAGTTTCCCCAGCCACAAACGGTAAAAGTGTTGCAAGAATTTTTAGGTATGGTAAACTTTTACAACCGTTTCATACCTCACGCGGCGCAGCTCATGCAACCGTTGTATGTCGCGCTAAAAAAACAGAAGCCCTCCAATGCGATTGAGTGGTCCCCGGAGCGGGAGCGCGCATTCAATGAGGTTAAGAAAGCACTAGCGAACGCAGCACTGCTGGCTCACCCAGACCCGGCAGCCCGAATAGCGCTAACCACAGACGCGTCAGATGTGGCCATAGGAGCCGTAGTAGAACAGCAAGTCGCCGGGGCTTGGCAACCACTCATTTTTTTTAGCAGATCCCTACGCGATGCCGAGCGAAAATATAGCGCGTTTGACAGGGAACTGCTAGCGCTCCACCTGGCCATTCGCCATTTCCAGTTCTGGTTGGAAGGGCGGCGTTTCACCACGTTTGTCGACCACAAACCGTTAACCTTTGCAATGTCCAAAGTCTCTGAACCATGGTCAGGCCGACAGCAGAGGCAGCTGGCCGCAATTTCAGAATTCACCACCGATATACATCACGTAGCCGGTAAATTTAATGTAGTGGCGGACTGCCTCTCGCGAGCGGTAACAGCGCCTGTCCGCGCGGATGGGGGCTGTAGCGCCGCAGACGCGGAGCGCGGTAACAGCGCGGACGCGCACGCGGCTCCGGTGCACGTAGGGGTAGATTACGCGGCCATGGTAGCAGAGCAGGGCGAGGACACAGACGTGCGCGCGCTCCTGTCTGGACCAACAGGGTTAAGGCTGGAGAACGTAAGTTTACAAACCGGTTCACCCCCGCTTATTTGCGATGTATCCACCGGGCGATCTCGCCCAGTGGTACCGGCCACGTGGTGCCATCGCGTTTTTGACGCGGTGCACTCCCTAGCACACCCGGGAGTACGCGCTTCGGTGAAAATGGTAGCAGAGAAGTTTGTTTGGCCGAGCCTGCGCAAGCACGTGAAGGAGTGGGCGAGAGCCTGCATGTCCTGCCAGCGGGCCAAAGTTCACAGACACACAAAAGCCCCTTTAAAACCTTTCCACATCCCGGCTAAGAGGTTTGATCATGTGCACGTAGATCTAGTGGGACCCCTGCCGCCCTCGCAGGGGTTCACACATCTCCTGACAATGGTGGACCGGACCACGTGTTGGCTGGAAGTGGTCCCATTGCAGTCTACCACAGCAGCAGAGGTAACTTCGCGTTTTTTTAACATCCTGGGTAGCGCGGTTCGGAGTCCCGTCGGACATTACGTCCGATAGGGGTCCGCAATTCGTTTCAGAGCTATGGTCAGCCATGGCCAGCGGCTTAGGGGCAACAGCCCATCGCACCACCGGTTATCACCCACAGGCCAATGGTTTATGCGAGCGTTTTCACAGGTCGTTGAAGGCAGCCCTCAGAGCGTCGCTCACGGATACAAATTGGGTAAACAAACTACCATGGGTTTTATTGGGGTTGCGTTCGGCACCCAAGGAGGATTTAGATGCCTCACCTGCTGAATTAGTTTTTACTCAACCTCTCAGGCTGCCAGGAGAATTCCTGCCAGCCCATGCAGCACCCGAGCGCCCCCCGGTGCGGGGATCTCTACGCGGCACGGGGGCAGAAATGCTCCCGGGCCCCGCTCATCACACTTTTCCGCGGGTTTTTGTTCCCAAGGCTTTGCAAAACGCAGAGTTTGTTTTTGTCAGGCACGACGCCCAGCATCACAGCCTCCGCCCACCTTACGATGGTCCGTTCCGAGTGCTGGAAACCGGGGAGAAATATTTTGTACTGGACTTGGGGGGCAGGAAAGAGACAATCAGTGTTGACAGATTAAAGCCTGCTTTTGTGTTACGTGACGAACCTGTACGGCCAGCGGGGGTGCCTCGACGCGGCAGGCCTCCCAAGGGACAGCCCCTAGTTCCCCAGCAGGGGGTAAATAACCCTTCTCCCCCTCATTCCACAGGCGCACCGCAGGACGGCACAACACAGGCTGCGAAGCCTGCGTTCAGCAGATTCGGGAGGAGATTGAAGCCTAAGCAACGGCGAGTGATGTGTATTTTGATCAACCCGTGTAAATTGTGCTATACTGTAGATCCTGCAAAGGGGGGGGATGATGTAAGGGTGTAATGTGTATGACTGCCCATTATGGACATGAAGTCGGTGTGTGTGTGTCCATTCTTGACATAGTGTGTATGACTGTCCATTATTGACTTGAGGTTGGTGTATGTCCGTTCTTGGGCGTTTCGGGGGGAGTGATGTGGCGTAACATTATGTAGCTCACATATTCCTTGGCAGAGACCCAGACATGAGGGAACCTTGAGCTCGCAGTGTGTATTGACATCACGCCTCAAACGGACACTGAGTCTGGACCCCCTGCGGACTAGAGGAGAAGTGAGAAGATCTGAGAGTGGACCTGAAGAGACTGTCTGACTCCTAGGGTCAGACAGAGAAGCCGAGAGGACAATAGGAGGATTAGATATGAATGGAATTCTGTGTTTGATGTGAATGTGATTTGTGTCTGATGTAACAGTATAAAGGTATGTGGTTTATCTCAGCTCGTCCTCTTCGTTCCCTGACTGTGAGAGGAGCTGTAGGACTTGAGATGGAATAAACCAGTACTGAAAAATCATTCACTCTCTTCATTTCGAGTTTCCTACAATTTTACTTTATTGTGACATTGGCGAGGTTCACACAAAGAAGAGGTGCAGATGGTTTCGACGAACAGGCTTTATTCACACACCCACTGAGCACAGACAGGAGGGGAGGTCATTCTCCCAGACCTCCGTTTCAATCATGGTTAAACAACACATGATACAGCTTGCCCTAATCCTGCCTATAAAACACTGCTGGGTCATTATAACGCAGTTATAATGACACAGCAGTATAATAACTCAGTAATAACATTTAAACAAACACACAAAATAACGTCCACTGTTGCAAAGCATGCTGGGGAGATCCCTGCTCCCCCCCCCCCCCCTTAATACAGCCCTGATGTTACACTGCCCCCCCCCCCCCGGACTGGTTTCTGTCCCCAGAAAAATTAAAATCCAATTCAAAAGTCCAATACGAACTTGTCCAGGTGTCGGGGCAGCCTTCGGTGCCGACGACCAGCACATACAGGCCCCCTAGTGTCCATCTGAGTCTCGGTCGGAGTATCTGGTCCGGATGAAAGCTCCGGTTCGACCACCAGCGGGGTGGATGGCTGATACGGGGCGAGACGGTCACGGTGGAGCACCACGACCCGGTCCCTTTGTTTTAGCCTCACCCTGTACACCACATCCGACAGTCTCTGCAGAACCACACATGGTCCCGACCAGTGGCTCGCCAACTTCGGTGATTGTTCTCTCTTTCTCTCAGGGCAGAAAACCCAGACTCGATCTCCTGGTGCAAAGTCCCTCCCCTGGCAGCGGGAGTCATACGCTCGCTTCTGCCGACCCCCCCGCCGCTGCCAGGGCCTCCCGAGCCAGTTCATGTACTGTGTGGAGATGTTATTTTAAACAAAACAAATAATCCAACCCAGGTTTTCCCTCCACCTCCGGCTCGGGGGGGGGGGATACCAAATCCACCGGTGTGCGCAGCTCGTGTCCAAACATGAGCGCTGCAGGGGTGCACTGAGTAGATTCCTGAGCTGCCGTCCGGTAAGCCCACAAAACAAAAGGCAGGTGCAGGTCCCAGTCTCGCTGTCGCTGGTCCACTAGGATAGCGAGCTGGGTGGTGAGGGTCCGGTTAAATCGTTCGACCAGGCTGTCACTCTGTGGATGCAGCAGGGTGGTCCGGGTCTTCCGGATGCCCAGCCACTTGCAGACCTCTCCGAAGACCTCTGCCTCAAAGTTCCGACCCTGGTCGCTGTGCAGCTCCTCCAGTGCACCAAACCGACAGAACATTTCATCCACCAGCTTTGATGCCGTCGTAGCGGCGCTCTGGTTCCGGGACTGCATATGCCTCTGGCCACTTAGTGAAATAATCCATTGCGACCAGCACGTAGCGGTTCCCCCGGTCCGTGGTCGGGAAAGGGCCCAGGATGTCCACTCCCACCCGCTCCATCGGTGCTCCCACCCGGTACTGCTGCAGGGGAGCGTGGGATCGCTGAGTTGGCCCTTTCTGAGCTGTGCAGGTGTCGCAGCGGTGAACGTGGAGCTCCACGTCCTGATGACAACCTGGCCAGTAGAACCGGGCTCGAAGACGCTGCAGCGTCTTTGTCACCCCGAAGTGGCCCGCTCCTACTGCCCCATGAACCAGCTGGAGTACCTTGGGCCGGAGTCAACGAGGAATCAGCAGCTGCCAGACGTGCCGCTGCCCAGCTGGAGTCTGCCACTGCCGATACACCACGCCCTCGTGGCAGTGGAGGTTGGCCCACTGGGAGTGTAGGGCCTTAGTCTCTGGGTTCAGCGCTGACACAACCTCCCAGGTGGGCCGCTGTGTCCGGCCACTGCCGAACCCGAGAAATGACCGGGTCTCTATCCTGCTCGCCCTGCAGCTGCTGCGTGCCAAGGACCTCTGTGACGTCATTGCTGGGGGAGGCTGCCTGATCACCCGAGGAGGGGCTGCGTGTCGCTGCATTATTTCTGCTCGCAGCGGCCCGGAGAGCAGCAACCTGTGGGACGGCTTGGTCTCGATCTTCAGCCCGTTGGCAGTGACGACACTCCTCTGTCGCACAGGGGTGCCGAGACAGCTCGTCAGCGTTGGCATGGAGGCGGCCTGCTCGATGCACAATCTGAAAATTATAATCCTGCAGTGCCTCCAGCCATCTCGCCAACTGTCCATCTGGCTCTTTGAAGTTCAATAACCAGGTCAGGGAAGCGTGATCCGTCCTGAGCTGGAACTTCCCCCTGTACACATACGGGCAGAAATAACGCAGTCCTTGAATGACAGCCAACAGCTCTCTGCAAGTCACACAGTAATTCCTCTCGGCTCTGCTGAGAGTGCGGCTGAAAAAAGCGACTGCCTGCTCTCCATGTTCTCCCTCCTGGGACAGCACCGCCCCGATGCCCTGGTTGCTGGTGTCCGTGTCCACAATGAAAGGGCAGTTCGGGTCAGGATACTGCAGGATGGGGGCTCCGATGAGCGCCATGCGAAGCTGGGAGAAAGCAGCAGCACAGCTCTCACTCCACTGAAACGTGCGTCCTTTCTGCATCAGCTGATGCAGCGGGCTGGCGATGGTGGCAAAGTTTATCACAAACCTTCTATAATAGGAGACCAATCCGAGAAAACTCCTCAGTTCTCCCACGTTCCGCAGCACTGGCCAGTCTCTCACCGCAGCCACTTTTTCTGGGTCGGTGGCGACTCCCGATGCGCTGACGACGTGGCCCAGGAAGGTGGTCTCCCGCCGGAATAGGTGGCATTTCCTCGGGTGTAACCGTAGCCCTGCCTGTTGGATGGCACCCAGCACCTCTCGGAGGTTTGACAGGGCGCTGTCAAAATCAGCTGCATGCACCAGCAGATCATCTAGGTAAACAACGCAGCGACTCCAGGGCACGTGAGCCAGCACTCGCTCCATCAAGCGCTCAAAGGTGGCCGGGGCACTGCAGAGTCCAAACGGCATCACTTTAAACTGGTACGGTCCCTGCCCGATGGAGAAGGCTGTTTTTTGGCGGGTCTCAGGTGACAGCTCTACCTGCCAATAGCCGCTGCGTAGATCCAGCGAGCTGAACCAGCTGGAGCCGGCGATGTGGTCCAGCACGTCATCGATGCGGGGCAGGGGGTAGGAATCCTTTCGGGTGACGTCATTCAGGCGCAGGTAATCCACACAGAACCACCACGACCCGTCCTTCTTCTTGACCAGCACCACCGGCGCCGCCCAGGGGCTGCTGGAGGGCTCAATAACATCTGCCTCCAGCATTTCTCGCACTTTTTGTTCTGTTGCTGCCCGCCTTGAATAGGGCAGCCGGCGTGGGCGGAGTCGAATCGGCCTGGTCTCACCGGTGTCGATCTCGTGCTGCACCAAGCCGGTCCGGCTGCATTCCTCATCCTTCGTGGCGAAGACACCCATATAACAGTCCAACAGTTCCCGCAGCTGGCGTCTCTGTCCCGGCTTCAGCCCGCTGCAGCTCCGCTGAAATAATTCCTCAACCGCCTGCTGCGTCTCTGCTGACACGTTGACCCCTCCCCTTGCTGTCCTTGTGTGTGCTCGTGCTTTCTCTGCCCGCGCTGGTGGGGTCATCGTGTCCTGTCCTCGCGGTGGCCCGCCTGGTCCGGTCCGCCCTGGCGGTCCCTCGATCGCGCAGGCCTCCATGTTCCTTCTCTGGGTTCTGCTGTGGAGCGTGATGGTCCGGTTTCCCAGCTGGAGGGACGGTCCGGCGGTGTCGATCTTGGCATTCCAGTCTGTGAGCAGGTCTAGTCCAATAATACAGGGGTCTTGGATGTCAGCCAGCCAGAATGGGTGTTTTATGTTCTGACCAGCCACCCCCACCACGAGAACTCTCCGCCCCCCCAATATGGCGCGCTCACTGGTAGCTGTGGTGACGCAGCGCTCGGAGGGTTCAAACCCCCATGGGGTCATCTTGTTCGTGCCCGGCAGCACACCGGGTTGGACCAAGGAGATTGTAGAGCCGGTGTCAATCAGGGCCCGGATCGACGTCTTCTCCGTGGACGCGCCGCTGTGGTCTGCCGTAACTCCTCCTCCTCCCCCTTGCTCTCAGCCGTGGCCTGGAAGGTTCTTTGTCTTGGCGTCGACGCTTCAATTGTGCGATTCATTAGCGGCTCCACCCGCTCTGCTTCTGCCACCGCAGTCTCCCAGTCGCCCGCGGCATGGATCCGTACGTGGCTCTGGAGCTGGGCCGGGTGGAGACCTTGGATGAAGTTCTGGAGGGTGAGCTTCTCTACCACCTCTGGTGCGAAATCCGGGTAGCTGCGCCGTGTTAGCAGCCGTGTGTCTCCGCGTAGGCTCCTAGGCTTTCCTGGCTGCTTCGACGGCGGTGGATCAGCTGTTCCTGGGCGTGCTCAGCGTCCGCTGTTCTCCCAAATCGTCTCCGGAGCGCTCCTTGTAGCGCTGGCCAGCTGCAGCGCTTCTCACGCCGGAGATCAGAGAGAGTGCAGAGAGCCCTCCCTTCCAAGGCCAGCGGGACTTGCATGGCAGTTTCCTCAGGTGACCAGCAGTTTAGCACGGCGGCCAACTCGACCTGGACCAGGTAGTCATTCAACGAGGTTTTGCAGTTGAAGCGGGGAATCTTGGCCCGCTGCCGGATGGATGGAACGGTCGCCTCCTGATTGATCGCCGCTCCTGATCGTTGTGGAATCGCCAGCCCGTCCTGCCCTGAAAAGGGTGGGAAGCGGGGCTGGTTTGCTCTACTCCACTTGCTCTGCCTTGAAAGAGGCAGAGGGCGGGGTGCGCTGGCCCCATCAGGTCCGCCACTTCGTTCGTCCCGGCGAGCGGCTCCGGGGGGTGGTGTCTTGGCCCCGTCGTCCATCGCCAGCTGAGCAATGAGTCGCTCCAGCTGCTGGATCTCCATTCTGATCCTGGCTTCCATCTGATCCATCCCCACTCCTGACACCAGTGTGACGTTGACGAGGTTCACACAAAGAAGAGGAGCAGATAGTAGTGATGAATAGGCTTTATTCACACACACACTGAGCACAGACAGGAGGGGAGGTCATTCTCCCAGACCTCCGTTTCAATCATGGTTATACAACACATGATACATCTTGCCCTAATCCTGCCTATAAAACACTGCTGGGTCATTATAACGCAGTTATAATGACACAGCAGTATAATAACTCAGTAATAACATTTGAATGAATGAATCTTTATTTCGGATAGATTAAAAGTACAGATTAAAAAGAAACAGAATAATATAACAAAGGGGGAAAGAAAATCCAACAAGGTCAAATTAGACAATACGTCGGCCTCCGTCGGTCTATGATGACCATGGAAGAGAATCCTAAACGTCTACTCTGCTGGAACAGCACCGCCTGTGGCTGAACAGGCCAATGCGTGAATGGCAGTCCTTGTCACACAGGTCGCACTTGTGGGTGGTCTCCGTGCTGCTGGGTCTGTGGCGGTTCTTCCTGCGGGTCCTTTTTTCATCTGCTGCAGCAGTCAGTCTCTCTTCACCCACCTTGAGCTGTCTGGTCAGGGTGCCTCTCCATTTGGAGCGGTCCGTTGCAAGGTTCTCCCAGCGCTCTGTGTTGATCTCCAGGGCCTTCATGTCTCTCTTGCAGACGTCTCTAAAGCGCAGCTGTGGGCAGCCAACGTCTCTCCTGCCAGTCGCCAGTTCTCCATAGAGGACGTCTTTGGGGATTCTGCCATCCTCCATACGGTGAACGTGGCCTAGCCAGCGGAGCCTGCGCTGCCTGAGTAGAGTGAACATGGAGGGAAGGCCGGCGCGGGACAGAACTTCTGTGTTGGGCACTTTGTCCTGCCGGGATATGTCCAGGATGTGGCGAATGCAGCGCAAGTGGAAGGAGTTCAGTCTCTTTTCCTGCCTGGCGTATGTTGTCCACATCTCACTCCCATAGAGCAGTGTGCTGATGATGCAGGCGTTGTACACTGCCATCTTCGTCTTGACAGAGAGTTTGGGATTCTCCCACACTCGTGTGGTGAGGCGAGTGAGTGTGAAGGCTGATTTTCCAATCCTGTTGTCGATCTCTGTATCAAGGGAGAGGTTGTTGCTGATCGTGGACCCCAGGTATGTGAACTGATTCACGACCTCCAGCTCGTAGTTGTCGATGGTGATGGTTGGTGGTGCTTCCGTGCCTTGCGCCAAGACGTTAGTCTTCTTCAGGCTGATGGTAAGCCCGAAGTCCTTGCATGCCTGGGAGAAGCGGTCCATCAGGGTCTGAAGCTCCTGCTGTGTGTGGGTCGTGACTGCAGTGTCGTCTGCGAACAGCATGTCTCTGATTAGAGCCTCGCGTACTTTGGTTCTGGCTTTCAGGCGGGCGAGGTTGAAAAGCCTGCCATCAGATCTTGTGTGCAGGTAGATTCCCTCTGTTGCTGTGCTGAAGGCATGCCTCAGGAGCATAGCAAAGATAATCCCAAAGAGGGTTGGCGCAAGTACACAGCCCTGTTTCACTCCGCTGCGTATGTTGAATGGCTCTGAGACGTTGCCGTCGTGCTGCACTATCCCCTGCATGTTGGTGTGAAACGATTCGATGAGGCTTTGCAACTTTGGTGGGCATCCTATCTTTGGCAGGATCTTGAAAAGGCCCTCTCTGCTGACCAGATCGAACGCTTTGGTGAGGTCGATGAAGGTGACGTACAGGGGCATGTTCTGTTCTCTGCATTTCTCCTGGAGTTGGCGGATGGAGAATATCATGTCTACCGTCGATCGCTCAGCACGGAAGCCACACTGAGACTCGGGGTAGACACGTTCGGCAAGCTTCTGTAGACGAACGAGAACAACTCATGCGTAGACTTTGCCAACAACGCTGAGGAGGGAGATGCCCCTGTAGCTGTTGCAGTCGCTTCTCTCCCCTTTGTTTTTGTAGAGGGTGATGATCTTGGCGTCCCTCATGTCCTGTGGTACGGCACCTTCCTTCCAGCACTGGCAGAGGACGTCATGCAATGGCAGCAGTAGGGCGGTCTTGCAGTGCTTGATCAGGTCGGGGGGTATGCCATCGTTGCCGGGTGCCTTGCCAGCGGCCAAGCTATCAATGGCCTTGCTGAGTTCGTCGATGGTTGGCTCGGCGTCAAGTTCGTCCATGGATGGCAGGCAGTCGATGGCATCAAGGGCTGATGGTGTCACAGTGTTCTGTCTGGAGTAGAGGTTGGAGTAGTGTTCCACCCATCTCTCCATCTGCTTGTTCTTTTTTGTGATCATCTTCCCAGTGGAGGATTTGAGGGGGGCCTCAACTCCTCTGATTATACAGTTCAACATTAGTTATCCAAAATGGGTGATGGCTGAAGCCGCAGCATTTAAACAAACACACAAAATAACGTCCACTGTTGCAAAGCATGCTGGGGAGATCCCTGCTTCCCCCTCCCCTTAATACAGCCCTGACGTTACATTATTTTTCCCATTGGTTCTTCAGTATTTTTTTTCTCTATTTATGCTATGATTTTTCTTGTTTTTCCCCCTCACACTATTTATAGTTTTCACTATGTTCCTTTCCACGTTTTTAACTGTGATTACCCTGTTATTCCTTGGTCTCCCCCACTTTTTAGCATGTTTTCCCTTTTTAAAAAACAGTTTTTATCCCATTTTATTTTTGTTTTACCTATTTTTTCACCATCTATACTGATTTTTCTTCCCCCCTTGTTTTTTCCCTTTTTTTTAACCCTGATTTTACAGTCGTTTAATTTTTTAACCCCATGTTTGTCCTTTTTATTATTATTTTCACTGAGTTTTACCCCTTTTTCCTTTTATTTATTTATTTTTTTACAATAAAGTGGGACTATCAGCGCTAACCGCCAATCAAATCTAAAAGAAGAAAATCGCAGGTAGCAGTTTTTGACCCACCAGCAGAGGGCGCTGTGGCAGAGTCTGAGAATCCCGACGGTCCGTGAAGGCAGCGTCCATGACCGCTTCCGGTGTGTTTCCGGTGGTTTCAGCTCTGTCAAGCTGTGATGGTGCTGACACTTTAAACAGTTAAAGTTTAGTCTTCAAACCTTTTTAGACTCCAGACGTCACTCTGAGAGAAATGAACGCGCTGCTGAGGAGGTGTCACGTGAGGAGGGTCACGTGGAGAGGTAAGTTTGTCCGCGACCCCCACCAAAATATCCCGTCAACCGCCCACCAACTCAAGGATGACCCAGGGTCTTACATTTATGTAAAAAATTACAGATGATGGCAAATCAAAGTGAAGTTTTATTAGTAAAAGCAGGTTTCTACAAAAAAAAAACATGTTTGGTAAGAAGATCTTAAGTAAAATTAATAGATTTATTTTTAAAAAAGTGGGGCATTTGCATGAGAATTGTCATTCAAAATACACAAGTTAAAAATTAAGAAAAGTATGATATTAACTCAAAGAAGTCGATAAATTTATGAAAAAGTCTAAAAACATCACATGAAAAAGCTCAAATTTACAAGTGAAAAACTTCGGATTTGTGAGGAAGACTAAATTTTCAAAAAAAATGTCAAATTTATGACTCAAGAAGATGGACACAAAAGATTGAAAAATTCATGAGCAAAAACACAAATCTGAGGAAAAAGGTAAAAATAAAAAGAGACGTAAAACTTCACACGTTTACAGACATGTCATATTTGTGCAAAAAAAAATTAGAAAATTTTCCAGGAAAAATTACAACTTTGTGAAGTTGCAGCTTTACAACAACAAAGTTGCTACTTAATGAGGAAAAAAGTTGCAAATGTACAAGATGAAAATTTATGTGGAAAAAAAGAGGAAAAAAATCATGAACATTGAGCCACACATTTAAGGAAATAAACAATAAATTTATGAAAAAGTAAAAAAAAAAAAATCAAATGAAAATGGCCACAAATTTCCAGGAAAGCTGCTCATTTTGAGTAAAAACACTGCTGTCACTGAACAGATGGTTTATTCTGAAAACTGTTTTATCTTCGTTTATCTGTGGGGACTTTTGGATCAAAAATCCCTCTTTACATAGTCATACCATGCCAGGTTGTAAACCAGCTGAACTCTGTGTGTGTGTGTGAAAGGTTTCCACGTGGGAGCACCCCTGATGACCTTTGACCTGAGGAAGGTTGAGCTGACCCCCCTGGAGCAGAGAAAACTGACCTTTGACTCCCACAGCATGGTGAAGGAGCTGGAGAGCAGCGGTGAGACGACAACCAAGATTTACATTAGAAGAAGAGCCGCGGCCCCCGTGTGGCTACGGTGCAGCTAGCTTAGCGAGTCAGCTAGCTTAGTTTAGCTTAGCTGACTGGTTTTTAAAGCTCTTCTGTGTAAATTCTAGTCACCCCAGTAGACATCTGTGTTCCCACCTCATTTATTAATCCACAAATTTAGCATAAGGTATAAAAGTGCAAAAATATGATAAAAGATGCAATTTAAAAATTAAAAAAGTTGTAAATTATAAATTAATTACATAGCATAAAGATTTAACTAGAATCCAAATTAATGTGCAAAGTTACAGAAAAAAGGAGCAAATTTATAAGAAAAAAAGTTGCACATTTATGAGAAAAAGTTGTAATTCTGAAAAAAAGTCACATGAGAAAATTGCAAATTTACAAGAAAAATGTTGTACATTTTTGAGAATTTTATGTTAAAGTAATTTTACAATAAAATAGTTGGAAAATGTACCTCCTGCCCCCCTTGATTTACACCTATGCATGGGGATGGGGGGGGGGCAGGGTGGTGTGGTCGCACTGTGTGGGAGGTTCTCCACCCAGAGTCAGAAGCCGGGGATAAGATGGAATAAAGGACTGAAGGTGGAAGTGGCACCGGGTTGTCTCAGACACAACAGAAAGGACTATTCGCCTCCCGGGGAGTTCAGGAGACACCGAGGTTCGCTGGAGGAAGAGAAGGTGTGAGAAGCAGGGCTGGTGTTATATGATGTTAATGTGCCACGCATGTCTTTGTCCACCTGTGTGTATTGTTTTTGGCTCCCTGGGCCTCATGAGGCAGAAATAAAGGTTATAAAAAGGAGGCGCCCAGAGACCCAGATAGAGTATCTTCTGTACTTGATGTTGGAAGGTGAATAAAGTTCATGTGTCGTCTAGCTCGTTGCCTCGTCTGCTTTCGTCTTCCACAATGGCATGTTAACAAGGGGGGTGATTTTGGGACACTTTGCTGACGAGGGGAATGGCATCCCCCTTTTCACCTGTTTAACCACCTACTGTTGCTCCCCTCATTCTGGACTGTTTTGTTGTATTTTTCCCCCAGCAAGACATGGCTAGCTTAGCATCGTGAATCATTGCAATCAGAGATATTATCACACTTTGTAGTAAAATGTAGTCACAATCTGTAATAGCCAGGTAGACTGGGCTGCTAATGTTAGCTGGTGACCGTGGGCACAGCTGCAAACTGAGAGGAGTCCACTAGACTAGTCACCAAATGGCCAATTATGTCTATTTTCTATTTACTTTATCCATACCTGCTAGACACCTGTTTACCCAGCTGGAACATCTACCAACTGCTAATTTTATTAATTAGTAGTGGTGAGCATAATAAGGATCTTTAACATGGACTGAAATTTCTCGCTGATTTTAGGTGTCCCTCAGGGTTATGTTCTGGTTCTGCTGTTGTTCGCATTTTAGATTTTTACAGTTTTTAGCAGCAGAACCAGAATGTTCTCCTTCAGGTTTTCAGTCACATTACCCACACATTTTGTCTGTTTCAGGTTTCGACAAGCGTCAGGCAGAGCTGATCGTTTCTGCATTAGTCACCCTGGCGACAGCCAACATGGACATCGTCTACAAAGACATGGTGACCAAATCCCACCAGGTAGGACCGCTGCTGCTGCCATCGCCACACGGCACATGCCAGCTGGGATTAGATCTATGTCATGCTGACGTCTAGCTAATGTCTTGCCAATGAGCAAATGACCTTTGTAAGATGCATTCACAATGTAAACTTGCTAACATTGGCCAGAAGTATGTGTGCTGTTGGGGTGGTCGATTGCATTCTTCATATGCTGACTGAAAGAAAAAAAATTGCATAAAAACACAAATTTACACTGAAAAAAGTTACAGATTTATGAGAAAAAGTTACATTTTTTTTTTTTTTTAAAAAGTCACATTTATGAGAAAAAGTTGAAAATTTACAGAAAAAAGGTGTAAATGTATGAGGGAAAAAGTTTTGAATTTACAAGAGAATAAACAAGTTTGAGACAAAGGTTGAAATTTTACATGAAAAAATTGCAGTTTTATAAAAAAGTCAAATTTGCAATAAAGTGACAAAATTATGAAGAAAAAAATTGCAAATTTAGGAGAAAAAGTTATGAATTTATGAGAAAAGCTGCAATTTTGCAAAAAAGGTCACATTTACAGTGGTATGAAAAAGTGTTGGCCCCTTCCTGATTTCTCTTTTTTTGTATGTTTGTCACACTTAAATGTTTCAGATCATCAAATAAATTTAAATATTAGACAAGATAACACAAATAAACACAAAATGCAGTTTTTAATTGAAGGTGTTTATTATTAAACCAAACCTACATGGCCCTGTGTGAAAAAGTGATTGCCCCCCTGTTAAAACATAAATTAACTGTGGTTTATCACATCGTTGGAAAGCTGAGTTCAATTTTCTAGCTATTTCTAAAGCTTTGGGACTCCAGCGAACCACAGTGAGAGCCATTATCCACAAATGGCAAAAACATGGAACAGTGGTGAACCTTCCCAGGAGTGGCTGGCTGACCAAAACTACCCCAAGAGTGCAGCAACGACTCATCCAAGAGTCCACAAAAGACCCCACAACAACATCCAAAGAACTGCGGGCCTCACTTGCCTCAGTTAAGGTCAGTGTTCATGATTCCACCATAAGAAAAAGACTGGGCAAAAATGGCCTGCATGGCAGAGTTCCAAGACAAAAACCACTGCTGAGCAAAAAGAACATAAAGGCTCGTCTCAGTTTTGCCAGAAAACATCTTGATGATCCCCAAGACTTTTGGGAAAATACTCTGTGGACTGACGAGACAAAAGTTGAACAGTTTGGAAGGTGTGTGTTCCATTATGTCTGGCGTAAAAGTAGCACAGCATTTCAGAAAAGGAACATCATACCAACAGCAAAATATGGTGGTGGTAGTGTGATGGTCTGGGGCTGTTTTGCTACTTCAGGACCTGGAAGACTTAACTGTGGTAAAGGGAACCATGAATTCTGCTGTCTACCAAAAAATCCTGAAGGAGAATGTCCGGTCATCTGTTCGTGACCTCAAGCTGAAGTGCACTTGAGTTCTGCAGCAGGACAATGATCCAAAACACACCAGCAAGTCCACCTCTGAATGGCTTAAGAAAAACAAAATGAAGACTTTGTAGTTGCCTAGTCAAAGTCCTGACCAGAATTCGAATGAAATGCTGTGGAATGACCTTAAAAAGGCAGCTCATGCTCGAAAACCCTCCAATGTAGCTGAATTACAACAATTCTGCAAAGATGAGTGGGCCAAAATTCCTCCACAGCACTGTAAAAGACTCATTGCCAGTTATCACAAACGCTTGATTGCAGTTGTTGCTGCTAAGGGTGGCCCAACCAGTTATTAGGTTTGGGGGCAATCACTTTTTCACACAGGGCCATGTAGGTCTGGATTTTTTTTCCCCCTTAATAATAAATATCTTCATTTAAAAACTGCATTTTGTGTTTCCTTGTGTTATTTTTGTCTAATATTTAAATTTGTTTGATGATCTGAAACATTTAAGTGTGACAAACATACGAAAAAATGAGAAATCAGGAATGGGGCAAACACTTTTTCACACCACTGTATGTGGAAAAAAGTCACAAATACATGAGAAAAAAATTGCACATTTATGAGTAAAAAGTTGTGAATTTACAAGAGCAATATCACATGAGAGAAAATTTGGAAATTTACAAGAAAAAAGTTGCAGTTTTGCACGTCATAAATTTATGTGGAAAAAAATTGACAAATTTGAAGAAAAAAGTTGCAAATTTATGAGGGAAAAAAGTGACAAATTTACAAGAGAAAAATCACAAGTTTGAGACAAAAGTGTAAATTTTGCAAGAAAAAAAGATGCAATTTTGCAAATGAGTCAAATTTGAGAAAAAAAATTACCAAATTTATTAGAAAAAAGTGACAAAGTTATGAAGAAAAAAGTTCCAAAGTTAAAGGAAAAAGTTGCAAATTTAGAAGAGAAATATTACATAAGAGAAAATTTGAAATTTACAAGAAAAAGTTGCAATTTTGCACAAGTTATAAATTTATGTGGAAAAAATTACAAATTTAAGGGGAAAAAAGTTGCAAATTTATGAGAAAAATGTTGGACTTTTGCCAAAAAAAATTGGTCAAAATTGTTACTTTTGTGACCAGATGTGAAATTGTGTGCCGTTGTGCTGTCAGGAGATCGCCGTGCAGCAGATCGTGGCCCACCTGGACTCCATCAGGAAGGACATGGTCATCCTGGAGAAGAGCGAGTTCGCCAACCTCCGATCTGAGAACATCGTAAACACTCAGTTATCCTGTTTTTACCTTTAAAAGGGACACGTGATGAACAATTTTACTTTGTCAGTCTGGAGTGGCTATCAACAGGGAAAAAGTAGAAAAGTTTTAACAGAAAAGAGTCATGTATTCATGAGGGGAAAAACAGCAAATTTATTAGAAAAATTATTAGGGAAAAATGTAAAATTTCTGAATCAGAGGTTCCAGATCTTCAAGATAGAAATAGTACATTTATGAGAAGAGAATCACAAATTTGAGGGGAAAATGAAAATGCAAATTCTAGATAAAAAAAAAAATCACAAATTTACAAAAAAAGTCACAAATTTCTGTGTAAAAAGCTGCAAATTTAATATCACAAATTGAGTAAAAGGAAACACAAAATTTACAAGTAAAAACTCAAATTTTTGCATTAAAATGCATATTATGTGGTATACGTGTACTTTTCTATGCAGATGACACCCATTTCTAAATTTAACAGTCCCTGCAGGATTTTCCGGAATTTTTTTTTTTTCATTGTTGTGGTAAGTTGTAAACTGTTACAACAGTAGCTGTAGTATTAGAGTCGCTCGTTTGTGGTTTTACGGCATCTTTTCTCATGCGCGCTCCTGAGACGGGGATGCTTTCAGGCAGGTGGACGTTTTTCAACACAAACCCAACACTTCATACATGTGGTCATTACGGAGACTCGAGGAGACATTCCCCGGCGGGCCGGGGAAAACTGAGGAAGGAACAATGTAGGAAAACTCGCTGGTGAGTGTTTCTTTTAAAATCACACACTGTTTTTTGCTGATGTGTTCTGTATATACTCACCGTAAACATGGAAGTGAGCGTGGTGCAACGCTGCGTTTGATCGGCCAGACCGATGGCGTACACGTTTGCACGCTACTTAGGGACAAATTTAATTGGCGAAACTGGCAGAAATTGACAACAGTTGGCCAAAATGAGTGACGGGCTATAAGTCTAGGCAGGGGGTCGATGATGACGACGCTTCGCTTCCAGACAGGCTCAATGACTTCTTTGCACGTTTTGAAGCATCAAACCTGACAATCAGAGGGAGGGCTGGCCCACCCCCACCATCGGTCGGACCAGCTTTTACCATCAACACAGCTGACACACGGAGGACCCTAACCAGAGTCAACCCACGTAAAGCTGTGGGTCCGGACAACATCCCTGGACGTGTGCTCCGAGACTGCACGAGCGAGTTGGCGGATGTCCTGACTGACATTTATAACATCTCCCTAAGTCAGGCCATCATTCCCAGATGCTTCAAGACCTCTATCATTGTACCGGTGGCAAAGAAACCAGTTGTGTCCTGTCTGAATGACTATCGTCCTGTTGCACTGACACCAATTGTGATGAAGTGTTTTGAACGGCTTGTCAAACCACACATTACAGCCTGCCTCCCTGCATCACACGACCCGCTCCAGTTTGCATATCGTTCAAACCGCTCCACGGAGGATACTATAGTCACCACCCTGCACTCTGTCATCACCCACCTGGACCAGAAAGACACCTACACCAGACTCCTGTACATTGATTTCAGCTCAGCATTCAACACCATTATTCCCCAGAGACTGATGGAGAAATTACTCCTTCTTGGTCTGAACACCGCCACATGTCTTTGGATCCTGGATTTCCTGACTGAGAGACCTCAGTCTGTCCGGGTTGGAAACAACATCTCCAACTCTCTCACGCTGAGCACCGGATCCCCTCAAGACTGCGTACTCAGTCCATTGTTGTTTACACTTCTAACACATGACTGTGTATCCAGACATGAGGGGAACCAGATTATTAAGTTTGCAGACGACACCACGGAGGTGGGACTTATTCAGAGGGATGAGGAATCAATGTACAGGAAAGAAGTGAGAGACCTGGAGGGCTGGTGCAGGGAGAACAATCTGGTGCTCAACGTGGACAAAACGAAGGAGATGATTATCGACTTCCGGCGGTCACAGCCTGAGCACATCCCCCTCAGCATCGGCGGCCGTTTAGTGGAGAGAGTGGAGAACATCAAGTTCCTCGGAGTGCAGATCTCGCAGGACCTGACCTGGAGCAAGAATTCCTTGGGGATCAGGAAGCAGGCTCAACAGAGACTGCACTTCTTGAGGAAACTCAAACAGGCCTCTCTCCCCATCTGCATCCTCAGGACCTTCTACAGAGGTGTGGTGGAGAGTGTTCTGGAATCTTGATCGTCACTTCCTTGTGGTAACGTATCGTCACTTCCTGTTTTGCTGTCTGCCTGTGTGGTTTGCTCTCCAGCCACTAGCTATGGCTGCTAACTCTCTTTCCTCTCCTCCTCTGGTGTGCTCTCTCTGTCAGATGTTTAGCTACACCTCTGCCTCTTTTAGTGATAACGGTAAATGTAATAAATGTTGTCTTTTTGAGGCGCTCGAGGCAAGGTTGTCTGATTTGGAATCCCGGCTCCGCTGCATTGAAACACCGTCTGCGCTAGTTACTCTTGACGGACGCCCATTAGCTGCAGCGGAGCTAGCTAGCATAGCTAACCCCGTTAGCGGTCCCCCGGCTCTCCTCAGCAGCGAGGAGACTGGGTGGGTGATGGTGAGAAGGAAGCCTAGTCGCAAAGCCCCGGTACACCACCAACCTGTTCACGTTTCTAATCGTTTTTCCCCGCTCAGCGACACACCCGCTGAGGAAAAAACTCTGATCATTGGCGACTCTGTAGTCAGAAATGTGAACCTAGAGACTCCAGCGGCCATAGTCAAATGCATTCCTGGGGCCAGAGCAGGCGACATCGAGTCAAATCTGAAAATGCTGGCTAAAAGTAACTGTAAATATTCCACAATTGTTATTCACGCCGGCATTAATGACATCCGTCTCCGGCAGTCGGAAGTCACGAAACTTAATGTAGAATTGGTGTGTGACTTTGCAAAAACGATGTCTGCCTCTGTAGTATTTTCTGGGCCCCTCCCCAATCTGACCAGTGATGACATGTTTAGCCGCTCGTCATCCTTGAACCGCTGGCTGTCTGTGTGGTGTCCTAAAAATGACGTGGGCTACATTGACAATTGGAGCTCATTTTGGGGAAAACCTGGTCTTATGAGACGAGACAGCATTCATCCCACTTTGGATGGTGCTTCTCATTTATCTAACAATCTGGCATCTTTTTTATCCAAATTTCCAAAACCGTGACTACTCAGAGTTGGGACCAGGAAGCAGAGTCGCAGTCTTACACGCCTCTCTGCAGCTCCTCTTCATCAGCCACCCCTCAACTTAGCCCCTGACTTCCCCATCAGAGAATCGTTGTCTGCTCCCTCCAAAGTAAATAAAAATATAATGTATAAGCATCCCAAAGTGATAAAGCAAAATTTTGGTAAAACTCAAATTAAACATAAAGCTTCTAAATTGAATGATTTGGCCTCTGTTCCTCCTCATAATTTAAAAATTAAATGTGGTTTATTAAATATTAGGTCTCTAACTCCCAAGTCTCTGTTAATCCATGATCTGTTAGTTGATCATTAGATTGATTTAATTTCCCTTACAGAGACTTGGGTAGGGCAAGAGGATTATGTTGGTTTAAATGAATCAACTCCCTTTGGTTATTTAAACTGTCAAAATCCCAAAAGTTCTGGTCGTGGAGGAGGAGTAGCAACAATTTACCATTCCAAATTACTAGTTAATGTAAAGCAAAAAACATGTTATAATTCCTTTGAGGGCCTGGTCCTCAGTATTGGGCACTTTAGCAATTTTAGGTTAAACCCAATTTTATTTGCCATAGTTTATCGTCCCCCATCAACCTACTCAGAATTTTTATCCGAATTTGCTGATTTCTTAGCTGATTTAGTGCTGAAATCTGATAGAATAATTATAGTAGGGGACTTTAATATACATGTAGATGTAGATAGTGACTGCCTTAATGTGGCATTTAATTCAATATTAGACTCGATTGGGTTTTCTCAGAAAGTAGGAAATTCTACTCATTACCTCCACCATACATTGGACCTTGTTCTGACATATGGCATAGAAATAGAAAATCTTGTAGTGTCTCCTCATAACCCTGTACTGTCAGACCATTGTCTGTTAACCTTTGATTTTACTATTTCTGACTATTTGGCTCCTAAAGAAAAATATTATTACAGTAGATGCCTCTCAGATGATGCTGTTATCAAATTTATGCAGATTGTTTCCTCTATGCCATGTGTCAACACAACGGAAATAAGCTATAGACAACTTGCTCCTTCTGTAATTGATAACATGGTGGATAGTGTTTCAGCTTCTCTGCATCAGACTCTAGACTTGGTGGCCCCCTTAAAAAAGAAAAAGTCTAATCAGAGATTTCTAACTCCTTGGTTCAACACAGAAACTCGTAGCTTAAAACAGAAGACTCGTCAATTAGAAAGAAAATGGCGCTCCACTAATTTAGATGAAATCTATTTAGCTTGGAGAAATCATCTTTTAATTTATAAAAAATCTCTTAGAAAAGCTAGAACGAGTTATTACTCTACATTAATAGAAGAGAACAAGAATAATCCCAGGTTTCTTTTCAGTACTGTAGCCAGGTTGACAAAGAGTCAGGACTCTGTCAATCCTAGCATTCCCTAGAGCTTACTAGTCAGGACTTTATGAACTTTTTCAATAATAAAATTTCATCCATCAGAGATAAAATCAATCAGATTCTTCCCACAGTTAACTTAAATACTGTAACTACTACAACTCCTTCTATTGATGTCTGTCTTGATGAGTTTACTCCAATCGACCTTTGTGAATTAGACAAAATAGTTTCCTCATCCAAACCTTCAACTTGTCTTTTAGACCCTATTCCTACCAGGTTATTTAAAGAAGTCTTCCCGCTTATTGGTAGCTTTATTCTTCATATAATCAATTCTTCATTAACTTTAGGCCATGTACCGCAGGCTTTTAAAACGGCTGTAATTAAGCGCTTACTCAAAAAGCTTTAGCTAACTATAGACCAATCTCTAATCTCCCTTTCATTTCAAAAATGTTGTTGCTACGCAATTATTTGACCACCTGCAGGGAAATGGTTTACTTGAAGAGTTTCAATCTGGGTTTAGAATCCATCATAGTACTGAAACAGCCTTAGCGAAGGTCATTAACGACCTCCTCATTGCATCTGATAATGGACTAGTTTCTGTACTTGTCCTTTTAGACCTTAGTGCAGCTTTTGATACTATCAATCATAATATTCTACTTGATAGATTAGAACACTATGTTGGACTTAATGGAACTTCGTTGCAGTGGTTTAGATCTTATTTATCTGATAGGTTCCAGTTTGTTCATGTAAATAATGAGTTTTCTTTCAACTCAAAGCTTAGTCATGGAGTTCCACAGGGATCTGTGCTAGGCCCTACTCTTTTTAGTTTATATATGCTTCCATTAGGCAACATTATTAGAAAGCACTGTATACATTTTCATTGTTATGCAGATGACACACAATTATACCTGTCAATGAAGCCAGATGATAGTAATCAAGTAGCCAAGTTAGAAGCCTGTCTTAAGGAAATCAAAGCTTGGATGACTTGTAATTTCCTGCTATTAAATTCAGATAAGACTGAAGTCATTCTTGTTGGTCCAAAAACCTTAGAAATTCCTTTCCAAATCAAACTTTCAGTTTGGATGCGGTTACTCTTTCTCTTAATAGCTCTGTGAGGAACCTTGGAGTTATTTTTGATCAGGATTTGTCCTTCAGTTCACATATTAAATTTGTTTCTAAGACTGCCTTCTATCATTTGCGTAATATTGCCAAGATTAGGACCATCTTGTCTCAGAGTGATGCTGAGAAACTGATCCACGCTTTTGTTAGCTCGAGATTAGATTACTGTAATTCTTTATTATCAGGCTGTCCTAAAACATCTTTAAAAAGTCTTCAGCTGATCCAAAATGCTGCAGCAAGAATTTTAACAGGTACTAGAAAGAGAGATCATATCTCTCCAGTTCTGGCCTCCCTTCATTGGCTTCCCATAGAGTTTAGAATTAAGTTTAAAATCCTTCTTCTTACTTACAAAGCTCTAAACAACCAGGCTCCTTTTTATTTAAAAGATCTGATACTACCGTATTATCCTAACAGAGCACTACGCTCCCAAAATGCAGGTGTGGAAGATGTGTTCAATGACGAGACATGAGTGTATTCCTCAGGTTCGGCTTTATTGCAGAACACAATCATCCAACATTCTCAAAAGCAAGAAGAGGCAGAATAATGTTACAGCACACTCTTATACCTCCGGGGGATTAAGAACTCAAGTCACATGGTGCTTCTGCACACATTCAATCACAGTGCAAGTCTCTGAAGATTCACCATTGTCTCTTATTCTCTGGTGTTCCGGGAAACCCCCCAGGGCCTCCTCTGAGACAAGGGCCCAACTTCACACCTCCTCGCCATCTCCTGTCGGCCCCCGTCGATCCAGACTCTTGTTCCTCCAGACGTGAAGCCCCAATCCACATAAGCCATACATTTGTGGGAGATATGAACCAGACATATGTGCCACACTCTTGTGGGAAATATGAACCAAACATATGTGCCACACATGACCCCCCCCAAACGTCTGCGTGGGACAAACATATTCATAAATGCATAACATAAAAGACATCACCACATAACCAACAATCAATCCCCCACTCTCTTAGGTCTTAGCTTCCTGCCGAATCTGCTGTAGGCCGGCTTCGCTGCGTCTGCAGCGTCTCCTCGCACCTGGGGATTAGATTTGTTAGCACATCTCTGTGGGAGCTCTGGAGCATGCCTTCTCGGTGGCCTGCCCTGGCGGGGGGCTTTCACCAACTGCACGCGTTCATCAGCCAGGACAAAAGCGGGCTTGAGTCTGTTTATGCAAATTAGCTCCCTTCTGCCCCCCAAATCTAGCAAAAAATGCTTCTCATTTTTTTCCAGCACCCTGAACGGTCCATCGTAAGGCGGTCTCAGCCCTGTGCATTGTGCATCATGTCTAACAAAAACAAAATCTGCGTTTTTCAAGGCCTCTGGCACAATAACGCGTGGAAAACTGAGATGCATTGGGCCAGGCAACGTGTTTGATCCTGTGCCGCTCTGCAACAGCTGAGTGGGGGGGGCAATTGGGCGCAGGATTTTCCGGGAGAAATTCCCCCGGCAAACGGAGAGGTTGTGCGAACACTAACTCTGCTGGGGAGGCTTGCAAATCCTCCTTAGGTGCAGAACGCAACCCCAATAAAACCCATGGCAGTTTGTCCACCCAATTTGTATCCGTGAGCGATGCTCTGAGGGCTGCTTTCAATGACCTATGAAAGCGTTCACATAAACCGTTGGCCTGCGGGTTATACGCGGTAGTGCGGTGTATCTTCACCCCTAAGCTGCGGGCCATAGACGACCAGAGTTCGGAAACAAATTGAGGGCCTCTGTCTGACGTTATATCCGACGGAACTCCAAAACGTGCGACCCAAGCTGTTAAAAACGCGCGCGCAACCTCTTCCGCCGTTGTTGACGCCAGAGGTACCGCTTCTGGCCAACGTGTGGTGCGGTCCACCATCGTCAAAAGGTGTGTGTGTCCTTGAGACGAGGGAAGCGGGCCCACCAGGTCAACATGCACGTGATCGAACTGCTTAGCCGGGATGTGAAAAGGCTCCAAAGGGGCCCTCGTGTGCTTGTGTATCTTAGCCCTCTGGCACGCTACACAAGCCGCTGCCCATTCCTTGACCTGTTTGCGCAACCCCGGCCAGACAAATTTCTCCCTCACCATCTTAACCGATGCGCCTACCCCCGGGTGCGCCAGTGAATGGACCGAGTCAAAAACACAGCGGCGCCACGCGGCTGGAACCACGGGACGAGGCCGACCCGTGGAGACATCGCATATTAAGGGGGGCATACCTATTTGCTGCACCCTGTGCTCCGGCCTTAACCCTGTTGGTCCCGACTGGAGTGCGCGCACATCCGCGTCACCAACCTGCTCCGCAGCCATGTCTGCATAATCCAAACCTACGTGGACGGGGGCTGCGCGCGCTCCCGCGTTACTGCCCTGGTCCACCGCCACCGAGTCTGCCCCCACGTGGCCTGGCGTTGCCACAGCACGTGAGAGACAGTCCGCCACTACATTGTGTTTGCCTGCTACATGCTGGATATCGGTGGTGAACTCCGATATTGCGGCTAGCTGTCTTTGTTGTCGGCCTGACCAAGGTTCTGAGATCTTGGCCATCGCAAAAGTTAACGGTTTGTGGTCCACGAAAGCGGTGAAACGACGCCCTTCCAGCCAGAACTGGAAATGGCGGATGGCCAAGTGTAGGGCTAAAAGCTCCCTGTCAAACGCGCTGTATTTACGCTTGTTATCGCGCAGGGATTTGCTAAAGAATGCGAGAGGCTGCCAGGTCCCTGCCACACACTGTTCAATGACTGCCCCCACCGCTAGGTCCGAAGCGTCGGTGGTGAGCGCCAAACGGGCTGTTGGAACCGGGTGCGCTAACAAAATGGCGCTTGCAAGGGCTGATTTGACCTGGGAGAAAGCGCGCTCCCGCTCCGGAGACCATTCGACCTTATTAGTGGGTTTTTGTTTTTTTAGTGCCGCGTACAGTGGCTGCATAAGCCGCGCTGCGCTCGGAAGAAACCAGTTGTAAAAATTAACCATTCCTAGAAACTCCTGCAGCGCTTTTATCGTTTGAGGTCGGGGGAAATCTGTTATTGCGCGCACTTTCTCAGGCAGGGGAACCGCTCCCTGTGGTGAATCGCGGTGCCCCAAAAAATCGATTTGCGCCACCCCGAACTGGCACTTTGCTGGGTTAATTATCAACCCGTGCTCTGCCAGTCTCCGAAAAACCGCTCTGAGGTGGGTTTCATGTTCGTCCTCGGACGTGCTGGCTACCAATATGTCGTCTAAATAGACGAACACGAAAGGCAGGTCGCGTAAAACAGCATCCATTATGCGTTGGAAAGTTTGCGCGGCGCCCTTTAACCCAAACGGCATGCGCAAAAACTCAAAAAGCCCAAACGGAGTTATTACCGCGGTTTTGGGAATATCCTGCGCGCGCACGGGGACTTGGTGGTAGCCGTGCACCAAGTCTATTTTTGAAAAAATGTGCGCCCCCGCCAAATGAACTGAGAAATCCTGGATGTGCGGAATCGGGTAGCGGTCGTGTGCTGAGACGTTGTTCAACCTGCGGAAATCGCCACAAGGTCGCCACGAGCCATCAACCTTTGGGACCATGTGTAACGGGGAAGCCCAGGGGCTGTTCGAGCGTCTAATTTTGCCCAGTTTTTCCAGGTTGGCAAATTCCTCGCGCGCTATTGCCAGTTTAGCTGAGTCCAAGCGCCGGGCTTTTGCAAAAACGGGCGGCCCAGTGGTGGTGATAAAATGCTCCACCCCGTGTTTGGCCACTGTCGCCGAAAACTTTGGAACTGTGAGTGCTGGAAAGTGAGTGAGCAGAGCATGAAACTTACCACCCGCAGCTGTGACGTTGGCGTGTGCAGTCGGCGGAGCCACCCGAGCTGTGCAGGGGATAGAATGGAAAGAAAGTGCATTAACCAGACGTCTATTAGCAAGATCAACCAATAAACCATGTGAGCACAAAAAATCAGCCCCTAACATGTTGAAACTGACTGCTGCTACAATAAAGGTCCACTCGAATGAACGGCCCTGTAAGGACAGACGCATGGTCCTCTCACCAAAGGTCTTAATCGCTGAGCCATTCGCTGCTGATACTGACACCCAGGGAGCTTTGGACGGCATCAGCCGTTCCGCGTAGGTAGGCGTGACGAAACTCAGCTGGGAGCCCGTGTCCACGAGGAATTGTTTCCCCGAGTGTGCATCTTTCAGGTAAAGCAGCTTATTTTCTTCTCCGAGGGACGCAGCTGCTACCGGGCCCCCGGTCTTGGTGTTTCCCTGACGCTTGAAGCGGCACGGTGGGAGACATCTGTGCGCCCTCTCCGCAAAACGACGGTGGTAGAAACACAGGCCGTCTTCAGCTCCGCGTCGCCTGACGCCTGTCGCCACCGTCGTCGGTTCGTCTGGCGCCGCCACCACTGGCTCCAAACCATCTCCGGGCGCCGTCCTCTGCTCAGCTGCCGCGGCCGAAACCGCGCTCCGCTTGTGGGCGTCGACGAGTCGCTGTGCCTCCTTGCCGAGGCCATGGTAGTCCTGCTTGGCCAATCGGGGTGAGTCTGCCAGGGTCACTCTCACTGCTGGCGGCAGAGTCCGGAGGAAAAGGTGGGCGAAAATAAATTCGCCATCCTCGGAGTCTTTCAGTCTCAGCATCTTCACCATCAGGTCTGCCGGTCTGTCGTTATCCGACTCCGTCAACTCTAGGAGCCCCTCTGCTCGCTGTTGCACCGAGGGGGTGAAATGGCTGATCAGTGCCTCCTTCAATGCGCCGTACTTGTCGGTGTCCGGTGGGTGGTTAACCAGATCTTCCACCCTCTGGACCGTGTGACTGTCCAGCTTCGCCACCACATGGTAGAACCTCGTTTCATCCTTTGAGATTCTCCGGAGGCTGAACTGCGCCTCGACCGCGCTAAACCAGGAGCGCGGGCTGTGCTGCCAGAAATTGGGCAGCTGGAGCGTGGAGGCAGCCATCAGGCTGGCCTCTGATGAGCTCCGCTCGGGAGCATTCTCACTGCTCATTCTTTGTCGTGGGTCACCAGTGTGGAAGATGTGTTCAATGACGATCTCCGGGGGATTAAGAACTCAAGTCACATGATGCTTCTGCAAACATTCAATTACAATGCAAGTCTCTGAAGATTCACCATTGTCTCTCATTCTCTGGTGTTCCGGGAAACCCCCCAGGGCCTCCTTTGAGACAAGGGCCCGACTTCACACCTCCTCGCCATCTCCTGTCAGCCCCCGTCGATCCAGACTCTTGTTCCTCCAGACGTGAAGCCCCAATCCACATAAGCCATACATTTGTGGGAGATATGAACCAGACATATGTGCCACACTCTTGTGGGAAATATGAACCAAACATATGTGCCACACAGGATTACTTGTAATACCTAGAATCTCCAAAAGTACAATGGGAGGCAGAGCCTTCAGTTATCAAGCTCCTCTCCTGTGGAATCAGCTGCCAATCTGGATTCGGGAGTCAGGCTCGATCTCTGTTTTTAAGAATAGGGCTAAAACCTACCTTTTTGATATAGCCTACAATTAGGGAGGGATCATGTGTTTCTAAACCCTCCCTTAGTTATGCTGCTAATAGGTTTAGTCAGCCGGGGGACCTCCAGTAATGCACTGGGCCTCACTCCTTTCCTCACTCTCAATGAAATATTTTTTTTTTTTGCTGGTCATTAACATCTGTTTGTTCTCTCCCATAGATTGAGTCCCCATCGTGCTGTTTGCTCTCTACATGTCTGTTCTTTTCTTCTTCTCTATCCCCTCATCCCCCAGCCAGTCGCAGCAGATGACTGCCCCTCCCTGAGCCTGGTTCTGCTGGAGGTTTCTTCCTGTTAAAAGGGAGTTTTTCCTCTCCACCGTCGCCAAGTGCTTGCTCACAGGGGATCGCCTGATTGCTGGGGTCTTTCTGTAACTGTGGGGGTTCCCCCTTCAGTTGATAGTGCTATGAGATGACTGTTGTTGTGAAATGGCGCTATATAAATAAAGTTGAATTGAATTGAATTGAATTGTTCTGACGTACTGCATTACTACATGGTACTCCAGCTGCAGTATGTCAGACAAAAAAGCCCTGCAGAGGATAGTCAAGGGAGCTGAGAGGGTAATTGGAGTCTCCCTCCCCTCTGTCCAAGAACTTTTTCAGAACCGTCGTAGGAGCAGGGCACTGAACATTGTCAAGGACCGTTCTCACCCTCTGCATAAACACTTTGAACTTATGCCATCTGGCAAAAGATTCCAGAGCATCAGAGGCAGAACCACCAGACTGATCAACAGCTTCCTTCCACAAGCTGTTAGGATGCTAAACAGTTGACCCGGAATCTCTCATATTCACTACTGCACCTACGGACATTATGTACATTATTTGTATATTATAGTTAGTTAGTTTTTCAAGTATGTCTCAGGGATGTGTGAATGGATGTGGTGGGGTGGGGTGGGGGGTGAAGATATGTGTGAGTGTGTCTTAAATCATGTTGCTTCTACTTATATGGATGCCGAGAGAAATGCAATTTCATCTTGCCTGCACTATAGTTGTATGTACAGCAATATGACAATAAAGGTTGATTTGATTTGATTTGATTTGAAAATTGCGATAAAGTTGCGGTGATTGGACAAAATTGAAAATATGCAGGACCTGCTGAAGTCGCAGGAATTGGAACAATCACAACATTGCGAAATCCTGGAGGGACTGTTATGTGGTATACGTGTACTTTTCTATGCAGATGACACTCATTTCTAAATTTAAGATCTAGCTTTTAAGATAAGATAAGATGAGCCTTTATTAGTCCCACAATGGGGAAATTCCAGGATTGCAACAGCACGGGGATAGCAACTCTCAGAGCAATAATTAAGAAGATACGGAAAATAAAAATAAGAGCAGTGAATATACATATATACACATAAATATATAAATATATATACAAAGTGCGGAGCACTGTAGCAAGATGGAATAAACAGCATAACCGTCTACTTAGTTATCCTACATAGTATGAATATGTGATATGTGACGGTGATAGCCCGTCTGGCGAAGCGAGTCTGGGACAACCCTATGCTAACCACCAACACCAAGATAAGAGTCTACATGGCCTGCGTACTGAGTACTCTCCTAAGCGTGGACCCTCTACTCCTGCCAGGAACACCGGCTGAACACCTTCCATCAACGCTGCCTTTGCAGACTACTGCGCATCACTTGGCAGGACCGTGTCTCCAACATCGACGTCCTGGCCACAGCAGATGTGCCCAGTATATTTGTCATCCTGACAACGAGACGCTTGCAATGGCTTGGCCACGTCAACCGAATGGAGGATGGCCGCATCCCCAAAGACTTACTGTATGGGGAGCTGGCTACTGGAACTAGATCAAAGGGACGCCCAACTCTCAGATTCAAGGATGTTTGCAAGCGCAACCTCAAGGCTGGAGGCTTCAATCCCTCCGACCTGGAGTCAGCCGCCTCCGTCCGCTCCAACTGGTGGACCACCACCCAGGATGTCATCCGAACAGCAGAGGAGAGAAGAGACACTCGCTGGGGGGAGAAGAGACTCCGCAGACAGAGGAGACTGTCGAGACCCCCACTACACTGTGAAGAATTTATCTGCAGCGGCTGTGGCAGGACCTGCAGATCCCGTATCGGCCTCTACAGCCACACCCGACGGTGCAACTCCCTGAATGATGATCCAAGGCACAAAACTCTCCCATGATCTTTCAAGATCAATGGAGCCAATGAATGAATGAATGAATGAATATGTACCCATACATATTGTCACCCTCCGTAGCGACTGATATTGTCCTAGTTGTATACTAGGACAATTTTTTAGGACTTTTTATTAAAATACAGATTTGTTTTAAATTTCACCTAAATGATTTAAATTTCATAAAACATAATCAGTGGAAGTTTAATCAGGATTTCACTGCCATTGTTAATAAAACTGTATTTGTGGTTTTATTCTTACAGAAAATGAGGAGAGAGTTGGAGCAGCTGCAGAACAGACTGAAGGTCATGGCGTTTTGATTTTCTTTCTTATTTTTGTCATAAACTGAAACTATGAAAATCTATAGAAATATTATTTAAAAATATTGTTCAATTTATGTAAAAAGTGACTTTGTGTTGCTATTGTTTTGTTTGTAAATCCAGGAGCAGAGTGAGAAAGTTTTGGCCGAAACTAAACTGGACATCAACCTGGAGCGAAGCTGGATCTCTGACATGGTGATTTCTTACGACGGATGGAACGTTGATCAAAATCTGTAATGGCATAAACAAAATCAAAACACAACTGACTCACAGTGTTTTTTTTTTCTGTCAGTTTACAGAACAGGAAAAAAAGTTGATGGAGGCCAATTCAGAGTTCAATCAGAAGGTAAGATGATCTTTAATTACATACTTCCCAGAGTCCATCAGTTTAGTGTGTTTAGCTGATCAGTTAGCCAGGGATGGCAATTTTCCGCCGATCCGCGGATTTCCGCCGATTTATTTTCAAATTGATCATTTCTGTGAATCGTCTAAATCCGTTGAGAAAATTTTAGGGGGGGTAAGGTACCTTATTGTTACCGATTTTAGCGAAAATCAACATGATTACATAAGCGCGCGGCGCTTCCCCGGGTCAAGTCTCCTGCGATAACCCGGATGTTATGTACTCAAGCTACTGCTGTATTGTAAACAGCCCTGCGATTGGATAGTTGCAAACGATTGGACCAATCAAATGGCTCGTTGTATGCTTTGTCAAAAATTCATGGTGGCTTGTTCTCAGGGATATGATTTTTCCGGTAATTCGCCGAATTCTGCTTTATTTTATCTTCCAGGAAGATAAAGTACGTTAAGTACATTAGCGGCTTGTGGTCCACGAACGCAGTGAAGGTGCGCCCTTTCGGGCAGAACTGGAAGTGGCGTATGGCCAGGTGGAGAGCCATTAACTCTCTGTCGAACACGCTGTATTTACGCTCACTGTTGTGCAAAGACCTGCTAAAAAAAAAAGGTGAGCGGCTGCCAAGAACCGGCAACGCATTGCTCCACGACGGCCGCTATGCCCATGTCCGAGGCGTCGGTAGTGAGCGCTGTTTTAACCTCAGAACACCTGCTCCCGTTCAGAAGTCCAGTCGACTCTGTCCGCCGGTTTCTGTTTCTTGAGTGCGGCGTACAACGGCTGTATGAGCTGGGCGGCGTGGGGGAGGAAACGGTTATAAAAGTTAACCATCCCCAAAAACTCCCGCAGCGCCCTGACATTGATGTTGAGGAGAAAAAAATAGTAAAACAATTTAGTTACATTACTTTTATGATTCCAAACAGTTTGAAATTGAAAGTGCACAGTGGATATTGACTCATAACTTTTGAATATCTCTAAGACTTGGCTGCATCAGTGATTGTGCAAAATGAACTGCTCAAGACTCAATGGAGATTGAAACTGGTGATCTGAAATGAATGCTGAAATTATAAAAAGTAATGGTATGTTGGAATTTTATTTCTATTATGGAATAGATAAAATTAACTGATTTTGATTTGATCAAGTGTTAAAGCATGTGATGGATAATGCTTGTTGGAATATTTTAGGAATGCTATCTTCTTGGAAAACAAGTCAATATTATACAGTAATAAGTGGCATTCAGCTGTTTGTTTTATGTCATTTAAGCACAGTTCTGGTACTTAAAAATCATAAAAACCCAGGAGCTTCGGGGGGCTTCGCACCCCCTGCCCCCCCACCGGGGCTCTGTCCTGGACCCCGCCCCCATATCCCCTGCTAAATTTTCAGATAATTTCCCCAACCCGAAATCACATCCCTGGTTCATGTTGGAATTCTGAGCTTTCGGTATTGTTTTCAGCGGAATTATGAGATTTTTATCGAAGGATCAGGAGTCATCAGTGCTAGAAATAGACGAAAGTGTCAAAAATAAGTTCCAATGGAATTGGCTTTAGAGAAAAGTGACGGTAAAGGTGAAAATTGGCTCAAAATTCGACGAGGTAACAGAAACACTCGGACAGTTTCTGAAGAAACCAGAAAAGGAGATGAAGTTCAAAGTTCAGAGACTGACACAGCTTGCTGCCAAAAGGAAGAAAGTTTCACATTAGAAGTGACTTGGTGACCAGTGTAAATAGTGTAATAAACTCTTATAGAACTGTTAAATATGTTGGACTAAAGACAGTGAGACAACAGTGAAGAAAAAGTAAGTTAACTTTTTATTAAATTTAATGATTTATCTAAGTCTAGTATTTCATTTTTTTCAGCATTTTTTTCAGTCTAAATTACTTCTGTTTTACTGAAAACCTCTCAGCTTCAGGGGGGGCTGTGCCCCCCCGGCCCCCCCATAAGTCAATCGACCAAATTAGATTTCAGCTGAAATCAGAATTTCCTGTTGCCGTCCCTGGTTAGCTAGCTAGCCAGCTAATGCCCGATCAGTATGCCTGATTTTCTTTTCTTCTCTTCACCACCTTCTTGTAGGCTATATAAATAGTTCAGTAAAATTTGCTCCTATACACAAGTTATTTTTTTGCAAAAGTCCAACTTTTTCACATAAATTTGCAACTTTTTCCCTCAAATTAGTCATTTTTTCACAGAAATTTATGACTTCGAGCATTCGATACAGTGGATCACAATTTATTATTAAAGAAACTACAAAATTGTGGTATTAGGGGGGTAGCACTGTCCTGGTTAAGTAGTTACTTAAAGAATAGATATCAGTATGTACGTGTTAGTAACAAAAACTCACAGTTACTGAAGGTTACTTGGTCCCACAGGGTTCAGTTTTGGGGCCATTGTTATTCAATATGTGTATACAGTGGGGCAAAAAAGTATTTAGTCAGCCACCAATTGTGCAAGTTCTCCCACTTAAAAGATGAGGGAGGTCTCCAATTTTCATCATAGGTATACCTCAACTATGAGAGACAAAATGAGAAAAAAAAAATCCAGAAAATCATATTGTCTGATTTTTAAAGAATTTATTTGCAAATTATGGTGGAAAATAAGTATTTGGTCAATAACAAAAGTTCATCGCAATACTTTGTTATATACCCTTTGTTGGCAATGACAGAGGTCAAACGTTTTCTGTAAGTCTTCACAAGGCTTTCACACACTGTTGCTGGTATTTTGGCCCATTCCTCCATGCAGATCTCCTCTAGAGCAGTGATGTTTTGGGGCTGTCGCTGGGCAACATGGACTTTCAACTCCCTCCAAAGATTTTCTATGGGGTTGAGATCTGGAGACTGGCTAGGCCACTCCGGGACCTTGAAATGCTTCTTATGAAACCACTCCTTTGTTGCCCAGGCGGTGTGTTTGGGATCATTGTCATGCTGAAAGATCCAGCCACGTTTCATCTTCAATGCCCTTGCTGATGGAAGGAGGTTTTCACTCAAAATCTCACAATACATGGCCCCATTCATTCTTTCCTTTACACAGATCAGTGGTCCTGGTCCCTCTGCAGAAAAACAGCCCCAAAGCATGATGTTTCCACCCCCATGCTTCACAGTAGGTATGGTGTTCTTTGGATGCAACTCAGCATTCTTTCTCCTCCAAACACGACAAGTTGAGTTTTTACCAAAAAGTTCTATTTTGGTTTCATCTGATCATATGACATTCTCCCAATCCTCTTCTGCTACCCACCAAGATGTTAGTGCAGTTCTACACGGCCATCATCGAGTCCATCCTCAGCTCCTCCATAACCGTGTGGTACGCAGGAGCCACTGCCAGGGACAGACTAAGGCTGCAGCGCGTCGTGCGCACTGCTGAGAAGGTGATTGGCTGCAAGCTTCCATCTCTCCAGAACCTGTACATCTCCAGGACCCGGAGGCGTGCAGGCCGGATCATAGCCGATCCTTCACACCCTGGTCACGTACTGTTTGCCCCCCTCCCCTCAGGTAGAAGACTTCGGTCCATTCAGACTAAAACCTCCCGGCACATGAACAGCATTTTTCCCTCTGCCATCAGACTGCTGAACATTAAGTGACTTATTGACTCTTGTGCACTATATACAGCAGCTCATGTCGTTCATCACTGTTTTTCTGTTGCATTATCGATTGCACTGTGGTACCCCATATTATCTGCTACTTGCTAATTTATTTAAATCTGCCTTGACTAGTATTACTCATTATTATTATTATTATTATTACTTATTATTCTACACTTATTGCATGTTTTTAGTCTTTTAGTTTTTTAGTTTATCTCTTTATCTCATCATGTTTTTAATGTTGCAGCATGGCACCGAGACAAATTCCTAGTTTGTGTACTACATGAACAATGGCAATAAATCTGATTCTGATTCAGAATTCTGATTCTGGATCATCCAAATGCTCTCTAGCAAACTTCAGACGGGCCTGGACATGTACTGGCTTAAGCAGGGGGACACGTCTGGCACTGCAGGATTTGAGTCCCTGGCGGTGTAGTGTGTTACTGATGGTAGCCTTTGTTACTTTGGTCCCAGCTCTCTGCAGGTCATTCACTAGGTCCCCCCGTGTGGTTCTGGGATTTTTGCTCACCGTTCTCGTGATCATTTTGGCCCCACGGGGTGAGATCTTGCGTGGAGCCCCAGATCGAGGGAGATTATCAGTGGTCTTGTATGTCTTCCATTTTCTAATAATTGCTCCCACAGTTGATTGCTTCACACCAAGCTGCTTACCTATTGCAGATTCAGTCTTCCCAGCCTGGTGCAGGTCTACAATTTTGTTTCTGGTGTCCTTTGACAGCTCTTTGGTCTTGGCCATAGTGGAGTTTGGAGTCTGACTGTTTGAGGTTGTGGACAGGTGTCTTTTATACTGATTATGAGTTCAAACAGGTGCCATTAATACAGGTAATGAGTGGGGGACAGAGGAGGCTCTTAAAGAAGAAGTTAGAGGTCTGTTAGAGCCAGAAATCTTGCTTGTTTGTAGGTGACCAAATACTTATTTTCCACCACAATTTGCAAATAAATTCTTTAAAAATCAGACAACGTGATTTTCTGGATTTTTTTTTCTCATTTTGTCTCTCATAGTTGAGGAATACCTATGATGAAAATTGGAGCCCTCTCTCATCTTTTAAGTGGGAGAACTTGCACAATTGGCGGCTGACTAAATACTTTTTTGCCCCACTGTAAATGATATATGTAAAGTCACGGAAAAAATGGATTTAATATTGTTTGCCAATGACACTAATCTATTATGCAGTATTAGAATGAGGAAAGCTTAAACTGTGGTTTGATTCAAACAAATCAACGCTTAATTTAAGTAAGACAAAATTTATAGTTTTTAACAACCATCACAACAACTTGGTATCTAAACTCAGTGTAAATGGTGTAGAGATTGAAAGGGTACAGTGGGGAAAAAAGTATTTAGTCAGCCACCAATTGTGCAAGTTCTCTCACTAAAAAGATGAGAGAGGTCTCCAATTTTCATCATAGGTATACCTCAACTATGAGAGACAAAATGAGAAAAAAAAATCCAGAAAATCACATTGAAGGATTTTTAATGAATTAATTGGTAAATTCCTCGGTAAAATAAGTATTTGGTCACCTACAAACAAGCAAGATTTCTGGCTCTCACAGACCTCTAACTTCTTCTTTAAGAGGCTCCTCTGTCCTCCACTCGTTACCTGTATTAATGGCACCTGTTTGAACTCATTATCAGTATAAAAGACACCTGTCCACAACCTCAAACAGTCAGACTCCAAACTCCACTATGGACAAGACCAAAGAGCTGTCAAAGGACACCAGAAACAAAATTGTAGACCTGTACCAGGCTGGGAAGACTGAATCTACAATAGGTAAGCAGCTTGGTGTGAAGAAATCAATTGTGGGAGCAATTATTAGAAAATGGAAGACATACAAGACCACTTATAATCTCCCTCAATCTGGGGCTCCACGCAAGATCTCACCCCTTGAGGTCAAAATGATCACGAGAACGGTGAGCAAAAATCCCAGAACCACACGGGGGGACCTAATGAATGACCTGCAGAGAGCTGGGACCAAAGTAACAAAGGCTACATCAGTAACACACTACGCCGCCAGGGACTCAAATCCTGCAGTGCCAGATGTGTCCCCCTGCTTAAGCCAGTACATGTCCAGGCCCATCTGAAGTTTGCTAGAGAGCATTTGGATGATCCAGAAGAGGATTGGGAGAATGTCATATGGTCAGATGAAACCAAAATAGAACTTTTTGGTAAAAACTCAACTTGTCGTGTTTGGAGGACAAAGAACACCATACCTACTGTGAAGCATGGGGGTGAAAACATTATACTTTGGGGCTGTTTTTCTGCAAAGGGACCAGGATGACTGATCCATTTAAAGAAAAGAATGAATGGGGCCATGTATCGTGAGATTTTGAGTGAAAACCTCCTTCCATCAGCAAGGGCATTGAAGATGAAATGGGGCTGGGTGTTTCAGCATGACAATGATCCCAAACACACTGCCCGGGCAACGAAGGAGTGGCTTCGTAAGAAGCATTTCAAGGTCCTGGAGTGGCCTAGCCAGTCTCCAGATCTCAACCTCATAGAAAATCTTTGGAGGGAGTTGAAAGTCCGTGTTGCCCAGCGACAGCCCCAAAACATCACTGCTCTAGAGGAGATCTGCATGGAGGAATGGGCCAAAATACCAGCAACAGTGTGTGAAAACCTTGTAAAGACTTACAGAAAACGTTTGACCTCTGTCATTGCCAACAAAGGGTATATAACAAAGTATTGAGATGAACTTTTGTTATTGACCAAATACTTATTTTACTGAGGAATTTACCAATTAATTCATTAAAAATCCTTCAATGTGATTTTCTGGATTTTTTTTTTCTCATTTTGTCTCTCATAGTTGAGGTATACCTATGATGAAAATTGGAGACCTCTCTCATCTTTTAAGTGGGAGAACTTGCACAATTGGTGGCTGACTAAATACTTTTTTCCCCCACTGTATCTGAAACTAAATTTCTTGGAGTAATAATTGATGATAAACTGTGTTGGAAGTCACATATTAATTATATTAAAGGTAAAATATCTAAATCAATCACAATACTACACAGAGCGAAATATTTGCTCAATCAATCCACATTATATACTTTGTATCATTCATTAATACTCCCATACATGACATATTGTACTGAAGTATGGAGAAATACATATAAAACAAACATATATCCAGTCTTTATGCTTCAGAAGAGAGCTATTAGAATAATAAACAAAGCTGCTTACAGGGAACCAACAAACCCACTTTTTCTTAAATTAAAAGCTCTCAAGTTGAAAGATCTGGTTGACTTTAAAACTGCAGTAATAATGTTTAAAGTGAAGAATCTATCACTGCCCGCAAATATCCAAAAGCTGTTCCAAATAAGGGAGAAACAATATCATTTCAGAGGAACATGTAGATTTCAAAAACCTTCAGTGAGAACTACCACCAAACATCACTGTGTTTCAGTGCAAGGAGTCAGATTATGGAACGATTTTGGACCTGAATTAAAATCATGTACAACACTTGGACAATTTAAACAAAAACTAAAGGAAGAAATACTCCAAACATATATCCAAGATGACATGTAAAATCACATAAGGATTGTCATATCCAGTCTGTGTTGTGTTGTTGCTTAGTTTTGTCACATTTTGTTAGCTTTGTTCTGAATTGTAATTTTCTTTTGAATTCTTGGATGGAATATGGGTGGGCAGTATAAGCTGCGGCTTCAGCCATCACCCTTTTCGGATAACTTATGTTGAACTGTATAATCAGAGGAGTTATTGTTAATTTGACCTTGTTGGATTTTTTTCCCTTTGTTATATTATTCTGTTTCTTTTTAATCTTTACTTTTAATCTGTCCGAAATAAAGATTCATTCATTCATTCATTCATTCACTTGTGCAAAACTGTAACTTTTTTCTTGTAAATTTCCAAATTTTCTCTCGTGATATTTCTCTTGTGAATTTGCAACTTTTCTCATAAATTTTAAACTTTTTTTCTGTAAATTTGCAACTTTTCTCATAAATTTGACCTTTTTTTGCAAAAATCCAACTTTTTTCTTGTAAATTTGCCTTCTTTTGCTCAAATTTAACATTTTTTTGGCAAAATTGCAACTTTTTTTTGTAAAATTTCAACTTTTGTCTCATATTTGTGATTTTTCGCTTGTAAATTCACAGTGTTTTTCCTCATAAATTTACAACTTTTCTCCTAATTTTTTTTTTTCTGCTGAAGTCCCAACTTTTTTGTCATAAATTTGCAGATTTTTCCTCACATACAGCATGGAAAATCTATCTATAAATGCACAAAATCTCTATGTATGTGTGTGTTCCACACATATCTCTTGAGCCGTTCCTCAGACTGACCTAAAATTTAAACATGTTTTGCTGAGGTTACGAAGGTGTGCATCCCCAAGTATGGAGTTGCTCAGTCAAAATATGTCATTTTTATCAATAAAAGTTTAGCCACCACTCTGTCACCGCTTTGTGTCTCTTCATGCCCTGGCTTCAAGAAGTGTGGGTGGGGTTTCGGATCGAGTCCGTGCTGATTGGATAATACGCAGCATCATGACCATGCTGATGGGATAACACACAGCACCTGTCAGGCACCACAGTGTTCCCTGGACAAAACAAGAAAGCTGTGGAGTGTGTAAATGAAGAGGCATATTCATTTCAGACGATTTATTACATACTCACATCTCACAAGCAAAGAACAGACTGACCGGTCACATCAAGCATTCCCCTCTCTATATCAAGTCCCACTTCACAAGGTTCAAAGCACTTCCTCATACACAGCATGACATCTACACTACACTTCATTCAACCCCCTCTCACCCACTTGGGCATTGTTCTCCCATGTGTATTCATTGTCTCTGTCTAAGGTGTGAAATAACCTGAGGCCCACACCGCCCCCCCAGCATCTTAGATAGAACAATAGAACATCAGTCCACATGCTGTTTCGGCTTCAGTCTCCTCCCATATCTGCTGTAGCTGGGGTTTACTGCCTCCATGGCGCTGCTGTGCTGGTGGGAGGCTGCTGGGAGTGTGTCAGACTGCGGGTGAGCCGTGGGGGGGGGGTCACTCTGTCCGTGTCGCTGCTCTGATGAATCGTTCCCCTGGGGAGGTCTCCGTGGGGGTCTTCCACGCCTAGGGGCCCTCGCCAACAGCACTTACTCATCCGCCACTACAAAGGCTGGTTTGAGTCTGTCTATGCCAATTTTCTCCACCAGGTCTACGGACGACCCATCTCTTAACTCGGTCCACACCAGGAGCCTCTCCGCTCTCTCACATTCCGAGAGCGTGTATTGCCGGATGAGCGCAGCCTTGAGCGCCTCATATTTGCTGCTGGCTGGTGGCTGATTGAGCAGGCTCGCTACCTGCTGGGCTGTGCAGGACTCCAGCGCTGCTACCACATGGTAGAACTTGGGGTCGTCTGCTGTTACCCGCTGGAGGGCGAACTGGGCGTCGGTGTGGTGGAACCAAGGGCGCGGGTTGTGCTGCCAGAAATCCGGTAGCTTGACTGAAACTGCACACGCGTTGCTGGGGGTTCCAGTCCTGGCTGTCTGCGGATTGGCTTCTGCGTCTCTGGGGATTCCCGACTGGGCCGGCTCCGGGGTTTTTGCCTCGTGTTCCATAATACGTCTTTGGTCACCAGTGTGGAGTGTGTAGCATATTCACCACTCTCCAGTGTGGAGTGTGTGGCATATTCATTTCAGACGATTTATTACACACTCACATCTCACAAGCAAAGAACAGACTGACCAGTCACATCAAGCATTCCTCTCTCTATATCAAGTCCCACTTCACAAGGTTCAAAGCACTTCCTCATACACAGCATGACATCTACACTACACTTCATTCAACCAACCCCCTCTCACCCACTTGGGCATTGTTCTCCCATGTGTATTCATTGTCTCTGTCTAAGGTGTGAAATAACCTGAGGCCCACAAAGTGGAAAAACAACAGATTTGACTAGAAAAAGACAATACTTGTGGGGAGCGTGGAATAAAGAGACTGAATTGTGTTTAAGTCAGATTTATTCAAGCATCCATCCCCAGCCTGCTCTCTCCAATAAGCAGGAAGAAAGAGGCTGAGCTACATCCAAGCTTCACATTTTATACCATTTCCTATACAGGCTTGTCACACACAGGAGGGATCACATATCCCCATCAAAACCCCTTATTGACATTTCTCCCCCCTCCAGCCTTCAGTCTTCCACCTGCCTCCTGAAGATCAGGAAGTCCTTTGTTCGCACCCCCGTCCCCTTCGTTGTCCCCCGCAGGTGATCCAGACTTATTGTCCTCTTCGTCTTGAGGTCAATCTACATATGTTATCTCAGCATCCCTTTTATGCTTACATATATGCATGCACAAATACACCACTACATACATCCCTTTAATGCTTAAACATATGTATGCACAAATCCACAGCCATATAACCCCCCCCAAACGATGAAGAATGGGCAATACATTAAAATTCTGTGAACATGTTACTATCAACAGTACAGCCAACATCAAACACTCAGTCTGTGCGCCGCCTGGGCTTCAACCGTCTCCCGAATCTGCTGTAAGCGGGCCCAGCCTTGCCTGCTGCGCCCTTCTGCCCAGGCTCTGTTGACTGAGGAAGAGAGTGGTTATTTGATCCCTGCGGGGGTTCCGAGACGCTCCCCCTGGGGAGTCTGCCGCGTCGAGGTGCCCTCGCTACCGGTACAGACTCGTCATTCATCACAAAAGCAGGTTTTAGTCTGTCAATACTAACTGTCTCTTTTCTGTCTCCCAAATCCAGCACAAAATGCTTATCACCTGTCTCCAGCACTCTATATGGCCCGTCGTACGGGGGTCTGAGGGTTGATCTTAGAGCCTCGTGCCTGACAAAAACGAACTCAGCATTTTTTAAAGCTTTGGGCACAAAAACGTGCGGAAAAGCGTTATGAACGGGGCCCGGGAGCACGTCTGCTCCCGTGCTGACTAGCGGCCCAAGAGCCGGGAGGGGGGCCGGCTCCGGGTGTTCCGGTAAAAACTCGCCTGGCAGCCTGAGAGGTTGTGCGACCACCAGCTCCGCTGGGGAGGCATCTAAATCCTCCTTGGGAGCAGAACGCAACCCTAATAAAACCCATGGTAGTTTGTTTACCCAATCTGCATCCGTGAGTGACGCTCTGAGTGCTGCCTTCAAAGACCTATGAAAGTGCTCGCATAAACCATTAGCCCGAGGGTGATAAGCAGTAGTGCGGTGAATTTTTGCTCCTAATCCGTTAGCCATCGCTGACCAAAGCTCAGAGACGAATTGAGGCCCTCTATCGGACGTAATATCCGACGGAACGCCAAAACGCGCTACCCAAGCCGTTAAAAAAACGCGAGCCACCTCCGCGGCTGTGGTCGTCGCCAGTGGGACCACTTCCGGCCAACGCGTGGTTCGGTCCACCTTTGTCAAAAGATGTGTGAACCCCTGTGACGCCGGTAGGGGGCCCACGAGGTCGACATGCACGTGGTCGAACCTTCTGGCTGGAATGCGAAACGGTTCTAAAGGGGCTCTTGTGTGCTTGTGGATTTTGGCCCGTTGACAGGACATGCAGGCCTTTGCCCACTCCTTCACGTGCTTGCGCAGGCTCGGCCAAACAAACTTTTCCGCTACCATTTTCACCGAAGCGCACACTCCCGGGTGCGCCAGCGAGTGGACTAAGTCAACCACCAGGCATGGGCACCCGGTCGACACATCGCAGATTAGGGGGGGCGTACCGGTTTGTAAACACTTGCTCTCCAGCCTTAACCCTGTTGGTCCAGACTGGAGCGCGCGCACGTCTGCATCTGCACCCTGCTGTGCCACCATGGCTGCGTAATCTATACCCACGTGAACTGGGGCTGCGCGCGCTCCCGCGCTGCTACTCTGCTGCGCGGTCACGGTGGCATGGTCCGCCTCTGCGCGCGCCGGTGCCGTGACCGCGCGCGAGAGGCAGTCTGCCACCACGTTGAGTTTACCCGCTACGTGCCGAATGTCAGTGGTAAATTCCAAAATTGCGGCCAGCTGCCTCTGCTGCCTGCCTGACCACGGGTCTGAAATTTTGGACATGGCATATGTGAGCAGCTTGTGGTCCACGAAAGCGGTGAAACGGCGTCCTTCCAGACAGAACTGGAAATGACGAGTTGCCAAATGAAGTGCCAACAGCTCCCTGTCAAACGTGCTGTATTTTCGCTTGGTCTCGCTCAAGGATTTGCTAAAAAAAGCCAGCGGCTGCCAAACTCCGGCAACCTGCTGCTCTATCACAGCCCCTATGGCCACATCTGATGTGTCTGTCGTTAGCGCGATGCGTGCCGCTGGGTCCGGGTGAGCTAGGAGCACAGCGTCAGCCAAGGCTTTTTTCGCCTCTGTGAACGCGCGCTCCCGCTCTGGGGACCATTCAGCAGCATTGGATGGTTTTTGTTCCTTGAGCGCGGCATATAACGGCTGCATGAGTTGTGCTGCGTGGGGCAGGAAACGGTTATAAAAATTCACCATCCCTAAAAATTCCTGCAATGACTTGACCGTTTGTGGTCGGGGAAAATCTGCCACTGCGCGCACTTTATCCGGTAACGGAACTGCCCCTTCTGGGGAAACGCAGTGGCCCAAAAAATCGATCTGCGCGACGCCAAACTGGCACTTGGCCGGGTTAATTATTAAGCCGTGCTCTCCCAACCTCCTAAAAACCACGGTGAGGTGTTTTTCGTGTTCTTCCTCTGAAATACTGGCGACCAAAATGTCGTCGAGGTACACAAACACAAAAGGGAGATCGCGTAACACGGCGTCCATCATCCGTTGGAACGTCTGCGCCGCCCCTTTAAGACCAAACGGCATGCGTAGAAACTCAAAAAGTCCGAACGGTGTTATTACCGCTGTTTTAGGAATGTCCTCCGGCTGGACCGGAACTTGATGGTAGCCGCGAACCAGGTCTATTTGGGAAAAAATGCGCGCCCCCGCTAGGTGTACTGAAAAATCCTGGATGTGTGGAATGGGGTAACGATCGTGTGCTGTGGCGTTGTTCAGCCTGCGGTAATCGCCGCACGGTCTCCAGGAGCCATCAGCTTTTGGGACCATATGCAGCGGCGAAGCCCATGGGCTTTTCGAATGGCGAATGATGCCCAGCCTCTCTAGGCTGGCGAACTCTTCGCACGCTATGGAGAGCTTGGCAGCATCTAAGCGCCGAGCCTTCGCAAAGACGGGGGGGCCAGATGTAGTGATAAAATGCTCTACCCCGTGTTTTGCGACCGTCGCTGAAAAAGTGGGTACCGTGAGTGCTGGAAACTGGGTGAGGAGTGTGTGGAACTTACTACCTGCTGCGGCGACGTTGGTCTGTACTGGTGGCGGGGACACTCGAGCTGAACAGGGAAGAGAGTAAAAAGAGAGTGCATTTACCAGCCGCCTATTGGCAAGATCAACTAACAGACCATGTGAGCACAGAAAATCAGCGCCTAACATGTTGAAACTCACCGCCGCTATGACAAAAGTCTATTCATATGTGCGGCCATGTAAGCGTAAAGACAAAGTTCTTTTCCCGTAAATGTTGATGCTCGAGCCGTTTGCCGCAGTCGCTCCGCTACCACGGGGTCCAGCCAACCGGTCAGCATAAGTTGGGGTGATGAAACTCACTTGGGCTCCGGTATCTATGAGGAAATCTCGTCCGGAGCTCGCATCTGTGATGTAGAGTAGCTTGCTGTTTTCACCGAGAGTCGAAGCTGCTAACGACCCTCGGTCCTGCCGTTTCCCGTACTCCTGAAGCTGCAGGGCGGCACACACCTTCGTGCCCTCTCGGCGAACCTCCGATGATAAAAACAGCGGTCATCTCCACCTCTGTGTCGGGGCCGCGCCTCTGCCACTGAACCCTCACAATCACCGTGTCGAGGCCGCGCCGTTGCCGGTAGGGTTGGGTCTTCTGCCTCTGGCTCTCCGCTGCTTTGGGTCGCTGCTGCGGTCGTCTGCTCGCCGCAGGCGTCCAGGATCCTCTCTGCCTCCTGGGCCAGCTCCCGGAAATCCTCCTGGGTCTCACAACGTATGCCGGCCAGCGTCCCTCTCATGTGCGCCGGGAGGTTAGTTAGGAAGATATACTGGAAAAGGAAGTCATCGTTGTCTGACCCCCTCACGCTGTAGCATGTCTTCCATCAGGGTGCTTGGCCTGTGTCCTCCCTGGTTGAGCAAAGCCAGGAGCCTCCTAGCCCTCACTTCTGCTGAGGGCGTGAAAAACTTGATGAGGGTAGCTTTCAACCTGCCGTATCTGTCGGTGGCGGGTGACTGCTGTACCAAGCTCTGCACGCACCGAGCTGTGCGGTTGTCCAGCTTAGCGATGACATGGTGGAACTTAGTGTCATCCGCCGATACCCCTGCGAGCGCGAACTGTGACTCCGCTTGTAGGAACCACGACTGTGGATTGTCCTGCCAGAATTCCGGCAGCTTGACAGCTACGGCGCTCGCCAGGGCAGACTCCAGCGATTCCGGAACGCGGAGATTCTCTCCAGGCATTCTCTACGTCGATGGGTCACCAATGTGGGGAGCGTGGAATAAAGAGACTGAATTGTGTTTAAGTCAGATTTATTCAAGCATCCATCCCCAGCCTGCTCTCTCCAATAAGCAGGAAGAAAGAGGCTGAGCTACATCCAAGCTTCACATTTTATACCATTTCCTATACAGGCTTGTCACACACAGGAGGGATCACATATCCTCGTCAAAACCCCTTATTGACATTTCTCCCCCCTCCAGCCTTCAGTCTTCCACCTGCCTCCTGAAGGTTAGGAAGTCCTTTGATCGCACCCCCGTCCTCTTAGTTGTCCCCCGCAGGTGGTCCAGACTTATTGTCCTCTTCGTCATGAGGTCAATCTACATATGTTATCTCAGCATCCCTTTTATGCTTACACTTATGCATGCACAAATACACCGCTACATACATCCCTTTAATACTTAAACATATGCATGCACAAATCCACAGCCATAATACTGAAGATTTAATGCTTAAAAAAATTATACCATAAAGTTGCTGTGATTTCATAGGTCTTAAGGATAATTCAGCATATGTGGAGAACTTGAGGTGCACGAACAGACTGGGCAGAGTGTCAGCGGGGACCTAGTAAGTATTGAACACATCAACATTTTTCTCATTAAATATATTTCTGATGGAGTCATTGACCTGAGATTTTCACCAGATACCAGTAACAGCCCCAAGTAATCCATACATAGAAAGAAATCAAGGCAACTGTATTCACAAACAAGTTACATTTAATAAAGTGGAATGACACATGGAATAAGTATTACACACGCTTGGTTAAATTAATTTAATATTTAGTAGAACAGCTTTTGTTGGTAATAACAGCTTCCAGACACCTCCTGTATGGAGAAACCAGGCACAAGTATTGCTCAGTAGTGATTTTAGACCATTCTTCCACACAGATTGTCTTCAAATCTTGAGGGTTCCGTGGGTGTCTTCTATGACCTCTGATCTTCAGTTCATTTCATAGATTTTCAGTTGGATTCAGGTCAGGTGACTGACTGGGCCATTCTAGCAGCTTTATTTTCCTTCTCTGGAACCAGTTGAAAGTTTCCTTGGCTTTGTGTTTGGGATCATTGTCTTGCTGAAATATCCACCCTCGTTTCGTCTTCAGCATCTGGCGGATGGCAACAGATTCTTATCAAGGATGTCTCTGTACATTTGTCCATTTATCTTTCCTTCAATTTTTTTTTAACTTATTTTGTACCCGTAGGTAGATTTGTTCTGCAGTCCGGTGACGAGCCACCAGCTGCCGGTCGCTGCGTGCGCAAGCGCCCCTTAACTCCCTAACCTGCATGTTTTGGCATGTGGGAGGAAACCAGAGAAATCCCAGAGTAAACCCACGCAAACACGGGGAGAACATGCAAACTCCACACAGATCACTGTTGGCCGGGGGCAGGGATCGGACCCACGATCTCATGATCCCCGCGATCCCCCGGCCGAGGGTAAAACTGTGCTGCCGCGGTGCTAACCACTGCGCCACCGTGCAGCCCAATTATATGAAGTCTGCCTGTACCATGCGCAGAAAAACACCCCCACACCATGATGCTCCCACCTCCAAACTTCACTGTTTGTATGGTGTTTTTGGGCTGATGTACAGTGCCATTTCTCCTTCAAACATGCTGTGTGTTGAGGCATCCAAAAAGTTCTTGTGGTCTCATCTGACCAGACTATATTCTCCCAGTATTTTACTGGCTTGCCCAAATGTTGTGCAGCAAACTTTAAATGAGCTTCACCATGCTTTTTCTTCAGCAATGGTCTTGCGAGGTGAGCAGGCATAGAGCCCATGTCGGTTGAGTGCATTACTTATTGTTTTCTTTGAAACAGCAGTACCTGCTAACTCCAGGTCGTTCTGGAGCTCTCCACCAGTGGTCTTTGGCTCTTGGATAAGTCTTCTAATAATTCTTTTGACTCCTCTGTCAGAAATCTTGCGAGGAGCTCCTGGTCGTGGCCGGTTTATAGTAAAATGATATTCTTTCCTCTTCCGAATGATGGCTCCAACAGTGCTCACTGTTACTTTGAGCAGTTTAGATATACAGCGTGACCAATGTCACCATTATGTTTTGCAACAATCAGGTTGCAAAGTTCTAGAGAGAGCTCTTTGCTTCTACCCATCATGAGTTCTTTGTGGTGTGACAATTTGATATTTGCAGACCTTTTTAAAGGCTATCATTCAGGACTTAACCAGCTGAAATTAATTTGCACTGATGGGGGATGTGATGGCTTCCTAAATTCTGATGGATTTCAGCTAATTTCTTGGCTTTCTATGCCTTTTTGCACCTCTTTTTCTTCATGTGTTCAATATTTATTTCCTGTGTCATTCTACTTTATTAAACATAACTTGTTTTGTGAACACAATTGCCTTGATTTCTTTGTATGTATGGATTACTTGGGTTGTTACTGATATGTAGTGAAAATCTCAGGGCAATGGCTCCATCCAAAATATGTTTAACGAGAAAAATGTTGACATGTTCAATACTTATTTTCCCCACTGTATTCCCGATGTAAACCTGCTGATTTTGGCCCAACATATGTGTGCTGTTAGGGTTGTTTGCTGTGTTCCTCTAGCCAATCTGCTAGCTAGCTAGTACATGCAGTTTTTGTTTACATTTTCTTTGCCACCTGCTTATAGGCTATTTGTACAATAAAATGTGCTATCATTTACCAGTCATCATTTAGACACGTTTCCAGAGTACATCGACCTGGTCAGTGTAGCCAAGCCTGGTAGCTACCTAATTAATGCTTGATCATATCTTTGCTTTTTGTTTATGTTCTCTTTGCCACTTTCTAATTGGCCTGATCAGATGAGTTAAAGCACTACGCTGTGAGGTTTTAATCTAAAGTTTGGGATTACTAATTTAATTAAATTATTTTTTAAAAATAAGCTTACTGCAACTAACTATTAGCATGAACTTGGAGCACAGTGATGTAATTTTTGTTTTTTGGGAACTGTTTGTTGTTTGTTCTTCAGAGATCAGACCTGGAAAATGACAACATGGAGATCAACAGGAATATTGATCGGCAGGTGGCGTCACTCAAAACACTTCTGGAGTCACTCAAACTGCAGACAGTTCGCTACCTCGCAGGTAAAAATACCAGAACACTACAGGAAAAAAAAAGAAAATTATTGCACTTTTCGAAAAGGAAAAAGTCACATATTTGAGGAAAAAAGTTACATTTCAGAGAAAAGGTTTTAAATTTAGTTTTATAATAAAATAGTCAAATTCTTTATTATAGAAATTCATGTAAACAGTAGAGTAATTTTAACGAAGTTTGTTTAAAAAGTTTCATCCTTAAAGGATAAATTAAGGAACAGTAAATATAATAAAACCATGACAGGAAGTAATTTGATTTTACTTTGAAATTTCCCTTGATAACATTTTTTCTTTTAAATAGATTCCATTTTTTTTGGTGTGTTTTAACTTGTCATTGTAATATAATAAATATTATAAAATTCAATTTGAAATGTGCTTTAACATTTTATTTTGAAATTGATTCCAATTATCTATTTTAAAAGGCTTCTAAATGTTGTTTTTAATTTTGAATTAGATTGTGAAGCTATATTTTATTTTGAAATATTTTAATATAGTATTTTATTTTGAAATAAACTCATTTTTATCTTTTATTTTAAATGGGTTACAACGTGTTTTAGAATATAGTCTAGTTGTCTTTATTTTGAAATGTGTTTCATTGGTATATTTCGTTTTGAAATAGAGTCTAGTAATCTGTGCTTTAATTATTTAGTTTGTTTTGAAATAGATTCTAATTCTTCTCTTTTATTTTGAAATGTTTCTTTAGCCACGGTCTTCTCCTGCCTCGCCATTGCCCTCGGAGTCTACTGGCTCTGGAGGTGATCCACCAGAATCCACATCAGACCTCGATCCACATCAGCTCTTGATCTACATCAAATTAGGATCAGCACCAGGCCAGGATCCACGTCAGATCTCGATCCACATCTGGATCCACACCAGATCAGGATCCACTTCAGATCTTGATCCATGCCAGACTGTCTTCGTCTTCATGCATCACATAAACTAGTTCCCGGACTGTGTGAATATTTTTGTTAAGTTTTATGATTTTATGACTTCAAGCTAAAATCCAATTTGTACAATGATTTTAAGAGTAAATATTGATTTTAATGATTTTTAACTTAGATTTTTTTTTTTTTTACTACATCAAAAACAGTTACAGTACAAGTGAATGAAATTACTAAGAGTGTTATCAGCTGATATCTGATGTTAAAGGCACCAGTGACTGTATTTTTTTTTCTGCAACAGAAAAACTGAAAATTGGCTGATTAAAAAATAGTTAATATACATTATAACTGAAACAGATTTATTAAAGGTCTTTTTAAAACTTATAATAGTGCACAAAAGTTTGGTAAAACTCAAGTATCACAGCATCCGAACAGTCTAACTAAGGACATGATGTTTATTTTCTGACATTTAACACATCCCATCAGCTGCAAGGGCTGTTGGGAAATGGACAGCCTGTTTTCTTCTTGTGCCAGACTGATGCATTAGGGGGCAGCAAAGGCAATCTTGCATAGGCAGTCGGAGAGATGGGGTATTCACAAATTTTGCATGAGGTACAAATGGATTTATGAGAACTCACGGTTTCCACTGGTAACATTTCCAAACGGCAGGCCGCCATCCCTGAAACTATGCCACCACGCTAAAAAAAATAATAAATAAATGAAGGAGTGATGCTTCGCAAGCCTGCACACAACTAACACGCATGACAGTCATCCGCGTTTAGAAGCATGGAGTTTGGAAGCGCGGCGCCCGCGTGACCATTCCAGTCATCAGGCAGTGTCTCTCTAGCATCACAGTCTGAGAGAAGCATGAGCTTATTAAAATACTTTAAATGTGGGGAAAAAAGCAGAAGAGGTATGTAAGCAGTGGAGGCATTTATCGTGGTTTTAATCTGCTGGTAACAGAAAGAATAATGAAGAGTCGCTAGGCTCCATATGCAGGGAAAGGCAAGAGTGAGTGATGAATTGGTGAGGATTTACTTCACCAGCCACTACAATATTAACTAATTTATGTTCATTATTGTATACCCAGCAAGTTAAGATGACCGAAATTCATGAAGTCAATGACTTTAAAGGGGTTATTGACTGAAAAATGGTGTGTTTGTAGGTTTTAACTGTCTGAAATGAGTCTACTGGTCACCTAATTATCTCAAAAATTTCAAAAGTCAATTCTCTTAAAAAAAAAAAAAAAAAACCCACACACAAAGCATTTATCTTGTTTTTCTCTCCCAGAAACGTTTTTGACTTTTTTGTGGAACACATTAATGTCACATTTAGAAAAAGCCAACCCACCGCCGTCCTTGAGACCAGCCCACTGCTCTATTATTGGCCCGTCTAGCTGTCTGTCATGTATATGGAAGTGGTGCTAAAGGTAGCCTATAAGCCCCTGAGCTATTAGCCCCCAAGTTAGCACTGGGAACAGGAAGCTTGAACCGAGCACGGCTTATATTGCTCTTTTCTTCAGATCTTAGTCACCCTAATAACCATCCCTGTTACCACCTGGTTTACCGGTATACGGTCCATAATGTGCCTTGAGTTGCTCCAGCTTGAAGATGCATGCACAAAGACGCAGGGTAGCACAAAATTATAGAACACTGGCGTCGGTATGCCGGTCACGGGGAGCTGAGAGCTGCTTTGTGATGTGGTATTTCCCAGCCGGCCGGTGGCCAAGATCCCGCAGCTCAGCCACCGGCCAAGGCTGGTCCCAGGAGGCATCCTAATCAGATGCCCATACCACCTCAACTGGCTCCTTTTAATGTGGAGGAGCAGCGGTTCTACTCTGAGCCTCTCCCGGATGACTGAGCTCCTCACCCTATCTCTGAGGGTGAGTCCAGCAATCCTACGGAGAAAGGTCATTTCAGCCGCTTCAGCCGAGAAAGGTCATTTTCGGTAATGACCGAAAGAAAGATCTTGTTCTTTCGGTCATTACCCAAAGCTCATGACCATAGGTGAGAGTAGGAATGTAGATTGACTGGTAAATCGACAGCTTTGCCTTAGAACTAAGCTCCCTCTTCACCACAACAGACCGGTACAACGTCCACATCACTGCAGATGCTGCTCCAATCCGTCTGTCAATCTCTTGCTCCATTTTCCCCTCACTTGTGAATAAGACCCCAAGATACTTAAACTCCTCCACTTGGGGCAGGAGCCTGTCCCCAACCCAGAGAGGACAATCCACCTTTTTCCGGCTGAGGACCATGGACTCGGACTTGGAGGTGCTGATTCTCATCCCAGCCGCTTCACACTCAGCGGCAAACCATCCCAGCAAAAGCTGTAGGTCATTGCTGGATGAAGCCAACAGGACAACATCATCTGCAAACAACAGAGATGAGATCCTGTGGTCACCAAGCATGACACCCTCCATTCCCTGGCTGCGCCTAGAAATCCTGTCCATAAAAATTATGAACAGGATCGGTGACAAAGGGCAGCCCTGGCAGACTCCAACTCTCACTGGGAATGAGTTCAACCGAGTGTTGGCAATACGAACCAAACTCTCACAACGGTCGTACAGAGACCGAATAGCTCGTAACAACAAGCCCAATACCTCATACTCCCTGCCAAAATAACCTAAATAACCTGCCAACATTTGGATTTCAAAATAAGGGAGGCTTTTGTGCTGTCTGGGTGGTGAGGAGAGTTCTAAAAAAAAAAACTATAAATATACTGTATAGAAATATAACAGAAATAACTGCATCTTTGGTAATGTAAAAATTAATTTTGGACAGTTAGCAGAATGTTTTCAGTTAACCAACCAATAATCACAGAAGAAATACTGTTTCTCAGCTTATCTTTTATTGAATCACACAGGTAGTCAAACACGGCCGTGGGTCTTAGCAGTGCAACCTAGTAAAGACCCAGAACAAAGCGCCCCCCCCCCACACATAAAGCTTCTGAGCTGTTGGGTGTTCCCAGCAGCCCTCAAACAATACATGTCTATTGTCCAAATTGGTCTTCTCAGCGTCCAAATAGCTTCCACATCCTTCCTCTCCGCGCTCCAATAGCTCCAGATGTCTCCTCGCTTTATGGCTTTATATGGTCCCTCTCAGCAGATGTCTCCTATTTAGTTCATCCTGTTAAGGCACTTTTCCATTAGCCCAGCACACTTCGGCACATTTCGATTCACTTCGACACGATTCGGCACGCTTTTGTCTCCATTACAACCGTGTTGAGCTGGGGTGGGTGGGATTTCTGTAACTGCGAGGCGGCGCCACACTCCCGTGATGTAGAACGCGCGACCCAAGCAAAACATAACACATACAGCTGTACAAGGCGACTCCTTGGTCTGTGGCTTTTTTCACCGTAAACGCCAAAAAGGACCGCCAGACAAGGGTACAGGCAGCGAGATGAAACACTCTGGAAATAGTTCTGCAGCTTCTGGGAGAGCCAAAGGCGTGAGGATACAAACTAGGTCATATATGACGGTAAGCTAATGTTGCTAATGCAATTTTGCTATAAGTACGTCGTACTACACTTTAATGTCTGCAAGTTATCGCTGTTAGGTACTAAAATATGTACGCTGTGTGTGTTTCAGATGGCTCTGTTGTGGGGAAATTACTGCTTCATTCGCTCTGGGCGTTCAGCACAGCCTGTCACGGATTTCATCAGCCTGTCACTGATGTCAGCACAGCTTCACAAACGATCGGTGGTTATAGAGCTTAAGAATGTCTGTAGAAACGTTTATTTCCTGTGCAACAAATTGCTCTGATCTGCTTGAAAATCATGGAGAGACTGTTGAGAGACAGTTTGAGACATCATGCACGTACCTGCTTCTGCACTGAGTCTGAGATGTGTCAGAGAAAAAAAATGATCAGCTGACACAACTTGATTGCCATGTTAATAACTATATTAGCCACAAAATATATATTCAAAAAGTAAACTTTACTGAGTTAGGCATAATAAGATATATTTGACAGTTATTATGCATTTTAGGCCAAAACAAACTTGATCTAGGATTGAAAGCAATTAAAATAATGCAGTCACAAGGTTACATGGAAAATACTTGATTTACTAGATACATGTACTGTAGAAATATATATTCTCTGCATCAACAATGTACTAGACATGCATTCATGTCGTATTGCACTGGGAATTTCACTGACAATAAACCTCTGAAGTTTTTGCAGATGTCTCTTTTTTTATATGTGAAGGTTACCACCATGTGGCATAAATTAAATACTGAAAGATTGGAAAAGCTAAGAATAATCCAGCAGTTTGAGAAATCACTTTTGGTTTGGTGTACGTCTGTCAACAGAATTATGAACCATAAAGCAGTTTGTGTTAAAATGTTAAATCCCATTAAACCTAATCCGGGGGCTTCCAATCATGTGTCATGCGGGGCCAAGACCCTGCAGGTTCTCTCTTCTACCCAGTCTCTTCAGCAGGTGTTCTCACTGATCAGTCAGTGGAAGAAGTTCAGTGGAATCTGCTGTTGAAGACACTGGTTGGAGGTAAAGCCTGCAGGGTCTTGGCCCTCCATGGCACATGATTAGACACCCCTGCCCAAACCCATTATGATGAAGAGCAGATGCTAATATGACCCAGAATTCCTCCATATACTGGTACTGTCACTAAAATATGCAGGGTCTTCTGTACAGTCTTCTAACAATACAGTCTTCAGTTAATAAAATAATTGTTTTGGTTACTTTTTTCTTAAAAATGAGCCATTATTTTCAAGGTCACCGATTAATCCTTTGTACAGTTGACTCTTTTCCCACCGGTGTCTTAACAGACAAAATAGAAAATCAAGATAGAAAATCATGATGCAAACACATAAGTCACTAAATTGTTTGTTACAATCAGCAGCAAATTCCAGATTATTCAGAATGTGCAAAATTCAAACTGTAAAAAAAAACCAAACTGGAATGGTCACACGCTGCCTCACTGAGAAGCAACTGGATCGGTCCGTACTGGTCCTGGTTTGACAGATCTTCAGCCTGCATCTCTGTAAATAGTGAGGCAAGGTCCAGTTGGGGTGACAGTTTCCCTCTTGCCTAGACAAAAGACAAATGGGTGGTGGTTAACCTCTTGCACTCCGTTGTTCCGCGGGCGGGCAAGTCTCTGCGTCCTAGGGCGCACGAGAGCACACTCGTGCGCCCTCGTGCGCATGACACATGATAAGGATATTGATGGTGGTGGTGTAGGTGGTGTGGCCTCCAAGCGCCACTGAAAAAAAAAGCTGCAAACACAGCCGCGAACAGATTAGTTCATCTGATTGACCTCTCATTCGACTAATAAGAGCCTTGAATTGGGTTTCTGAAACCTTGAAGAGCCAATGAATGAAAACCTAGGAAGGAGGACCCACCTCCCAACGCTTTGAATGCAGTGAGCCAATTGAAGCAGAGAAGTTCGTGAGCTGTTTTTTTTTAAGGCTGGGTGAAGACTGGCTGCTGCAGCGGATCAAAAAAGGACACAGGAAGAGCCCCACAGACCCAGCAGCATGGAGACCATCCACAAATGCAACCTGTGTGACAGGGAGTGCCATTCGTGGATCGGCATGTTTGGCCACAGGCGGTGCTTATTTTGTATTGGTTCCAGCAGAGTAGACGTTATGATTTCTTCCATGGTCATCATAGACCGACGGAGGCTGACGACGAAGGCTGAGTGACACACACGCCTTCGCCAGTCTTTTTTTAATTACTACTGTTATTTGTTTTGAAAAATCGTTCACCAAAAACCGCAATCATGGAAGCACAAAACCGCAATAATGGAATTATGTTTTGATCGAGTCGTGAGACCAGAACCAGAGCGGACCAGCGTCGCGTTCGTCTGACAATGAGGAAGACAAGTTCGCCAAGACTCCGCTGTGAAGAGGTAAGGTGTTATAAGCTAAATTATTCTCTATCCCTGAAAATTGTAATCCAAAATGACTTTTGACCGATCAGTAAATTACAGCTGTGCGGTTCACGAAGTCTGAAGTTCGTGCGCCGCGGTACAAGGGGTTGCTCGCAGTGTACAGGCTGTGAACGCCCCCCCCCACCCCCGCTATTCTTCTGCAGCGAGGGGCGGGGGAGCCGCGGTGATTGCACTGCTGTCCTACATCACCACATAAGGCTAATCCGTTGTGTAGCGATGGCCGAAGTCCATCCTCTGTAGCGAGCGGGGGGGGGGACAACCCCCCCCACACACACACAGTAGCGAGGCGGGGGGAAAGCCGCTGTGACAGCGTTGCTGTGGAAACATGCAACGAGTGTAATCCGTCATGTAGCGAGGGCCAAACTCTGTCCTTGGTAGCGGGGGGGGACGACCCCCCCCCCACACACACACACGCAGACACAGCCCTGAGTGTGACCTTTCCTTTGAGCCTAAAATGAAGCTTCTACATTGAATTATTCAAAAATTACAGACGCTTTTCCAAACTGTGCCATTTGGCACAATTTGGCACAGTTCCAAAACGCCTGGGAACAGCCTGAGAACAAAGCTGTGTAAAATATTCATTTTTTGTGGTATTGTTACCAAATTTGGATCTCAGCTGGATAACACTTGGTTCTACATTTCTGTTGCATTTTCCAGCCGGATCGGACAGCTGTGTGTTATTTGCAAGCATTTGTATCCAAAAAAACACCGTGTCCAAATTTTTTTTCTTCAAGTTCAGTATGTTTAGATGACTGTAACTCAGTGGCCAGAGCACGTAGAGAGATTATTTTTTTTTTGCCAAAAAATTTAAAGTGTTTTCTTTTAAATGAGACCAACCCCATGAAGATGCTGCAAAGGGTTGAAGAACAGCTTTCGATTTACTTTGGGCACGTTATTTTTTGGCATTTTTAGGAAAATTGCCCGGAGTGCAAGAGGTTAATTAAAGCAAGTTTAAAACTTATTTGGGAAATACACTTGTTGCTAAAAGCCAGTGGTGGAATGTGAATTAATGAATGAATCTTTATTTCGGATTGATTAAAAGTAAAGATTAAAAGAAAATAGAATAATATAACAAAGGGGAAAAAAATCTAACAAGGTCAAATTAAACAATAACTCCTCTGATTATACAGTTCAACATAGGTTATCTGAAATAGGTGATGGCTGAAGCTGCAGCTTATATTGCCCACCATATTTCATCCAAGAAGTCAAAAGAAAAACAAAAGAGGAGGGATTACAATTTGAATGTGACAATAAAGTACTTTGTTGTTGTATTTAACCACAATTTTCATGTAGCTGCACTTCAGTAGATTTTACAAGGGCTGCGTTACATTTAAAATCATCTCTTTTTACTGTGGCCTCAGCAATCAGAATGAATTAATACATTCACTTGAATGGAATCTAGTACTTTATCTGAAGTTGTGCATCACAGAGTATGGAGTCGGTCAGTTAAAATATGAAGTTTTTATCAATAAAAGTTTGTCTTGTCTGTAAAAGTGTCTCTTCTTGCCCTGGCTTCATGTGTGGGCGGTGTTTTGTACTAGCATTGCTAAAATATAAAAGGAAGCACTACAATTGGTCTCAAATATTTGTAATGTGTCCTGTTACTGCATGAGTTTATTGATAGACTATAAACTACACATATAAAGTAAATTATATTGATAACTGAACATCTCACATTTGCCAAAACATACAGTTATGAACATAACTCACAAAGGATCACAAAAGTGATCTGACAAAAAAATAAACACATTAACAAGCGGTTTATTTTACAGTTGATGTGCCATATTCACACAATCAAATAAATCTCAGTTCAGTCCCTTTTATATTAAGTGGAAATTGTGCTACTTTTGTTTTGACAATTTACCTATAAAAGCAAAGGATTTCAGTACTTTCCACAGTGGCGAGGTCCGTTGTGGGGCGGCTGATTTCCTCCTGCCTAGATGAATGACAGAAATAGATGATGGTTAGTTTCAAGCAAGTTCAACACATATACAGGCACATCTCAAAAATTAGAATACCATGAAAAAATTCAATATTTTTGTCACTCATTTCAGAAAGTGAAACCTATATATAGATTCACTACAGGGACAGTGATATATTGCAAGTGTTTATTTTAATATTGATGATTACGGTTACAGCCCATATTAACCAACACCTCAGCGGCCAAAATTTATATTTAAAAACTATTTTTTAAAGTTAATTTTATGTAATATTCTAATTTTTTGCCAAATTGAATTTGGGGTTTTCAGGGGCTGTAAGCCATAATCATCAAAATTAAAATAAATAAACGCTTGAAATATATCACTCTGTGTAATGAATCTATATAATATACGGATTTCACTTTCTGAAATGAGTGACAAAAAATATTGAAGTTTTTCATGACATCCTAATTTTTGGAGATGCAACTGTATTCGGGAAATACACCTGTGAAATTCAGTGGTGGGATGTGACAAAAATGCTTCGTTTCCCTGACAAGCACTGCAGGATCTACAGATTAGGTGTGTGTGTCTATTCTGACGCTTTAGAAAATTATATGAATGACTTTATAAATCACTGGTTTGAAAAAGCAATTTTAATATGACGAGATTTCGGCTCGTATGGTCCATTTCACCAGTATCCACAACAGGGAGGCTAACCCCTGGCATGTGGAAACATTCTAGCATTAAATTGCACACAATTTAATGTGCAGCACCAAAGTGCAATACAAAACAAAAACCAGGACTTTAACCAGGATTAACATCGTTTTGCTCTCACAAGTGAATATTTAGGAGAAAACAAGCGTGAATCAGCAGTTGGTACTAGCTAGCTACTAGCAAAAACGTTAGCTAAAACGAGTTAGCCAGCACAAAACGGCGCTGTATGGCTCAAAAAAAGTGAGCTTACCACCAACAGGATAAATAAGCAAACAGATGCACATTATTACAAATCACTCACCATCGATGGTTCTCTCACGATCGTCTTCAGCTTGCCCATAGTCCGGTTTCTATGCTGGCCAGCCATCTGTATTATGGGTCCGGGTCACTCCTCACTGTGGAGCTGCCACCAAGCAGAGAAAACTCCGCACCTCTTCATTGGACCACGGTGTACAGTTCCGCAAAACCTACAACGCTGTCTGTATTAAAATCGTATTTACTCCGTGACCGAGTTAGTCCGTGAAATATTGCATATGGCGGTCGTGTATCAGAAGACGGTTGCTTTCGTGACGTTAAGACCTGACCAATCAGCGGTGACCAGTCTTTTAATGTCACAACACGGTACAGCTCAGCATGACTGGACCCTGCCCTTGAGCGAGGCTGAGAATCGCTGCTGTTAAACCGTATTGGGGCTAGTGGAAAGACTTACGGAGCGTGATGAGCTGTACCATGACGTGCTAAGCCATGCTAGTGGAAATGAGGCTTTATTTAGCCTCACACAACCCAGTGCCCCTATATGGAAGCAGGAACCAGAGACTAAAGCGTGTGTGTGGAGCTTGTGTGTATGGCGCATGTGTGCAGCTTGTGTGTGTGTGTCTGGTATGGTGTGTGTGAGAGCACTTTGTGTAATATCTAACTAATCACTGTTTATTTATTATAACAATTTCCTCTCTTGACTCCATTTTCATGGAGTCAATAACTATGGCAGGCTCAATAATAAATAGGCATCAGACACTTGATGTTGTTTTCATGTGTCATGAGCAAAAAATCTTAGGCATTATATACTTTCATGAGTAATCATTGTAATGCAATTTCTTTATCCATTCAGTACATATTGAATTTCACTGAAATGAATTTCATTCATATTATCATTTCAATGATAATGAAGCCAGATGATGGTATTATATTATTCAAGTTAGAGGCCTGTCTTAAGGAAAGCAAAGCTTGGATGACTTGTAATTTCCTGCTATTAAATTCAGGTAAGAATGAAGTCATTCTACTTGGTCCAAAAAACCTTAGAAATACCTTTCCAAATCAAACTCTTAGTTTGGATGCGGTTACTCTTTTTCTGAATAGTTCTGTGAGGAACCTTGGAGTTATTTTTGATCAAGATCTGTTTTTCAATTCACATATTAAATTGGTTTCTAAGACTGCCTTCTATCATTTGCGTAATCTTGCCAAGATTAGGAGCATCTTATCTCAGAGTGATGCTGAGAAACTGATCCACACTTTTGTTGTTGTCGGTTAGATTATTGTAACTCTTTATTATCAGGTTGTCCTAAAACATCTTTAAAAAGTCTTCAGCTGATCCAAATGCTGCAGCAAGAGTTTTAACAGGTACTAGAAAGAGAGATCATATCTCTCTGGTTCTGGCATCCCTTCATTGGCTTCCCATAGAGTTTAGAATTACTGTAAGGTTAAACTCCTTCTTCTTTCTTACAAAGCTCTAAACAATCAGGCCCCTTTTTATTTAAAAGATCTAATACTACCCTATTATCCTAACAGAGCACTACGCTCCCAAAATGCAGAATTACTTGTAATACTGTACCTAGAATCTCCAAAAGTACAGTGCATCCAGAAAGTCTTCACAGCGGTTCACTTTTTACACATTTTATGTTACAGCTTTATTCCAAAATGGAATAAATTCATTTTTTTTCCTCAAAATTCTACACACAATACCCCATAATGACAATGCTAACAAAGTTTTTTTTTTTTTTAGATTTTTGCAAATTTATTAAAAATAAAAAACTAAGAAGTCACATGTACATAAGTATTTACAGTGTAACCTCTGTTAACACCCTAGGTGTAGTACCGTTTTTGGTTCTACCTGGGCAAAGGGATAATTGGGCCAGATCAGGTAGACCCTAGGTTCGTAGGAGCCTGGGAGGTGCAACAACAGATCACACACACACAGCCATATAGAACTTGGAACTATATACTGTATATTTCAAAATTATGTACACATAAACAAAAACACAGCACTTATCACAATAATAAAGAAAGAAAAAAATAAAATGCCCTAAGATGTATTTACAATATTCACAGTCCTGTTGTATCAGTTCCAGGTGACCAGTTGGGTCACCTCTAGCAGTTTCTAGGATTCAGGCTTCGGCTCACCATCCAGATCTGGAGAATCCGTTCTTCTGGTCCAACCAGTCCAAACAAAAAAAAACCCTGACCTATAGGATAGGTGACACGTGCGTCAATGGGATTCCCGTTCTCACGTGAGTTCACAGCCTTTGAGTTTAAATCAGTCTCAAGGGTTTTGTCCGGGCAAAGGCTGCTACTATCACATTAGCTCACTGTCTCAGTAAAGAGTCGCGTTTCCTTGTCGGTGTCTCTGCCGTGACTGAAATCGTTCTGCAGATCACACCAAAACCCAGCGAAGGAGCGCGCGACCCTGTTGGCTGGCGTTACCCCATTGGCTGGCGTGACCCCATTGGCTGTTGCTGCCCAACAAAAGACGCAGCCATTTATCGCTCAGTATACCCAATGAAAATATCGGGAACGTTATCAAAACTTTCCAGAAAATGTTCTTAACTATTTATGAACATATATTTATTTAAATATTCATATTCAAATTATTTATTCCCATTGTGAAATGGGTGTTTTCTTTTCTAAAAGCGGCATCAATATTTATAATTTAATCCACGTTTTTAACACTGGGTTACACTATCCCCCCTTAGAATCATGCAAGTCCCTTTGCATGGGATTAGCTAAATGGTACTGACGGGAGAACTAGTGTTCATGGGAATATTCCTAAGATCTGACTCTGTTAAAGCTCTGGTAAAAGCCAGGTTTGAGTAATCTTAGGATCTGTCTCTGTTAAGGCTCTGGTAAAAGCCAGGTTTAGTCCTTGAAACAGGGACTGGGCAACTGTTATGAGAGGATTTCCCAACTGACTATACTGTAGCCTTTCTGGCTGGGAGGTTGTCCTCTCGGAACGTCTCACAGTCTTTGGGATGTCTTTTTCAGGTTATTTTTCTTCCACAGGTTCATCACAGGTACTTTTATCAGGTGAGTTGGTTTCACTTTCAGTTCCATTCTCATTGTTCGATGGTTCCACATTTGTTTCAGTTTCCACCAGGTTTCCATCATTCATGGAAGTTGTCACATCCAGGTAAAGTGACATTTTCTATTTGGTTGTCATTCTCAGGTAAGTGACTTTTAGCAGGAATGTCTCCTTTAAAGAATGTCTTTGGATGGGGAATTTCATAAACTCGAGTGAGCTTTATGGGTGGTTGGATTGGTTCTTCTCTGTACCAATAGACATCTTCATTTTCCGGTTCTGAATTCTCACATTCCTCACTTTGTTCAGGGGACTATCTTGTCTTAGGTTTGCGGACACGTTTTGGTTGGACAGGTTCTTCTTCAACAGGGGCAAGAAAATCACAGGGAAGCAAGAGGTCGCGGTGAACGGTGTGAACAGGACCATCTTTTGTCTCAGGTCTTATAGTGTAAACAGGCAAGTCACCTGCTTGGCTCACCACAATGTGGATTTCAGCTTCCCACCTGTCTGCTAGTTTGTGCTTTCCTCTGCAGCGGACTGCACGTACCAAAACTCTGTCGCCTGGTTCTAGTTTTGAGGGTTTCACTCGCATATCAAATCTTGTTTTGTTTCTTTCAGCCATCTTGTTAGCATTTTCTGTTGCTAATTTGTAGCTTTCTTGTAGAGTTATCTTCAGTTTTTCAATGTACTGGGAATGTAACTTGAAACTTTTGATGTGAAACGGGAGCCCAAATGCAAGATCGATGGGCAAGCTTGGCTGACGACCGAACATTAACTCATACGGGGCAAAACCAGTAGTGTCATTCTTCGTACAATTGTACGCATGTACAAGTGGTTTCACATAGTTGTGCCAATGAGTTTTGTTCTTTTCCTCCAGAGTACCCAGCATGCTCAATAACGTTCTATTGAAACGTTCTACTGGGTTACCTCTGGGGTGATAGGGTGTCGTCCGGATTTTGTGAATGCCCATGATTTTGCAAAGTTCTTTTATAATATGGGACTCAAAATCGGGACCCTGATCACTATGTAACCGTTCGGGTATCCCGTAGTGGACGATAAAGTTGTCCCAAAGTGCCTTTGCAATGGTCTGAGCTTTCTGATTGCTGGTAGGGATGGCTATAGCGTATTTCGTGAAATGATCAGTTAACATGAGCACATCCTTCGTGTTACTTCGATCGGGCTCAATGGACAGGAAATCCATACAGACAAGTTCAAGCGGTCGGGTGGATTTGATGTTGACAAGCGGAGCAGCTTGTTCTGGAGCGGTTTTACGTCTTACGCAGCAATTACATGTCTTGATCTTCTTTTCAATATCTGCCGCCATGCGAGGCCAATAGAACCTTGTTCTGGTGAGATCCAAAGTATGCTCTGTGCCTAAATTCCCCATGTCACAGTGGAGGCTTTGAAAGACTGAATCGTGGAACTGTTCAGGTAAGACGAGCTGGTAAGTAACATTTCCTCTGTCTTGACGAGTGTGGTAGAGGATGCTATTGCACATTTCAAGTCGACTGAGCACTCGGAGTAACAAGTTGATGTCAGGAAGTTCAGTTCGTACCGTTGGTCGAACTTTTAGCCCAGTTTCAATTTGTGCAATCACTTCTCTTAGACAGGGGTCAGTTCTTTGTTCGTTTTTGATCTGTTCAGGAGTCATGTGGGGTACAACTGGAAGACCACCACAGCCATCTTCATCGGCGTAGCCATCTGGAATGGCGGCTACAGAGAGGACTAATGAGTGAACCAAAGGGAAGGTGTTGTCTGGAGAGCTACAGACAAGGTGTTTTTCACATATAGCAGACACTACCTCGGAACTTAAACTGCTTTCAGGAAGTGACAAGTGAGTTTGAGTGAACTGCTGTATGCGGTCAAGCTCCTTTTGGGACACTGCGTCATTAAGTAACTCGCCATGTGGCCGTCTAGAGAGGCCATCTGCATCTGAGTTAAGCTTGCCTGCTCTGTATTGGAGCTTAAAGTTAAACGTCGACAGAGCAGCTAGCCACCTATAACTCATGGCATCCATCTTAGCAGTAGTCAAAATGTACGTCAGGGGGTTACTGTCTGTCACAACAGTAAAATGATTGCCATATAAATAGTCTGTGAACTTCTCCGTTACTGCCCACTTTAGAGCCAAAAATTCCAATTTATGGGCGGGATAACGGGACTCACTTCTAGACAACCCCTGGCTTGCATAAGCTATGACCCTAGTCTGGCCCTCCTGCTCTTGATAGAGGGCGGCGCCAAGCCCTGTAGTGCTGGCGTCAGTATGGAGTGTATATGGCAACTGACGGTCAGCGAAACCCAGGACAGGTGCAGTACTGAGCTTTTCAATAATGGTTTTGAATGCAAGATCACAGGAAGAAGTCCATCGCTCGCCAAACGGTGTCTTTGGGTCGTGGTACTGTGCAGGCTTAGCTTTGGGCTTTGTGCTTTTGCGCAAAGGAGGGTAGCCTAATGTTAAGTCAGTGAGGGGCTTAACGATGCTGGAATAGTTCTTAATGAACCGCCTATAGTACCCTGAAAAGCCTAAGAACAAGCGGAGCTGTTTGAGATCACGGGGCACAGGCCAGGTACTTAGTGCTTTCACTTTTTCGGGGTCGGTCTCAACTCCTTTACTGGACACAATGTGACCAAGGTATCTGACAGAAGTTTGGAAAAATCTGCATTTCTCAGGGGAGAGTTTAAGCCCGTACTCTTTTAGGCAATTAAGAACTTTCATTAAGCGAGCCTCATGTTCTTCGGGCGTCTTGGAGAATACAATGATGTCATCGAGGAACACAATCACCTCATGCAGATTCATGTCACCCATACATTTCTCCATGAGGCGCTGGAACGTGCTGGGGGCGTTTGTAATGCCTTGGGGCATTCTATTGAATTCCCAAAAGCCCATGGGACATACGAACGTCGTCTTTGGTTTGTCCAGCTCCTCTACCTCAATTTGGTAGTACCCCGACTTTAACTCGAGGACAGAGAACCACTGCGAACCGGTCAAGGTGGAAAACGTTTCCTCCAAGTTGGGGAGGGCGTAAGCATCTTTTACAGTCTGCATGTTAAGCTTCCTGTAACCAATACAAAGGTGGACATCACCATTTTTCTTTCGCACCACTACAATAGGCGAAGAAAATGGGGAAGTGGACTCTGTTATCACGCCTGCTTGTTGGAGTTCTTTGAGATACTTACGGACCGCTTCCAGGTCATTTGGATGTATGGGACGTGCTCTGTGTTTGAATGGTGTTTCATCTAGGGATGGGCATTCGGTGAAATTTTCTTCACCGATCGTCGGGAGAATTAATGATTAATAATCGGTTAATCATTAACATTTTTAGGTACGTAACAAGGCAGGTAGACTACATTAGAACATCAGGTGCACGGAGAGCGGCGCAACTCAAATCCACCTCTCTCTCTGTTCGCTGTTGTCGTGTTGGCTCGCTCGGGAATCTCGCAAGCTGATTGGCCGAGACGTTTCACCCCGCAAGCTGATTGGCCGAGACGTAAATCATTTTCATCTTGAGTTACGTATCTTGTTATAAGAATAAGAGTTCTAAAAACATATTTATGTACACTTTATTTACATCTACGTATGTATGTACACTTACACACACACGTGTGTGTGTCTTCTACCGAATCTTCATGACCTTCTCAATAAAGTTTCTGAAAAAAAAAAAAAAAGAATCTTCACGACCGCCATTACTCAGCGCGCAACCACTGTTGGCAGTTTCTTCGCGTAATAAGGGTGTTCCATGGACCCTGTCGATGAGGTATATTTGTATGCTGCATTGCAGTGATTGTAGTACACCTGGTCATTTTTTAAACTGAAATGGTCCCACGCAACACTTCGCCGTAACCGCTTGCCCTACGGAAGCTCGTATGTATCAACTGAGGCACGCCGGAGTACGGCGATGGTGTAATGTTGCCCCCTGGTGCCCAAATTTTGCCATTGCATTGTTTGAGGACGGCCGTGCATAGGCCTAATAACCTCGGATTGTTTAAAAAAAAAAAAACGGTTTGTCGACGAAAATGAACTTCGTCGGTGAAATTCTTAATGATCAATTATCGGTTAATCGGTAAATTATGCCCATCCCTAGTTTCATCTGATAATTTCATTGTGTGTTTCACTTGATCTCATTTTGCCAAAGTCAAGATCATTTTGTGCAAATACTTCGGGCATTTGACTGAGTTTTTCTGTTAGGCGCTCTTTCCATTCAGCGCTAATGGGGGAAGAGTCAAAGTTGAACTTCAGAGTGGGCTTTTGTTCAGTTTTGGACTTTGTAACTTTCACGGAGTGTTCTTGTGATAGGACTCGTTGATATGCACAAATTTCTCCAATGACACACTTCTGAGGGATTGTCAAGTTATGTTCTGATTCATTGGTGAGTATAACTAGGACAAGGTAAGGTGCTCTTTCAGGTAAGTCTATGAGACATGGTTTTACTAGGATACCACCAGGTAAAGCTGGCATTACCGGGTGTTCTAACAAGACAGATTTTTCACTGTTGCCGGCTGACACAGCTACAGCGCCATCTAGAACAACTGTTTTGCCTGCAGGAACTAACTGTGGCTCTTTGTTGCGCATGGTCACTAAACCAAGGCTAGTGTCTTTGGACTGTCTGTGCCGTAGCTCAAGGACTTTTAGCACTGCCTTATAACCAAGTGACATGGTTGGCTGCAGTTCAGAACATGCATCAGAGTACAGCTCGTAAAGTACATCTAATGTGTTTGTCCCTATTAACACTAAGGACTGATCAGCTGCACGTACATCGGGAACCGCTAAGGCAAGTGTTGGCACTTCGGCTTCAATACCGAGAAAGTCTTTTGGGAAAATGACATGCATTTCAATGTAGCCTAAGTAAGGTACACTCTGACCGTTAGCTCCCTCCACTTCTAACAGCTCAAAAAGTGGCTTAATCTCATGGTTGGATAAGTACTGTCTGTAATAGGACTCAGGGACAGTAGTCACCTGGGAACCTGTATCTAACAAACAGTTCACAGTACAGCCATTCACTTTCACTTGGGCTTTACTTTTGGTACCAATTAGACCATTAGGAAAGTTAAAGGTGTCTGTTTTGTAATGCAACTTCAGTTTAGCACGTGTCTTGAATGGAGCTTTTGGTTTGGGACGGGTCATCTCTGAACTAGCCTCTGTTTGTCCCCCAAAAGGGGTAGACTTCAGTTTTAAAGAAGATTGGGGGTTCTGACTGTCACAAATCTGTCTTTTTACTCTTAGTTCTTTGCATTTTGTAGCTACAAGTGCAGGGTTTGGCTCTGACTCACAAGTGGCTACAATATGCCCATCTTCGCCACAGCGGAAGCAATACCATGGTTTGGGCCTAGTATTGGGACGGCTGGACGAAGGCAAGTTTTCAGGTTTGGCATGGTCAGGTTTTTTATTTCCAGATTTCTTAGTTGGGTCTTTCTTTGGTGGTGCTTGCTTCTTTTGTTTCACGACAGCAGCTAATTGGTTTTTTAGATCAGCGACTTGCTTTTTCAGTTCTTTTAGACTTTCTGACTCCATTTCACTATTTGTACTTGTTTCGGTGACTGTTTGTTCGTAGGAGGCTGCTTTTGGTTTTGTGACGCCCAAGTGTTTTTTCATGCGTGTGTTTTTAACTTCTTGTTTGTTTTCAACAGTGCAAAGGTGAAGCAATAATTCTGCATACGCAGGTGGGTGTTTATCTTTTAGTTCCAGCTGTAGCTCCTTTAGCAGATGATCATCCCAGCAGCCTCTGTTAAACTGCTTGAGAAGCTGTTTTTCCACTTCCTGGGGCTCCAGACCGCCTCTACGCACTGTGAGATTGAGCGCCACCTGCAAACGATGCAGATATGCAGAGGGTTTTTCTCCATAATTTTGGAAAGTGTTCATGAATCGCACAAGCAGTTCCTCACTGTCTTCAACAGTCTCAAAAGCTGAGTCCAAAAGCTTAAGATAGTCGGCAGAGGTGGCTTCAGGCCCAAGAGGGCGAATAACATCAGACACGGGAGCAAGAAGACTTTCAAAGATCTTGCGAGATTTTTCCAAGTCAGACAAAGAAGTATCTTCCATCATCAAGTCAACATGTGAACGCCACGTTTCATAATCAGCTTCAGTATACGGTCTCGGCATTTTGCCAGAGAAAGCTCTGATTCTCAAGGAGGAATGGGCGTTTGACGGCTTCTCTGCATTTTTAATGACATGCTCGACTACGATTTTCTGAACCTCGGGTGGATTAAGATCAGCTGGGCTCAACATTTGAGGTGTTAAGTTTGGTCTAAGAGGGCTTTGAAAGAGCGCTTGAGTGGTTTTAGGGGTGCGAGGCACTTCAACTTGGAGTGGAGGAGAGACTCCACTTTGTGTGGGTTCTACAGTAAGGGAAGCAGGATCAACGTTAGCAGCGACCGTTTCAGCTGTCTCAGCAGCTTCAATAGACTTCCCTATTGTGGACATAACCTCCCGCAATACCGCTTCAAAACCTTTTCCACTTAGCTTAGCTAAACCCCTCAGGTTGCTAAGATAAGCCTCAGTAACACTGCCCCCTATAGTTTTAGTGTAGACATCAGTTAGAGCTTGAATGCAGTATTTAACCTCAAGATTGTCAGTGGATGGAAAAGAGCACGGCAACATAGGTGCTAATGCTTCAATGCTTAATCCAGACTCGAACTCTACAATATGACTTTTGTCAAAGTCAGATGAGTTATCATTAATACTGAGCACCCTACGGATAGTGCCATGTTGCTCTAGAAACTCAAAAACATCTGTGTCTCTTTCTTTATCAACAACACCACTGACAATGACTGTGTTAGGAATTTTAACACCATACTTTTCCACAAAATCCATTTTGGCAGTATATCAACTGTTTAGTCAGGGGTCAAAACAGAATCCTGATCTGTTGTGCCACACTCCAGGCTCCTGGCTGCGCTTGCCAGATTTTTCTGTGTAACCCCTGCTAACACCCTAGGTGTAGTACCCTTTTTGGTTCTACCTGGGCAAAAGGATAATTGGGCCAGATCAGGTAGACCCTAGGTTCGTAGGAGCCTGGGAGGTGCAACAACAGATCACACACACACAGCCGTATAGAACTTGGAACTATACATATTTCAAAATTATGTACACATAAACAAAAACACAGCGCTTATCACAATAATAAAGAAAGAAAAAAAATAAAAATAAAATGCCCTAAGATGTATTTACAATATTCACAGTCCTGTTGTATCAGTTCCAGGTGACCAGTTGGGTCACCTCTAGCAGTTTCTAGGATTCAGGCTTCGGCTCACCATCCAGATCTGGAGAATCCGTTCTTCTGGTCCAACCAGTCCAAACAAAAAAAACCCTGACCTATAGGATAGGTGACACGTGCGTCAATGGGATTCCCGTTCTCACGTGAGTTCACAGCCTTTGAGTTTAAATCAGTCTCAAGGGTTTTGTCCGGGCAAAGGCTGCTACTATCACATTAGCTCACTGTCTCAGTAAGGAGTCGCGTTTCCTCGTCGGTGTCTCTGCCGTGACTGAAATTGTTCTGCAGATCACACCAAAACCGAGCAAAGGAGCGCGCGACCCTGTTGGCTGGCGTTACCCCATTGGCTGGCGTGACCCCATTGGCTGTTGCTGCCCAACAAAAGACGCAGCCATTTATCGCTCAGTATACCCAATGAAAATATCAGGAACGTTATCAAAACTTTCCAGAAAATGTTCTTAACTATTTATGAACATATATTTATTTAAATATTCATATTCAAATTATTTATTCCCATTGTGAAATGGGTGTTTTCTTTTCTAAAAGCGGCATCAATATTTATAATTTAATCCACGTTTTTAACACTGGGCTACAACAGCCTTTGCTCAATACTTTGTTGCTGCACCTTTGGCAGCAATTACAGCCTCAAGTCTTTTTGAATATGATGCCACAAGCTTGGCGCACCTATCTTTTGGCAGTTTTGCCCATTCCTCTTTGTAGCACCTCTCAAGCTCCATCAGATTGGATGGGAAGTGTCGGTGCACAGCCATTTTCAGATATCCTCTGAGATGTTCAATTGGATTCAAGTCTGGGCTCTGGCTGGGACATTCAGGGACATTCACAGAGTTGTCCTGAAGCCACTCCTTTGATATTTTGGCTGTGTGCTTAGGGTCGTTGTCCTGCTGAAAGATGAACCGTCGCCCCAGTCTGAGGTCAAGAGTGCTCTGGAGCAGGTTTTCATCCAGGATGTCTCTGTACATTGCTGCATTCATCTTTCTCTCTCTCCTGACTAGTCTCCCAGTTCCTGCCGCTGAAAAACATCCCCCACAGCATGATTCTGCCACCACCATTGGCATGGTTATGAGTGGTGCCTGGTTTCCTCAAAACATGATGCCTGGCATTCACGCCAGAGAGTTCAATCTTTGTCTCATCAGACCAGAGAATATTGTTTCTCATGGTCTGAGAGTCCTTCAGGTGCCTTTTGGCAAACTCTAGGTGGGCTGCCATGACTTCTGTCTGGCCACTCTACTATACAGGCTTGATTGCTGGATTGCTGCACAGATGGTTGTCCTTCTGGAAGGTGCTCCTGTCTTCACAAAGGAACACCAGAGCTCTGACAGAGTGACCATCAGGTTCTTGATCACCTCTCTGACTAAGGCCCTTCTCCCCCGATCTCTCAGTTTAGACGGTTGGCCAGCTGTAGGAAGAGTCCTGATGGTTCCAAACTTCTTCTATTTACAGATGATGGAGGCAACTGCGCTCACTGGGACCTTCAAAGCAGCAGAAATATTTCTGTACCCTTCCCCAGATTTGTGCCTCGAGACAATCCTGTCTTGGAGGGCTACAGACAATTCCTTTAACTTCATACTTGGTTTGTGCTCTGACATGCACTGTCAACTGTAGGACCTTATATAGACAGGTGTGTGCCTTTCCGAATCATGTCCAATCAACTGAATTTGCCACAGGTGGACCCCAATTAAGCTGAAGAAACATGTCAAGGATGATCAGTGGAAACAGGATGCACCTGAGCTCGATTTTGAGCTTCATGGCAAAGGCTGTGAATACTTATGTGCATGCTATTTCTTAGTTTTTTATTTTTAATAAATTTGCAAAAATTTGGAAAAAAAACCCAAACTTTTTTTTTTTTTAACATTGTCATTATCGGGTATTATGTGTAGAATTTTGAGGAAAAAAATTTAATCCCTTTTGGAATAAGGCTGTAACATAACAAAATGTGAAAAAAGTGAAGCGCTGTGAATACTTTCCAGATGCACTGTACAATGGGAGGCAGAGCCTTCAGTTATCAAGCTCCTCTTCTGTGGAACCAGCTGCCAATCTGGATTTGGGAGTCAGACTCGATCTCTGCTTTTAAGAAACAGATAAAACTATCTCCAGATATCGGAATCCCAGAAGTTGACATCAACACCTACCAGGGATTCCTTGTCAACTTTCAAGGTTCGGTCGGAAGCTTCAAGCCTACTTTGTATTATAATTGGCGGGACATGCTGAGTGTGTTATGTGTAGATCATAATAAAAATGTGACAATCTCACCTATGGAATCCTGATCCTGCCTCGGTGTGTAACTGTGTCTTCAAAAAGCAATCGGATCCCGTTGCTGTCACAGAATGGTTGTAGTTGGGTACGCAGAGTCCATTGAAAGCTCAAAAAAAAAAAGGAGCGGGGGGGTCTAGTGATCTATTGTTGCTGTGTAGAGCCCTAGCCCAGATGTGAAATGCTCTATCAGTACAGGCTTTATACACACACTCCTGTAACCACAACTTAAACCATCTTAATGGTAGTGAAGTCAGACGTCAACACCGTCACCCGACAGCAAAAGCTTTCTCTGACAGTGTACCACAATCTGTAAACAAAACACCATTGCTGAAAATTTCCGACCATAGATAAATCCCTAACCATAGATAAATTCCCCGACCATGTACAATAGTCCCGACCATCGCTGGGTGGGCAGGTCCGTCATACCATGGGCAGACTTTATGGGGATGGAGTCTTGAGATGTTTATAAGGGTGATGAAGTCTAAACAGTTCACATATCATTGGCAGGGTGACTCGACTGTTAAGATGTAGTGATTATTCGTCACAACTGTGCGAATCCTTTACTTTAACAGAAATACAAATAAATGTACTTGTGACTTGTTTAGCTTAGAAGAATACAAATGTACTTGTTTAGCTTAGAAGAATATTGTACCTTGTTTAGTTTAGAAGAAATACAAATGTACTATAGAAGACTATAAATGTACTTGTTTAGCTTAGAAGAAATGTAAATGCATGTATCTGTACTTGGTATTAATTTGGATTAAAAGTTAAAAAAAAAGGTTTAATCTGGATTGTTTTGTGATTGTTACTCTTAGCTGCACGATAGTGCTACCTAATTTATGAATCGTATCCCTTTTGGATCAAACATTTAAAACCCAGATAATGATGCTCTAGATTCATACAAAACTGCAAGTCATGCTGAACTTGCAACAACTCAGACTTTGGACAGTCCGATGACTATGTCCTTCAAAAGGCTCTGAAAGGTCATTGTGTGAAAATTATCAAGTTTTTATTCTTATAATTGCACAGGGTCAGGCTGACAAAGGTGAGGCTAATGATAAACATACTGTAAGACTAATTATGGTTGAAATCAAATGACAGTTTTTCGGAAATATCTAAAAACTAAAATTTATCTCACTGAGGTAAAAGTAAAGTGATTCTGGATCAGGTGGCTAGTGTATCCGTGTAAGATAAGTGATACAGACAGCACTTTGTCAACACCAATCATTTCCTAGAGAATCTAGGTTCATGAAGTAAGGTTATTTTTGTTCTGTTCATCGGATTAGTGTTCTTAAAACTATCAACCTTACATGCCTAAATGTTGGATGTGACACATTGTTCATGGTGACCAGACCAGTGTGGTCGCACTTATTCCGGTGCTCTATTCAATGAGACAATATGATGAGATTTCTTTTAAGAGGGTTTATTATCAATCAATCGTATGACAAGATTACATAAAAAGGCACACTGTGCATGTCACATTGCAAGGTATCAAGTCACACTAAACACGCGATCATTGCGGCCATGATATAAATTTCCTATGTAATAAACGTCACATCCCAGGGTGTGACTTGTATTACATAGAAAATTCATATCATAGAAGCGCAACGGTCCTGTGTTTAGTGTTTGCAACAATTGAATCGGTGAATTCAAAAAGGGCCCAAGTCCCCATTGAAAAAGTGTGGACTTGGGCCCTTTTTGAACTCACCGATTCAATTGTTACATTTAAGATGACAGATCACATGTTGGTGCATCTAGCTAGTCCTTCTATTTGCAACAGTCTGCCATCGTCGCTGGAGACCAGGGGAGTGATTCTCCGATGAGAGACAATACAGCCAAGCGAAAATCTACAAGTTTAGCGTAGTCGTAGTCGGTGATGTGTCCTTTGAGAGCTGCAAGGATGCCTTGGGCCAGTGTTTTATTGTCATCATCTTTGAACCCAGCTACGGAATACAAATCGAGCCAGGTGTTCACGTTGCGATGAGTTGTGTTTCTTTCAAATATACAGGCCAGCCCATCAACAATCGCCTCAACCAAGTTCATATCGTCCATTTTGCCGTCAGTGAAATGCTCAGGGTGATGAGGGTTATTCTCGTAATAATGCTTAATTCCAAAGTTAGCCATTGAGGTCAGCTGGTCATCCATGAGAGGATCCTGCAGTGAACTTTTGTCAGTCACTTTATACCCTTTGCTACCCCGTTTTTGGCTCAGAAGGTTAGAGGTCCTTTCCAGGTGTATGGCCGTAATACCAGCATAAGCTGCGGTTTCTGTTGTGCTGGTCTTACTCGAATTGTGACATACTAGGCTCCTGACATAATGACGGTCGGCCAGGAGGTCCAGCGCAGGGCTGCTCTCTGAGGGAATGTCATCTAATTTTTCGGCCGTAGCCTGCTCCAGTGCTCTTGCCACAATGGCGCCAATCACAGTGACAAACAAGTTATGCGATATAAAAGCCTTATGGTGTTCCCTTATCGGGAGACACTCGACTAAGGCCTTTTCACAATCTGGGTTCCAGGCATTAGTTTCCGACATGGAACACAGGACATGGACCAGTTTGCTAGTTGCATGTTTAGTATAAGGAACCTCGATTTGTAGTCCTTTACTGCGAGCAATGTTCGTTATGCCATGGAGGTGTTTTGTCATAACTGCTGGCCTGTATATACGTATATCTGTTTCTCTCGGGGATCAAAGGTTGCTGTTTTTTTTCCATTGAAGCGCGGGTGTCTTTTGATGGTCTATTCCTTTAGAGGCATTTACAGAAGCCATGATAGTGACCGAGGGCAGCGGCTCGTTATCACGCTAGCAATGTGACGTGCTGTGCAAAGTAAATTTGGTTAATATATAGAGAAATATCTCATCCCGAATGTGAAAGCAACAACGACACTCGATGTGGTCACTCTGACGGATTCATTGGAAGTAGAACTCCATGATCCTCTTGGTAGTCTGGTGAAAGATGAGCAGAGAGAGTGATTCTTTAAACCCTCCGACGAAACCCTGCAATTGGTCACTGAGAACACATTTTAGACTGGTTTGTCCCACCTTGGTCCGACGCACACAGATGTACTTGCCTGTGTGATTACACAACTCACGTCCACGGATGGTTAGTGTCGTGCTATTTGCACTGTATGTTAATTTATCATTCGGAATCTGTTTATTCTGGGGCACTGCACTTTTAGCGGTGACAAGACGAACATCGTTGCACTTAAACCACATGGTTGAATTAAACCGATCTTCATTGTCTCTAGGGCACACAAGTTTCAGGTGCGGTGTCACCATCGATGACTTTTGACTCGGCGACACTGTAGGCAGGTGACCACTGAGTCGATGTGGAGGTATAGTGGATGGGGAAACGTCCACGGTTGTTGTGTTGTCAGGGTACATCATCAGATTTAGAGTCTTGTTGAGATTTTTCGGTCCGTCAATGGTATCTGGCAATGGCGTTGTCGATTGCTGCCCTGTTACCACAAACAAGGCTAGAAGAACAAGGGTTTGCCAAAGATCCATGATTGTCAGATACAAAGAAAGAGCACTGCATCAGTTAATGGTCAGTCAATAAATGCCTTCCATGGGCCATCGTGGACTTTATGGAACTTGTTTTTGCTAAGGTTGGGGAATTTAAGAAGGTTGGGAACTCTTGTAAGATCGGCGATTGTTTGGTCGGTCGGAGATGGAAGGTTGGGGAATTTAAGAAGGTTGGGAACTCTTGCAAGGTCGGCGATTTGTTGGTCGGTCGGAGATGGAAGGTTGGGGAATTTAAGAAGGTTGGGAACTCTTGCAAGGTCGGCGATTTGTTGGTCGGTCGGAGATGGAAGGTTGGGGAATTAAAGAAGGCTGGGAACTCTTGCAAGGTCGGCGACTTGTTGGTCGGTCGGGAGTTTTTGTCACAAATCAGGGGCAGGTCATAAGACTAAACAAAAGGCACATGGGTTCCTGCACACATGCTAGTGCCTGGCCGGTCGTCTGTGATGTGAAGTCGATAGACTAGAACACCTTATTAAAGGAGCAGAATTTTTGCAGTCCTCATTATTGGTAAACCCCAATTGACATTATGGAGTCGATACAATTTATTGTAACAAATCAACCCCCTTGGTACCACGGGACAGATCACGGAGATCAGTTTACATGCAGCGATACGCAAGGGTTGTTCGATCAGGTTGTCCGCATGATGATCGAGAAACAAAGTCTCCTGTTAGAAGACAAGTACAAGTGTTGCCAACAAAAGACCAAGCACGAGATCATCAGGAACAAGGTGATCGTAGACTCCTTGAGCATCAAACAAAAACCTTCACGGTCATTGCTTCTTGCTTTGATGGACATAATAGACATTGAAGGTGGCAATGAATTGGAGTGCATGTCGGGTGATGACAAAGCCGGTATGAAGCAACTGCTGCTGGCGTTACGAAACTTTACTCTTTTCTACATACCAAATAAAGAGCTAACAACCGGTGACGGCCGCAAGGTCATTCCCGTTGTCACTCAGTATTCCCAGAGTGTTAACCTGCAATTCTACGACGAAGAGAGATCCATGGTGGGAACCTATGCCATGAACATCGTGGGTTCCGACACTGCTTACTTTCTGCAACAAGTACTCTTTGTTCCAGGCCCTGCCAGTCTGGAAGTGCTGAAAACGATAACTGGCAACAGATATGAATTCTGGGACATGTCTCTTGAAGTTCCCACACACCCAGATGCCCTAACACCATCCTTCCAGCAAATCCAACCTATGCAATTACTAGGTTCCAAGGACCATAACGCAGATGCACAGCTATCTCAAATGGCCAAAGTCAAGCCGATGTGTTGTGTGCTCGACGCGTCATCAACCGACGTTATCGGCAGGAAACGAGAGAGCAGCGTGGATTGTTTAAATGATAATCAAGTGTTATGTGATTTGAGTAATTTTACATGTGACAGAGGTGTTACTCACACTGTATATTTCAGGCGGACCGGTAAAATACTCGAGGGAAAGCGGGGAAACTTGGTTGCTGTTGTGAATTTGCGCGATGAACAGACTGATGCCAAGTGTCATCAGTTGTACATATCCACCATAGCATGTTTTTTGCAGGCCCTGAAGCATTCTTGCATTAAGGGCAGCGGTGACTTACTTAGCTGCTGTCACGCGACTCTCAAAGAGCTGGGGTACAAAGAGACCTTCTTGAGTGGACCTGAAATGTATCAGGATATACTGACCCCGGCACTCGCAGCGTTTGTGAAACGCGTCAGTCCAACCAGTTGGTGCAACTACACGCCCAAGCACGTGGAGAGTACAATCAAAGATCCACTCAGAGTCGAGATTGTGGACTTGGGAATTAAGCTGATGGACAATAGGATACCGAATGCGTTTGCCGTTGCCGAGTTACTCTATTGTCCCCTTAAGAAGGTCAAGGATTACATCCAGTTTTATAAGATGTATTGTTCAGATAAAATGTTCCGTATCACAGTAAACAAGACTAACATCTCTATAGTAGAAGAGCAAATGAAAAGGGACTGGATGACGCTGGTTTCCCTTGCGAAGACCTACACTCAAAAGAGGTATGCTGATGATGATGATGACGATGATGATGATGACGACATTGCGAAGATAAATGAGGTCAATAACCTGCTGGATAGCAACGACGCCAGTACAGCATGCTCGATTCAGAAAACGTGGCAAAGTATGGTCAAACACGAGACAAGTAAGGGTAAGGACGACAAACAACTGTCGCAGCTGTACAGTAACATCAAGGTGCTTTTCCACAACCTTCGCGTGTACCAAAATAAACTGAAGAAGGTCCAAAAGGATGGAAGAGAAGAATGTTCCGATTCCCACGAGTCCTCACCTCACAGTGACGGTAAGAACACCGACTTCCCCAGCGGATCAGAGGCCCTAGCATCGTGTGGTGATGATGTCAGAGCTATGGTCATACCCGATCAGAGCCCCGTTTCCACATGGATCAGGAACATGAATGTTTTGCTGTTAAGTCCACCCTGGTTGTACGACGATAACATGAGAAGGGAAGCTGTGTGCGATCTCTTGGGCTTGGATAAAACATTGTTACACAAAAAACACAGCGACATTCTAACACATTGGGTCCTGAGTAATTCGACTGTGGTCGAACAGCTAAGGGCGTATGGTTTACAAGACAGATTAAGCAAAGCTCTGATCGACTGTTGGGAATCTACGTCAACTGAAAACTGGCGACTTAAAGTGGAGCTGGCTTTCAGGTGCACCTCGGAGAAAGTGCAGCGACGCAGTGTTGATGAGAAATGTTCTCCGGATAAACCTAGACGTGAAAAGAGACTTAAGCGTGGTACTAAACGAGGTTGTCAAGATGACAGATCACACCAAAAGAGAATGGGTCAAAGTGATCTGTGGTTCCAGGAAGCCGAGGAAGGACGAAACGAAGACAGAGAGACTTTGTCTTGTGATGAGGACATAGATCCTCAAGGAGAAGATTTGGATCAAACTGTAGATTACGACAACAGCGAGAGTTTAGATGAGTACGATATCAATGACGACTTCATAGACGATCGGTCTATCGACTACCGTTATAGTGATATTAGTGAAGATGAGCATTACTTTGATCAGTCTAATAAGTGTACAGAGAAGCGCAAGTTTAAGCGTATAGCGTACCCCGAGTCAGAGCAAGAGGAATCTTTTGAGAGGGATGACTATGATGAAGATTGTAAAGAAACAGGGGGGTTCAAACGTAAACTGGTGTCTGATGATGATGATGATGAGGAGGAGCCTACTGCAGAAAAACCCTTTAAGGTCTCGAGATACAGTCCGAGTCCTCAGTCCACAAAGACCTCAGGTTGTCACTTAGAGGTTGGGGATACCAAACACAGAAAAAGGCACCGTACTAAGGAAACTAAAGGGGTGTACAAAAAAAGGGCTAAACCTACCGAGAAGTCTAAGAGAAAGAAATCGCCTGTCCTAATAGATACACCTGTTCCTCGGCACGGATTTCAACAGGCTTCAACAGAAAGTTTCAGCGACAAGACCGTAAAGTCGCCACCGAAGGCTGAGTGGCAGGGGGGACAACTACAAGGGGCATTGTCACCGAGGTCACCGGATCGAGCCTCGAGCTGTTCTTCTTCCAGGAGCAGCAGTTCCAAACGTCACAGAAAAAGCAGCAAACGCAACTCGCCGCACGGACTCCAACAGGCTTCAACAGAAAGTTTCGGCGACAGGACCGTAAAGTCGCCACCGAAGGCTGAGTGGCAGGGGGGACAACTGCAAGGGGCATTGTCACCGAGGTCACCGGATCGAGCCTCGAGCTGTTCTTCTTCCAGGAGCAGCAGTTCCAAACGTCACAGAAAAAGCAGCAAACGCAACTCGCCGCACGGACTCCAACAGGCTTCAACAGAAAGTTTCGGCGACAAGACCGTAAAGTCGCCACCGAAGGCTGAGTGGCAGGGGGGACAACTGCAAGGGGCATTGTCACCGAGGTCACCGGATCGAGCCTCGAGCTGTTCTTCTTCCAGGAGCAGCGGTTCCAAACGTCACAGAAAAAGCAGCAAACGCAACTCGCCACCGATGACAGGGTGGCCAGGACAACATCAGCAGCAGCAGCAGCAGCAGCAGCAGCAAGAGGCATTCTCATCGAGGTCGCCTGACACCAGGAGAACAGATTCTCCTCACTTTGACTCCACATTTGAAGATAAACCGCATCAGAGTCCCCTATCAGAGGAGGAGGAGGAGGAGGAGGAGGAGGAAGAGGTCTTTTCTGTGACAATGTGATTATAATGTCTACATCTAGGAAAAGGAAACAACCTGCTCCCGGTCCGCAGAGTAGCACTATGGTGAGATATCTAGAGACACTCGCCAAAGAAATTAGTGTAAATCAGTTGGAGGAACATTGTTCATCTATTGCAATATCGCCAATATATAGCAACGATGGGTCAATGAGGAATAGTAATAAAACTATGCCCCTTGTAAAAGAAACAATTACTAGATTTCTAAAATGAATGTGTACAAGAACACGGGACTATTGTAACTTACTACGTATGGTGCAGTAAACCAATGGACATGGCATTCTGTGTATTGTTATAAGGAACTATTGTAACTACGTATGGTGCAGTAAAACAGTGGACATGGCATTCTGTGTATTGTCATAAGGAACTATTGTAACTACGTGTGGTGCAGTAAACCAGTGGACATGGCATTCTGTGTATTGTTATAAGGAACTATTGTAACTACGTGTGGTGCAGTAAACCAGTGGACATGACATCCTGTGTATTGCTATAAGGTATTGTAACAATAAACCAGTGGACACGGCATTATGTGTATTATTTTAATGAACATTACGGTGCGATACAATCAAAGACATGACATTCTGGGTATTGTTTTAATGAACACTAGGTACAAGAAACCATGATATATACATATACAAGATAAACCATCAGTCACAGTTAAAGGTTATTTTACATTCCAGATAGGGAGTTGTAATAGACCAGGGATGTCAGGCAATGACTGAGTAAGTAGCACATCCTTCTTTATGGTCACAACATCCATATCATGTGCATCAGCTGGGGTTTTAGCTTGTAGTTCCCCTTCTGTACATTAATATGTAAGCCCCGTCTATAGGCGATCCAGCCCCGTAGCTCCCTCTTACATCATCCCAAGAACACGGGCTTACATGGGCGTCGTTTGCACAATACCAGCGTCCCCGGTCGCACACATAAGCTATGTAATGTCCACAGTGGTGAGATCCTCCTATGTGCGCGATGACAGCATACAGCTGGTATATGGCTTCTTCGGTGGTTCCTTGTTGACTTGCTTCTATCATCATGCGACTTAAGTCGATGTTTTGGGGAAACTCAAAGAGTGTGTTAACCTTCACTATGCCCCTACCGGTGTTTTGCACTCTACAGATTTTCACACACACAATAGGTGGCAAACCCGATACAGTGGCAGTGACTTCCAATTGAGTTACAGCATCGCAGTCAACACAGTAATGATCGGGTGCCACAAAAGACTCGGAGTGTCCGTTTAGGTAATTCTGCAGCTCCTTTGGTGCATCGTCACCCATGTACACGTTGACGGTGTTGGCTGTATCGACGACGACCCGCTTATTGTTGCAACCTGCACATCTCATACTCTGTCGTTTTTCAATGACCCACATACGCGAAGCTTCTCGTGCTAAGGGATCGCAGTCTTCCGCAAGTGCATTGATGATACACATGAGTATAAAGTCCACATCTTCTTGCGGGTCAAATGTTTTTCCACCGTACGCGCGCAGTGCCTGAATGAGAGGGAACGGATTGCACGGCGTGTCCTTGTCTACGTGGTCCATCTCGTTAAGAAGACACCTGAGCGTACTTGACACAGTTCCGATTCTGTCATTGTCAGTCTCTCTGTGATCAATGTGTTTGGTGAACTCTCGTAGCTCACGTGTCACGTAGAGACACTGAACAACGCTGTTGATCCCACAGTTGGAGCCGAGATTGACTAAGCCCCGCATGCTGAGCAAACCCAAATTCAGTCGATCCTGTGATCCCGTATTACGAAAAAAGTGAACTCGTCAATACTCTGCTGTACTACTCGCGGAAACGCCGCTGAACAGCTCTTTGACAGTTTGCACGGTTCCGTTACAGCTAAGGCAAACCATTAGAATGACAATATTGTAATGTGGAACAAGTGCATTTTCTAGGGGACTTTGTTTCACGTTCTTGGTGAACTTTATCACAGGAGCCCACCTGGTTCGACCGTTAGCCGCATCGTGTGTGTAGTACCAGTTCTGCTCGTCGGCGCTCATTGTCGTGAAGTTCAATTTACTTATGCTGGGAATGGCCGCAAGTGCGGAACTTTTTAACGTGACCTTTAGCAGACCCTGCGTGCAATCGAATGCCGTAACCTTGACCGCGACCGATTTGAATATCTTAGCTTTCAATCTCAAAACTATATTTTTAACAAGCGTATCAAGCTTGGCGTTACCGATATTCTCCATCATCTGGTCACCCCTGACGGTCTTGGGGTTTCCATTCACCAAGACTTTCGCGTTACATATCTGGTTCCCATGTCGCTGCTCACACACATCGTTTAACCAGTTCGGTATACTCGACAGATAGTCCTTAAAGGTGAAGCAGTTGTCCGTGAGGGAGACCAGCCTCGGGGGCGTTCGCTCTGTTGTGTTGGGATCAAGCGCGTTCAAACGTTCGATGACTTTGGTCAGCACATCGATGCTTCCCATATTGCGGCTCAAATTACTAAGCCATGCATGTACATTAAATTGAGGTAGGTGTTTTCCAAACAGTTCTTGACATACAGATATCACTCCCGGGCAACGGTCCCCGAACAAGGGGTCTGTATTTCTGGTGAAGTTGGTACTAAGATAGGTGACAATGTCAATCATCACAGCTCCATGACCTGTCATGAGATACCTGGATGTCATGTGCTTAGGCAGAACTTTCATGGTCGCTGCCATCTTGAGTGTCATAAACACCTGCAGCAGGAATGAATGGATAGAGTTGGGTGGATCTGACACGGTCCAATCTGAGACCTTTTTACTTTCAAAAAACTGACCATATTGAAAAAGGTACATCCCGTGACTCCTGGCACACTTAAAAACCCCATCACGGGGACCCGCGAATAGAAGAGGGTGCTTCTTTGTCATTTCCAGCGACAGTTGAATCACGTTTTTTTCAAAGGTTTGGATCTCACTATCATCTCGACTTTTGAGACTCACAAGAACTACGTCCGCTTCGCCTTCGATCTTACGGTTAAGCACAACGCCCTCGGGGGCGGTAACTGTCTGTACATCGGTCCCAGCAGAAATATCTGACCGATGAGGCCGAATCTGCGTTTCGGCTCCCCTTGGGTTGTTAAGCGGTGGATCGTTGACGTTTGTCACTTCTCTAGTTCCAACCACACCTTCCTGGGATTGAATGTTGGGTAAGTCAGTAGCAAGGACAGCACCTGCTAGAGAAGGCTGCTGATATCTTCCGCTCTTGTCAAGCGTCGCGGACGGAGATGGGGCATGGCTGATGATGGTTCCGCTCGCTCGCACGCCCGAAGGTCCCTCTCCCGCATCGTCAAGCTTAGGGGGTGGATTTGGGGCACGGTCGACCACGGTTCCGCTCGCTCGCACGCCCGAAGGCCCCTCCCCCGCATCGTCCAGCTTAGTGGGTGGATTTGGGGCACGGTCGACCACGGTTCCGCTCGCTCGCACGCCCGAAGGCCCCTCTCCCGCACCGTCAAGCTTTGCGGGTGGATTTTGGGCATGGTCGACGAAGGTCCTGCTCGCTCGCACGCCCGAAGGCCCCTCACCCTCATCACAGATGACCTTGGATGGTACACTTGAATCGGATTCGGCTGTGATATTGGCGGCCCTACGCTTCAACGTCGAATACCTTTGCTTGTACAGTTTCTCGAGAGATGATACCTTTTCCCGGTACCAAGCGTGTGGTTCTATGACACCGGGCGCCAACCTTAACACGTCCACGCCGTAATAGACTTTATCCTTGGGTTCGATCACTTTGATTGTTGAGAGGCTACCGTTTGGATATTCGTTCACCAGGTCGCTGGGGACACAGTCATCAGATACGATAATGTCCGTAGGTTTATATTCTCCTACTCGCACGCTTAATGGCACTCTATGACAAGGCGATTTAGCATCGTTGATGTCATTAGCCAAGTATTTGTAACGGTTCAGTTTTTGTAGCAGTTCGGAAGGAGACCACCTCTCCTGAGGGAACAGGGTAATACAGAGCACACCCACAATTATGAACTGTTTATCTTGTATTTTCGTTCCTTGTTCCTGGAGACTTTTTAATATGGTTTCTGCGTTGGGCCTGGCGTGTCTGAAATCACTGTGCAGGGTGTGAGCGTCGAACGACTTCATGTAACTGGACTCAAATGCGGTTTTGGGATTTGCGGGTGTGTAGACCCCGACAAGCTTGGAGAGATTTTTAGCATACAGCTTTTTGCAGTAAATCTGCGTACTCGACTCCTTGTACTTAATCAAAGGTGATCCGCTGTGAAGTTCCCACATCACGCAATACCAGCTGAATATGTCACTTCCCATGGTCGAATTCAAGCACCATAGCACTTCGGGAGCCATGTGAACGCGATTACCTCGAGGTTGATCCGGAGTTGAATAGTTACACGACGTGCCGAAATCGCTGATCTTGAAGGCGAAGGGTAAAGGTTTTCTATCGGGCTGATGGCATACTAAAATGTTTCTGTATGTCAAGTCTCTGTGTTGGATACCTCTCGACCTCAGATACTCCAGTCCTCTGAGAGTGTCAAGTTCTATCGCGGGTACAACTGACTTGTCCTTGATGTGATACATAAATTCCTGCACTGAGAACAATGCCCTTTCCATTAGAAGGACAGCCCTACCTCCCAACTGGTAATTTGGGATTTCACACCAGTACCCTGCAAATGTACGCAATATATTCGGATGTTTCATTGACACCCCAATCATAACCTCTTCTACCTGAGATGCGATATGCGTATATCTGTAGAATTCTTCATCTATGAAAGGTATGCTCCAGTTTGCCATTTCTGGAAACAGATTGGTTTTCGCCACGTGTTCATCGGATATCGCAACCGTAACTCCGAATCCTCCTCTACCCAATATGCTGTACGGTTTGGTGATCAAAGTTTCCAAATCCACGCTACAGTTTAGGTTAGATGGGACATTGGCGTAAATTTTCCACGGATTTACAAATCCCGTAGATTCAGGTGGATCCTCGTACTGTCGCAAGAAACTGTCAACTACGATGGAGCCCGTTCTAGGCGTGGTTGTGTCGTAGCTGGATGGCCGATAGACGTCTATCACAGGTTGGGATTGCTGAGTTTTTGGGTAAACACACTGTGAAGGCTGATTGTTGAACGAGGGGAATAGATGCTCGTGTCGATTCTTTCTTGCGATCACATCCTGTGTCGCTGTCATTAAGTCTCTGGTCTCCTTACAGTAAGGAGCTTGATGATGGTAGTTTGTTACTAAAAACAGTACGATTGAATCATACTTACAGGTTTCTGTTCTACGATTCTTCAAATATACCACTAGATATTCTGTCCCCTGGAGCAGTGTACATTGCTCGTGGATGGCCATAACTCCTATGTCGGTACGATTGGCAATACTGATGTATCTATTGAGCGCTGCAATAGTGTCCTCGTTTGATCCAAACTGGAATCCTTCGGATGGTATGCCGAGCCACTTCAATAGCCCTTGAAGATCATTGTAACGCAACGTTTTTACGTGAAACAGCTTGTACTGTTCCACCAGAGACAACAAGATTTCAGAGTCATTCCTAACTCTAGTCACGTTTCTTACGTGCGTCGCCATTTGGTGACTCGCGTATAGGCACTGCGTTCCCATACACACACACACACGAGACATACTTGACTGGTAAATAGAATATGAACCATCGTAAAGAGATCGCATTTTCAGCTCAGGCGTCCGTGTCACTTTTCGAATGCCTGATAGTCGCGGGCTCACCGGCAACGGGGTTCTTCTACGAAACGACGTTTAAGGACGGAGGGAGACTTCAGGTCACACTGAAGGTTTTGCGGCGCATGTGGCGGGAGGCCGATGTCTCGTTCGTGCCCAGAGATGACTTACAGTCGCTTCATGAGATGGAATGTAAAAGTGCAGGATATCAAGTGTCACCCATTCCCAACTGTATTACAACTGACAATCGAAAACTCGCAAGATACTACATATTCCTACTCTTTCGTTATTGTATAAGCGCAGCTGGCCCTACTACATGTGGCCGTTCGACGACGTGTAACGCTTTCTTGGGTGGGGCTCAGAAGAGTACGTATCTTCTCCTAGCCGACATACCGCCAAACTGGCTGGGGAATAACGTTTGCACCAACTATCCCTCGGGTCCACCGATACCCTCACAAGGCACTCCTCAAGACATACAAATTAGTTTGTTGCCCGGTGACTGTGAACAACGTGTCCACTCTCAACTACGATCCGTGTACCGGGAGTCCTATCACGGTAAAGATTACACCGCTGGGCAAGAAGCTCAGCAGCTCCACCCGCAACAGCGCACCACTAACATAAGATCGATCTATCCGCAGCTCAATGCTCAGACCCAGCCTAAACCATTAAAACTCTCAAAGGGTAACAAGAAGACAGCCACATTTAACAAAGGGTGTTATGATTCGAACCTTGAAAGTGGAGAAGAGTACTAAGGTAATGTAGTGTACGTCTTTGTGTTCTAAATGGTTAGAGAGAGAGAGAGAGAGAGAGAGAGGTTTAAAAAAATCCCTTTATTGTACAATTCAAAAATGTAAGAGAGAGACAGTACAGTTATAAAGATAAGAAGATCTGCAGCATCTCTAACAGATACATGTCTTGCATCTCTAACAGATCTATGTCTTGATACCAACAAGGAGAGAACCAAGACACAGATACCAACAAGGAGAGAAACCAACACATGAACATGAGTCGTTCTGACACAGAACAAGGAACTGAACATAGTCTTGCCGTGCAGCGTAGTAAAGACAAGGTCTGCGGAGTGTGTATGGATGTGGTGCTCGAGAAAAGTGACCCGACCGAACGTCGATTTGGCATTCTACCAAACTGCCAACACTGTTATTGTCTTGATTGCATACGCAGATGGAGGAGGACCGTGTCAACTTGCGGCGACGATGTAGTGAAAGGCTGTCCGGAGTGTCGAATCGTATCACGTTTCTTCATACCTTCCGCTTACTGGGTTGAAGACAAATGTGAAAAGGATGAGCTGATTAAGAAATGTGCGAGAGTACTGGCTTCTACACCTTGTCGATACTTCCCACAGGGGATCTGTCGATACGGAGCTACGTGCTGCTATAAACACAGTCGGCCCTTGCAGAACAACGCGGCCCACGCTGGGGGAACGCGTCCTCAATGGTGGAGACCGTGGCCTCCCGGACAAGCGCGGGAAATGCGTCCTCAATGGTGGAGACCGTGGTGGCCTTCCGGACAAGCGCAGCCTCTCCTGAACAACGTGGCCCACGCGGGGGAAATGTGTCCTCAATGGTGGAGACCGTGGCCTTCTGGGCAAGCGTTTGCTCTCCCTCCGGGAATGCAATATCTTCAACAGTCTTGGTTCTAAGCCAGTGTTTATTGTAAGGAGACATGTACATTATAGTATGAATTCTTGTCATGATTAACATTCCCTTCATATGCTTGTGAGTGTACCAAATGTCTATCCTGTCATTTGAAGAGCAACCATACATCATGAAATAAAAGCAATTTACAATTGGGCTTTGTGTACCGTATCTTTATTTGACAGCAACACAATAACACAGGTGTATATTGTAAAGTAGTTGGTTCAAAGACGAGAGATGATACCAAAGAATACAATACGGTTCATTCGCCGTATCCACCCTCAAACCATATATCATGAAATAAAAGCAATTTGCAATTGGGCTTTGTGTACCATATCTTTATTTGACAGCAACACAATAACACAGGGGTATCACATTGTAAGGTAGTTGGTTCAAAGGCGACAGTTCATTCGCTGTATCCACCCCACCCATAACCATATATCATGAAGTAAAAGCAATTTACAACCATATCTTTATTTGACAGCAACACAGTAACACAGGGGTATTATATTATAAGGTAGTTAGTTCAAAGGCTCGAGAGATCATACCAAAGAATACAATACAGTTCATTCACAGGCATGGTGGGCAGTGTTATATTACAACACGTTCCCATGTGGGGACTTTGAGATAGTTGAAGATGTGCTACAGTAATGTCCCCGGACTGACCAAGGATCCAGAGTTCGGTCAGTGTAGGATGTCATAGTGAAGATGAGCACCGTCTGCTTCTGCGGTTTGATTTGAAGATGTCAGCCTCTGTACACCTCAGTCTTGGTCTTTTTAGATTCTTCACCAAATCGCTTCTGTCGGCTGTACTGTTTGAAAGGGGTATCCAATCGAGCTTTCGCGTGAGCCCGGTAACCGGAATTTTTCCAGTTTCTGTTGGGACACCGAGTGAAGAATTGCTTTCTCACTTCAACTCGATCCCTGACAGGAACTCTGTGTACGACATTGACAAACTGGTGCACTCGCTTTTTCACTTCAACTCAATCCCTGACAGGAACTCTGTGTGGGACATCGACAATCTGGTGCACTCGCTTTCTCGTGCCGAGCCGGTCCCTGACAGGAACTCTGTGTGGGACATCGACAATCTGGTGCACTCACTTTCTCGTGCCAAGCCGATCCTTGACAGGAACTCTGTGTGCGACATCGACAACCTGGTGCACTTGCTTTCTCATGCCGAGGCGATCCTTGACAGGAACTCTGTGTGGGACATCGACAATCTGGTGCACTCACTTTCTCGTGCCAAGCCGATCCTTGACAGGAACTCTGTGTGCGACATCGACAATCTGGTGCACTTGCTTTCTCGCGCCGAGCCGATCCTCGACTGTGACGCTCTTGTCCGCTTCACCCGTTGAACAAGCAAAGGGTTGTTTCCTCGCACCGGATCCCGTCACCATCAAGAGCTTTTCAAAGTTGACAGTTAAGTTGACTATGTCCGATTCCGGGTTTTCACTTTCTGGTGACATTGCATTACAACATTCTCGATTGTCCAAGACTTTGGTCATCGGTGCCTTTCGCAACCGATTGTGCGATGTTGATGAGCAAAACACTTTCAGTTTTCATTCCCCGCCTGTTTATGTGGAATACGGAGGAACCTTTCAAAATGGCATATTTTTAAATCTGCCACTGAGATGGTGTTGGTTCCACATATTTAGATGGTATTTCATGACCATGGCTCTCTATAAGGTTGCAACTCTGGCTGAGTGTAAGTAGAAGCCAAATAATGCAGGGTTTGTATACCTCCCTATACCTGCTTCGGTCGGGAAATAGAACCAAGGTCGGGAAATTGAACCAACGTCGGAAAATTGAACCAAGGTAGGGAAATTGAAGCCAGCTCGGTCGGTCGGAGGATTTAATGATGCAAGGTTGGGAAATTGAACCAAGGTAGGGAAATCGGAGCCAGCTCGGTCGGTCGGAAGATTTAATGATGCAAGGTTGGGAAATGAAATTAGGTTGGGAAAATAAAAAAAAAAGAGATCAGTGGGAGGATTTAATGAAACAAGGTTGGGAAAATTAAGGAAGGTTGTGGGACACTACTTGAAGCCTGATTTTGTTTGTCCACCATGGGTAATTTACTGATGGTTGGGTTGCTTAGAGCTAGAGATTGTACTAATGTGAACCTCTAGACTACGACTCTGTAATTAGTGACGATAGGTGTGTCTTTGTAATGAAATCAATGTGATTGTCCTATAAAAAACAGGTTCGATGTACCTTTTCCTGCATTAAATAAAGACGATCAGACCATTTTATCGTTTTGGGTTCTTTTATTGTCATTGGTGTACAGAAAAGCACTTCATACAATAACACAGCTTCAGCTACTTGGTGCACATAAACAACATTACACAACATTTGCTATCGTTTGATCGTATTCGTGATAAGCATCCTCGACACTGACTCTGGTAACAGGTTCTCTCGCATCGTCCAAGTCCCTTTGTATGGCCAGGCTCAGCACTTGCCTATTGATGTACGCCGACACGTCGAGTTGAAGTCCAACGTTGTCCGACAGAGTTTTAACGGCTCCAATTAGCCTCCGAGCATCAAGCCTTCCCCTGAGAGCTCCCAGTAATGACAGGAGGTCCAATCTCTCCTTTTCAATAGATTGCAATTCTTTCTGAAACTTTGTATATTCCTCCGGCTTTCCCATACTCGCCGAGTTCATAGTCTCTTTAATTAGTGCTATGTTAGCCTCTAAGCTTGATATGGCCCTCTGAACGGTATGTATCGATAGATCGACCTCAGCTTCTTCTTTATTTCTGATCAGGATCAAGTTATTCTCTTGTTCCATAGGATGCATGTATAACGAGGTAAAGAAATTGACACCGCATGAAAGTAAAAGGTCTGTCAGAGTACAAACCCCTTGGAATAGGCTCTGTGACAACCATTGCCTCGTGCGTACCATCTCACACCGGTTATCATAGCTCGAGATCGTCGCGAGTCGACGTGTCAATGCAAGGTGCGAGAGTATCGACTGCTCTCGAATATTCTATTGAATATGGGACTGATCAGTCGGTATGTACTTTGGATGGGATTGCGAGCGAACAACCCGGTACCGCTGATCCTCGGAGCCAATCTGTCGACCAAAGACTCTCGTGTCTCATCGCTCTCACACATGAGTTTCTTGTCAGACGTCTTGCCTACACTGTAAGTACCGCAGAAGGCCACCCCCAGCTCCTTGTGCATTATGTCGGTAGTGCGCTTGTTATCGCTGGCTCTCTCTACCGTATCCTTAAAGGGATCTCCCACGGAATCCAGTACGCCTTTATCTAACTCCACTACGTGCTGAGTTTCACAGAAGAGCTTGTGGTTGCTTTCTTCTCCGTGTCTGGTCCTGACAGGTTGCTTGGGTTTGGTCGCGAGCACCGAACTGAAGGGATGTAGCAGAGTCGGCATGCACGTGTAGCCTCCTGTTCGCATTCTAGGATCACAGGTGACACCCCCGGTGAGTCTTTCCGAACGACCGGTAGTAAAAATGTAAGGTCTGAGGTAGCCACTCGAGCTATCGGACTCGGGGCAGAATCCGTTGAACGCATCCGCTACCACCATGTCAAAGGGACTGTTCGTGTTGATGTAAACTTCACCTCCTTGTATGTCTTTCATGTACAGGTTGGGGATATATAATCCCGGAGACTCCAGAGTCTCCGGCATGACCACCGATTCGCAGTATTGATTGATGGAATGGACCTGATGGGTATTGTGACTGGTGGGCTTACAGATTATCCCGGTGCCCAGAGTGTACAAAGCTGACTTTTGCTGCATGAGCGAAATCCCGCATCCTGTGAATCTCAGACCTCTGAACATTAGGTAGGACATACCGGAATAGTACTTCGTGTCGTAATGGTCCTGTATCACGGGATGTGTCAAAAGAGTGCTGTAGTGTATGCCCATCAACACCTTAGCTAGGTTGTTGGTGATTTCGACCAGTTTTCGGATTCTAATGGCCCACATGTAAGTAACTACGGAGGTTGCACTGAATCCCACCTCTTTGCACCGCGTCCAACCCGCGGTAGGTTCAAACCATTGGCTGACATCCTCACATTCTATCGTAGGTCTCACTTTTGAAAAGAAGCAAAGTCCACTCAAGCGGCCAACCGTGAGAGCCTCGTCGCTATTGAGCTGCAGTTCGTTATTCAGTTGAAAATGCTCTTGACCGTATACGATCTGAGTCTGAGTAATAGGCTCAGATGAGCTACCAGATGAAGTAGCTCTGTACACTCTAGCCCCTAAAGATGGAAGAATGATCCAGTACATCAGATTACAGTAGTCGACTTCTTCCACCGTGAAGTTATCGGGATAACTACGCTCACCGGTCCCGGTCCCAAAATAAGGCATGTAAGCTATCACCGAATTAATCCTATTGCCGACTACAGCATTAAACAAACTGTTCACACCGTTTATCAGATTTTCCAATTGTACCAACACCGTACGTTCCCCAGCAGCTAGAGTTTTGGCAATCTCCTTAGCTGCTAGCATGCGACGTATCGCCACTGCGCATATAGGATCTGCCAGCCAAGACCAGTAGGCTCGATCTGTGGTCCAGTTTTGGTCTCCAAGTGACTGTAACACACCATCGTTATGTATCGTTTCTCTTAGCTGGAGCATCGATTCCAGGCCCTGCGTATGACGAAGCGCATCATCCAAGAAATTCAGATTGTCTGTCACGCTTTTAGAGCATTTGTCATTAACGAACAATGCGAGTAATTCGCTACCAATCTGAGCGATTTCGTTGTCGATGCTGTTCATGCTGGAAGAGTTGAATAGGGCAACGCGAGGCCTTACGCTCCAGCGCGTAGTAGAGCTGCTGGGTTGTCGAGCAGGTACTACCATGTTACGCGTATCGAATTCTAAAACGGAGGCAGGGTTGTTGGTCTTCTCGTACCATCCTCTGCTATATGCGAGATCTATCATTTTGTCTGTGCTTATCACAGTCTGATCGCCTCGCATCGAAGCGTCCAGGTCACTTTGCAGTTTTGCTCTACGGCGATGGCCGAAGAGCTCCTTAGGATTGCCCACGGCGTGGAGATCGCGGAGGGTGACGCCGAATACCGCTCCGTCATAACGGTGAAGGAATGTGATGGAGGGCGATCGGAGTGAGAGTTGCCTGTAATTGAGTTCATCAGAATCTTTGGTGGAGAGCACGTGGCAAGGGTTGATTTGACCGAGCGCAGGCGGAGTGCATCCCACCGTGAAATACTCCCACTTGAATCCATCGGCGTTACAGAAGGCTTTCTGTTCCGTAGAGGTGTTTCGATTGGCCCCGTGTTCCATTTGCACGCTATCTACGTGCACGATCGGTATTTTGTCCGTGGGACCTCCACCGACTACAACATAGTTTACCCTGGTGTTAGTCGACGAGTCCCAGACGGAGGCTCCTCGAGCGAAGGGTAACCCTTTCTCGGGTAGTCCACTTTGAGCTATTTCTCGCATGGTGAACTCGTGTCCTCCTGAATGTTTGGCCGTTTCGTTGTCCATGGCATAAACCGAGAACTCCTGGGTGAGCTCTGTGTCCTCGCTCACGATATGACACCGTGAACCGCTGGTGCTTTTCTGAGAAATTATTCGGAACAGACTGTCGCCCATTATCACCACCTCGGGCCTGTCACTCTCCAAAACCCTTCACGCATTTTCCAAGGCGCACAGGAAGGAATCGGGCTGTACGTTGACCATGCCGCACATGAGTTCCGCCATCGTCAACACGCAGTCCAGCCTCGTCGCTGGATCTGGGAGCTTGGTCCGATGTACGATTCTGTCCGTCAGAGTCGGTTGCGCCACGCAGTACTTCAACACCTCGATGGTTTTAGTCAATTCCCACGATGTGCTAACCGTATCCAACTCTCTGGTGATGAGGTCTAAGGCCACGGAGGGAACTGTCACACCCAAGAGGCTTCCGAATTGCATCGTGACCACCCTAGACGTGGGTTTGAACTCTTGACTGTACTCTTTGGACTGCACTCCGTTGGTTATCGTGTCGTAAGTGCTGTGCTGAGCCTCGCGTTGATCCGTGATCCTGTAGCATCTACGAAATTTCGTACCGGTAGGCACAGTGTCGTCCGGAACCATTGTTTTGTACACAAACCCAGCAAGCAAGCGACTTGTGTTCCTCTGCTGTCTGAACAAAGCGACCCCCATGTGGGCCTGCGACATCACAAGTGTGACGTCGGTAGAGATTGAACTGTTGGTAGCGGATGCTCTGATTACTTTATCTACATAGTACTCAGCAAAGTGACTATTGCTTAGAAAGCCCGGAGCGTTCAATAACTGCTTAACGGTTTCCAGGGGTTTTAGCTTGTAGATGCTAGGGTCCATTGTTACCATATTACTCATGATCGGTTGACAGCCGTAGGATCGCAGGGATCCGTGAAGTATCGTCAAAGAGTATTACTTTCAGACCACGGTATCTCGCGCTCTGGTACGCGACGATCGATTCCTTTTAAACTGTGTCCCGCGGGGGCCGACGGGAAGTCTGTTTAAGGCTCGAGTCATTTCGTCTAAACACTCATCGTAGTACATTAGTAAACTCGAATCGTCCCTGTGTTTCAGTAACAATTTGTCTGCGACAATCACATTCGTGGCCGCGTCTATCGCGTCGCGTTTAAGCTTAGATAGCTTGAGTACACGAGTTTGCATATCATTCGAGGCATCTTCGTCGTCGTCACTGCTGTCATCACTGTCCTCTTGATAATAAGGAGCGCCACCGATTCCTACGTAGCCAGGCAGCCGTTGCCTATTGCTGCACAGACAACACAAGGCTCTAAATAGCATCCAGAACATCTTAAGGCTTTTGGGGGGGTCAGGTATATCACCTTCGTCTAGCCTAGTAAGTATATGCTGTTGTTAGAGTTGAGGCAATAGCACACTCGGAACACTAGTGAGAGATGGATGAAGAGTCGATGCGCATTGAGAAAAAACTAGCTGAGATCGCGTTAGGACATAGATCGGATTTAATTGGGTTACAGCGTTTCGTACGAAACAAATGTCGTAAAGTCAGAGGTCAATCCCAGGTTACAAACTATGGAGATTACGGTTTGATACCAATCCATCGTGATGTGGAGTCTTGGGTTTACGTCAGTGCTGATCCGCAGCTGGCCATAGCAATAGAAGAGATCGTCAACACGTTCAGTCCAACGCTCTCCATAGAGCTGCTTCTGTACAACGTGTTGGGGAGCAACAGCGACAGTTCGACTTGTTTGGTACGGTACCTTCTCGGCTATTACTCGTCCAACCGCATGTGCGAACACATCAAGACCACGTTGAGGAATATGATCCGCTGGACAGTGTTGGCCGGGTTTGTGCCATGTGTCTTCGTGCCGTGGAAGAGACTCCGATCGCTCGGTATGGGTCTATCGGGTAAAGCGGCCGTGACCAATTTAGTTTCGCCTAACCCGGCTGTCCACGGGCACACGTGCGCCGAGACCAAGGGTTCGCGGTCAGTAGAACGGCATCGCGAACCCTATTTCACTTCAGTGCCAGACGGCTTAAGTCCACCCGATGCCGCGTACGAGGCCGTG